>OY726529.1:34041902-35241902 GCA_963383655.1 Bathymodiolus septemdierum | reverse complement strand
AATATCATAAAAGAAACTTAGCACATTAATGTCTTGCTACGATACAAGGCCGTCGTGGTCATGGTCGTATGGTAGTTGGATTTACCACCACCTATGCAACCAGTGCATATCACCACTAACATTGTATGTTCGAATCCCGCTCATGGCGAGGCATACTCGATACAACATTATGTAATACAGTTTGTCAGTGATTTGCAGCAGGTCAGTTGTTTTCTTCGATTACTCCAGTTTGTCCTACCAATAAAACTCACCTCCACGATATAATTGAATTATTGTTGAAAGTGGCGTTAAACACTATATCCCTTTCCCCTCTTTTACAATTTTTCTATTTGATTTTAGAACTGTTCCGACAATGTTCTATTTTTTTGTGTTTGCCATTTTATTCCAATGTACATTCCTATACAAGTTTGTCCAACCAGGAAGAGCTGCGACACATGACACGTTTACATTTAATCACGTGATGTATTACCGTAGATTTAATCACGTGATGTATTATATACAGCGGCTTTGTCATCGATTGATTACTTGGCGACAGTCTCGGTTGAGACAAGATAAGAAGGATGGCTGCATCTATGTTAGATCTGTTTTCTTGATATTTAGTAACATTTAAAATAATAATATAAAACTACTATGAATATTTATCAAGGGAAACAATACTTAGTGAAGAGAAACAAACTGTTAGATGATACCGTCTATAAGTGTCTATGGGATTAAGGAAATTGATCTTGTAAAAAATATTATACATTTTTTTAATTTGTTTATGTGAAATGAGTTCATTGTTAAATGTCAAAAATAGGAAATCGGTGTGTTTGCGTGTGGAAGGAAAAAAATTATTTAGGGAAGGAGTGATTGTTGTTTAACGTCAACTCAGTAATTATTCAGCTATGTCATGGCGACAACATTTATTTTCAATGAAATGATGATGAGGTCTGCTTTGTACTAGATCAACACTCGTAGCTGGATTTTTATAGTTCTAGTTCACTGAAACAACTGTCCGCAGATAGACATGTCGCCCCATTCGGACAGATTATCCTGATTCCGAGCCAACCAGTCTTTGCTCTTTCTCCTTAATGCTGCGTTGTTAGCGGAGAAGCAACAAATACCAATTTCATAGTCTTTGGTTTGACCTGATCGGGGCTCGAACCCACGTTCTACCGCACTCGAGGCGAACACGCTAACCATTACACCACCGATTCGGTTTGTAAGTGGATATGATCAGAAACTTTATATACAAAAATATAGTTAGATAACATACGTTCTAAATATATGGTTTTATCCTGTTATTGTTTCTTTTATTTGTACATATAACCCAATTGTTTTATAGACAAGTATTTTTTATTTCTTAGTGTCTTATATTCAAACTTTGTTCACACCACGACATAGCTGAAATACTGCGAAAGTTGGCGTTAAACACCAATAAACAAATCAATCAATCAATTTAACCTTTCAATTACCTATCATCGACCACTACTAAGAAACTGTTGGTCTTGTCTTTAGTAAGTTGTGCTAAACGTGCAAGGAGCATCACATTATCCAATACGAGACTCTCATTTACGACCCGTCATTTATCATCCTAAATATAAATATCGTATGACAATATGACATTTAATAGAAATCTCACATGAATACCATAGGTTTCTAACGTTTGTCTGGAATTGAAAGCAAAACTCAACAGTGCTGATTATTAGACCTGTTATCTAAAGTACTTTTTGTTGATTATTTTCAATGATTCCTATATAATTATACGGATTTATAATCAGAATATAGACCACTCCGTTTGTTGTCATTATGACAACCCTCTGCTGGCACCAAATGTAACGCTTGTTTTTAAACACTAATATCAAGTTATATGTATTTGAAGTAAAACTATTATTGCTGATTAAAGTTACTGATTATTGCTGGTTTAAGATTGCTGATTAAAATTGTAACTGTCTTGTTCTATTGTAGCATGTGTTGAATATATCTGAATAAAACACTGTCTATTCTCGTAATAACTAGTTTCAGAATTTATGAATTTGTAAAATAGTAATATGACAAACTATTTGTATTCCAGAGGCCTCAGTGCGCATCAGACGTCTGTGATGACATGTTATTAAAAGAGATGTTTCTTTCTAGTACATGATTCCTTTTTTCAAATAGTTTAATATTTAACGGCAGTAAATTGGTAGACTGTTCCGATTCAATTTCGTTCTATCAATAAAGAATTTTGTATCTACGTTTATATTACTATGACTGGGTCAATACCTTTGGTGGTGGATATCATTCGTCCAGTGGTCATTGTTTCGGCACTGACATTGTTTATTAGATATATATGTTATAGAATGTACTGTTCCAATATAATGTAATCATTATTCAAACATAGATTCTCCTCCCTCAGGCATAGATGACTTTAGCAGAGTTGTCTATCCTGTTTAGCTCTTTGTGTTTCTTGCTCTCAAAGACTTTCAAATTATTTGCCTTTGCAACCTTTGATCTTTGAACGTACCTAATGAACATTATTCCAGAAAAACGTCGTGCGCACTACATGAGATATTTCCGGTTTTTGTGTTTTGAAATGTTGATCAGGATTGTGAAGTTGCAGTACAGTTCCCTCTAATTGGTAGTTTATGGTTCACTGGTGCTGTTTTATTTATCAAGATCATCAATTTATTGTGCCGATCCTTCTTATAAATGTTCCATCGTAACCGCTTTCTTATTACGATTGTGAATCTGGTGTACTAATGCCTTCCTATTGTTACTTAATGTTCCACTGGTGTTGTTTTATTTATCAGGATTATAAATTTATTGTTAAAAAAGTTTAAGCAGTGATGGTCAACAATTCCACCAATAACACAAAACGAACAATCACCTCGCATCTAAAGAAAGCGTAGAAAAGGATGGTCAACAATGCCACCAATATCAACAAAACGAACAATCACCTCTCACCTAAAGAAAGCTTAGAAAAGGATGGTTAACAATTCCACCAATATCAACAAAACGAACAATCACCTCTCACCTAATGAGAGTTTAAACAGTGATGGTCAACAATTCCACCAATATCAACAAAACGAACAATCACCTCTCACCTAAAGAAAGCTTAGAAAAGGATGGTCAACAATTCCACCAATATCAACAAAACGAACAATCACCTCTCACCTAAAGAAAGCTTAGAAAAGGATGGTCAACAATTCCACCAATATCAACAAAACGAACAATCACCTCTCACCTAAAGAAAGCTTAGAAAAGGATGGTCAACAATTCCACCAATATCAACAAAACGAACAATTACCTCTCACCTAAAGAAAGTTTAGAAAAGGATGGTCAACAATTCCACCAATATCAACAAAACGGACAATCTCATCTCAAATCATAGAACATAAAAAAAGACCATGACATAAGACGTTAGATATTCATGTCCTGGATTGGGACAGGCCCAAAAAAGTGGCAGACTTAAACCGGTTGATGGGATCACAATCCTTTCCTCTTGACAACTGGATATCCAACGTCAAAACATATATGTAAACAAGCGACAAAAACTATATCATTTAACTGATAGTTGATGTTCCACTGTTCTTGCTTGGCTTATCAAGATTATAAATTTTACGTACTGTTGAATAATAAAATGAAAAAAAAATACCACACTGTTAAATATAATTGTTAATTTACCTTGGTCTTGCCTACATAATAAATATATAGATTTTCAAACGAAATATTTTTGTGTTGCTATGTAATTCAACAATTTTACAAAATCATTGTTTCAATTTTAAAATTGTATCATATTTAACTAAGATGCAAATACCTATCAGTATAAGGATTATATTAGAGATTATTAATAGAAGCGTTAATCTCTAAATAAATAGTGGGAGATTCTTTTTCAATTTGCATCCAAAAGGGTCAAAATATAGATCTAGTGTTGTATTGTAAGGGCATAGTGTAAAATATTGATCATAACGCTGTGAAGATTTGTTTATATAAATGTCCAATCCCTGTAATGTAATGCCTTGATGTGTATGAATGTATGAATTTCCCCCATTGTAACATAAATTCCCTTATTTGTATATAAATACTTCACACATTCAGCTTAAATGATCTTACTTAAAAATAAATATTTCACTCATCTAACTTATATCGTCTGATTTGTAAATAAATATTTCGCCCTTGTCTGATTTACGGCAGGTCGGTGGTTTTCTCCGAGTACTCTGGTTTCCTCAACCAATACAACTGACCGCCACCATAAACTGAAATATTGTTGAAAGTAGCGTTAAGCACCATAAACCAAACCTTGTCTGATTTGTTACAATGTAAATTTAATTATTTGGTATTCATATAGGCATTTCTACCATGTAATATTAATTCTATGATTGTCTGTAGAATGGTAGGTATATATTTCTTTTCTTTTTTCTTCTTTTTTTTAAATAATACTATAATAAGAAATATATAACTTAGCTAAAACTAGTTTAACCCCGCCACTTTTAACTGAAGTGTCTGGATAAAACAAGGCAAGTGAGCGGTCATGTATTTGTGTGTTAGGGGTATATATTTTGCTTCTTTCTACGAATTTTCTATTGGTATGTTTTTCATTTTAAAACTACTTAAAACAGAACAATAGACTGTTTAGTTAGTCTATTGTTCTGTTTTAAGTAGTTTTGTTCTGCTATAGTTACACCAATCCAAAATCTAATTTGAATTCGTGTTATTATACACGAAACGATATCAGGTGCGTACTTTTAAAGACGTAGTAAATAGGTAATAGCACCTACGTTATACTCATCCAGGCAAAGTACTTTAAAACATATATATTGTTGCTATTATACTTCAACAAGATTAATCGTAGGAGAGAGCTTAATTCCTAACACCCGGATGTAAAAATATAGTTATGACAGAATCTTTAACTTAACAATAGCGAATATAGGAAATGGAAAGCGGCGTTTCAAAATATTACGATAAGATTATTATAATAAGAGGAAAATGCTAACGAAGTAGAAAGTTGTAGTGTTCACGCTAAGACACAATTGTTTTACAATCATTGCATTTTCCAGTTTTTTTCTCTGTTACATGTAATATTTTATTATATGTAACTTCATCATGGTTTTTTTTTTTTTTTATTTATAAAATCTAATTAAAATTATAGGTTTTTTATTCCTATTATTTCGGTTTTATTTGTCAATCAACTAACATTTAACATCATTCGGCATTCAATCAATGCATAGTGCATCGTTCAAACGACCATTCAGCGGTCAAAACTCAAAAATATGTAGATATTGAACAGCATAGCGGTTTATGAAAAAAAGAGAAATCTTCTGAATGTATATAAAAAGTTCTATAACGTCACTCTATGATTCCATATCATGATGTTCGTATCATCTAACAGTAGCACGACATGTGTCAATAGTAGAGTAACCAGTTTTTTAGAGGGGTTTCTGTTGCTCACTCTTTAGCTTTATGTGTAGTGTTTGGTAGATCATTGTTTTGTTTTTGTTGTCCTTTTTCGTTTAGCCATTGTATTGTGTGCCCTTCTCCAATTTATCAGTTTCTGATTACCTATTGTCTGCCCTTCTCCGATTTACGTTTTTTTTATTTTTATTTTTTTTTTTATTACCTCTTTGATATCTTTGGTTTTTAATATTGGTGGATAAGCAAGGAAAAAATAACTACCAATTTATATTAATACAATATTGAAAAATGATCCACATAATCCATAATTGTTTTTGTAATTTGTTTATTTTTAAAGAAAAGCAGAGGCAAGATACAAATACAGAAAAAAAAACATATTGCATAATTATTGCATAACACATATTATAGCTTATGTTCGTGGATCGGTTGAAAGTCTGCCAAAATAAATAATGAAATCAGTCTTTTTACTCCTCAGATATTTAAAGTCACTGCAAAACACTTAACTCTTGTTGATTAAATTTATTTGATAACATAGACAACAACTTGGACATTTTGTCTATTTAATCCAGATAAATTCGTTCTGGCAACGACGACACATCCCAAAAGTCAAATTAAATTATTATGTTTGACTGATTCCCGGAAATTACTGGTTACCAGAGCTAGATATTTTTAACTAAGCCGTTTCCGGTTATGTTGTAGTACTCAGCAGCCGAAATATCAACTCGTACGGCGACGCCTATTGAATCAGGGAATAACCCACTGACGCATACTATAGGAGAAATGCAATAATGAAAATAATTAATTATGTATCTTATTAAGGTGTAATCTTTTCCTTTGGGTAAGCCATATTTGGCGAATTTATCATATCCGTTTAGACGTGATGAAACGTGGGACGGTTTTGAATATTCACTGATTAAAAATCATCAGCCACTAATATTTCGTATACAGATTCGCTGGTACTATTTAATCCGCAGAATTCATTTATGAAATGACATCCGAGTAAGGCTTGACGTGGGAAAAGGTGTGTATCGATAAATTTATCCAATAAAAAGCAGAAGCTAGGTAAAAGATAATATGCAATAGGTGGTAAAAAGAACGATTTCATATCTCTGCTGTTCTGATAAAAGAAAGAATTATTATTGAAAGCTATCAGTTTAGGGGTATTAGCAGTTCAATCAGGGTGACTGATATAAAAATCCGAGTTAAAACATTTGGACGAATATAATATAATAACCTTTTAAACAGTTAGCGGAGAACGTAGATAGAGATAGTATACTTAACACAGGTGGACATTTTAGTAAAACTATGACAAATATTATTTCAACAGTGATGAAAACAGTTTATTTAGTCTTAGTGATTTCAAGCTTTGTGCATGCAGGATTTCTGGAAATATTTTGTGCAGAGAAATGCAACTTAGGACGCGGAGGAAATTTATGCCGTTGTAATGGATTTCATTTTGCTGGGAAACGGACATTGTCAAACAATTTACTAGACAGTGAAGCAAATAAGAGAAATTTATATAAGCAATACACTTTGGATAGGACATTACAAGCTGATCCTCATGTAGATGCTCCTTATTACGATAATAAAAAAGAAAAGTCGTCTATAAACCGAATAAAAGAAATGCAGTTAGCGCAAACCTTTTTACGATGGCTCCTGAACTCAGTCGAAGAAAGGTAAGCCTTCAATTAAAAACTTTTTGTAAAATTGACTCAAGAACATGGTTCATCGTTTTCAATGCACGACCAAAATGTGGATATTAAGCTATTTATATACTCTTCAAACGTGCGCGATTTATGTCAACATGCAATGCAAAATGAACTAGCTCTACGGAAACTTGGAGTGACTTTATTATAACTTTTTAAACTTGTGTCGTTAGCTATTTTAAATTAAACTACAAAATCTACTACAATTATTTTTGCAGTACTTATGAAGCACGAGATGTAGCTAATTTAAATTCATTGAATAAAACATTGTAAAGCATTTATATGTAGATATTTCATTATAATATGCATTTTATATTTATTTTTCAAAATATACTTTTATGTATATGTGTATTGAGGGTATCGAGTTTGCCTTTGTTTATATCATTTCTCTATCGCATTTTGAAATGTTCCGACAGTGTGATATGTTTTGTTTTTAATTTTATTTGTATTTTGAAATATGTACGTGTAAAAAAATAAATACTAGTACCATTCAAAGATATTTTGTGTGCTTAATGGAATTTAACGCCACTATCATAGATTTTTCAGCTATTTCATGACAATCACCGTTATTAATAGATGAAAACGGAACATTCAGAAAAAAACCACGGACTTGTCTCAAGTAATCGACAAACTTTAAACACATAGAGGTGTATCGAGTACACCTCGTCATGTGCGGTCATGAATCAAACTCACAACTTCAGCGGCGATAGACACTGATTGAACAGCTAGATGTAAATCCAATTACCAAAACGATTACCACCATGACACCTCGATTAGGTATATGTAACGGAATTTAAAACTTTGAGTGGAACAATAAAATGGCACATGAAAAGTTTGAAGATATCAAAGGGGTAATCAGAAGTCGTAAGTCGAAGAAAGACAGACAATACAATGGTCAAAAGAAAAAGGACAAACAACGATCTACAAAACACTACACAGAAAACTAAAGATCGAGCAACACAATCCGAGGATTAATTCATGTTCTCCGGAGGGGTCATCAGATCCTGTTCCGCATGAAAAACGTCCGTCCTCTCGATAGGGATTTGTCAGGATGTAACAAGGATAGCCGTTGACAATTGCAGGCAATTAATGCGTTGGGAAAGTGTCGCGCGTTAAAATACCTTTTTGGTAGATTTCAAAAATTAGGAGGCTGATCATACCCGCTACAACATTTTATATTAGTCGTCAATACTTCTTCAGTAACAGATGAAATTCGTTGTTCTAGTTGTCCCATTTTTCCTTGATTTCTGCATAGTTTTTAGATATTTTTAGACTTGTACCCGACCTGCTTATGCATGCAACATGTTCCACTGAATGTTTATCAAACAACAATCAATAAATCATTCAAACTTATTTGGAAACATTAGGTTACAATAGTAATATTTATTTTGTATTTCGTAATAACAACACATAAAATGTGAAGATAGGAGATTTACCTACAAGGCCATTCCAAATATGAGTCATGTGTAAGAAAACGGCGACATAGTTATTGAATGTTTAAATGTACCAAAAAATAGTTCAGGAAAAATATAAGGCGTAGAATACACATCTAGTAAATATTTAACCCCTTCATATTGTTGTGCCTGTCCCAACTAGGACATGGATGTCCAACGTCATATGTCGTGGTCTTTTTTTCTTTTTTTTTATGCCCCATAAGTTAAGATGAGAGGTGGTCGTTCGTTTTGTTGATATTGGTGGAATTGTTGACGATCATTGTTTAAACTTTCTGTTCATAATGTAAATATTTGTGTGTCAAAATTTCCATATAATTTACAAGAAAAACAACATTCAATTTCCTTCGAGTACATCCACAAGAAAATTAACTAGATACAGAATTCAACAACAGTACAAACAGACATCAAACAAAACAACACATACTCCCACAAAAAAAACAGGATTAAGATGGGATATTCCGGAAGGGCTACCATGACCTGTTCCATTTTTTTATGCTGGAGTTGCCTATGGGTAAAGCAATTAATGATAAACAGCATAAAAGTTCTTAACCGATGACTTAAGCTCAGGACAAATATTTGCTTTTTCGTCATTTTGATTATACAGATACCTTCTTTCTTAAGAGACGACGAAAACAATAAAACATACAGGATATTAAAACAAGTGCAAAAGATTAACAAACTACAGTTCTCTGACAAAGATTTTTACCGGACTTGACTACGAGCAACACGACGGGTGTCTTCTAAGAAACAGGAACTGCTTACTCTTCGCGAGCACATGGGTTCACCATCGGGTTTTGATGGGATCTGTGTTTCTCATCTTTTTAGTATTCTGTGTTTTTTTGTGTTTTTGTTTTTAACATTTGAACTCTTTTTTGTTGCCCAATGTTGCCAGCGTCTCTTATCTTATCTTAAGCATGTTATTTCCGCATAAAAACGATGTTCGTCTTTACCTCAAGTTATTTGTTGGAGGGTTCATGTCTTATTTGTATTGTGTTTTCTTTTTGTTTTCCTTTTCTTGTGTACCCTATGTTGCCAGTTTCTCTGAATGGTCCATTTTTGATTGCCCCTTCGGTATTCTCTAACGTTTATTCACATAAATAATTTGAACAATATTTCTCCTATATCACAAAGAAGTCAAAATATTTGGGTGAAATATATGTCTTCTTACAACTATTTTCACTAAAATAATTCGATTTCTCTTTTTCTTATATCACAAAAGAGTAACAAGGCAGGAAGATACATAGCTATCATTTCTTCTCTGAATGTGTTTTTATACATACAACACAAAAGACAACACAATTATCTAATTAGCGTTTATAATTGATATCTGTGCAGCAATATGATTTTATCCCACGTGTTAACAGAACAACCTATAATCTACTATGTCATAGTGTTAACAGAACAACCTATAATCTACTATGTCATAGTGTTAACAGAACAACCTATAATCTACTATGTCATGGTGTTAACAGAACAACCTATAATCTACTATGTCATAGTGTTAACAGAACAACCTATAATCTACTATGTCATAGAATATAATCTACAATGTCATAGGAATAGTCATGTTAATTGACACTGTTGCTATTGAACTTATAATTTCATTTTCATGTCAGAGAGGAGACGGCATGGGGATAGATTCAACGAAGCAGAAATCAAATTCTTCAACAGTATCATGATTTTTTTTTTATTGATTTAAAAAAAATTAAAAAAAAGTTTTTCTCGTACGAGATAAGAATGCAAGCACAAGAATAACGAAGCATAGCAATCACCCCTTATTTTATTGCTCTGAATGTCATATTTGGTAGAAATACAAAAAATATCTTGAGTACACCCAAAGTTTTTGGTGTTGATAATCTTTTTAGTTTGTTATGTTGTCCTATTATGTGTCTTTACGTTCTGAGTTCCGTGTTGTGGTGTCTGTTTTGAGTTCCGCATAAAAACGATGCTCGGTTCGTCTTTACCTCCAGTTGTTTGTAGGAGGGTCTTATTTATCTTATTTGTGTTTGCTTGGGTTGCGCATAGTGATGACCAACACATGTTGTGTTGTGTTTTTCTTCGTATTGTTTGCTCTGTGTTGCCAGTTTCTCTGGATTGCCCATTTTTGATTGCCCCTTCGGTATTCTCTAACGTTTATTTACGTCCCCTTATTTTGTTGATCTGAAGGCCATATTTGGTAGAAATCAAAATCTTAAGTACTATCAAGATTTGTAAAAAAAAATAATCGTTCTCGTACCAGAAAACAATGCAAACACAACAATGAAGCGAACTCTCGTATTACAAAGCATAGCTATCGTTCCCCTTATTTTGTTGATCTGAAGACCATATTATGCAGTAATAGAAATCTTTAACACAATTATTATGATTTAAAAGATAATCGTTCTGGTACGAGATAAGAATGCAAGCACAAGAATGAAACGAACGCCTATATTACGAAATATAACAATCGTCTTCTTATTTTGTTCGGTTCGTCTTTACCTCCAGTTATTTGTAGGAGGGTGCATGTCTTATTTACGTTATTTGCGTTGTGTTTTTGCTTTGTTTTTCTTCGTCTTGTGTTACCTATGTTACCAGTTTCTCCAAATTTTCCTTTTTTGGATTGCCCCTTCGGTATTCTCTAATGATTATTTGTTGATCTTAATGTTATAGTTGGTAGAAATAAAAATCTTAAGTACTATCAAGGTTTTAAAAAAAAATAATCGTTCGCGTACTAGATAAGAATGAAAACACAAGAATGAAGCGAACGCCTATACAATTACCCCTTTATGTGAAGGACACATGATTGTGTACATTTTAAAGCCTTCCGCTTGTTTAAATTTACGATAAGTGTATTTGTTTAAATGATTAACAGTTTTTAGAATGACGGGTGACAAAACTATTCTTTATACGTTTCTAATGCAATAGTTAACGTTGAAAATGTCGATAAAATGTTTCAGATTAACAAATCACATGTACGTGTCTATGCACGTGGGGATTCCCAGTCAGTTGTACGTATCACTTAACGACAAACAATATACACATGTATTTGTTTTAACTACAATTTCTTTTAATTTAATATACTGTCTAGTTTGAAATAATAATCAAGCTTTCAAGTTTTTCTCAGCTGATTAATAGGTAGTCAATGGGACGACTTACAATATTCACCTCGCCTACATATGATCATTGTACTGTCGCGAGACGATTTTGCGACAAGACAGACTATGTGAATAGCATGAGGAGTGTCTTATAAGAAGCAGGAACTATTTACCCGTTGTGAGCACCTAAGTTCATCCCCGGATTTGTGATGGGGTCCGTGTTGCTCATCGTTTTAGTTTTATTTGTTGTGTTTTTTGTTTTGTCTTCGATCTGCGTCTCTGGATTGTCCATCCGTGATTGTCCATCGGTTTTTTCTTATGTTTATTTGCTTATTTTGCATATGATGATTAGACAACATGACTGTCTTTGTTATGTCTGCTTACAATTATCTAGATACGACTTAAAATACTGCGTTATTGTTGTTTAACGTCCCTTTCAGTTATATTATGAAGCAATCAAATTATAATAAGATCCGCTCACTTGTCTCCCTTTTTATCGCCGGTTGGAACATATATTAGAGTGCTAAGTCAAAGGTCAAAATCTGCCATCAAATCAAAATCGCACTCTCCATGTCTTGACTGTAAAGTAGACAGACACAGTCGCTGTTCATTTTACCAGATTTCTACATAGGGGGATAATTCACATCAACAAAATAGACAAAATGGCAGCTTCAACGCTGAAATGATGCTACAATTTAAAATCTGTTTTGAATTCCTTCACGCCAAGCGCTTTTCTATTCATTTTTTTCCCATTAAAACAATTCTAAGATAAAATATAAAACCAAAGTGACAAAAACGATACCCCTAACACACAAATACATGACCATTCACTTTTTTATCACCGGGTTTGTAACTAGATTAACACGACGGGTGTCACTAGTGGAGCAGGAACTGCTTACCCTTCCGGAGCACATAAGTTCAACCCCGACTTTTAGTGGGGTTCATGTTACTTGATCTTTAGTTTTATATGTATGTTTTGTAGATCGTTGTTTGTCCTTTTGTACTTTTTCTTTTGGCCATTTTGTTGTCTGTTCTTCTTCGATATACAGATTCTGATTGCCTCTTTGGTATCTTCAAACTCTTCTTGATAGACACTTCAATAAAATATGGCGGGGTTAAGCTAGTTTAATGGGCCCCAACCTCGTGTATATGTGATTGTAATAAGGCAGATTAAAATAAACAGTTATTTACCATACAATGCACTCTTGTAACTAGTATAGATATTGTTGATTGTGCTTCAGCTTAGATATAAAAGAATTCTGGGTGGTGTTTTATAAATATTGACGATGTTCACGTTTTAAATGGCGAAAGTACTAATTTGCAATACACAATATATTCTACCCTACAACCATGTGATTTTGAGTGCTAATTAAGGGGTCAAATAAACCAGTGTTATTTAGTCATATAAATAATAAAGCTTAACTGTTACCCTGATATATGTAGAACAAACGGTACTATAGGCCAGGACACGACAGAGGGTACTTTTAAAAACTATTAGAATTACGACTATTTCTGCTCTTTTCAGTAAATTTTGCAGTTGTTTTTGACGTTTTCACATTGCAGGATAAATACAATATACGTATATTGTTGGGAAAATGAGATTTATTTGCGCTCGTTGCGAAACAGCGCGTTAAATGCTCGTTTTTCTACATGTTCCGAAAACTCATACACATGAATTATATATTTTCCAACAATATACACATTCTCGTAAAACAAAAGCTTCAAACCTTTTTCTTTTGGCGTATATTATTATTGATTTCTGTTTTATTAAACTTATTTCAAGTTCAAATTTATTGAGAAACATTGGTTCATAGTAGTAGCGAGCATCGCAAGATGCGAGCTAAACAGCAACATGTGTGTAAGGAGATGAATCAATATATGATCAATATCAACCGGAAATGGATTCTAAGTTTCGACATAGAATGAACAATCGGAGTGAAGTACAGGAAATAGCCTTTTAATTTGAAAAAAAAATAACTATCCAGTTTAAAAATAACTCCCAAAAAATTAGAAAGGAAACTGTACAGCTTCTTTACATGAAACGATTAATTTATTTAAAAGATGGACTATCGTTAGACCTTCTTGTTTCGCCCCTAATGAACGATCGGCCCTAAAAAAAAGTCGTCCCCGATATATCTCGGCCCAAAAAATCTCCTTTGCAATAGAATTTACTGGTTAAGTCGAATTGAAAAACAAAGAAAAATAATCAAGAATAATGAAGAAAAGAACACAAAACTACTATTTGTACATGTACATGTCTATGCGTAGATGCGATGCTCGCCTGTAGGCTGTGCCTAATCCATATTATGTATTGTTAATAATTCATGCTATGGGTAATTTGGACATTTTTTCTTTGATCTTACCGACTGATATAGACAGCATCAATGAACTGACTGATACTGGAAATTATCTGTCAGAGTGACGACGAACATATTATGACAAGCTTATAAAACAATAACATGAAAGTATATTTTATTCATACATGCACCTAGGATTGGACAACAGGCAAAGCCAATCTATGCTAAAAATAGTCGAACCTTGAACAAAATAAGATATATATCTCCTAATGTAAGTAGTATGAATAAAAAAATGGGGTTTTAATGTAGTTTGTGTTGCTCTGTATTTGGTTTTCTGTGTAGTGTTTGGTGGACAAGTGTTTGTATGACAGTTGGATTGTCTGTCCTTCTATTTACGGTCTCTGATTACTCGCTTTGCTATCTTCAACCTTTTTTGAATTTATTGTTCAGAACGGCTAGTCATTGTTGTTGTATTATATACATTAAATGAAAAGCAAAATATACCACTCTGTCGAAGGAAATCCAAAATATACCACTCTGTCGAAAGAAATCCAAAATATACCACTCTGTCGAAAGAAATCCAAAATATACCACTCTGTCGAAAGAAATCCAAAATATACCACTCTGTCGAAAGAAATCCAAAATATACCACTCTGTCGAAAGAAATCCAAAATATACCACTCTGTCGAAAGAAATCCAAAATATACCACTCTGTCGAAAGAAATCCAAAATATACCACTCTGTCGAAAGAAATCCAAAATATACCACTCTGTCGAAAGAAATCCAAAATATACCACTCTGTCGAAAGAAATCCAAAATATACCACTCTGTCGAAAGAAATCCAAAATATACCACTCTGTCGAAAGAAATCCAAAATATACCACTCTGTCGAAAGAAATCCAAAATATACCACTCTGTCGAAAGAAATCCAAAATATACCACTCTGTCGAAAGAAATCCAAAATATACCACTCTGTCGAAAGAAATCCAAAATATACCACTCTGTCGAAAGAAATCCAAAATATACCACTCTGTCGAAAGAAATCCAAAATATACCACTCTGTCGAAAGAAATCCAAAATATACCACTCTGTCGAAAGAAATCCAAAATATACCACTCTGTCGAAAGAAATCCAAAATATACCACTCTGTCGAAAGAAATCCAAAATATACCACTCTGTC
This sequence comes from Bathymodiolus septemdierum, assembly GCA_963383655.1. Classification (NCBI taxonomy): domain Eukaryota; kingdom Metazoa; phylum Mollusca; class Bivalvia; order Mytilida; family Modiolidae; genus Bathymodiolus; species Bathymodiolus septemdierum. The sequence continues at coordinate 35,226,818 of OY726529.1, read as the reverse complement.
GAAAGAAATCCAAAATATACCACTCTGTCGAAAGAAATCCAAAATATACCACTCTGTCGAAAGAAATCCAAAATATACCACTCTGTCGAAAGAAATCCAAAATACCACATTGTCGAAAGAAATCCAAAATACCACATTGTCGAAAGAAATCCAAAATACCACACTGTCGAAAGAAATCCAAAATACCACATTGTCGGAACAACTCCAAAATACCACACTACCGGAAAAAAATCCACAATCCAAATGAAGAAATGTAGAAAGAGACAAAACCGATACTCTTAACACAAATACCTGCCTTACTTGGTACAGACACCAAGATAAAAAGTAGCGGGGCTAAGCTAGTTTTATGGGATAGTGCTATATGTCATTATCTTAGGAAACATTCACAATATTAAATATGCAAATTTACTTTTTGAAAAATATAATCTACCGTTCTTTATTTAAAAGATTATCTGTTTAAACAATTTGTTTCTTAAACAAATGAGTCCTTTGTGGCCTAACTAATGAATATGTATGATTAACTAATATGTAAATTAACTGTCTTCATCTCGTTTATGTTTTTCTTTAATGAAGTATAATTTTACTGCATGTTTGGATTTCTTGATCCATTACCCAACGTTTATACTTTTTTCGAAGAATGATGAAGTCGGCACATTTTCCTTTAACAATTCTCTTTATTTTATTACAATATGGTTTGGTTATATAATTTCTGTTTACTTTCTTTATTTAATGAAATATTGAGTATGATTCATTTAAAATTCAATAGTCTGTGATAATTAGGTTTAAAAAGATTAAACTGTTAGGATAATAATTTCATATTTACTCGACACAATATTCTCTGAGTTTGGTGCTGTTTTGTCAACTGTTTTACCTGTTTTGTTCAAGTATTGTTATGAATACTGTTATAGTGACAGCCGGAGACTTTGAGCCGTAATGAAAGCGGGAGGTTTGGCGCTTTAAAATCTGATTCAACCCAGCATTTCTTTAGAAATGCCTGTACCAAGTCAGGGTCATTACGGTTTTCACAGTTTTCCGGTTGTTGACTGATTTTGTCTATTTATATTCTTATGAGTTTTGACTTTCCCTTTGTAAGATTGTTCGGAGTTTGGTAATTTTGTTATTACCCTTATTTAAACAGATTAAACTGTTAGGATAATAATTTCATATTTACTCGACACAATATTCTCTGTTATAGTAGTAGAACATAGACATCTAACTTAATACGTTCATAGTCAAAAGATTTGAAAGCCAAATAATGTAAAAATTTTGGAAGCAAGAAAACCATAGGGCCAAAACCGGCTAAGATCACCCGAGGCCGAGGGAGGAGAACCGTAGTTTTCAACAGAAATAACATTATTTAGAAAATGTAAATTTCAATAATAAATATATCTAATAAACCATGTTAGAGTCGAAATATTGACTTCTGGACGGATGATGCCCTCGGATACTAATAGAAAACAATTTCGTATTTAGTCGACTCAATAATTTTCGTTGCAGTAATAACAACGAGAATATAAGCTCTAATAGACATATAACTGATGAAGTTTGACATCTTATCATTATGTATTGAGGAAACCTGAAGATAACCTGATTACAAATACATAACATATAATTTATAAACAGATTATGAAAAGAAAGTTTAACCAGTGATGGTCATCAATTCCACCAATATCAACAAAACGAACAATCACCTCTCATCTTAACTCTGATTTTTTTTCTATTTCTATTTCTACGAAGTAATATTAAACATATATGTTTGAATTCCGAGCAAAAAAGTGATACTAAGCGATTTCAGTTTTATCCCGCCACATTTTTGTGTCTGTCCCAAGCCATGGATGTCAACGTCATATGTCGTGGTCATTTTATGCTCAATGGTGTGAGGTGAGAGGTAAATGTTCGCTTAGTTGATATTGGTGAAATTGTTGACCATCACTTTTTATACTTACTTTTCCTTTTGGCCATTGTTTTGTCTGTTCTTCTTCGATATACAGATTCTGATTACCCCTTATGACTCTTTCTTTACGTCAAGGTTATTTCAGAGGCTTGATACATTGTCTGACATTTACCTTCCAAAATGCTCACTAGCAGAATACCCGCAAGACAACTTTCTATCTACGTTTGTAGTCTTATTCTTATCAGTGTTTTCATCACAGGTTTATCATGTCTTAAATGGTAAGGAAATAAATGAAACAGACGAATGGGCCATACGAGTAGAACATGAGTTTATCAGGACAATTAATTTAACCCTCGGTTTTTAGTGTGGTTCGTGTTACTCGATCTTTAATTTTATATATAAGTTTTGTAGATCGTTGTTTGTCCTTTTGTACTTTTTGTTTTGGCCATTGTGTTTTCTGTTCTTCTTCGATATACGGATTCTGATTAACCCTTTGGTATCTTCAAACTCGTAATCGCTAGTGGATTAGAGAATATTGCGTAACTTCAACAAGTCACTATTCTGCAGTTTTGTGTAACATTGCCACAAACCTTAGAGGTAAAAGGCATCGATTGCATAGGTGGCTGTAAATTCAATGATCATATGATCACGGTCACGGATACCTATGACTGCTCTACAATGCTTAAGCAGGTTATTTACACGAGAAATGAAAGTAATTTGTCTTAAAAGAAAATAGTAGACCAGTTCATTATAATCTCCTCCTCACAATGTAGACATTTTATTTATGATTGCCATTAATTTCACGATGTAGCTAATATATGGTTTTGTCACTTGAAAAAAAATCACTGCTACCTAGGTGTTATCAGCAATGCAAGGCCAAAAAGATTTATTGAAGGACAAATTGAATTGAAAATTTATATCAATATATTTGTAACATAAGAAACCAAATACACCATCGAAAGAAAGATATATCGGTTTTATGAACGCAACCCAAGTGATTAAGTCGTCGAAAGGCTTCCATAATAAATGTATGTTATTTGATATCAGGGAATTACATTCTCCTACGCCATTCATTCTGTATTTATCTTTTATTTCTAACATTTTCCATTTTCTATAATAAAATGAAAAAACTACAAAAAACATACCCAAAAAAACAAACAAAAACAAAAAACAAACAGAAACAACAAAAAACAACACAAATACCACAATGTCAGAGTAGTTCCAAAAATCTAATAAAAAAATCTTAGAAATTAAATAAAAAACAAAAATACCACGCCAAAAGAGACAAAATTGATATGCCTAACATACACATACAATTTAAATTTTAAAAATACCACAATGTCAGAGTAACTCCAAAATCTAATCGACAAATCGCAGAGATTATATGTAAAAACAAATATACCACACCAACTAAAATCAAAATTGATATGCCTAGCACACATATACATAACTGTTCACTTTCATGGCTTGGCACATGCACTTCAATCAAAAGTGGTGGGGTTAATAATAATTATTGCAATTCTTTACAACTAGCAGATACTGTTTATCTTCTAGAACAAGTTTTACTGGGTTTTTGTTCCTTGATATTTAGTGTTCTGTGTAGTGTTTTGTCGATCATTGACTGTTTTCTTTGTACTTTTTCTTTTGACCATTGTGTTGTCTGACTTTCTCCGATTTGCAGTTTCTGATAACCCCTTTGATATCTTCAAACATGTTTTACTCGATCTTTAGTTTTATGTGTATGTTTTGTAGATTGTTGTTTGTCCTTCATACTTTTTCTTTGTGCCATTCTATTGTCTGTCCTTCTTCGATTTACGGCTACTATTTACCCCTTTGATATTTTTAAACATTTCATTACTAGGTCTAGTGAAAAATATTTTACAACACAGTCTGCTTAACATTATTTTCGAATACATTGCCTCTTTCTACGATTCTTCTATGAGATTTTGGAAATGTTTCGACAGTGTAATATACTTTTTGTTTCTCATTTTATTTTATCCATCTGAAAAAGGATTTAATACTTTTTATTCACATTAATCACGAAATGCTTCCAATTTAATCAATTTATGAGAGACACTGAATGTTATCACCGGGTGTGAATTAATACCACAAAAACAACGGAGGACTATTTTATCTCCGGGAAATCGGCGTTTTATTTTATTATAACAATGTCATAGTAACCACAGAGGAAATTATATAACACTCAAATCAACAGTAAAACTGCTATTTTACATGCATCCATTGTGATCTGTGCATGACTATATTCCTGTTATAGTTTATAGACAACAATGTACAGTGATGGCACTGATGGGAATCCGATAATGTGCCGTTTATGAGATGTTGCCTTTTATATACAGGATCAAATTATATACAGTATTAATCAAAAATGGAAAAACTGAAAATATCTTTTATAGACAGTGATTCCTTACAAACAGATGTCCTTATAGACAAGTGTAGTGTATTAGCTTACCTATCACTTTTGTTAGTGTGAATTATGCTGCTACCACCTGTGTTTTTGTTTTTTTGTTTTTTTGTTTTGGTCATTTTTAGTTTTCTGTTTTTGCTGATGCTGTCTTTCAAATTGTAAATTTTAAGAACTACCCGTATGGTAGTATTTAAGTTATCTAAAACTGCGAGGCTGATGCTCGCCCATGGAAAGAGGTACTTACTTATACTTATTTAAAATGCATTTGATATATTTTGTCAGTGACTTCCGGCATGTCGATTGTTTTCTCCGGGTACCCCGGTTTCCTCCACCAATAAAATTGACAACCACGATAAAACTGAAATATTGTTGAATGTCCCATTAACTGACTTTAATCAACCACATATTTGTGCCTTTCAAAAACTGGGATCTGGATTCCCAACTACTATATGTCGTGGTCTCTTTTGTGTTCAATGGTTTAAGGCGAGAGGTGATTGTTCACTCTGATGATATTGTTGGAATGTTTGACTATCACTGTTTAATGTCTCTTTTGTGTTCAATGGTTTAAGGTGAAAGGTGATTGTTCACTCTGATGATATTGTTGGAATGTTTGACTATCACTGTTTAATGTCTCTTTTGTGTTCAATGGTTTAAGGTGAGAGGTCATTGTTCACTCTGATGATATTGTTGGAATGTTTGACTATCACTATTTAATGTCTCTTTTGTGTTCAATGGTTTAAGGTGAGAGGTTATTGTTCACTCTGATGATATTGTTGGAATGTTTGACTATCACTGTTTAATGTCTCTTTTGTGTTCAATGGTTTAAGATGAGAGGTGATTGTTTGCTCTGATGATATTGTTGGTATGTTTGACTATCACTGTGTAATGTCTCTTTTGTGTTCAATGGTTTAAGATGAGAGGTGATTGTTCACTCTGATGATATTGTTGGTATGTTTGACTATCACTGTTTAATGTCTCTTTTGTGTTCAATGGTTTAAGATGAAAGGTGATTGTTTGCTCTGATGATATTGTTGGTATGTTTGACTATCACTGTGTAATGTCTCTTTTGTGTTCAATGGTTTAGGATGAGAGGTGATTGTTCACTCTGATGATATTGTTGGTATGTTTGACTATCACAGTTTAATGTCTCTATTGTGTTCAATGGTTTAAGGTGAGAGGTGATTGTTCACTCTGATGATATTGTTGGAATGTTTGACTATCACTGTATAATGTCTCTTTTGTGTTCAATGGTTTAAGATGAGAGGTGATTGTTTGCTCTGATGATATTGTTGGTATGTTTGACTATCACTGTGTAATGTCTCTTTTGTGTTCAATGGCTTAAGATGAGAGGTGATTGTTCACTCTGATGATATTGTTGGTATGTTTGACTATCACTGTGTAATGTCTCTTTTGTGTTCAATGGTTTAAGGTGAGAGGTTATTGTTCACTCTGATGATATTGTTGGTATGTTTGACTATCACTGTTTAATGTCTCTTTTGTGTTCAATGGTTTAAGATGAGAGGTGATTGTTTGCTCTGATGATATTGTTAGAATGTTTGACTATCACTGTGTAATGTCTCTTTTGTGTTCAATGGTTTAAGATGAGAGGCGATTGTTCACTCTGATGATATTGTTGGAATGTTTGACTATCACTGTTTAATGTCTCTTTTGTGTTCAATGGTTTAAGGTGAGAGGTGATTGTTTGCTCTGATGATATTGTTGGAATGTTTGACTATCACTGTTTAATGTCTCTTTTGTGCTCAATGGTTTAAGATGAGAGGTGATTGTTTGCTCTGATGATATTGTTGGAATGTTTGACTATCACTGTTTAATGTCTCTTTTGTGTTCAATGGCTTAAGATGAGAGGTGATTGTTCACTCTGATGATATTGTTGGTATGCTTGACTATCACTGTTTAATGTCTCTTTTGTGTTCAATTGTTTAAGGTGAGAGGTTATTGTTCACTCTGATGATATTGTTGGAATGTTTGACTATCACTGTTTAATGTCTCTTTTGTGTTCAATGGTTTAAGGTGAGAGGTGATTGTTCGCTCTGATGATATTGTTGGTATGTTTGACTATCACTGTTTAATGTCTCTTTTGTGTTCAATGGTTTAAGGTGAGAGGTGATTGTTTGCTCTGATGATATTGTTGGTATGTTTGACTATCACTGTGTAATGTCTCTTTTGTGTTCAATGGTTTAAGATGAGAGGCGATTGTTCACTCTGATGATATTGTTGGAATGTTTGACTATCACTGTTTAATGTCTCTTTTGTGTTCAATGGTTTAAGATGAGAGGCGATTGTTCACTCTGATGATATTGTTGGTATGTTTGACTATCACTGTGTAATGTCTCTTTTGTGTTCAATGGTTTAAGATGAGAGGTGATTGTTTGCTCTGATGATATTGTTGGTATGTTTGACTATCACTGTTTAATGTCTCTTTTGTGTTCAATGGTTTAAGATGAGAGGCGATTGTTCACTCTGATGATATTGTTGGAATGTTTGACTATCACTGTGTAATGTCTCTTTTGTGTTCAATGGTTTAAGATGAGAGGCGATTGTTCACTCTGATGATATTGTTGGAATGTTTGACTATCACTGTTTAATGTCTCTTTTGTGTTCAATGGTTTAGGATGAGAGATGATTGTTTGCTCTGATGATATTGTTGGAATGTTTGACTATCACTGTTTAATGTCTCTTTTGTGTTCAATGGTTTAAGGTGAGAGGTTATTGTTCACTCTGATGATATTGTTGGAATGTTGGACTATCACTGTGTAATGTCTCTTTTGTGTTCAATGGTTTAAGATGAGAGGCGATTGTTCACTCTGATGATATTGTTGGAATGTTTGACTATCACTGTTTAATGTCTCTTTTGTGTTCAATGGTTTAGGATGAGAGATGATTGTTTGCTCTGATGATATTGTTGGTATGTTTGACTATCACTGTTTAATGTCTCTTTTGTGCTCAATGGTTTAAGATGAGAGGTGATTGTTTGCTCTGATGATATTGTTGGTATGTTTGACTATCACTGTGTAATGTCTCTTTTCAGAACTGAACGGAGACCGAAAGCAAATTATATTTGTGCTATTCATATGTTATGTGAGGTATGGCTTTTTACTCACATGTTGATATCACTAGGAGAGGAGGGGTGGGTTTGGGTCCATAGAACTAGCTTAGCTCCGCCACCTTTTTTTATTCTTTTATTGATGTACCTATATCAGGTTGGAGAAATGTGAGCGGTCGTGTTTTTTTGTGCTTAAGGGTATCAAAGTTGCCTCTTTCTACGATTTTTCTGTTCGATTTTGGAACTGTTTTCTGTTTTTCATTTTGCCATTAATTTTCTCTGTTTTCAACTAGTTCTCAACTAGTTACTTATTTTTATATCAAGAATGTTTGTTTTCCTCAAGTTCAAGGCTGTCCATGTTGACTTCAAGGCGGAAGGTCAAAATGGCCAACCAGTGAATCAATATGGAGAAAAGCCAATTAAATACGATTTTGCTAAATAATGTACAATTTACGAAAACAAACGTGATAACGTTTCTTCTTATTTTTATCTTTCTCAGTAATGCAACGACAACATTAAAATAAATTACACCTATATGATAATCTGTTAGGACATCTCCTTGAAGATGTTATTATTTGTTTTATTTATTTTTCTTATCATTGACTTTAAAAAAAAAAAAAACATCATTTGACCATTTAGATAATTCTACTCTCTAAATTACATCTGAAATTGAACAGTATATAGTATAGAGTCACGGAACAACAGTCTTACCGCACTAAATAGACGTAAGAGATAACCGAACGGACAAGACACATATACTGGCAACATTCGGAACACAAGACATATGACGAAACAAAATATGAAGATGTTGCTATGTGTTTTATTTATTTTTCTTATCATTGACTTAATAAAAAAATAAAAAGACTATTTGACAATTGAGATAATTATACTCTCTAAGTTACATCTGAAATTGAACAGAATACAGTCACGTGTCAAATGTCTTTCCACATTAAATAAACGTTAGAAATAAACCTAAGGGGCATCCAGAGAAACTGGTAACATTAGGAACACAGGACAAAACCAAATAAAGAGATATAATTTCCTATATATTTCATGAAAAACTACTAATTTCAAAAGCATTCGTCTGAAGTCATTTCTTATAAGATTTTCTTGAAATTTTCACCTTTAACAGAAGTATTAATAAGAGTTTATTTTAATACAATCAATATACTTTTTCGAAGTGTTATTTAAAAAACATTTCAAACTCAAATTCTCGACAACAAATGGCTTTATAATAAGATTTGGTGAAAAATCTAATAAGAAATGATTGGACACAAATTCTTTAATATGTATGAAATATATAGGGAAATATCTACGTTTATCTTAGTACGGAAAAATTTCAGATCCGTTACTAATATAAACGTAGATATCAAATTAGATAGCCGAATAATGTAAAAGTATTGGAGAGCCAGTAAACCAAAGGGTCTAAACAGGAAGTCCAAAATTCCACCTATGCCCGAGGGAACAGAACCTTAGTTTTGATAACAATTACATTTTTTAGGAACCATAAATTTCAATAATAAATATATCTATTACATTTGTATATATAAACTTTAGAGAATACCGAAGGGGTCATCAAAAATGGGCGATCCAGAGAAAACGGCAACATAGAGTTAGGTGCACAAGACGAAGACAAGCAAAACAAAAACACAACACAATATGTGTTAGGCACCACTATACATAAACAAAGACAAATACCAAAAACTGAAAGCAAATACGAATTGAACATAGTTTGTATATATAATATCATGGAATAAGATCGTCCTTTATTTATGGTCATCATTATAATACTCTGACAGTCTAACAATATTTATTTTGCAATGAGTTTTACTTGCTTCTTTCAATTAATTCTAAAAATACATTATACTCATTTATACTGCTCTTCTCTTTCAAAACCTGATTAAACAACAACAATTTTACTGTATTCTGTAGGGGGTTAAAAAAAATCCTACATAACTCTTAGTGCTGCCTTGATTATGGTCTGTATCAAGGATAGGAAGCAGACCACACTAATGATAAGATAATAAATTGTTGCTAAAATAACATAAATAGGGAATTGAAATGTTGTCATTTTCAGAACCATACTGGTCATGTTGTTAGTTGTTCAGTCAGTTTTTAGATAAGTTCGAATATTTTGCCTTTGTGTTCGTGCTGTTGTTTTTCGTATTCGGGTCACCTTTTTAATTTGTTTTATCTTAATATCAGTACACTTTTTTATTTTACATTCGGATCGTATCTGTACTTTTGTATTACCTTAATATTTGTACACTATTGTTGTTTTTTGTATTCGGATCGTCTCTTTTCCTTTGCTTTACCTTAATGTTGCCATACTGTTGTTTTGTTCTTTATTCGGATTACCTCTATTCTTTTGTGTTACCTTTGTTGATGCATTCGGACCGTCTCTTTGTCATTTCTTTAGAAATGCCTGTACCAAGTCAGGGTTATTACGGTTTTCACAGTTTTCCGGTTGTTCACTGATTTTGTCTGTTTATATAATTATGAGTTTTTACTTTCCCTTTGTAAGATTGCTCGGAGTTCGGTAATTTTGTTATTACCCTTATTTAGCGTTGTATATGTACTGTTTTTACATTCGGATCTGAAGTGATTATTACCTTAACAGAAAAGATGAAAGGGATGACCTCTATTCTTTTGTGTTACCTTTGTTGATGTATTCGGACCGTCTCTTTATCGTTGTATATGTACTGTTTTTACATTCGGAACTGAAGTTATTATTACCTTAACGGAAAAGATGAAAGGGATCGGTCATTATTTCTGTCAAATTGTTGAGATGACCATATATTAGATATATAATAAACACATTGACGACATTTACAGTCTAAGACAAAAAAATAGACCAGGTTCTGTGTATTATTAATAGCTTGAAATCTAGACAGACAATAGTAATTAATAATGCATGCGTTTAGTTACAATTATTTTCGCTAAAGTTCAAGACTTGCACCAAACCATACTTTTAATAAAATAACAAAAAATTTACACAAAGATATTCCACGTTTGACAAAAAGATGATGGAATTACTGTTACGTTAAATATATATCGCCATGGTGACACAAGAGAAAACAAATTTATTGATCCTCGTGTCACTGGTCTGACTGCATTGCAATTAACAATGTAACTCTTTTGGGGAATTCTTGCTAAGGACAGATATAAAAATAGTTTTCTATCTTGCTTATTGTCATAAATACTCTTGATTTTGTTCATATTTAATGTTGTTTGTCTCGTATTTTTCAACGTAAAGGTAAAAAAAAGAATTAATTGGATTAAATCCAATTTAATACTCAGTCTTACATATGATATTTGCAGATGATGATAATCATTTATAATTCATACGTCACATATATTTCCCACTCCCACTGACGTCAATTGCCATGGACTTACGTGTTTTGTATAAATACGAAACACGTAGTGTTTTGTATAAATACGAAACACGTACGTCCATGGCAATGACGTCAGTGGGTACGAAACACGTACGTCCATGGCAATGACGTCAGTGGGAATACGAAACACGTACGTCCATGGCAATGACGTCAGTGGGAAATATATGCGACGTATCGTCCTATGAAATATCGTATCCCATCACGAAATCGCTTGACATCCCTGAATATGTGTCTGATGGGGAAACTGAACTACTCAAATGCAAAGCTCGTCCTAAATATTGAACGTATTGAACGAATTTCTCACTTTGGAGAATATCACTTTCTTTATATATTGTGTTGTGTTTTTGACTTGTTATCGTGTTTGGTAGCCTATGTCGCCAGTTTCTCTGGATTATCCATTTTTATTGCCCCTTTGGTGTTCTCTAGCATTTATTTATACGAAAACGATCGCTTGTGACAACTCAAATGAGCAACCGTTTGTTAGTTGTGGCATTTGGTGACTGGTTGGAAGTTAAAGCTTCCGACCTATCCATATCGCATTCTTTTCAATGTTGCAATGACAACATAGTGTCGTCATCATTCCTGCTTTCTGACAAGATGCTTTAGTGTTTGTAATCTTGTTCTCGTCATAGCTATTGCTGGTCATTTGACGTTAAACATTACTAATCAATCTTCCAATTATTCAATCAATCAATTAAATTACTCAACACTATGAAACATTTTCATCTCCCTTAACGAATGTAGGTGTACCTGCAATTTAAAACATGTTGACAATCTTTAACTTCGCTACTATGTCTGACCCCTTTTATGTCATTCATTATGAATTCCTTATTCTAAAAGCCAGTGTGATAGAAAGGAGATATTTACACCGAGATTGTAACAAGAATAACGCGACGGGTGTCACATGTGGAGCAGGAACTGCCTACCCTTCCGGACTTACTGAGCACCTGAGTTCACCCCAGGGTTTTAGTGAGGTTTGTGTTGCTCGATCTTAAGTTTTCTGTGTAATTTTTTGTAGATCGTTGTTTGTCCTTTCTTTTTTTCTTCTTTTTGATCATTGTATTGCCCGTCCTTCCATTTTACGGCTTCTGTTTACCCCTTTGGTATCTTCAAACTTTTCTTCAAACAACTGTATCCTACAAACATGTGGTTAATCAGTTCAGACCCGGAAGTAATTTTCAAGTGTAGACAGGTTTAAAGTGATTAATTAGTGTAATACAAGATAATTATTACCTTATTTCCAATCATAAGGTAATCTTTATTAACTATCATTACAAGTCATTCACAGAAGAGTTGGTTTCCTTTAGTATATAATCATCTATAATCTATTTGTAATTGATTTATAATTTGCTTCTCTCATGGCTTGTCAGCGCATTGCTTACTAGAGTAAAAGGACGGGTGCTACTAGTGGAGCAGGATCGCCTCACCCATTCGGAGCTACTACATTCAGTGTTTTTGTAATAGTTATGTTGGTCATTGTAATGTCTGTTCTTTACAGCTTCTGATTTTGTGTCTTTAAACATTTTTTGGATGGGTATTCAGGGGCGGATCCAGAGGGGGGGGGCGCACCCGCCCCCCGCCCCCTAAAATTGTAAAAAATATGATTTTTTGGCGTAAAATCGTGATTTTTCACACGAAATACCCCAAAAATTTTCGCGCCTCCCCTCCGCTCGGTGCAATTTTTTCAAGTGCGCCCCCCCCCTAACTTGAAATCCTGGATCCGCCCCTGGGTATTGGGGAAACATATTTACTTATTGTACAACTTGACATTAACTTACGAAACGTACGAAATTTGTATATTGATTGTTCAAAAGCGTTATTCATTTCTAATGGAGAGTACGTCGTGACCTTGACCGCATGGTAGCTGGATTCACTTCTACCTATAAAATTAGTAACTATCACCACTAAATTATGAGTTAGATTCCCGAACGTGTCGATGTGCACAAACATTATGCAATAAAGTCTTTCAGTGCCTTGCGACACGTCGGTGATTTTCATCGGCTACTCCAGCTTCCTCGCCATCGTATGTCTGTCCTACCATTTACGACTTCTGATCAACCCTTAGTTTTTTTAACAAATTAGTTTTCTATCATGGGGTATATTGACCCAGTTGAAGTTTTCTGTTGTAACAACTACCTTTTCACCAATAATGTATAGGTTCGTTATTTCCTTGAGAGATGTGCTCGACTTGTACTTAAGTAGGAAAGTGTACTAAGTACTTTTGCCACGATACTCTGCGTTATTCCACGAGTACTCATGTGGTGCAAATCTATCACCGAATAAATATATGAAGTGGTGCAAATCGACATTAAAATCAATCAATTTTCCATTGTGTGACCTTCAGTTTAATTATATTATTTATATCGCGTGATGTTTTATATTAATAAACAGCCATTAATCCATATTAGATGTGGATTTTCTCGTTAAAAATATATGATTGGGAAACATTTCACTCGGTATTAAGCTTAATCTTGGTGTAATTATTTCTAGGAAGCCCTGTCAGTGTTAACGATTTTACATGTGTTCAGTCAAGATACCATACAACAGTAGCTTAGAAGGTGATAAATGCACAATCAGGCATTATTAATGCTGTATAAACAATAGTGCTTCCGTCCACCATATTAGTTTTGATATTATAAAATGAGATGAACGTCTATTTTTAGAATCCACCCTCTCATTTTGGATGAAAAGGCATAAATACAATCAAATTTGTTTTTAGTAAAGAAAGGTATTTTAAAATTCTTTTTTTTTAATAATGCTATGTGAATAATAGTGCTTCTGCCCGTCCATATTAGTTTTGAATTCATAAAATGAGATGAAAATCTATTTTTAGAATCCACCCTCGCTTTCGATAAAAATGTAAGAATAGAATAAAATTTGTTTTCAGTAGAAATAGTTTCAAAAGTATTTAAAATTCTTTATGATAGATTATATCAATAAAGCCTCCCTTGTGTTATTAATATTGATATCAAGATGCGATCGTAACTACTCGGCCATTCTCGCTACCCTGCAAAAAATAACCTCGTACGTACATAGTAGAAATTCTTCTTAAATTGTTTGCCGGAAGTTAAGTTAAGTTAAGCCGCACAAAAATATAGTCCACGAAAATCCAATATGGAAGACATACTAAGTAAAATCTAATCATGCAAAGCTAATTAAAACTTTAATTGAAATATAGAAAATTGCTTAAAATATAACTTTATCAAACTTTCATGTACCTGACATGTGAAAAGTAGTGCGATTTATACGCCTAATGCATACGAGGTTATTTGCAGGGTAGCGAGAATGGCCGAGTAGTTACGATTGATCAAGATGTAGATATCTAATTTAGGACTCGTTTCCGGATTAACTTTTCATCCGGAACGCCCAAAGTCAAAAGACTGGACAGGTAAATAATTCAAAAGTCTTTGGGAGCAAGTAAACCAAAGACGTAACAAAATGAAAAAAAAAAAAAAAATACAACACTGCAACAGCAGTTCTAAAATCTAATCGAAAAATTGTAGAAACGGTTGCAAATGTGGTACCCTAAACAAACAAACATGACCGCTGATGGAATAGTATTACATATTATTACTCTTCATGTAAGAAACTTTCATTATAATTGACATGATATTATTGAAACATAATTTTACAAAGAATAAATAACGTCGTTGTACTATGCACTCGCATAGTACTATTGTTGGAGTCATTACTATGCTGATGGGCGGAGATTAGAACAATGCTACGTCATTTAAATAGGCGGGGTCTAAACGGGATCATCTGAGCTCTTTCAATAGTGTACAATTTACAATGTATTATACGTTTTTCTTTAACGTTGATGCTGTCGTTTGTCAAAACAATGGCCAGTTCCAGGTTTGGGAATTAAATATTTGACAGTTCATTGTTATTGTTGAAATTTAATATTTCTTGAACTTAGATGAATATTATTTGCCAATCTTTATACTATCAATACATTTTAGACAAATTTCCTTTTTTTTAAAATCACCAAAGACATTCAGAGTAATAATAACAATAATATTGTATAAATATTACCTAACTCCATTGTGTTAAATTTAATTTTGCCACCGTTGTCCATTTTTTACGTGTATGGTAATTATTAAATCCGGACTATTTCTTGGGAAAAAACTAAATGAAAAGCAAATATACGTGTATATGATATGCTACAAAGTAGAAAATAGTCTACATGGTATGGGATCAATTCCATTTTTAGAGAAAAATAATTAATGGAAGTCTTGATTTGGGCCATGATGAGAGTTGAACGATAAGCATTCGTACCTATTAAACAGAACACAATGCACAAAAACAACTTGTTCCTTTACAATTAAACATGCACAGTAGCACTGAAAAAATATATCGTATTGAAAGTATCTGCAATTATTACTCTGAATGTCTTTGGTGATTTAAAAAAATGAAATTTGTCTAAAATGTATTGATAGTATAAAGATTGACAAATAATATTCATTTAAATTCAAGAAATATTTAATTTCAACAACTGTCAAATATTAAATTCCCAAACCTGGAACTGGCCATTGTTTTGACAGACGACAGCATCAACGTTAAAGAAAAACGTATAATACATTGTAAATTGTACTGTTAAAAGCGCTCAGGTGATCCCGTTTAGACCCCGCCTATTTAAATGACGTAAAATTGTTCTAAGCTCCGCCCATCAGCATAGTAATAACTCCAACAATAGTACTATGCGAATGCATACTACAACGACGCTATTTATTCTTTGTAAAATTATGCTTCGATAATATCATGTCAATTATAATGAAAGTTTCTTACATGAAGAGTAATAATCACAAATATAAGTTTGTGTGTACCACCAGATACAATTACCAAGCCAATTAAACCTTACTGCAGTCCTTTTGTTTTGGAGAGGGGCTATGCTTTTCCTCCGGGCCAGAAATATTCTTTCTTACGTAAAAAAAAATCAGATTATTATTTTTGGGAATGATAAATCGGTTATGTTTCTCATAATTTTACAAGATATTTTCGTTGAAAAAAAATTAAGGACAAGATTTTTTTTACAGGTAAATATATCTCTTTCTATTAATTTGGGCGACTATTTTTTTTCAGAAAAAAAACATAGCACCCCCTCCCCCATCATGAAAAGTTAAATGGTCTTTTCCATTACATATAATTGTAACTCATATTTACAAACATGTACAATGTTTTTTTTCAGAAAAAAAGACATAGCCCCTTCCCCTATCCTGAAAAGTTAAATGGTATTTCCATTACATATCAATGGTAACTTATATTCACAAACGTGAAACAATATCATAATTAAGACTGCGTGTGAGGGACTTCAAACAATACGGAAATACCCGTGTTATTACATGTAGCATGCAGTGTTTTTCTTTGATGTCCATTCATAAACAAACCACCAATGAATAAATTAGAAGCTTGCTTTATACATCTTGTGTCAACCACACCAAATTAGATATCCACGCTTTGTTTAATTTTAGAATAATTTTTAACCACAGTAGCCATTATTTAAAGGCATGTATATACCATATCTGGAAGAAAACCTTGCATGAGAACCATTTGTATACTTGTGTTATATTTCTCATTTTGCAAATTAAAATTTTCAAACTGAATCTAAGATGTTATAGATTCAGTTTGAAAATTTTAATGTGCAAAATGAGAAATATAATACTTGTGTATTTATCTGAGATAACAGATATTATTATGTATATAGCAATAGATAATAAAGTATCATATAAAGGACCCCAGTAAATAAAATTAAAGTAATAATAAAAATAATATATATACAACCAAACAAAAAACGAACCAAAAGCAAAAAAACAAAAAACAAAACAAAACAAAATCAACAAAAATAATAATAAAAAAATAAAAAATAAACAAACAACAAACAAACCAACAAGCAAAAAGAAAATGAAACATTAAAACCCAAATAGTATTAATGGCCTTTATTTATAATCGTTGTCTTTCCCTAGTTATTTCAGTTTCTATAATACAGCGAAATAAAATAAAAATGGCACAGTTTATTTGATATATTTATTAATGAAATTTAGTCCCTATAAAATGTCATTTCTAAGGTTCTCCTCCCACAGGCGTAGGTGACCTTAATAGTTTTTGGATGTGATGTTTATGTCCTTTAAATTCGTTTGCTTTCTAATCTTTCCAGTTAGAGCGTAACTGCCGAAGTTTATTCCAGTGATGCGTCGTGCAAACTAAATAAGATTTCTACGTTTTAATTATTTTTTTGGTGCTGTTCTTTGCAGTTGAATTGTGTATAAGCTGGACGACTTACATACTACATGTACAGACCTACAACTAAGATAATTAAACAACAATAGTTGTCTTCATAGTTAAATCCAAACGAACGACGATTGCAGACCTTACTTGATGAATGTGTTGTAATTAAGTCTTCAATCGAAGATTTGATCTTTTTGTCTGATTTCTTATTATCTTTATTAAGTGATCCTTTGTCTTGTTCTTGTTCTTTTTATTTCATTCATTCTCTTTTACGCCATTAATGGAGCTGGAACTGTTTTACCCATTCGAAGCACTCGAGTTCACCCCTGTTTTAGTGGCGTTGCTAAATCATTAGTTTTCTGTGTAGTGTTTTGTAGATCATCGTCTTTTCGTCATTATTCTTTTGATCATTGTATTGTCTGTCCTTCAATGTACGACTTCTGATTACTCCTTTCGTATCTTCAAACTTGTTATGTTTGTTTGTTTATTTTTTTTTTTCTTTTGATCATTGTATTGACTATCCTTCGATTTACGACTTCTGATTACCCCTTTCGTATCTTCAAACTTGTTTTGTTTGCTTTGTTTTTAATTGTTTTTTTTTTTTCATTTTGGCCATTTCATTTCACGTTCCTTCTTCGATTTACGGATTATGATAACCCCTTGAGGCATCTTCAAACTTTTCTTAGAAACTTGTATTAATCGATATCGAAAGTGCAATCGCTTAACTTGGATTTGAAGACATAAATGGAGATTCTATTGTTGTTGATATATCAATACGTGATCTAATTCGTGATAACATTCAATAATCCCGGCGATGAATTAATACTGCAATTAATTAAATTTTAAATACAATGCTATTTTTGAAGCCAGCGTCTTCAAATACAACAGCTATAGTACAGAAAGAAAAAGAAACCATGACATTAAAGCGACCATGCTACCCCTACTGAATACAGTATATTTTATTATGTGCGTGTGTATTAAGATAACACACTGTGTGAACGATTCAAATGTATTCCAAACTCAATAAAAAAGCTGTATAATACTGTATAATGTCTAACCGTCACTCCTTATTAAACAGCAAACATCGCGTGAATAGAAACTATAATGTTAATCAGATGTAATCTATATATTACATTATACTGTATGACGACTATAGACATAGGGCTAGTATACTATTTGGTATACAGTCTATAAGAGTAGGGTTTTGTAGCAAGTGAGAGCATTGATTGTATGTAGTGAAAGATAGTATTGATATGCCGACAATAGGAAGTGGTGGGGGTTGAAACAAAGCCTAGCATTGATTATATTTATACTACAGGAAGGGAGGGGCTTTGTAGTTACAAATAATATCTGTAGTATGTCGAGTATAGGAAGGGGCTTTGTAGATAGAAATGGTGTTGGCTTTGTGAACATTATAGGAACTGCTTACCCTTCCGGAGCACCTGAGTTCACCCCTGGTTTTTAGTGGGCTACGTATTACTCGATCTTTAGTTTTATATGTATGTTTTGTAGATCATTGTTTATCCTTTTGTACTTTTTCTTTTGGCCATTGTGTTGTCTGTTCTTCTTCGATATGCGGATTCTGATTCCCCTTTGGCATCTTCAAACTCTTCTTATAGGAGTAGGGATTTAATAGCAAATGATAGTATTGGCTGGATGCAGACTATAAGAATGGGGCTTTATGGGTAAAGATAATATTGGTATGCCAACTAAGGAATAGTGATTTGTCACTAAGGCTAACATTGGTTGTATATTGCCATTAAGCCTAATACTGTATGTATACTGACCATAAAGAATATTATTTTATATTTTCGTTAACGAGAGAGTTTATTGAAAAACCTTAAGTTGACTCAAAATGAAGTAGTAATGAATGAAGACGTTTCTGAAATAACCTTCATCATGTACGTTCAAAGTGAAAAGATTTGACAGCCAAATAATTTTACAAGTCTTTGGTAGTAAGAAAAGCATTTGTCTTGAAACGCAAGCCTAAGCATAAGTGTAAGCATTTCTTTTTCCTTGGTTGAAGTTGTGCTTAGCAAAACTAGTGCTTCGACACTGAGGTAGCGTATCTGGTGAAGGTTATTCTAGAAATTCGTCGTGCGCTCTAGATTAGCTATCAATGTTTTTATTAATAGATATATTGATGTTTGAAATTTACAGTTTCCAAAGAAAGTTATTTATTACAACTATGGTAATTCTGTCTGAGGCATATGTAATCTTAGCCAATTTATGCTATTCTGTTTAGCTCCTTTTGATTTTTTTGATTAATTGATTTTTAGTGTTTAACGCCACTTTCAGCAATATTTCAGCTATATCATGGCGACCAGTTTTAGTGGTGGAAGAAGTCGGAGAGAACTACCGACCATGGACAAGCAACTGGTAAACTTTATCACTCGCGGCTGCGAGTCGAGTGCACCCTTTTTGTAATTTACAGCCGGGTGCTAACCCACGCCATATTGGTCATAGGCTTGTATGAGTTGCTAGGTAATCCAACTACCTAACTCATTGAGCCACCCAGGCCCTACAACTACCTAACTCATTGAGCCACCCGGGCCCTACAACTACCTAACTCATTGAGCCAGCCAGGCCCTACAAATACCTAACTCATTGAGCCACCCAGGCCCTACAACTACCTATCTCATTGAGCCACTCAGGCCCTACAACTACCTAACTCATTGAGCCCCCCGGGACCTTAGCTCCTTTTGATTTTCTAGCTCCCTAAAACATTCATATCATACAGCTTTCCAATCTTTTGATCAAGAGCGCACGTGATGAAGGTTATTCCAGAAACGCGTTGTTTACACTAAAATACGATTTCTTACTTGTTATCTATCATTGGTCTATACGTGTTCTTGTGGACTATTAGTCCCTCAGCGACCAGTCGTTACTGAAAAGGTTTATTAGATATATTCATTTTTTGAAATTTACGGTTCCTAAATAATGTGGTTTGCTCAATTTAAGGTCAATTTCCCTCAGGCATCAGTAGTCTTAGCAGATATTGGATATCTTGTTTACATCCTTTAGTTTACTTGCTCCTAAAGACTTTTAAGTCATTTGGCTTTCCAATATTTTGAAAATAAACTTATCTGATAAAGTTAATTACATCACTAGATGTGTAACAAGATTATATGAGGGGCTCCACATGTGGAGTAGGAACTGCTTACCCTTCCGGATTAACATGAATTAACCCCCAGTATTTAATGGGGTTTGTGTTGCTCGATCTTTAGTTTTCTGTGTGATGTTTTGTAGATCGTTGTTTGTCCTTTTGTCCTTTTTCTTTCGGAAATTGTATTGTCTGTCAATCGATTTACGGAATCTGATTAACCCTTTGACATTTTCAAACTTTTCTTTTTTTTAGTTTTCAAATTTGGAATGTTTCTCAATGTCTTTTAATGTGCTATTAATAGCTTACTTATTACATCACATTACATAATTTACAACAATCCTCCTCGTTATTTTACTTTTTGAAAGATCAAAGATTTTGAGATTATAGATTTAACTTTTAAGACTGTAAAACACCAATCAATCAATCAATGCAATGTATTTAGTATTATTTTTTTCAAAGCCATTACTGAATGATAATTTCTAGCTTGATTTTGGTCAGAATATCAGCGTACACTTATTTTGCTGCCTACAGAATCGTCAAGATTGGTTTATGGTGTTTAACGCCACTTTCAACAATATTTCAGTTATATCGGGGCGGTCAGTTTTATTGGTAGAGGAAACCGGAGTACCCGGAGAAAACCACTGACAAACTTTAATTTTGTATCGAGTACACCTCGCCATGAACCGTGTTCGAACTCTTAATTTTAATGGTGATATGCATCGATTGCACAGGTAGTTGTAAATACAACTACCATACGATCACTACGTCAAAATTAGTCAATTGCTAGTATGCATTTGATAAAAGTACACGTATTAACGCGATTATACTCAATATATTTCCTGCATTTCTATTTTGTTCTACATGTTACAAGACACAGTAATATCGTCTATCTTATAACTTATATTAAGTAATGTTATTTGCGTAGGAATAAAGAATTTCATTAGAAAACAATAACATAAAGGGCGACTTATTGAACCAATTACACTATCAATAGATATTTCCTCTTAATTCCAAAGCAAAAAATTAATTTCCATGTATTTCATTGTAAGGTACAAACACAGACATGTCATTACAAATTGGAGTCACGCAATTGTACGAGAATAGATGGAGATTCTGAGAGATTTGATCAATTTAGTTGCATATATTCTACTCTATATAAAATGCAAAACAAAAAATACCACACTGTCGGAACATTTCCAAAAATCAATAAAAACAATACTAGAAAGAGGCAAAATCGATACCGCTAACACACAAATACACAACCGCTCACTTTCCTGACTTGGTACGGGCACTTCAATAAAAAGTGGCGGAGTTAGATTAGCTGCATGACTCCAAAAATTACCAAGCAATGTCTTTATTGCATTCTTACAGTTTGTCCGTGACTTGCGACAGTTCGGTGAAATTCTCCGGGTACTCCAGTTTCCTCCACCAATAAAACTGACCGTCACAATATAGCTGAAATATTGTTGAAAGTGGCGCTAGACACCATAACCCTAACCCTCTACATTTTTACTATTATTTGATGCATATATGTAGATTCGTTTTTAACACTTTAACACTCATATTTCACTATTAATAAACAATGATTTATTCAAGGATGACGTTATGCTCAGTATATATGAATCATGACTACCGTCGTGACCGTGATCGTATGGTAGTTGGATTTATGACTACCTATGCATTCAGTGTCTATCACCACTAACGTTTTGAGTACGAATTCCGCTCAAGCAATGCGTTCTTGATACAACATTATGTGATAAAGTTTGTCAGTGACTCGCGACAGGTTGGTGCTTTTCAACCACCAATAAAACTGACCGCCACGATATCAATGAAATATTGTTGAACCCTAACCCTAGAAAACAAATACATAAAATATTTAAATATTAAAGGATATCTTGACGACTCTCTTATTAAATCTGAGAAATGTTTTACCATTTATTGTACATTATGTATGTAAATGTCCGAGTTGTTACGAAAAGACGTCAACAGAGAAGTTCAACTCAGTGTGTTTGGTTCTCTTGTACCACAAAACGTCACCCAGTTGATTGGTCGGTAGATTTCTGGTAGTGTCAGTGATTTCTTGTTTCATAATATTGAGCTCCGTTTAATTTTGTTGACTGTTCTCTTCTAATTGTGTTGCTTGTTCTCTTATAAGTAAACAAACGTCAGAGAATACCGAAAGGGCAATCGAAAAAGGAAAATCTCGAGAAACAGCAGACTAATGTTGTCAAGAAATGCTTCTCATATGACGTAAAACAATTGATAATTTATTAGCTTTACAAACATATCGAAATGTACGGATCCTGGTATTGACGTAAGTGAGTTGTAATCTAGGAGAGCGGTCTAAAGAACCGCTTTGGTACCAAGTGGGTCAAATAGGGGGATCATAGGGGCAAAACTCACAGAAGCACTGGGGGTTGGGGAATTACACCAATTGCGAGTATTCTGGTAAATTATATCCCGTATAACATATGCTTTGCAAATTTAATGGAGGGAGGGGATGTGGTTCGCACGGCAGCAGACCCCTTTAAAATCGCGCCTGATTTACTAGGCCCACACAAAATGCCGATCTATGTAGATTCTGTCATTTAATATCTAATGCGAATAATATTGTAATGATCATGATATCATTCTCAGTCGAAGGAATGAGCCGATGAAAATCATTTTCTTTTTATGTGAATTATATATTATCTGTACCTGGCACACATTTATGCTGTAGATTTGGTCAATTTCTTGCGCCAGGTCTGAATTTGTCTCTGGTCACATCGTTTCTTCTGCCAATAACTTTCACCGCAAAAATATAACTAAAATAGTGTTGAAATTGACGATATAAGTATCAATAATCATGTCCCAATCCATTGATCGGCTATCAGTTCTTATGTTGTTATTTCACAACATAAGGAAATATTGTTAATTTATCAAAATTCATTTACAAGATTGTCTAGATAGCACCTGAGACTGTAATTAGTCTCTATCTACAATAACTCTACAAGAATGTAAACAGTATGTATGTTCTCCATAACAATTCCTTTGTTTCTTACCATTGATTATTGTGAATAAAGTTAGTTTCTTGTTGATCTACAAATAGTAAAGGGTTGGTTTAGGTTTAGGTTAATGGTGTTTAATGCCACTTTCAACAATATTTCAGTTATATCGTGGCTGTCAGTTTTATTGGTGGAGGAAACCAGAGTGCCCGGAGAAAACCACCGAGCTGTCGCGAGTCACTGACAAGCTTTATCACATAATGTTGTATCGAGTACACCTCGAAATGTATGGGGTTCGAACTCACAAGTAAAGATTGTTCTTTAGATTGGTTAAGTAAAATTAAGAATTAAAAATCCCTATGTTTTCATTGAGTCTTTTTTTGGTCCTTTATTTATTTAGCCTATCAATAGAAAACGTGCAATTATTTTGGGTCCTTCTTCCATATAAATATATTCGTTGTAAATAGTTCTTATTATTTTTTGTTTGATTAGTTTATTTAAAAAAAATGATCATGTATGTTTGAAAGACTTTCTATACCAGCTTTGCATGAACTGTAATTCCATTTTTTGTGGTGACAGCTTTATGCTTTGAATTTTATCGTTTGTCTTAGTTCTGTGTTTGGTGCTAAATGTTGCCCGTGTTTCTGGATTGATAATATATGTTTGAAAGACTTTTATACAAGCTTTGTATGAACAGAAACTGGTGTATTCCATTTTTTGGATGACAGCTTTATGCTTTGAATGTTAACGTTGCTTTAGCTCTTCCTCGTTCTGTGTTCGATGTCCAACGTTGCCAGTATCTCTGGATTGACTACTCTTGATTGTCACTTCGGTTTTCTCTAACGTTTGATTATATGTTCATGCGCTATATAACTCCATACAAATTCATGATGATGACTTCAACTTAAACTAACCAATTCGAGTACTATGATATAGATATAACCTTTCTTGTTTACAGTTTACATGTTTATCTATTCCCGAGTATCTGTACCATCTATTGTTTGATTAATGTATTTGTAACAAAACAAAATAGTTACACATACAAAACACTATTTGCTGCCAAAATGTAATAAAACTCGGTTATTTAAAAATAAATCTGGTTGTTATTTCGCATTAATTGCTTGATATCATTGATTGCGTTCTAAATTAATTAAATAATAAATTGATTAAATAATTAATTAATTATACGTATTGCTTTGGACTTTGAATTAAGAATTTGCACACGATGTGACAATTGTGTATACTTATATTTGCTTGTAATTTCCCCCGTGCCTTTTTAAGCACATCTACTGATATTTATGGGTTTTCAATATTATTTAATTATCTAAATTATTGAAGATTATCTGCTAATTAAAGTGCAATATACATGATACAAACTTGCTTAAAAGTACTTCACTCGCATCATTAAATAAATCATTTATTATATTGGTAATATACGGGTATGAATCAAATATTCGATTAGTATACCCGAGTGTGTCGTAATAATCAAACTTGAGAGTTAATGACACATATGGGGTGTTCGATTGGTATACCCGAATGTATCGTAATAATCAAACACCAGAGTTAATATTGGCACGAGTGTAGCTTGTAATGTGTCTTATATGACACACTGTCACTTAGACATGCTGGTTGACAGATTAATGTGTTTAACTTCGTGTTTTTTATTATGATAGAAGTCGGGTTATTCTACTTTGATCACTAATAATTAATAAAGATGCCTTCTTTCAAAATATGATATGTCATTATTATTTGTTGGGTATCATTTGTTGGTAGTTGTCATGGATCATTAAAGTCACGAATTTCAATGCATCAATGGATTGGTTATTGCTATTATCTAAAAGATTGTACATGGACTAAATTGGAGGGGGAAAATAATTTGACTCCGTTGCTATGGAAGGAGGTGTAAACTAAGACAAAGCATATGTATTTCCTGTAATAACACTCGTCGCAACTTCGGCTGATTCCGTACCTTCATCAAACCTCGTCCGTATTACGATAACTCCCATTGGAACTACTTTTGGAAATCTTCAATGAAGGAGGTATTAAAATAATTTCACTTTCGAATATTCGTCCAATAATAATATATTTTCATTCGTTGTAATGTCGGCTGATACCGTACCTTCATCAAAGACCAATATTGTTTTAAAGCAAACTCTATACACTCATCTATTGTCGCCATTTTAGAACTTATTCGCGATGCGCAATGTTTGATTGAAGTGATACTGTCTTCGGGTGAAGAAATGTGACGCGTAGACGCATATCAAATACCGTATTACAGCCGAGGTACACTTGTCGCAACTTCGGATGATTCCGTACCTTCATCATGCCTCACCCGTATTACGATAGCTCTATACTTTCGGAAATCTTCAATGAAGGAGGTATTAAAATAATTTCACTTACGAATATTCGTCCAATGATAATATATTTTCATTCGTCGCAATGTCGGCTGATTCCGTACCTTCATCAAAGACCAATATTTTTCAAAGCAAACTCTATACACTCATGTATTGTCGCCATTTTAGAACTTATTCGCGGTGCGCAATGTTTGATTGAAATGAACGGTCTTCCGGCGAAGAAATGTGACGTGTAGACGCATATCAAATACCGTATTACAGCCGAGGTATTGAGGGAGAGAAGCGGACTCACCCGAGGTATTGAGGATTTGCCGATTGCTGTAATAAATGTAGATATCAAATTTAGTGCGCACGACGCGTTTTGGAATAACCTTCATTATATATATAATTAGGCACGCTCATTTCAATGAAATGTTAGAAAGGCAAATAATCTTAAAAGTTTTGGGAGCAAGTAAGCAAAGGGCCTAACAGGATCGCCAAAATCGGATAATTAGCCATTTATAAGCATTTGATATAGACGTAATATACCTTTTGCACATTTCCGACTTGATTTTGAAATTATACGTTTTTGCACACGGTTTTATATGGGTCATTTCCCTTTAATGCGGACAAAAGGCAACATTTCATGCAACGTTCAACGAAAATAACATATATCACAAAATCTTAATGTTGTAGCAGATAATATAAAATATGTTTTTGTTCAGATATCTACAAATTATATTCAAATTAATTGTCATTCCCATTGCTTTTGCTATATCTGGTACCATTTTCCACATCGTAAGAGAACGTAGAATTTTTGAATCAAATTGGGAATGTGCAAAAGCTCTATTCCATCATTCGATTAGATTGCACTCAATAAACAAAATAAAATTATTAGCTAATGACAATAATATTTTCTTTTTTTTTTATTTTCAGCCAAGAAAATTCTAATGATGCACCTTTCGGCTACAAGGATGCCAGTACAATGACAGAACCATGAATTGGATGTCTTTCGAGGACTCTCGGTGTTTTTCCATATCTGTTTGAATTTTTTTCCTCAGATGTTAAATATTAACAGAAGTCAACAATATGTTTTATTTTGTTGTATGGAGTTCTGAATTTGTTTTAGTTTAGATATAAATTATGTTTTCAGAATAACACTATTATGGACTTCCGTCTGAATTTGGAGTTGTCTCTCCTTTTCCCGCCACGAAGATTTAATAAGAATGAAACATGTTTTCCATATTCTCTAGGGAAAGACTTTTATCTTGATTCTCATTCAACTATTTTGTGTCTTTCTACAGTGATATTGGACAATTTCAGTATTCCTGGGGTCGTCGTGGTCGTGACCGTATGGTAGTTGGATTTATAACTACTTATGCAATCAGTGCCTATCACCACTGACGTTGTGAGTTCGAAACCCGCTCAGTCGAGGTGTACTCGATACAACATTATGTGATAAAAATTTGTCCGTGAATTGCGGCAGGTGGGTGATTTTCTCCGGGTACTTCGCTTTCCTTCACCAATAAGACTGACCGCCACGATTTAACTGAATTATTCTTGAAAGTGGCATTAGGCACCATAAACCCCAACCCAGTATTCCTGTAATGGGATAGAAAACTGTTTAAGATGTATATATGAACATGACAGTTATTTATTTATTTTGTTGTTCTGTACTTACTGAAAAGTTTATCATTTCATTAACAAAAGCATAGTTCAATACTAATTTGTTTTAAATTAAACTTGTTTTCTTGATTGTGAGTGAGTAATTGTTGATAAACACAACTGGGGAGTGCACACGTTTTTATCTGTATCATGGCCAAAACAATTTACATATTAATGAGATGACGATGATGTCTGTAATGTACAAGACCAAACATATTGCTGAGTCGATTACTAGTATTATAGCACAAGATGATTGCAACAACACCCCATATGCAGACACGTAGCTCCACTCGGACACATCACCATGTTTCCAATTCAACTAGTCTTTGCATTTCGTTAAACCCCACGGCCAACTACACTAGTTGTAAGCTAGTAAAAACGTAGATATCTAATTGATTGCACTACACGCCTTTCTGGAATAACCTTCATCAGGTACGCTCAAAGTTATAAGACTGGAAGACAAAATAATCATAAAGTCTTATGAAGCATTAAAATCATATATACACTAACGGAGAGGTGTTTTCCTTGATTGTAAATGATTCCATATAACTAGATCAACCCCGCCACGGTTTATTGAAGTGCCAAACCATGAAAGTGAACGGTCGTGCATATGTATGCTAAGGATATCTATTCTATTTGCCTGCATTTACGATTTTTCGATTAGATTGAACTTGCTGTTCAGAGAGAATGTTTTTTTTTTTTAATTTAATTGTAAGTTACAGGAATTTCAAAGTTGAAATTAACCACCGAAAGTCGTGTTTTATAGTAAAACAATAATAAATAACTGGAGACAATATTTCTGCTATGTCGTGGCGGTCAGTTTTATTGGTGAAGGAAACCGGAATACCAGGAGAAAACCACCGACCTACCACAAGTCACTGGCAAACTTTATCAAATAATGTTGTATCGAGTACACTTCGCCATGAGCGGAATTCGAACTCACAACTTTAGTGGTGATATATTGCACATGTAGTTGTAAATCCAACTTCCATACGATCTCGACCACGAGAACCCTCGCTAATTAGTAAGATGTATATTGTATTCCAATATATAGATTATATATACTACGTGTCTTACGAATTAACGTATTTAAACAAATAAACGTTAGAGATTACCAAAGGGTCAATCAAATATGGACAATCCAGAGGAATTGACAATATAGGGTACACAAGACAAAGAAAAACAAAAACACAACACAATATGTGTTGGACACCACTATAAACAAACACAAATAATGTAAATAAGACATGAGCCCTCTTACAAACAACCGGAGGTGAAGATGAACCGAACATCGTTTCATGCAAAAATCGTAACGGACACCAGAACACGGAACTCAGAACATAAATATAATAGGACAAAACCGAAGCATGGTTGCGTTTAAGGAAGTTCATGAGTAAGACACGTGGTATATATGTTTCGTAACAGAAATAAAATGATTGCCATTTGACATGGAGCTATGATACAACATCCATACCTGCATGTTAAACAATGTTTATAAGCCTCGTCCATTTGTATTTGGATTCAACAAACTTTGATGGCTGGTTAATTGAGTAAGGTACACTATTAATTGCATATAATAGACCATTGTTTTTTTACAAACACAGTTCTAAGCTGAATAAATCATAAAAACATCAAAGGAAAAACGATCATATATGTTCCAAGATATGGATTATCATTGTTTCACGAGATAAAGATATATTGTATCACATTAGTCATGTTTTCCTATCCTAATAAAACGTAGATATCAACTTTGGTTGCCACGACACGTTTCTAGAATAACCTTCACCAGATACGTTCAAAATCGAAAGATTGGAAAGATTTGGAAGCAATTAATAAACCAAAAAGGCCTAAACTGGATAGCCAAAATCGGCTATGGTCACCTATGCGCGAGGGAGGAGAACCTTAGTTTTATTAATAATTGTATTATTTTGGAACTGTAAATTTCAGTAATAAACACGTCTAATAAATCATGTCAGAACAAAAGCAATGACTGCCTGGAGGATGATACCCTCGGGGACTAATAGTCCACCACCAGATATATCGACCCAATGGTAGTAATAAAACGTAGAAATCAAATTTAGTGTGCTCGACGCGTTTCTAAAACATACTATCAATGAATTGCGTGAAGCTTAACGATATTTCAATTCAAGTAGCCCCAAGCCCAAGGATGTGGTTTATATATAAAACCCTACATACTAGAACAATGTCTACAGCAACGTACTAAAGTATTGATGACTAAATTTCGCATGGTAGAAAAAACAAAACCATAGCGACATGCGTATTCTAAGAAGGGGCTATCGTTGTCATGATCGCATGGTAGTTGGATTTACAACTACCTGTACAATCATTACCTATTACCACTGAAGTTCTGAGTTCGAGTACCGTTCATGGAGAGATATACTTGATACGACCTTATGCGATAAAGTGTGTCAGTGACTTGCGACAGATCGGTGGTTTTCTCCGTGTACAAGGGTTTCTTCCACTGATAAAACTGACCGCCACGATATAACTGAAATATAGCTGAAAGTGACGTTAAACACCATAACCCTAACCCGTATTCTAAATTCATCATATTCCATATTATTTCATCAGGTGGTACTCCTGCATGGTAAATAAATCAAGCAAAGGTACGAAAGGACGTCTGTTCAGAAATTCCGTGGACATGAACAGATCTTTTGCGTTGTGCCGATTTGATTCTAAAATTATATTATTTTACAAGAGTTGTGTCCCTTTATAAAAGCAATCCACAATGCAAGATCAATATTTTTATCATAATATGCAACCAGTTTTAACTTTATTAAGATGTAGGTGATAATCTTATCGCAGTTACAATATGTTTTTCTACTTTTTTTTAAAGATTGTTATTAAATCAGAATTAATCTAAACCGAATTCCATGTTTTTTGTCTTGCCCTATTTTGTGTCTTTACGTAGTTAGTTCCGTATTGTGATGTCCGTTACGATTTCCACATACAAACTAAGTTCTGTTCGTCTTTACTTCCAGTTATTTGTAGGTGGGCTCATGTCCTATTTACGTTATTTGTTTTTGTTTAGTGATGTTCAACACGTATTGTGCTTTTGCTTAGTTTTTCTTCGTCTTGTGTACCCTATGTTGGCAGTTTCCCTGGGAAGGCTCTTATTTACGTTATTTGTGTTTGTTTACTATACACGTATTGTGTTTTTGTTTTGTTTTTCTTCGTCTTGTGTACCCTATGTTGCCAGTTTCTCTGGGAAGGCTCTTATTTACGTTATTTGTGTTTGTTTACTATACACGTATTGTGTTTTTGTTTTGTTTTTCTTCGTCTTGTGTACCCTATGTTGGCAGTTTCCCTGGGAAGGCTCTTATTTACGTTATTTGTGTTTGTTTACTATACACGTATTGTGTTTTTGTTTTGTTTTTCTTCGTCTTGTGTACCCTATGTTGGCAGTTTCCCTGGGAAGGCTCTTATTTACGTTATTTGTGTTTGTTTACTATACACGTATTGTGTTTTTGTTTTGTTTTTCTTCGTCTTGTGTACCCTATGTTGGCAGTTTCCCTGGGAAGGCTCTTATTTACGTTATTTGTGTTTGTTTACTATACACGTATTGTGTTTT
The DNA here is from genome assembly GCA_963383655.1 of Bathymodiolus septemdierum. Lineage (NCBI taxonomy): Eukaryota > Metazoa > Mollusca > Bivalvia > Mytilida > Modiolidae > Bathymodiolus > Bathymodiolus septemdierum. The sequence continues at coordinate 35,196,138 of OY726529.1, read as the reverse complement.
TGTTTTGTTTTTCTTCGTCTTGTGTACCCTATGTTGGCAGTTTCCCTGGGAAGGCTCTTATTTACGTTATTTGTGTTTGTTTACTATACACGTATTGTGTTTTTGTTTTGTTTTTCTTCGTCTTGTGTACCCTATGTTGGCAGTTTCCCTGGGAAGGCTCTTATTTACGTTATTTGTGTTTGTTTACTATACACGTATTGTGTTTTTGTTTTGTTTTTCTTCGTCTTGTGTACCCTATGTTGGCAGTTTCCCTGGGAAGGCTCTTATTTACGTTATTTGTGTTTGTTTACTATACACGTATTGTGTTTTTGTTTTGTTTTTCTTCGTCTTGTGTACCCTATGTTGGCAGTTTCCCTGGGAAGGCTCTTATTTACGTTATTTGTGTTTGTTTACTATACACGTATTGTGTTTTTGTTTTGTTTTTCTTCGTCTTGTGTACCCTATGTTGCCAGTTTCTCTGGGAAGGCTCTTATTTACGTTATTTGTGTTTGTTTACTATACACGTATTGTGTTTTTGTTTTGTTTTTCTTCGTCTTGTGTACCCTATGTTGCCAGTTTCTCTGAGAAGGCTCTTATTTACGTTATTTGTGTTTGTTTACTATACACGTATTGTGTTTTTGTTTTGTTTTTCTTCGTCTTGTGTACCCTATGTTGGCAGTTTCCCTGGGAAGGCTCTTATTTACGTTATTTGTGTTTGCTTACTATACACGTATTGTGTTTTTGTTTTGTTTTTCTTCGTCTTGTGTACCCTATGTTGGCAGTTTCCCTGGGAAGGCTCTTATTTACGTTATTTGTGTTTGTTTACTATACACGTATTGTGTTTTTGTTTTGTTTTTCTTCGTCTTGTGTACCCTATGTTGCCAGTTTCTCTGGGAAGGCTCTTATTTACGTTAGTTGTGTTTGTTTACTATACACGTATTGTGTTTTTGTTTTGTTTTTCTTCGTCTTGTGTACCCTATGTTGGCAGTTTCCCTGGGAAGGCTCTTATTTACGTTATTTGTGTTTGTTTACTATACACGTATTGTGTTTTTGTTTTGTTTTTCTTCGTCTTGTGTACCCTATGTTGCCAGTTTCTCTGGGAAGGCTCTTATTTACGTTAGTTGTGTTTGTTTACTATACACGTATTGTGTTTTTGTTTTGTTTTTCTTCGTCTTGTGTACCCTATGTTGCCAGTTTCTCTGGGAAGGCTCTTATTTACGTTATTTGTGTTTGTTTACTATACACGTATTGTGTTTTTGTTTTGTTTTTCTTCGTCATGTGTACCCTATGTTGCCAGTTTCTCTGGGAAGGCTCTTATTTACGTTATTTGTGTTTGTTTACTATACACGTATTGTGTTTTTGTTTTGTTTTTCTTCGTCTTGTGTACCCTATGTTGCCAGTTCCACCGGATTGTCCATTTTTGATTGTCCTTTCGATATTATCTAACTTTTATTTGTGCGATCGATTCGTCCCATGTTTTCCTTATTTAATTTTCCTTTTTGATATTATGTTTCACACGTGTTGTATTCTTTTATCCGAGATGTAATTATTTTATATTGTTCTCTCTAAGCTGTTATTCAACTCTATTTATATACGTGGAACCTAATTCCCCTTTTACGGATTACGCATCGGTCCCAGAACAGAACAACTTTTATTGTTTATGATAGCCTTGTATGTTGCAGGCTAAAACTGGAGACTGACGTCATATCCTTTTTTTGTCTTCAATAAAACCAGAATTTGGGGAAAAACGACGAATCAAGCACCCGTTTATAACTTTCTTTTTTTACATCTCTATCGACTTTGATATACTTCAAATCACATTTCATAATTTCCAAATCACAATTTTATTTCTGTTTTTGAATAAACAGTTTTTACTATTGTCTTTCAAGCGAACATGATCTTCGAATTATTCTGTCAAAGTTTAATAGGATAATAAGCGGACTGCGTGGCACTGTGATTGAAAACACGGAAAGATGTTTTATAACAACCAATTAATAAATCAATTTAGCACCAACAAAACCTGTATTAAGATGAATACGTATAATAAATGTCAAGACAGTTAGACTGACACTGGGCATAACTTTATTAAGAAAAGTGTGTACATACTAAGCAAAGAGGTTATCAGAAGCCGCAAATAAAAAATATAAAAATAAAAAAACAGTCAATACAGTGGTTATGAGAAAAAGGAAATAGGGCGAACAATGATCTACAAAATGCTACACAGAAAACTGATGATTGAGTAACCCCATTAAACCCGGGATGAACTACATTGTAAGGTAAGGTGTTCCGGAAGGGTAGGCAGGTTTTATTGACGAAAGCCAGTCGTGAAGCCGGAACTGCCTACCCTTCCGTAACAAATGAGTTCATCCCCGGTTTTTCTTTGGGGCTCGTATTGCGCAATCTTTAGTTGTTTTTTTTGCATAGTATTTTGTAGATCATTGTTTATCCTTCTGTCTCTTTTCATTTTGGCCATTGCATGTCTGTCCTTCGATTTACGGCTTCCAAAAACCCTTATTTGAATCCCGCTCATGACGAAGTGTACCTTATACAACATTATTCGATAAAGTTTGTCGGTGACTTGTGGCATCATCGGTGGTTTTCTCCGGGTAGAAGGGTTTCTTCCACCAATAAAACTGACCCCTATGATATATCTGAAATATTGTTGCAAGTGGCGTTAAACATCATAAGTCTAACTCTTTACATCTATAACTCCGCTAAAGTAGAACAAAATCATAGTTTGTGCATAGTTCTATCTGTTTGATGCAAACGATGACGACTTTAATATCTCTAAAGAAAATTGTAGTTTACCATTGTAATGTAAGCGATGACGACTTTAATATCTCTAAAGAAAATTGTAGTTTACCATTGTAATGTAAGCGATGACGACTTTAATATCTCTAAAGAAAATTGTAGTTTACCATTGTAATGTAAGCGATGACGACTTTAATATCTCTAAAGAAAATTGTAGTTTACCATTGTAATGCAAGCGATGGCGACTTTAATATCTCTAAAGAAAATTGTAGTTTACCATTGTAATGTAAGCGATGACGACTTTAATATCTCTAAAGAAAATTGTAGTTTACCATTGTAATGCAAGCGATGACGACTGTAATATCTCTAAAGAAAATTGTAGTTTACCATTGTAATGTAAGCGATGACGACTTTAATATCTCTATAGACAATTGTAGTTTACCATTGTAATGTAAGTGATGACGACTTTAATATCTCTAAAGAAAATTGTAGTTTACCATTGTAATGTAAGCGATGACGACTTTAATATCTCTAAAGACAATTGTAGTTTACCATTGTAATGTAAGCGATGACGACTTTAATATCTCTATAGACAATTGTAGTTTACCATTGTAATGTAAGCGATGACGACTTTAATATCTCTATAGACAATTGTAGTTTACCATTGTAATGTAAGCGATGACGACTTTAATATCTCTAAAGACAATTGTAGTTTACCATTGTAATGTAAGCGATGACGACTTTAATATCTCTATAGACAATTGTAGTTTACCATTGTAATGTAAGCGATGACGACTTTAATATCTCTAAAGACAATTGTAGTTTACCATTGTAATGTAAGCGATGACGACTTTAATATCTCTATAGACAATTGTAGTTTACCATTGTAATGTAAGCGATGACGACTGTAATATCTCTAAAGAAAATTGTAGTTTACCATTGTAATGTAAGCGATGACGACTGTAATATCTCTAAAGAAAATTGTAGTTTACCATTGTAATGTAAGCGATGACGACTGTAATATCTCTAAAGAAAATTGTAGTTTACCATTGTAATGTAAGCGATGACGACTTTAATATCTCTATAGAAAATTGTAGTTTACCATTGTAATGTAAGTGATGACGACTGTAATATCTCTATAGAAAATTGTAGTTTACCATTGTAATGTAAGCGATGACGACTTTAATATCTCTAAAGAAAATTGTAGTTTACCATTGTAATGTAAGCGATGACGACTTTAATATCTCTAAAGAAAATTGTAGTTTACCATTGTAATGCAAGTGATGACGACTGTAATATCTCTAAAGAAAATTGTAGTTTACCATTGTAATGTAAGTGATGACGACTGTAATATCTCTAAAGAAAATTGTAGTTTACCATTGTAATGTAAGTGATGACGACTGTAATATCTCTAAAGAAAATTGTAGTTTACCATTGTAATGTAAGCGATGACGACTTTAATATCTCTAAAGAAAATTGTAGTTTACCATTGTAATGTAAGCGATGACGACTTTAATATCTCTAAAGAAAATTGTAGTTTACCATTGTAATGCAAGTGATGACGACTGTAATATCTCTAAAGAAAATTGTAGTTTACCATTGTAATGTAAGTGATGACGACTGTAATATCTCTAAAGAAAATTGTAGTTTACCATTGTAATGTAAGTGATGACGACTGTAATATCTCTAAAGAAAATTGTAGTTTACCATTGTAATGTAAGCGATGACGACTGTAATATCTCTAAAGAAAATTGTAGTTTACCATTGTAATGCAAGTGATGACGACTGTAATATCTCTAAAGAAAATTGTAGTTTACCATTGTAATGTAAGCGATGACGACTTTAATATCTCTAAAGAAAATTGTAGTTTACCATTGTAATGCAAGTGATGACGACTGTAATATCTCTAAAGAAAATTGTAGTTTACCATTGTAATGTAAGTGATGACGACTGTAATATCTCTAAAGAAAATTGTAGTTTACCATTGTAATGTAAGCGATGACGACTTTAATATCTCTAAAGAAAATTGTAGTTTACCATTGTAATGTAAGTGATGACGACTTTAATATCTCTAAAGAAAATTGTAGTTTACCATTGTAATGTAAGCGATGACGACTTTAATATCTCTAAAGAAAATTGTAGTTTACCATTGTAATGTAAGCGATGACGATTTTAATATCTCTATAGACAATTGTAGTTTACCATTGTAATGTAAGCGATGACGACTTTAATATCTCTATAGACAATTGTAGTTTACCATTGTAATGTAAGCGATGACGACTTTAATATCTCTAAAGAAAATTGTAGTTTACCATTGTAATGTAAGCGATGACGATTTTAATATCTCTAAAGAAAATTGTAGTTTACCATTGTAATGTAAGCGATGACGACTTTAATATCTCTAAAGAAAATTGTAGTTTACCATTGTAATGACAATCTTTAAAACAGGAAAGAGATACCAAAGATGTGCTGGAATCTTGAGCCTTTTGAGATTCAAAGATCCAATAAAAACCTTTATCATTCGCCCAGTGATCAGCGTTTCGACACTGACATGGTTTTATTTGATATATTTGTATTGAAATTTACAGTTCCTAAATAAAGTAACAATTATCAAATCTAAGGTTTTCCTCCATGAGAAACAAAGGTGCCCTTAACCAATATTGACTATCCTGCTTCTTTTATTGCTCCAACACACTTGAATTATTTGGCTTTCCAATCTTTCGGTTTTTAGTGTACAAAGTTAGTGGTGATAGGCACTGATTACATATGTAATCATAAATCCAACTACCATACGACCACGACCACGACTGTCCCTGGAAAATTTTCATTTTAAAATTTTGTTTTGGTTTTAATATTTACACCCCCTTCCCGATTCAGACATCCTAAGGAGGACCTGTACACATAAATTTAACAAGTAAAGTTCTACCTTCTTAGTTAGTGGTCAGTTAACTGCGAGCATTCACTGACCCTGTTATTGTAATGTCCATATTTTTGCTGTCTTTCAATTTGTGATAGAGTGTAGTCTTTTTTGGTTGTGCATGTTTTTAATTGTTCGTTTATATCTGTTTTCTCGTTAGATATTCAATTATCAAGAAGGGAGGGTTGGAATCTCATTAATCGGTTTAAGCTCGCAACGTTATTGTGACTATTTAAAAAAAAAAATTGGATTTCCAACGTCATATGTTGTTGTCAGTTTTGTGTTCGGTGGTTTTAGATGAGAGCTGATTGTTCGTTTTGTTGATTCTGGTAGAATTGTTGCCCGTCACTGTTTATAATTGTTGCCCGTTACTGTTTATATGTTCTTGTCATAATTCTAAATGTTATAAGAAAAAACGTAGATATTAAATTTAGTGCGCATGACGAGTTTCTGGAATAACCTTCATCAGGTACGCTCAAAGTCGAAAGGATGGAAAACCAAATAATTTGAAGTTAACATTATGCAGAAAAGATTCCTAGATTTTTGGAAATATATATACATATCTGAATGCTTGGTTAAGATAAATTAAAGTATCTAGATAAGTATTAATTCATATGCTAATAATAATAATAAACTAATGATATCCATCTATCGACTTTTATTTTTGGAAATCATCGTTTTCCGTTGACGTAGTTGCCAAAGACCTTTGATGACATTGACACATGCTAGTTGTTGGTTTATTATAAATTGTCATCTTCCGTTGACGTAGTTACCACGGAAACTCTATGACATTGACACATTATAATTTCTGATTTGTTTTAAAACGTTTTACTTTTTTAAGTTGCTAATATCAAAATAAATCAAAATACAAAATATCAGTAACTTTATTGCACCATAGTCCAGCAGCACCTGCATATTATGGAGTATATATCTCTCAGTTGATACGATATTCCAGAGCTTTTGGTTCCTATCAGGATTTCCTTGATAGATGGTTGCTGCTAACAAGGAAGCTACTGAGCCAAGGGTTCCTCTTGGTTAAGTTGAAGTCATCACTTCGAACGTATTACGGTCGCCACCATGACTTGTTTGACCGTTATGGAATATCTGTGTCACAAATGACCACGGATATGTTCCACTTGTCGTAAGCACCTCCGGGTCCTTTCCTCATTCATGATTTATCACCTGATTTGTAACTAGGGGAGCAGGAACTGCTTATCCTTCCGGAGCACCTGAGTTCACCCCCTTGTTTTTAGTGGGGATCGTGTTACTCGATCGTTAGTTTATGTGTATGTTTTGTAGATCGTCGTTTGTCCTTTTGTACTTTTTCTTATGGCCATTGTGTTGTCTGTTCTTCTTCGATATAAGAATTCTGATTACCCCTTTGGTGTCTTCCAACTCTTCTTCCTAATTATCTATATAGAAAAACCAACTGTAAGCCACAAGCGCTCGGGACACGGAATTACCATCCCCTCTTTTACTTTCTGTTTACATATTTATTTTCAATAACATTTCTTTATTATTTCATCTCCTTTTCCTTAATTTAACTTGTTCGTATCTATATTCATGCTACAAATGTATCTTATGTGAACAGCAACTTACATCGGTCGGCCCTATATACTATTATTGTCCACGGGATAATAATAAAAAGGAGAGTTGGTGCTAATTCCGCGCCACGAGCGCCTGTGCAGTAAGCATGAAGATGAGTGAACTTTGTTATACATTCAAGACGCTTCCGTACAGCCACTTCAATAAAATGTGTCGATGTTAAATTTAAGTGCCCAAACCTCCATTCTTTGTGAAGTGATGTAGTGATTTCTACATGTGAGTAAAATGTCAACCCTCACATTTAACTGGGCGGACAGCGTTGTTGTAAAGAATGCCGAGGCCTAATCTTGAACACGACGGGTGCCACTGGTGGAGCAGGAACTACTCACTCTGCCGGGGCACCTGAGTTCAACCCCGTTTTTAGTGGGGTTCATGTTACTCGATCTTCAGTTTTATGTGTATATCTTTTAGATCGTTGTTTGTCCTTTTGTTCTTTTTCTTTTAGCCATTGTGTTGTCGGTTCTTCTTCCATTTATGGATTCTGATTACTCCTTTGGTATCTTCAAACTTTTCTTAGACATAATATGTTTATTTTTCGTGGCAGAGAAGTGTCATATTTATAATGTTAGTTCTACCAAAGAGAGTCGATGGCCTTAACCATCATTTAAATATTAGATAGGAGTCATAAAGCAAAAACTACAAACATAAAATTAAAAATTACAAACAGAGAATATAGAATTACAGATATAGAATTACGAATGAAGAAATATCCATGACGAAAATGAAAAATATTTCATGTTTAACGCATAGAAAGATGTTACTGAAAATAAAAAACGATAAAGTCTGTTACATTTATGTATTTTTTTTTCTCTAAATTTATTATGCAATCTACAACATTTTAGTAAATACATGTACATGTAACTTATAAAAGTATTATTTTTTCATGATAAGTATAATACAAATATCATTATAATATACTTATAATGAAAATTCTAAGCTGGTACACTCTTGTCTATGTGTCATCCTTCATTGTCTACTGAAAAAGTACTATGAATATTCGTTAAACAAAATTAGAGTTTCTATTAAGGTTCGTGTTGCTCGATCTTTAGCTTTCTGAGTAGTGTTTTGTAGATCGTTGTTTGTCATTTTGTCCTTTTTCTTTTGACCATTGTCTGTCCTTCTTTGATTTACAGATTATAATTACTCATTTGGTATCTTCATACTATCCCCCCACAACATTTGAGTAAATAACTAATAAAAGCAGTATTTTTTCAAGATAAATATAAAACATATATCATTATAATATATATTATAATGAAAACTAGAAGATGGTACGTTGTTTTCTATATGCCATCACTTATTGTCTACTGAAAAAGTACTATGAATATTCGCTATGCAAAATGAGAGTTTTTATTAGGGTTCGTGTTGCTCGATCTTTAGTTTTCTGTGTAGTGTTTTGTAGATCGTTGTTTGTCATTTTGACTTTTTCTTTTGGCCATTGTGTTGTCTGTCCTTCTCCGATTTACGGAATCTGAGTACCCCTTTGGTATCTTCAAACTTTTCTTTTCGTTTTTTTTCCGTCACACAAATACAAATGTACAATCATTTCAATAGCACGATACGTAACATGTTTTATAAACAGCATAACAACTGTGCAGCTGTCAATAATTCAATGGTGGTTTATCCTTTATGAACATGAATATAATTAGGATAATCTCCAGCAAATCTCCTATTACTAAATCAAAACAACACCTATTATTATTAACAAACAATATATAACAATATTTATTTAATATCAGAAAGTTGCATAAAATATATGGCTGATATATTTTGCTTACACAAGAGTTTTGACTTATATAGTTTGCTCACACAAGAGGTTTGTGAACAAAGTTCAGCTGCTTACGCAAAAGCTATTCTTACAATGCAACGTTTCTCCTAGGTTGAAGACATCGTCACAGAAAAAAACCAGTATGTAAATTACAAGTTTAATATAGTCAATAGCATCAATGATTACAGTTCGCGTAAACAATACAACACCAGTGAAACATAATACAGGAATTTACACATACTGGCACAACCCAAAGATGCCAGAATAATATGAAAAACAACAAATACTACACTGCCGGTACTATTCCAAAATCAAATAGAAAAATTGCAGAAAGAGAGGTAAAATCGATACCCCTTACACACAAATACATGACCACTCACTTTCCTGGCTTAATTGTTACAGACATTTAAATAAACATAAATGGCGGGGTTAAGCTTGTTTTATGGACAGAAAGCTCCCCTCTTAATGTCATGATTCGGTTATGCATGTGTTTTCCACGAGTGAGACCAGGCTCATAGAACCTTTTTTGCTACTAGTTATCAGCTGACAGAATCTTTGACCTTGAGATATATGATTATAATTGTAGACTAAATATATGATAAGCCCTATTATCATTTACATAACTATCGTAATATATGAATAGCCCTAGTTTATCATCGGCAGATCTTACTTGGTAGAAATATAAGGCTTATCTTCCAATCGTGTGTTCGTGAAACTGTCCGAGGAAACTGTAGACAAATTGCTAAGCATTTATAGAATTTGAAATATACGAAAGGAGGGTAATCGAAGGAAGTCCTAGTTGCACACCCTACCAATATAATATTGGAGTTATTCCCAAGGGCCATGGAAAAAACGAATTTCTTTTGTTTGAGTCAAGTCGCTAATTCCTGATATACTTCGTCGATATACGGTTAAACTCGAGTCAATGGAGACAATGGTGTGTAGATCGAGAAAATGTCTTTAAATAGTTGAAAACATGACAATAATATTAGTGTTGTTAGAAAGCAAGTAAAGGCATATAATAAGGACAAAACTTTAAAATTATACGGTAGGTCAATAATTACTTTCATAACTTTTCACATGATTTGATGAGATTAAATCTTCTAAAACGAAATAATTACATGCAGTAAGTTATCAAATGAAAAACAAAAAAATAACACACTGTCGGAATATCTTCAAAATCTAAGCTAAAAAATAACAAACTGTCGGAATATCTTCAAAATCTAAGCTAAAAACAACGTAGAAACAGAGACAAACCCAATACCACTAACACACATATACATGACCACTAACACACATATACATGACCCCTAACATACATATGCATGACCCCTAACACACATATACATGACCCCTAACACACATATACATGACCCCTAACACACATATACATGACCACTAACACACATATACATGACCCCTAACACACATATACATGACCACTAACACACATATACATGACCCCTAACACACATACATGACCCCTAACACACATATACATGACCCCTAATACACATATACATGACTGCTCACTTTCTAGCTGCAGTACTCTTATGTTTTACCATACAGAGTGGTTGAATACTAACCACAAGCCTAACAACACAGACGAAGGTCGAGTCCCATTTTCCAACTCGAGTGTTAAGATTTCCAGACACCTACCAAAGGATGGTCACCGGTCTGCTCGTTATATCTGTCCGCCATTTCTGCCATCAGTAAGGCTGGTAGTCATTATATGGCTGTTAAATTGTGGAAAGTGACGATAAACACAAATAACCTGAACCATGAATAAAAAATGATTTTTAGTTGTCAATATGCTTTAGCAAATCCCTATGGTTTTATCTAGTAAACCTTAGCATCGTCATTTTGCAAAGGATATAAAAAAGAACGTGATGATAAAATTTGTTGGACTACACAAAGTCAACAGAGGTCATTCTTAAAATGCCGGGGAAGCCATGGTCACAGAAATGGGACCTAGATTCTACCCGTGGATATATCTCCTCTGAAAGTGGCGCTCGCTTGGTGTTCGGGACGGATCAAATACAATGTACTCCAGGACGGGGGTAAATGAATGGTATATATTTGTGTGTGTCGCGAGCCTTGCACTTAGACATCGTAGAGGTCAATTTACGTTAGGTCTTAGTGGGAAAGTTTATTGATGACTTACAGTTTCTTATGAGTGTTTGCTGGTGTCATTTCACGTATCTCTTCTTTTTCCTTGTAGCAATTACGACATCCGTCTATAGGCATATAGCAGCAACGCAGTTTGCCTTTTTGATTTGCTTGTTTGTTAAATATTTCTTGTCAGGAATATAGCTCAGATTATGAAAAACAAGAGGTATTTTCAGACTTCATTCATACTTCAGTCATCAGACTTTAGATATCCTTTTAAATAGCTTGATTTCGATGTAACTTCCATCACGATTTTGGTCCTGTGATGATGTCCGCTGTGTACTAGACCGACACGTTTTGGATCTTTACAATACTAGCTCACAACAGATCGCGGGTAGAAATGTAGTGATTCCCACTCGAACACATCATCTTGATTCAGAGCCAACCAGTCTTTGCTATTACTTCTTGAAGCTGCGAGCTTAGCGGAGAGAAACAACAAATACCAATTTTATGGCCTTTGGAATTTGACCCGATCGGGGGTTGAACCCACAATCTTTCACGATCTTCCGCACTCGCTAACCGTTTTAGAAAATATCGTCTTAAAACGTTCAGTCAACATAGTGATTAAGAAAGTCACCGCAGCTGATTGACAGCTACAGTTTAAATACAGGTTGAACCAAAATCGATAACGTACAAAGAAAGAAGCGAACATTATCAAAGGTTGATGACCAATAGTTTTTAATCAACAATAAATGCGTGGTTTCTTTAAGATTTCTCTCGTTTTCACTTACACAGATATCTCTGATTAAAAATAATGTATTGTTTATATTTTCAATCAAATTAACAAAACTGATGTCTCATGCTATGTATTATTGTCTTGAACTGAAATTAATAATCCATTTGGTTGTATTTCTTCAGCATTTTGGGGTATAGCAAAAATACAGGCATGTAAGACTGGGAAAAAGAATTGGGAGACTCAAATCCAATAGAAATGTTGAATAAAGTTATGGGGAAACTTAATAAAACCATTGACAAAAACATTCCAAAAAGTAAACCAAGAAATACCTTTGAGGAAAGAAACTGTTCAAAACATCAAGAGAAAACATCGACTATGGGAAAGGTACATGGAGGACAGAAGCAGAGAGAAACATAGAGAATACTGCAAAGCACGAAATAAAGTTAAACGATTAACACGAAGGGATCGAAAAGAGAGAGAAAAACAAGTAGCAGAATCGACCAAGACGAATAGCAAAAACTTTTGGAAGTTCGTGAACTCAAAAAGGAAAACTAAGACTGGAGTGTCAGAATTACACGATAAGTCAGAGTCTGGTACCTTCATAGCAAGTAGTGATGGTGACAAGGCAGAGATCATGGCAATTTTTTTCAGTAGTGTATTCACAGATGAGGATGTGAACAATTTACCGAAGATGGAAAAAAGAAACAGCGATGTAGCTACTGATGAGCCATTTTCGCAGGAAGAAATTAAAAAGTTACTTCTCGGGCTGAACACTACGAAATCCCCAGAACCTGACAAAGCGCATCCGAAAGTGCTATGCGAATTAGCAAATGTTATAGATAAACCTTTGTTCGTAATCTTTAAGAAATCATTTGAGACTGGGATTGTACCAGAAAAATGGAAAGTAGCAATTATAACTGCACTATTCAAGAAGGGAGATAAGAAGTTAGCATCAAATTACAGACCAGTAAGTCTGACTAGCATATTGTGCAAGTTATTGGAAAAGCTCATACGAAAAAGGATTATAGAACATATGGACAAATTCAACCTGTTTAGTGATAAGCAATTCGGATTTATGGGAGGGCGCTCAACATCACTGCAGCTTTTAAGGGTACTAGATAAATGGACAAGCGTTTTAGATGAAGGAGGAGTATTAAATGCAGTATACATGGATTTTATGAAGGCTTTTGACAAGATGCCGCACACAAAGCCTTGTGAAGATGAAAGCCTATGGCTTAAGTGAGAAAATTTGCATATGAGTACAAGACTTTTTGGCAGACAGAAAACAATGCGTAGAAGTTAACGGAATGAAATCCCAGTGGCACAAGGCTACAAGTGGAATACCACAAGTTCAGTGCTAGGACCAGTATTATTTGTTATTTACATCAATGATCTGCCAGAATGCGTAAAATCGGATGTATTTCTTTTCGCAGATGACACGAATGTTTTTAGAGAAATAAAGGATGATAGTGATGCTAGTTTCATACAATCAGACCTCAACGAATTATTCAAATGGAGTGAAACATGGCTGCTTAAATTCCACCCCGACAAATGTAAAGTTTTGCCAGTGCTCAATAAAAATAAGCAGTATGTAGAAAATAAATACATAATGAGAAAATACGAAGGAGGAATTACAACACTAGAAAACGTGGACAGCGAAAAAAATATCGGCGTTACGATAGATCAACATCTAAATTTCGAAAAACACATCCAAACGCAAATTAACAAAGCCAACCAGATTGTAGGACTAACTAGAAGATCATTTGCCTATCTTGACAATAGAACATTTAGCCTATGATTCAAAGCATTAGTCCGTCCACACTTGGAATATGCGAGTAGCGTATGGTCACCATATAAGAAGAAAGATATAGAAGCAATAGAAAATGTGTAAAAAAGAGCAACAAGAATGTTACCCCAGATGAAGAACTTAAAATATGAGTAAAAGCTTAAGCAGCTGAAAATGCCAACTTTAAAATTTAGACGTATGAGGGGCGACATGATTGAAGCGTTTAAAATACTGACTAGATTATACGACGGCAGGGTTACTGAAGGAATGCTTGACATCAGCAGATCACACATAACAAGAGGAAATGCACTGAAACTAGTAAAACATCGAAGTAGAAGGGACATCAGGAAATATAGCTTTACCAACAGAATAGTCGACTTGTGGAATAGTTTACCAAACCACATAGTGGAAGCAAAAACGATGTTCCAATTCGAAAATAGATTGGACAGACACTGGGAGAACCATCCAATGAGATATGGTTTCACAGCAAAGTATGGCCCAACAACCGGAAAACTGGGAGCTGTGAGAAATGACGAAGAAGGGCTACCTATAGAGCCCAGACAGGAGCTGCAGGCAGAATCAACATAAGGTAAGGTAAGGGTCAGCGAGTGAATGATTGTTGCTTAAAGCCAAGTGAGCGAGTTTTCTGCTATACCATGGTGAGTGCAAATTACATTTCAATAAGATGATGATGATATCCGCTTTGACGTTTTTATTTTTGAACTAGTTCAACACATTTATCATATTGAGATTTTAGTGCTAGCTCACTTAAGCAACATTTCGTAGACAGTGCCTCTGTGGCAATATAGCATACAGCTGAAAGATATTTGTGATGACTATCTAGTATCTGATCAGATTATTTCTTGTAAAACTATGTAAAACCCCCCAAAATAAATATAAAATTAAATTCTGATACGTATACCAATCCACAAGAACACCTGGATATGTGTGGCTGTCAATACAATGTTCGCTATAGCACATGACTGTGTGTGGCCGTCATTACTTTGACCTCTAAAGCCCAGAAATATGTCCGACTGTCATTAATACGTCCACGAGCTTATGGACGTATTTGACTGCCACACTCGTTGCACAGAAACACAAAATGACAAACAATCAAAACACTACACATAAAACAAGATTCAGCAACATGAACTCACACTAACAACCGTGGGTGAACTCGATCAGGTGCTCCGGAAGGGTGAGCAATTCATGCTCCTCTAGTAGCACCCGTCGTGTTACTCTTGTTACAACCCCTGTGATAAGTGAGAGTACCAACTACATTATTGTATTCTAGAACCAAATTTTGGATTGGCTCTAAAATCACATATTATGTTGGTTAACATTTGTAATTGACGGTTAATAGAATATAATCAAAATTAGATCTCATTTGCTTCCCATTTTTTCTTTGTCCCTGTTGTGGTAGGTCTAGGAAGATCTCATGATGGATCATGTTCAAATGAGATTGCAGTGAATATTAGATTATTTAGAGCCAAAGCTGTGTGGATTTAATTGTCTTTATGAAGAGATTGATACATGACCTATAAATAGAATTTCTTGTGATGAGGGTGTTATTTTTAGATGGTTTGCTTGGTGTCTTGTGCCCAATGTTGGCTGTGCCTGTTAATTGTCCCTTAGAACAATTCTCAATTCGGTGCAAATGCAAATGAGTTTGAAGTTAAGGATACTACTGATACTCAAGTCTGCTTCTTACCTTGACCTTTACATAAAAATTGACAATGACAACCTGATGACTTCACTATTCCAATAGTCAACTTCCCCTTCATCAGTAGCAATATTCCAGCATCATCAGTGTATGGAGTTTACATTTCACAACTCATACTTTATTCTAGAGCTTGTGCCCCAGTATAGTGATTTTCTGGACAGAGTTCAGCTGCTGACACAGAAGCTACTCAAACAAAACTACGTTGCTCCTAGGTCGAGGTCATCGCTACAAAAATTATACGGTCGTCATCACAATCTGGTTGACCGTTACGAAATATCCATATCTCAAATGACAATGGATCTTTTACTTTTTACGAGGGGTCTGCGTACTAATTTTTTTTAGTTTTTTGTGTTATCTTATTATGTGTATTTACGTTCAGAGTTCTGTGTTGTGATGTCCGTTACGATTTCCGCATAAAAACGATGTTCGATTCGTCTTTACCTCCAGTTGTTTGTAGGAGGGTGCATGTCTTATTTACGTTAATTGTGTTTGTTTGTGCATAGTGGTGTCCAACACATATTGTGTGGTGTTTTTGTTTTATTTGTCTTCATCTTGTGTACCCTATGTTGCCAGTTTCTCTAGATTGTCTATTCTCTAACATTTATATATGAAATGCATCAACTTTAACATTTGACTCTGTGCCAAATGTTAGAACTTAACCTCACATTAATGTTACCATCCAACTTCCATATGTTCATGATCATGACAGCCACCGATAGTAATAAAGCAAAGTAAGACATCATTTAATAATAGATTTTTATTGGTCAATAATAATATGTATTTAAACTATCATAGTCACTGTGTATTCAAAGTATAGCAAAGTCATGATAATGTTGACAATACACACTTCGTTAATATTACAATACTAGTGCATTATTTATCCTGTAAAAAAATTTCAGCATCAAAACACAAAAGCATGTAAAAATTTGTCTGAATATTCACCATCAAGATATAAATTTCCATAACATTTCGAACATATTTTTTTTTAGATTTAACCCATCTGAGTTTGCTTTAAAACAAAAAATTCTTGTAACAGCTCTTAATATAATCGTTGTAAAACAATTGTTTGTAATATATGCAATTTTTGAAAATATATTTAGGTACAAAAATGGGGAACTACATTACATCCATATTGCTTGAAGTAAAAATAGTAATATCACTATGGTAACAAAAATATGGATAAAAAAAAAAAACTTTTGTTATAAAATTAAATATACATTGCATATTTATGGACTGCAATATCTGTCACAATATTGAACATTCAATAAAAATGTATTTCCAAAAGGGGATACAGAACACTCTCGCTTGACCAATCTTGGACCAATCATTATTTTGAAGAAAAGGCAGGTGGCAATATATCAACAGAAATTTAGTAGCTGATTTTTGGAAATTTGAACTTTGAAATTTAATGGCGACAAGTGAGGTGGTAGAACATAGTTCTTTAAATACAAAAGAGCAGTACCAGTCTAATAAAAAAATATATTTAAAAATTGTTTTTTGAAATTTCAAAAAATAGTACAGATGAGAAACTCCAAAAAGATTTTTACATTTATTATACCTTGTTAAGATAAGCAAATGGAACATGCCATGACATTGTTATAATTTTCATTTCAGTACCATGGAATAAATATGAGCAAAAAAATATATATATTGTAATAGCTAATGGGGGTAAACAATAAACTACTGATGTATACATAAAAAAAGAAAAAGACTGTTAATATCTAATTAACATAGTGATGATCTGCACTAGGGCAACAAATCAAAAATGATATTAACAAATAAAAACAATACAGAAGCCATGTTTTTCTGTAAAATTTCCAACAAAAAAAAATACTATTGATGTTTCAAACATGGTGCAATATTTTGTGCTCAGCTTGAAAATACTTTTTATTTATGAAATTTTTTAAGATTTTTTCCCCCATTTTCCAATATGGTGGTATGTTAAAACTATGTATTGTCATGGTGGTCATCTCTGATTTTCAAATCGACACAAAAAAACCAGACATTTTGTCCTGGACAATTACATGTAATATGTTTAATATTTTGGTAAATGGAAAATAAAATAACAATAAATTATGTGGTTCCATTCATGAAAGATCTTCTCATCTTTCCAGAAGTAAAAAAATGTTTTTGCCAAAATCAAAAAGATAAAATGTTTAAAATATCTAAAATGTATGCATAATGGCAAATTTATTTTGTAATTTAAGAGCTGAATTAATTAAATTCAAAATATTGATATGTTAATAGCTTATTTATTCATTGTCAACTACTTATGGCAGGTCAGCCGTTTTCTACAGGTATTCTAGTTTCCTACAATTATAACTAATACAATGACATAATGGAACTTTGTTCAAAGCTGCATTAAATGCCATTACAGTGTAGAGATGACCTACATGGTCAATCTCATCTGTAGTTACCTTACATGGAAGTTAATCTAAAGTACTGGTACTCAAACAGTTATCTCATCACCGGTACCAGTTCTAGCATAACTTCTGGTACTCAAAATTTTTTCTCATCGACGGTACCAGTTCTAGCAAAACTTCTGATACTCAAAAAGTTATCTCATCACCGGTACCAGTTCTAGCAAAACTTCTGGTACTCAAAAAAGTTATCTCATCACCCGTACCAGTTCTAACAACAAAAATTAGCGTCCAAAATCAAAATTAGTATGGTAATTGCAATGTACATTTTGAATAACTATGCTTGCCTATATTTTTTCAATTACATATGGTATATGTATACGCTTCAGAAAAATACCACAACTTGACAATGTATTTAAATACTGTAAGATATATGTTTTTATATATAAAAAATCTTTCTTGGGTAAATATATACTTGCATTGTCTTTTGTATTTTCCAAAAATAACATGGAAAAAAAAATCTTTCGTATCACAATTGACTGTTTTGTATATTAACGGACAGTGTTTATAAAAATCACATTATCACACACATTCTATATATAGATTCTAAATATAGATTCAGAACAAACCAATATTGCATTTTTCATGAAAAAAAAATAACAAATAGTTTTATTAGCTAAAGCATGCATTTGATTAAAAAAAAAGTGCAGTTTTGTAACATACAGATTGTAGCATAATATTGAATCAGCATAAAATTTTATCAGTCACAAAAAACCATGGTAACATTTATGGAGTCCATACAATTTTCCCAAACTTAAAATACATCATACAGCACTGAAACATTTCTACTGTCAATTAAAGCTATTCTACAAAAAATAATAATAATAGAAAAGGGGCCCACACTTTTTGGTATATCCCATTACCAATGAAGAAAGGCATGAGTGAAAAAAATGCTTAGAAATCAAGAACCCCCTAGCTACATGTACGTCCAACATCTGTTAAAAAAAGGGTGGAATTTGACTTTGTTTCTAGAATATCTACAACATTACAATTTTATCGTCTTTGAAAAGAACATTAAGCAAACGTTTAACAGCCAAAAAAAAAACAAACAAAAAAAACCCACACATTTCCATTACCTAGGTAAAAAAAACCTTCACATTTATAATATCAATATTTTAACCATGTTAGTTGTAATAATAAGCAGATATTCTTTACAGAAAATAATGTATGCATATGTGGAGCACTAAGGACAATTTAGCATAGGTTTTAAAGCACATAGAAGATGCTTGTTGCTGTATACATTAGAATAACAAACATTTTAAAATTTTAACGCCCGACGAATATTTTCTTTTAACCCAAAACAACAGAATGTTTCATACTGAATAAAATTCAATTGTTTTCACGACTTTGACCTAAATACATTTCAAACATTGTATTGACCTCAGAGATCAGTAACTGTACGTCAATTCTAGTGACTAGAACCTGAAATTTTGTACCGTGAAAAGCATGCAAAATAGATAATGATATCATATTATATTAAAATAAAAATATGCCTTTATCATTACTGACTATCCAAGATTTGAACTTGTTTTAAATTTGACCATAACACATACTGGAGGTCAAAGTGCATGCAGCAACACATACTAGAGGTCATAGTGCATAGGAGTATTATTGGTAATACAAATTGTACATATTTTATTTTATGAAATGAGTATATTGTACATTCATATACATGCATATTAAAAAGATATATATATATAAACCTATAAAGACATTGAAACATAAAATATAAAATATGTACAGAAATAACATTTATTTATATTCATATTTTTGCATAATTTACTAAATTGAATAATAAAATTTAACAAAAAATTTCCCCTAAATAAAAAAACCCCACAAAAAACCAGCATCAAAAATTACTTTCATAAATAAGCTACATGTATATAAAACAACCCTAATATTTTGCTGCTGTATAACTGTTGTGATCAATTTTCAAAATTCTGTGTTTCTATGGAAACTATTTATACCAGCAAGATAGAAGGGCGACAGCTTGAGGACAAGTGGGCTGAAGCAGGGAGACATCAGTGAAGAGACAGGCATTGCCCCAATTAGAAATAGATTTTAAGGCCTATACTGCCGAATTGGAAAGATATTGACCTTTCTATGATATGGTGAGTTTGAAATTACAATACATATACCCAATTCCCCCATTCTCTTTCTGAATCAAAATGATACTGGGACATATATAAAGTCTAAGGGAATCTACCAATCAGAGAACTTAATGAGTATATATATATATATATATATATATATATATATATATATATATATATATACAATGACTTTAAAGATTTTTATTAATCTTATAACAACTTTAAAGATGTTCATTAATTTTATAGGTAATATATTTTACCGCGAATACGTAACATCACAGTCTCCCTTTATATTGTTAACGTCACACTATTGTTAACGTCATATATATACACTTATAAACATTGTACCTGAAGATCTGCAACAGCAGTGAAAACGTTAGTACAAGAATGTTGTGAAAAATCCGTTTTGTTCTTTTTTTAATAATTTCTTTTATATATATATATATATATATATATATATATATATATATATATATATATATAAAATAAATTCAAAAATTTAATTCTGACCAGTAAATTCAAATTTTCATTTCGAGGACTGAAAATATCTCTTGAACAAAGGTCAGATTTCAACAGTTTTAAAAGCCAGCAACACCAAACACATTTGCTTAATAAAAGAATTCTAAAATCTTTTTCCCTTCCTATAACACGTAAAATTCAGAGAAATCGCATTTCAATTTCAATCATTGCTATAGCAGTTCAGTATACTTAACACTATCGTTCCCTGTTCACCAACAGATGGTGACACAACCATCATACAAAGCCGTACATCAATTGCATGTCCCTTTAACAACCGATATATATTATAATATTACAGATCTATCGCTATGACTACAAGTCGGTCTCTGACGGCACACCGATTGGCTTACAGTCGTCTTGATCAGGCTGTAGATCAAACCTATTAAAATTAAAGATGTAAACTATCATCTGCTTTAAATAAAGAATACCGGCACATTATCATACAGTGAAATCTATTTCAAATTTAACCAAGTATTTGAGCTACCAACAATGGGTATTTTATCATTTAAAATTTAACCGAGTATTTGAGCTACCAACAATGGGTATTTTATCATTTAAAATTTAACCGAGTATTTGAGCTACCAAGAATGGGTATTTTATCATTTAAAATTTAACCGAGTATTTGAGCTACCAAGAATGGGTATTTTATCATTTAAAATTTAACCGAGTATTTGAGCTACCAAGAATGGGTATTTTATCATTTAAAATTTAACCGAGTATTTGAGCTACCAAGAATGGGTATTTTATCATTTAAAATTTAACCGAGTATTTGAGCTACCAAGAATGGGTATTTTATCATTTAAAATAATTACTATTTACATATATATGATATGACACATCTTTCCAATTCCTCACTGGTACATTTCAAGTGACATTTAAAATTCTTTCTTAACTATTTGTAGATCAGTGATGAATTTGATCGAATCAGGTAGTAAGTTCCAATCCTGAATTGCATTGCAATAAAATGTTCTTGAATCGATGCCTCTAATCTTAGGCATTACATTTTTAAAACAACTTGATCTTGTATTTTGTTTGCGATGTTCGTTAATTTTTATAAAATAATTTTTTTCTCATTTTAGAATCAAATTAGGGGCCACTGTGGTCGTGATCGTATGGTAGTTGGATTTACAACTACCTGTGCAATCAGTGCCTATCACCACTTAAGTTGTGAGTTCGAACCCTGTTCATGGCGAGGTGTACTTGATACAACATTATGTGATAAAATTTGTCAGTGACTTGCGACATGTTAGTGGTATTCTCCATGTACACCGGTTTCCTCCACCAATAAAACTGATCGCCACGATATAACTGAAATATTGTTGAAAGTGGTGCTAAATACCATAAACCAACCAACATACAATCAAATCAGAAAGGTGCAAAAGGTGTATTTGTCAACACTATACATACCAGTGTGTAGCAGCTTTTGTCTGATCCATATTGGCCATTTCTATCTGGGCTATCCCTATGAACTTCTTGTTAGAAGAGTAAAATGATGTATCATTCTTCACTGAAAACTCTAATGTTCTGCTAGACAATTCAGCCTGAGTCACTGGGAACTCAAATCTGAAAATTAGAAAACCATGAAAATTTAAAATCATTGTAAAATTGATTTGTTAAAGTATTTAATCTTTATTTTCTCCATTGATTCTTCTATTGGACCTTTTTTCAATATCGGTTTAACCCTGTAACATTTTTGTGCCTGTCCCAAGTCAGGACCTGGATTTCCAATGTCATATGTCATGGTCTTTTTGTATTCAGAACCGCATCGGTGGTGTAATGGTTAGCATGCTCAGTGTGGTAGATCATGGGTTCGAGTCCTGATCGGGTCAAACCAAAGACAATAAAATTGGAATTTGTTGCTTCTCCGCTAAGCACACATCATTAAGGAGAAAGAGCACTGACTGATTGGCTCGGAATCAGAATAATGTTTCCTAGCGGGGCGACATGTCTAAACACGGATTTATGTTTCAATTAGCTAGCACTATCAAAATCCAACTAAGCGTGTTGGTCTAGTAGAGAGCGGACCCTATAATCATCTCATTGAAAATTAATGTGAGTTAATGAAAACAAGATGAACTGTGAGCTAATGCTCACTTATGATACCCCCGCTCTTCGGCAAACAGGAAGTAGGAATCTGACGGGTCAAAAAATGCTTTTCACGATATGGGGTACCTATATGAAGCTTGTGACCAAATATCAGATTTCTGCCATCAATAGTTGCTGAGAAAAATGTGACTAAAAATGGACATATACAAAATGTATGTTCAATGTGTATAAAAATCAACAAAGTCGGCAAACAGGAAGTAGGAATCTGATGGGTCCAAAAACCCTTCCCACGATATGGGGTACATAAATGAAGCTTGTGACCAAATATCAGATCTCAGCCATCAATAGTTACTGAGAAAAATGTGACGAAAAATGTGCATATATGTTCAATGTGTATAAAAATCAACTAAGTCGGCAAACAGGAAATAGGAATCTGACGGGTCCAAAAACGCTTCCTACGATATGAGGTACCTATATGAAGCTTGTGACCAAATATCAGATTCCTGTCATCAATAGTTGCTTAGAACAATGCGACGAAAAATGTGCATGTACAAATGTATGTTAAATGTGTATAAAAATCAACAAAATCAGCAAACAGGAAGTAGGAATCTGATGGGTCCAAAAACGCTTCCCACAATATGGTATACCTATATAAGACTTGTGACCAAATATCAGATTTCTGCCATCAACAGTTACTGAGAAAAATGTGACGAAAAATATCTTGGACGGACCGATGGACAGAGGTAAAACAGTATACCACCCTCCCCCTTCGGGGAGAGGGGGTATAATAAAAAGGGTTTAATAGTTACGTTTCATCCCAGACTGGGTTGAGAGAATTTTTAACTGTTTGAGTTTTCTTTTTTCCACTGCTTGACTTGTCTGGTAGAAGATATATCTTGATATAAGGGTCAGCAAGGTTATCACTAGTATCACATGGTATTAGATTCCTGAAATAGAAGATAAATCTTGATATAAGGGTCAGCAAGGTTATCACTAGTATCACATGGTATCAGATTCCTGAAATAGAAGATATATCTTGAAATAAAGGTCAGCAAGGTTATCACTAGTATCACATGGTATCAGATTCCTGAAATAGAAGATATATCTTGATATAAGGGTCAAGGTTATCACTAGTATCACATGGTATTAGATTCCTGAAATAGAAGATAAATCTTGATATAAGGGTCAGCAAGGTTATCACTAGTATCACATGGTATCAGATTCCTGAAATAGAAGATATATCTTGATATAAGGGTCAGCAAGGTTATCACATGGTATTAGATTCCTGAAATAGAACATTTTATAATAATAATAAGAAGAAATTTACATCAAGAAATCTACACCCCCACTCGGAATATACATAGGTTCACTTTGTACAGGATTACTGATCAAAAAAGAGAATACATCCTATACAGTGCCTCCAAGCCTTCATTTTCTAGCTGTTTGGACCAAGTTTGACACTTTTATATATGCAAATACATGTAATTTACTCGAAAAAAGAGGAAATCCACTGATCAGAGAAAAACTTTCATCTCTGTGTTGTGTACATCCATCTGAAACTCAGCGCTGTTCTATTACAGTGGAGCCTGTCTAATCCCACACACGAAGGGATCAGGGAAATGAATCAGATTGTACAGGATGTCAGAACCTGTCTAATCCCACACACCATGGGATCAGGGAAATGTGTCAGATTGTACAGGATGTCAGAACCTGCCTAATCCAACACACCAAGGGATCAGGGAAATGTGTCAGATTGTACAGGATGTCAGAACCTGTCTAATCCCACACACCATGGGATCAGGGAAATGAGTCAGATTGTACAGGATGTTGAAATACTCAGGCTTTATTTTAGCTAACAGAAATACTTTGGGACCATAAATTATTGTCAGATGTCACAGGATATCGGAAAATGCATGTGTCGGATTGCAAAAGTTCCACTGTATAACAAGGCACTAGGTGTTACTTACAAACATTTATGTACAACTACAACCAATCGCTGTCTTTGTGTTGAGTATCTTAATGTTATTTGTATCCTTCCACGACCATATAGTCCTCCTTGGTTTGTTCTATAAATAGAAATGATGAAATATTTAGCAAACTTAAACATTCTTGATGGAAATTAATTATAGTAGTTCCCTTCTTGTAAGGCCGTCCTCATAAAAGGCCATTCTTCTTATCAGGCCAGATTTCAGATGCACTGAGATTGCAAAATAGTACTATATTGTCCCCTTAAAGAGAGGCCACCCCTCTTACAAGTCCATTCTTTTCATGGCCAGGGTAGGCTTATCTAGACTGGGTTATGGATGTTCATTGCAGGAGGAGTCCAGAGTACCTGGAAAAAAAACCAAATAGATCTGCTGTAAGTCACAACAAACTTCACCCCTTGAAGTTCTATTAGATACACGTGACATGAGGGATTTAAACTCGCAACTGTAACGGTATTGAATATATTCACTTTAAACCAAAGATATTCCTAGAAATTTGTAAGAAGTAAGATATAAAAATGTATTGTTTTATGATACATACGTGGGTGAAGAAGGTGATTTTCTCTGCCTAACATCAGAATCTTTACTAGGCGTTGATGTGGCCATTGGAGGGATCAGTACTCCCTCTGGTGCTTTACTAGACACTTTATTGACTTTCTCGACCTTGACAACATCTTCTTTCTTTACGGTAGGTTTGTCAGCTTTATTTTCTGCTGTTTTAGGTTTCACAGGGTCTACAGAACTGGATGGACCTTCTTTTTGTTGGGCTTCTGAGGACTTAACTGTTTCTACTTCTTCTTCTACCTCGTCCATCATTTCTGGGATGAACTCTGGTGTAAGAATCTGTATAAGGTAGATACATATTTAACATTATCCATGTCTATAATATTTACATGTATGAAAGGACATATACCAATATGTGTGAAAATGCTATTTTGTAATTTATTTGTGTAAATGGAAACTATTATTTGGGTTAGAGGTATGGTGTTTAATGCTATTTTTTACAATATTTCAGTTATATCGTGGCGGTCAGTTTTATTGGTGGAGACCTGTCGCAAGTAACTGACAAACTTTATGACATAATGTTGTATCGAGTACACCTCGCTTGAGCGGGATTCGAATTCACGTTACTGGTGATAGGCACTGATTGCATAGGTAGTTGCAAATCCAACTACTATACGATCACAACCACGACGGCCCTTGTTTTTCAATTTATTCAACAGCAACTTACCCTCAAACATAATCTCATTCTAATTTGACTCGTTGGTCCTGAGTTATGCAGGTTATAGAACTGATCAACAATCATGTCTTGCTCTGACAGCAGACTTTTCAATGGAACTTTCACCATACCAATATTACTCTTTGATTTACTGTCCATGACCTACAAAATTTACATAATTACTCTTTGATTTACTGTCCATGACCTACAAAATTTGCATAATTAAAACCATGACCTACAAAATTTAGATAATTGAAATGACAAAAACTAATGCTGTTAACATAACCAAAATGTCAAACATAATGTCAGGCTCTAATTACAGAGGTGGGTTAGGACTATGGTGTTTAACGCCACTTTCAACAATATTTCAACTATATCGTGGCGGTCAGTTTTATTGGTGGAGGAAACCAGAGTAACCAGAGAAAACCACAGACCTGTCGCAAGTCACTGACAAACTCTAATAACAGAACTTTCAATTGAACTTGACCTATATACAGTTATTGACTTAATCTATACATTATAATGCTGTTTTATGTTAGACTAAGTCCTGCAGTGGCAGCCATCTTGGATTTCTGATCGGCACAAAAACTTGCAGTTTGTATAGGATCATCAATCTTCGGCAAACAGGAAGTAGGAATCTGACAGGTCCACCATATGGGGCACCTATATGAAGCTTGTGACCAAATATCAGATTTCTGCCATCAATAGTTGCTGAGAAAAATGCGACGAAAAATGAGCATATATGTTCAATGTGTATAAAAATCAACAAAATCGGCAAACAGGAAGTAGGAATCTGATGGGTCCAAAAACGCTTCCCACGATATGGGGTACCTATATGAAGCTTGTGACCAAATATCAGATTTCTGCCATCAATAGTTGCTGAGAAAAATGTGACGAAAAATGTGCATATATGTTCAATGTGTATAAAAACCAACTAAGTTGGCAAACAGGAAGTAGGAATCTGACGGGTCCAAAAACGCTTCCCACAATATGACACTTGTGACCAAATATTAGATTTCTGCCATCAACAGTTACTGAGAAAAAAGTGACGAAAAATATCTTGGACGGACGGAAGGACGGACAGAGGTAAAACAGTATAACCCCCTCCCTCTTCGGGGAGCAGGGGTATAAAGATAATATCAATGGTATACTTACTTCTACTTCAAAAGTCTGTAAATTTGGATTGTGAACCAAAAATCTGAAATTCTGTTCCCATCTTGGTTCATCTGTATCAGGTTTAATACCACTCTCATAATTAGTCTGACCTAAGGCAAGTTTCACATATGGGCTTGGCTCTGACATAAGTTTTTTCCCTCTCTAAAATTACAAAATAGGCATGCAATTAATTTTGTCATTCTTAAGAACAGCATTTGTTATTTTTTCTTTATATCGATCTTATTAAACAACTTTTGATCACTGTATTACATATTCATGTTCAAATAGTGTTAGGGTTATAGTATTTAGCACCACTTTCAACAATATTTCAGTTATATCGTGGCAATCAGTTTTATTGGTGGAAGAAATTAAGAATACCTGGAAAAAACCACCAACCTTTGGCAAGTAACTGACGAACTTTATCACATAATGTTGTATCAAGAAGACCTGGTCATGAGCGGGGTTCAAACTTGATAGTGGAGATTGGAGATGTTCAAATAGGAGATGATTAAATCAAATAATACCTTAATAACTTTGATAAGACTTAAAAAATGGAGAAAAAAAACCATCTTGATACTTAGAAAAAAATATTTCTGCAAAAATATTCATTCATTGAATTTTACATGTAACAAAGTGTACAAAAATTATACTGTTTTTTGTCTTCTAATTATCCAATCGTGATCATATGACAGTGGCACATATAACTACCTATTCATTAAGTGCCTATCACCACTAACGTTGTGAGTTCGAATCCTGCTCAGGGGAGGTGTACTCGATACAACATTACGTAATAAAGTTTGACAGTGACCTGTTGCAGGTCGGTGGTTTCCTCCACTTTCAATAATATTTCAGATATTTCGTGGCAGTCAATTTTATTAGTGGAGGAAACCGGTGTACCCGGAGAAAACCACCGATCTATCACAAGTCACTGACACACTTTATCACATAATGTTGTATCGAGTACACCTCGCCATGAACGGGGTTCGAACTCACAACTTTAGTAGTGATAGGCACTGATTGCACAGGTAGTTGTAAATCCAACTACCATACGATCACAACCACGACGGCCCCTCATAACCCCAAACAGCATGTTGTTAAATGTTAATGCATCATTAAAACTTTTGTTTAAAAAGATATAATATCTAATTTTAATTAATCTGCTTGTATTAGTTGCTAGCCTTAATTAAACGTTAATAACTTGAACACCCATCTTATTTGAGGTAAGATTATTAATCTCTTTTACATATGTATACCACAAAACAAGGTTTTACAGAAGAACATTCTATCAACATGCTAACATTTTTTTCTTTTTGCAAGAACTATATATTTCACATACATGTACATACATATTATACTGCAGTCAAACCTGCATTAAAAGGTCATATTGTGGACAAAGAAAAAGTGGTCTTTTAAGACAGGTGACCTCTTAAAAGGGGTTCAATTCATATGAAATTTTCTATCACATCCTAAGGACATTATAAAATTGACCTCTTAATACAGGTGACTGCTTAAGAGAGGTGACCACATAGGCAGGTTTGACTGTATTTACATTTCAATCAAATTACGACATGAAGCTGTTACAATATCAAATGTCATGCCGTTTTTGCAATTTCTAGCAGAGTTATCTTTCCTTGCTATTATATCAACCTGTCAGTCTCAAACAATACAAATTTTCACACAAGAATATCAAAATGAAAAACCAAATTAATTGGAATCGAAATGAATCTAACATTGTGCTGATTATGTGATGGATGAGAACAGAAACAAATTTTAATCATGCACGGTCATGAGTGAGCGAGATCAACATCCTTGATTGCTTTTTATAGTGCTAGCTCACTGAAACAACAGTCCACGGATAGACATGTCGCCCCACTCAGACACATTCTCCTGATTCCGAGCCAACCAGTCTTTGCTCTTTCTCCTTAATGCTGTGTGCTTAGTGGAGAAGCAACAAATACCAATTTTATAGTCTTTGGTTTGACCCGATCGTGGCTCGAACCCACGATCTACAACACTCGAGGCGAGCCTGCTACTCAAATTTCAATCATTTTAAGATTTTTTCCACAAATTATTTCGTAACCGTGCAACCGCATAATGATTACACCACCGATGCAGTTGCACGGTTATGAAATAATTTGTGGAAAAAATCTGAAAATTATTGAAATTTGTGATAAAAAGTGTAAGACATAGAAAAATGTTTGAATTTTTGGCTTAGAATACTACATTTTTGAGTATTTCATTTGAATTAAATTAGCATTAATTTTACAAGAAAATTGTAAAAGTTGAAATGCTGACAAAGGTTGATGTAAGAGCAAGGAACCATAACTCTGTCAGAGATTGGCTTTTTTCATGCAAACAATTTTATTTAAATGACAACAAGAATTATTTCATTCCATGCAATGTAGATCAAGATATAAACATATTGATTTATTATATATTATAATTATCAGATATAAATTTTCAAGTCATATTTAGCAGAACTTTCACTGGATTCATCTTTTTTCTCTCTTAAAGTACAATAATATTTCACAGATTTCAATATTCATGGATATTACAACAGATATAAAACAAGAGGTTTACATGAGCCTGTATCATTCACCTGACAAAGAAGATGATATTTTCTATAACAGCATAGGTTAACTTTTGATCCCACAGCACTTGAGACCATATGAACTTCATTGGTTAAAAACTGAATCTTCATATCATAATATTAATGCTGCTTCATGCCAAATACAATTGTATTTCCACTCTTGATTTCTAAAAATAATTTTTCCCATTACACCCTATTATAATCTTTGGACCACATGGACTTGAACCCGATTTACTCTGTGGCCTAAATTTGGGCAAACTTGAATCTAGAAATCACAATGACAATTCATCCAATTTAATTACATTTATATCCGATTCTTAAGAAAAAAACATTTTAAAAGTTCCTTCATAATAGACTTCATGTTAAACTTTGGACCAAAGGGTTCTAATACCATATACTATGAACCTTCATTTGTGTAACTGTTAGGCTGAGTCCCCAAGTCACAAGAGAATGTCATGTAAAATACATTTACATAACATGTTCATAAGAATACTTTTTTTTTCATTGCAGCCATAGCCTATATAACATTTTAGACCCCTGTGCCCTCATTTGTAACAACTTGAATCTGAATATCAATATCAGTCTTCGTGTTAACCCACATGTCAGAAGCCCGGGACAAGAAAAACTGGATTCGGACAAGCTAAAATTATGAAAGAATTTGTTTGTGAAAATAATTAAAACAAAGACTGCAATATTACGATTGATACCAAATATAATTACATTTCCAAAGCTCATTCTTCAAAAAAAAAAATAACGTTTTCACATTACAGTCTATGCTAAACTTTAGACCAAGCTATCAAACCCCATAGACCCTGGTGTTTTCATGTGTATAAATCTGAAAATTTTCTTCCTAGGGATCATCCCTGCCAAGTTTGGTTTCATCTGTCCCAGAAGTTTTTTTTCAAAAGAAGATTAAAATGTGAAAAAGTAAATGACGAACGTGACACAAAATGACACATAAAGCTCACGTGTGGCCTTTAGTCAGGTGAGCTAGACAAATATGACAAAAAGAAATAGTGACTACAGGTTATTTCAGGGTCCAACATTCTGTGGACATTTTAACAATCTTTTTAATATAGCAAACAGCAATTTCAAAGTGTAACAAAATAGTTGAAAATTTTCTTTTTTTCAATTAAAGTAAGTTGAAATTTTGTGACACAAATTTATTTAATAAACAGACAAAAAATTTGTCTTCCAAATTTCATTGATGAATTAAGCACCAAAAAAAAAAATTCACAACATTATTGCTTTTGTAACAACCTTACAAGAATGCCCTATACACGTAAATTTCTAAAATCCCCAGAAATAACCTGAGACAACCACATATCATTTTATACCATCTATTCCTCCACCTACTTTACTATTATGCTACAAAATATTATGATACATTCTAAATAAAATAAACATAGAACGAATCTAGAGGTCTAATTACCAAGAGAGTTGAGTTCCCATTAGCCTAACCAAGTCCCAAGCGAGGACCTAGATTTCTATCAATTTCCATCAGTCATTTCAGTGTTTAGAAGTTTGAGTGATGCTTTCTTTTCTTTCTATCTGTCTTTATTAGGGGGGGGGGGGGGGGGGGGGTTAGTAAGGGGTGCTATTGTTGTCTGGGTACAATACTCATTTTTTGCCCACAAAATCATTTAATCAGTCTGTGTGTGCACTATGCAAAAGGAGTCAGAAAAAATCTAATACCTTTATTATAAAGAATTATTAATGGGTTCATGGAAGGGTTGGTTATTATGTAAATCCACAATAAATAATGGGATGACAATTTTAGCATCTCATTATTATTCTGGTAAAACTGTTAGTTCATGAACATCACAATCACACTAAAAATCAATCCAAGGCTGCACATTATACAGTTGAACCTTGTTATCTTAAACTAGCACAGGTAATTTCTTTGAACTAGCACTTGTAAGTCATTTTCTTGAACTAGCACAAGTCATATCCTTGAAAACTTAACAGGCAAAATATGGTCTGTTCTTAGAAGTTCACTTTTGTTAAATTGACAAATTCAAATACCTGAAGCTTATTCCAGAAACGTGTTGTGCACACTAAATTAGATATCTACATTTTTATTAAGATGAAATTGTCTGTTCCTTCAATTTTAATGCTACAAGGTTCAAATGTATGTGTTTAGTTGAAGTAACTTTTAGTTGAAGTAACTGACAAAAAAAGGTTAAATCACAAACATGAATTCAGTTATTCTGGTTATCATCCAATGTGTTAGAAAAACAGTTTCAGATTAATGAGGGTCCATTAGGGTTATAACAAATCTTAATACAGTCCACATTTTTTTTTTTCTTTCCAAAAAATGAAAAACAGACAGAAATTTTATGTCAAACATTATACACAAAAATGTTAAAAGATCTGAAATCTGATATTATAAGTCATTATAATTTTTAACACGTCCCCAACAGACTCTCATTTTTTTTCTTCAGAGAATGCATTTCTCAATAGGTGACATTTGAAACAATTCATGGAGTTCTAGTTTTAGAAAAGAAAAAAAAACTCTTGTTATGAAAAATACAACATACCGATAAAAACTTGCTTTTAGTATGATGCTGTTTAAATATGAATTCCAAACTGAGTTACATGTATCTATTTTAAGTATTTATTAATTGTTTAACAATTAAATCGTTAATACAGGTATATATATATACAGTATTACTATACCATTTAATTTTTTTTTGTATGTTTCAAACCATCTTGCAAAAAAAATGCATTAAAGCTGAATGAAAAATAAGAAAATGCAAATTTTGGAATTTTACTATTGTTGGCACATTTCGATTGAGTTTATTTCCGAATCGGTAAGGAAATCAATCCACACACTACTGGAAGCTCAATGTGAATTGGTAAACAGCTGTCACTACTAATACATGATGTATGGTAAAGTTCTTCTAATAGGCTATGACATAATAATACACCCTGTACTGGTATCCTTTTTCTGATTTTGAAGCGGGTACATTAATTTCATTAAATAATATGCTGATTACCCAGGTTTTTGGTGGGGTCCGTGTTGCAATCTGAATGTAGCTCTTGGAAATGCCTCTCCTAAAGCAAAAGTCTATGGACCTAAAATTTAACATAATGCAACAGGAATGCTACTAAGGTTATAGTAATAATAGAAGGTTTATAACAACCTTGATTAACTGCATTAGAGGAGATCTACTTTAGCTCGAATCCCGTAGCGGACATTGCAATTTTTCGGAAATAAAATATGCTCTAATGTTACAATAGAATAAATTCTATATTTAGTACTTACTGGTAATTCTCTGGCAGAGTCAATATTGACCATCAGAATACAGGACGACAAATCTTGACCGATTTTATCACGGTTCTCCATCTCCTTGATAGTCTGAAAAACAAGACATTAACCAATGTGTTACCAAGGTTACCAAAAACAATTCCACAATAATTAGCAAAATTATAACAGTCTTATCACCGATTGACATTTGGAGAAATCTATGACCTATATTTGTTTTCCTTAAAATTGATCAAGAATACAAACTCATAAAGTTGCAAAAAGTAAATAATCTTGATCTTCATTTTTAAGTGCAACTATATTTTAAATAAAAAGTATATGTCAAATTTGCATAAACGTGATAAATATATATTAAATTACAAAAAATTTACAAATATTGTGATATCCACAGTTGAATATTTTTTTCTATATTATTTGCTAGCTATGATACAAAATCAGAAGTGTTTGAAATTAAGAAATTTGCTAAGTACTGCTAAAAGATTTGAGTAAAGCATACTTGACAGAACAAAAAAGTTATTCTCAGAAAGTACTTAAACAAAAATAAACAATCTTGTTTTTTTATTCATATTGACCATTGAAATTATTTTTAAAAAATGCTAGCGTTTTACATAATTTTTTAAATATTAAAATCCCTTCATTAACTAATTACTTATTTAAAATCCCTTCATTAACTAATTACTTATTTAAAATCCCTACAAAAACAACGACATGCATATATCAAAAGCAAAACAATACATGTCAGCTGGATTGTTTTAGTAGCCCCGTTTTCCTGAAGACGTATCCATAATCATTCCTTAGGACAATACATAAGCCTGCCATCCACAATGCTTGTTACATATATTTATGTATACATTGTACATTCAGCAAAACAAGACATGTTAATTTTTTTAATTTCCCAACTTTTCTGAATAAAGAAACCAATTTTCATTAGACAAACAATTTAGTAGCCCCATTTCCTTACAGGCAAATTAATATTTAACCCATATTTCAATTAGTTTGTCGCCACGATATAACTGAAATATAGTTTAACGTGGTGTTAAACACCATAAACAAACATTAATTACAGATTGTGCCAAAAACAGTTTGAAAAACTTTCTTGAAAGGCATAAACAAGATTTTATGTAATTTTTCACAAGCACGAACCAATTATTTTTAATGGGGTCCTTGTTGGTCATGTTTTTAGTTTCTGTGTTGTGTTTTTCGTATTCATTCTGTGTCTTGTGTCCAATATTGCCAGTATCCATGGATTGCCCATCAGTATTCTCTAACGTTTATTAATCAAGGTGAGGCAATTATTGTTATCCCGCCTTTCTATCGACACATTAGTGAAAGACATGTCAATCATTTAGTAGCCTTGCCTTCCTGACTACATATCCCCGCCTACATTTACAATGTAAAAACAGACATTACGATATTTCATAATATCAAATTGAAATAATCCACCACATCAAAAACTTACTGACTTTCTAGATTTCAGCTTCTGTGATGATAATTAAACTATCTTAATAATTATTTTGAAAGCTGTACTGTTAATACATTTTGTACAAACTGGAGATAATTTGTACTATGATGGCAGCACTAGTAATTTGTACTAAAAGGGAGATAACTTGTACTATACAAAAATGAAAAACAAAAAAAGCCACACAGTATAATATTGATTCAGATGTGCAGTTTATTTCTTATTTGTGTGCCTTGGGTCTATTATATGTGAAAGGTGGTCAAATACATATGTGACTCGTGACAAGGGATTAAGTAAAAGCTATAATTTCAACATTAATTTTTTAATCTAGTGTTGATAAATTTTCAAATCATATAAATTTCACAGGAATTAAAATTGATTTTTTTTAATCATGACGTAAGTCTACTGCCCCTTTTATATAAAAAAATTCAAAATGAAAGTGATTACCATAATCAGCCGTATATAATACACATTTGTGCATTATCCACACCCCTAATTGGTCCCTAAAATATTGGGAAACAAACTTAATTTGATCATATAAATATAAACCGTATCAAATTTTTGACCTGTTCATAAGTATGGCAAATTTTTAAAATAATGCTTAAAATTCTGCAAGAAAAATGTGTAATCGATAAACATTTATTTGCCATCTACCGAAAACTTATAAAAACAGATGTGTAATGAAAAAATGTTTTAGAAGAGTGCTTTTGATCCTTCTAATAATTCAAAGCTAATAGATGCATGATAGCTAGTTTTACAAGAAGAGTACATTTCTAAGGAATTGCAATGATAGCTACAAATATTCTATTAAAAAAGCAGTAGATATATGTATGCATACTGCATGATGAAAAATGATGACGTTGATATAAATGTTGTTTACACCTGTTTTCCTTATTCATTAATTAATTATGAAGGTCTTTGGTACAGAAATTTCATATTTCCTTTGAAGCATAACCAAATACAGTGATATCTGTCAAAACTAAGCCCTAATAAACCAGTGGTCCTTTCTTATAAAAAATCTTAAGAGCATAATTTATGTACAAAACTCGTATTCAAATTTTTTTATGTCGTGTTTATAAAAAATATATTGCATAACCATATATAACTAATACAGACATGTTTTTACAAATGCTTCAAAAAAAAACGTAGAAAGAACTTAGATTTTTTAATTATTGTGATATAATCATAATGGTTACTGTATTAATATTTCTGAATAATGTGCCTTACAAAATAAAAACCAAAATATTGCACATATTAGCTCATACAATGTTATGTGTTAATACATATAACATAGCAGCTGATATTGATTGATGGATTGTAAGATAATGAGTGTTTAATGCCACTTATCAGTTATATCCTTTAGGGCAATTTTATGAGGAAATACTTGCTAAAAAAAAACATTTTCATGTCCAATCTATTCATCAAAAACTAATATTTCAGTGACGTTTCTAACAGCAGACTATTGTGTCAGTGAGCTAGCACTGTAAAAATTTAGCCCAGTATGTTGGTCTAATATACAGTCAAACCTGCCCTAACGGTCACCTTTGTATAGTGGTCACCTGGTCATAACGGTCACTTTCGTGCTCTCCCAGTGCGTTTTACTATATATTTTAATTCGATATAGCGGTCACCTGTTCAATGTGGTCAGCGGCCACCATTTATTGGTAATTTTCAGCATAAAACCTTTGTATAACGGTAATTGGTTTTTTTAAATAATACTGGAAGTGATTTCGGAAGATCGGTATTTTTCTCTAATGTACTAAAAATGCCGAGGTGTTACAAGTGTAACAAAACATATTGATTAATTTAATTAACTAAATAAACAAACTCTATTTTACATTTTGTGAATAATAAATTACTTGAAGAACAGGTAATACCAGGGGGTTATTTGAGATTTTTATTCACTACAATGAGAGTAGAAATTCACTCATCAAAAAATTTTGCATCGGAAAGATTGTATTACGTATCTAGTGCATCATGTCAACATCCGTAACTAGGAAAACTTTAAATTTAGACGATAAAGTGAAGGCTATAAATCTGTGTGATGGTGGGAAAAGTTGTCGGGCTGTGGCCGAGGAGATGGGTGTTGGTCGCACCCAGATCATGAACAATATAAAAAGAAAAAGTGAGATACTTGACGATTTTAAAAACAATATGCCCGGTTCAAGAAAATGTCAACGTCGTGCGACAGGAAATGAAGACATTAACCAATTATGCTGGAATTGGTTTCAAGAAGCAACTGGCAGAAGAATAAATATTAGTGGCCCATTGATACAGGAACAAGCTCTCAAGTTTGCTAAGGACCTTGGAGTAGATCAATTCAAAGCTTCAAATGGCTGGCTACAATCTTTTTTAAAGAGACATAACATCGTTTTTCGTACACTGTCAGGTGAAAGTGGTGATGTAAATGTCACAATTGTATCTGAGTGGAAATCAAAATTACCAAATCTGATAAAGGATTATCATCCAAGAGATATTTATAATATGGATGAAACTGGTTTATTTAATATCACTTTGAGATAACTTAATCAACAATAAATGTAAACAAGAGTAAGTTCAGTAACATGACCACAAGAACAAAATAACAAGCAAACATAACAGGTAATTAAAAAATGTTTATTCACAACAAATGTACAATATCTTGTCGAAAATTCAAACCCTCCATATAAAGGTCACCTGTATATAGTGGTCATTTTGTCATTCTCCCCCAGGTGACCACTATAGACAGGTTTGACTGTATACAAAGAAGACATCATCATCTCATCAAAAAGTACCGGTAATGTTTTCTCAACATGATCTAGCTGAAAATGGTTCACTTGAAATTCACTCATTTACTCATTATGAAAAGTAAAATAAATTATTTTATAGAAAAGTTCATGAAAATAAATTTCATTAAATATAAAAAAAAAAAAAAAAAAAAAATTAATATTCAAACTGAAAACAAAGGTAACATCTAAGATTTGAGTGATTGAAATTCACTCATTTACTCATTATGAAAAGTAAAATAAATTATTTTATAGACAAGTTCATGAAAATAAATTTCATTAAATATATAAAAAAAAAAAAAAAATTAATATTCAAACTGAAAACAAAGGTAACATCTAAGATTTGAGTGAGCGAGTGATTTTTGTTTGAGGCCAAGTGAGCAATTCTTCAGCTATATCATGGCGAGAACAAGTTACATTTCAATGAGAAGATGATGAGGTCCATTTTGTACTAGACCAACATGCTTAGTTGGCTTTACCTAGTGCTAGCTGACTGAAACGACATGTCCGCGGGTAGATATTTCGCAATACTAGGACATATTATCCTCACTGAGCCAACCAGTCTTTCCTCTTACTCCTTAATACTGCATGCTTAGCAGAGAAGTAGCAAATACCAATTTTATAGTCTTTGGTTTGACAGAATGTAAAATAATTATTTATTTAAATTTTTTAATGGTCATTATCTATCCAGCCTAAAATGATATAATTTTTTTTACGATGATTTGTGTAGATGATGGTACAAAGAAATACACAGCAAGGAAAATTAAATCTCAACAGAAATATATCAACTTACCAAATATTTGGATTATACAATAGAAACAAAACAAGAAAAATACAATTAATACAACATTAACATGCGAGGTGTAATTATTGTAGATCTATTGTTAAAAAAAAATGCACTAGTGAAAATAATTTAAAATAAATTACACTAGTGAAAATATTTAAAAATAAAATTACACTAGTGAAAATATTTTAAAAATATATTACACTAGTGACTGATCATGAAAATATCTAAAAAAAATTACACTAGTGAAAATATTTATATTAAAAAAAAAAAAAAAAAAATTACACTAGTGAAAATATTAAAAATAAATAAATTGCACTAGTGAAAATATTTGAAAATAAATTACACTAGTGAAAATATTTGAAAATAAATTACACTAGTGAAAATATTTAAAAAATAAATTACACTAGTGAAAATATTTAAAAATTAATTACAATAGTGAAAATAATCTAAAATGCAAGTGCATATACCATTTTCATGCATGGTGTACTTAAAAAGTTCTTAGGTGAAAGCATAATACAGATGATCTCATGTTTTGTCAACATCTGTAAATACTTGACATGCTGTGCATGTTTTTGCATACATAGATATTTAAAACTGTTTCATTCATTGAAAAATATCTGTTTATTATAGAAGGCAAGTAAGCATAGAAAATGAGACTAGATAATCATAATCTATATATTTTTAGCCTATTTCTGGTCAGATCTTAAGGAATATAAATGCAGTGTTTGTCAATCGAAACTTACGTACAGACATGTGTTTACAAACGTTAACACATTTCCAATTAAAAAATAAACTTTGAAATACGGTAGCTTTCCTCCGTTGTTGCAATCTGATTTGATGTCTTTTACTTTACTTTCCTCAGTTTTTGACTGACAGTGGCAATTTACGTTTGTGCTATATTTTCATTCCGTACTGTACTGTACTCCTATATATAGTTGGACTATTGAGCAAATTGACAGAGACATCGTTCTTCTGCTGAAGATCACACAAATATGAGTTATTACAATTTGTGTGATATTTTAAATCTCTTTTTTTCATTCCTTTATTTTTATTATTATGTCAATTAACAGGTGCCTAACTTTATAAGGAAGATGTGGTCAAGTCCGAAATCAAACTTTGACTTCCTTTTACGATCCCTGACCTTGTGCATCAATTTCAAATGATTTGCTCAAGGGGAATTTAAGTTGTTAAGCACAAATCAAATGTGTAATGTACAGACATCAGTAAAACTTAATGGTTCCGATGCAAAGCTAGGATAAGGGGGTTCTTAAGATTACTGAGTGGAAACCAAATGTGGGATTATGGAAATGGATCGATTACTGCTCAAATGCTTCCTATTTCTACAGTGTTGGAAGTTCTTGTGTATGTGACAGACTATTTCATACCTTCAATCTTCTACTTCTAGATATAGCATAGTAAATTTCAGCATTCAATAATTTTTTAATGAATGCTTATTTGATATTATTTTTACCTCTTTATAAATCATTCTTGATAAAAATTAAACAGTGGGTGGACATTTGTGACTAAAGAAAGACAGAATGTAGGAACAAATGAAATTGATGCCTCAACTTTTTCATACAAATAAATTAAATTAAATGAAAAAAATGACGATTTTTCTTACATTTTCCTACAACAAACAAGACCTTAAAATACAATAATGCACCAATCACAATTCTAGTCACAAAAAAAAAATCCTTACTGCACAACATTTTAGGAACACACTAAAGGTGTGTTTACAGTCAAGTTTTTCCTTCATATTGTGTGTAATTTATACACCCATTTCAAAACAAATTGGTGGGTCCATCAAAAGTTGGACATGAGTTGGATAGGTATATAGATGGTCAAATCTGTGTTTGAAACAGGTACACTGCAAAAGCTTGAAGCAAATTTGAAGGTCAAATCTGTGTTTGAAACAGGTACACTGCAAAAGCTTGAAGCAAATTTGAAGGACAAAGTTGATCATGTAAATGCACCTTCAGGCATTACTAAATTCTATTTTAAATATTATCCTATGCTGCATAATTAAAACATTTTACTGTATAAATAACATGTCCAGTCAATATGCAGAAAATTATTTAAAATTAATTGATATCTTTTTGGCAGAATAAAATTAATTAAAAGAAAACGTAACCTCTTTTCCACTTCATATTTCTAGACTATTACATTTCAGCATTAATTTGTAAAATTTGTACCGATTTCCATTTTCATACAAAAACAAATGAAAATCTATTTCTGGAGAATTCCAAATGGCATTTGTATTACTTTCTCCTCTTTATTTAATGTCAACTCTCCTTCCATTAATTACCCCCCGCCCCCTCTTTACCCCTTTTTCTAAGAGTTAGAAATCTCACATTTATGAGTCAATTCTTTCAAATTTCTACTACTTTTTCGTTAAATGTTAATTTTTTTCATTGAAAAATGAGTAGCTAGCATTTGTGTTGTTCTAATTTTCACCATCTATGAGGTAATCAACATTCACTATAAATACTGTTGATTTCTTTATCATTAATCCATATATTTACAAATCATGTTCAAATTTGTCAAAATATTGTATCAACCAAATGGTGAAAACCAATCTTCCGACAAAAAATTGTTGTATAAGCAAACGTTAAAAGGTTATAAATTTATTTGTCTTCTGTGTAGCTTTTTTTCTAAGCGGTGATTGGTTTATGCAGCGGGGACAAACACCGATGTTTGCGCGCAAAATTATTTATACCCTGTATTTCTACTTACAAAAACGCAACCACGTGGGTTCTATCAATGAATTTTCATCAAAAACACAACTCTCCCTGATTGACAGGATGACCAAGCACAAGAATTAGGTCATGTTGTGTATTGAGTGCATTTATAATCAATAAAAGTAAAGCAATGGAGAGCAAAGGTTGTAAAAGATTTGCTACAACAGAAGCTGAAATTGAAGAAAAACGTTTAAAATTAAATGCCGAAAGAACAATAAAACAAAATAAAGCAGCAGAAACTGGCAAAAATATTGCATTCAATTATACTGTAACGTGTATCATCACAGATGATGTGTGCAGTGTGATATATTATGCAAGATTAGCAGTGGTATTAGGTCACCTATGGCTATTGGATTGCTATTTTTAGAACACTCGCATCAACACAAGTTGTGACATGTTATTTAAAACACTGGTGAAGGTCACATGGAAATGGGTCATTTATTATACAGCAGATGCACTAAAATCGCTATACAGATGACAATATAGAACACGAACACTAAAAAAACGCTACACAGTAGACAAAAACATTATCATCCTCTAAAGAGCTAACATCGTGGGTTAAGCTGCAAGTATAAATCTTTTGTAAGGCGTGCCTGCGGCTTGCCTTACAAAAGATTTCTACTTGCAGCTTAACCCACGATGTTAGCTCTTTAGAGTATGATAATATAAAATGCATGATCTTAGGATAACGTATACAGCTGTTAACCTCTGTAATCACTATGAGCTCAACTTCGCAAATGTCGGTTCAGAAAGAATTATTATAGAATTCTTTTAAATAATTTTCATATACATATTTGTAATTCTTCATACATATAAATTTATAACCTTTAAAACATGTAAATTCAATCTTATCTCAACTTGATTCAATCAAAACTCCATATAATAAAAGATCAATGTAAGTTTTTATCTGTCTATCACATTTGTAACTTTAAAAAGTTACGACCAGAAAAACAATTATCCATACCTGTTCTAGAATCAGAGGGTCTTTGGAAAGATACATCCACACAAGTTTCAAGTGAATTAAACCTGTCTTCACATCTTCTAACGGTAACCACTGAAATTCAATTATTATATTTAATTTCAATTTAACACTGGTAAGTTTTGTTTAAATATTCTTTCATAATAACTGCATTTTGAGATGATAAAATGAATGACAACATAAATATGGACAGTACAATAGCATAGTCAGTAAATGCTCGCAATTAACCGACTAATAGCTAAGAATGTAGAATCTGTTGGTTAAAAACCATAACTCTTAAGACAAAGGTTTCACTGTATTTCAGAAACCAGTACAATAATCATTGGTCAAAATACTGTTCATACAATTGTGAAGGAACCAATCAAATCCATTTAATTCATATTTGGTGCACATGTACTTGTGAAGAAAATTACTCAAGATTAATTTGTTTCTGAATTTTTGAGTTGGCTACAGTAGAAAAACTCGTCAGAGGATGTGACTTCTTGCATTATTCTACTCATTTATCAATTTAATTAAAATCAGATGTTTGTTGCATCTTTGGGACTTACAAAATTAATTTTTTTTTACAATGAATGCCCTAGTGGTACCCACAACTTTTTTTTCCAACAAGGTGAAGGATGAGTGAAAGTTACCTGACATGACCCCTAACAGGATGCTGCTAAAAGTCAGAGTTTCTCCAAAGAAGAGATGCAAACAAAAGATATAAGAAAAATCTAACAGTAACACAACAGGTGTAACTAGTGAAGCTTTAGTGGGGTTCATGTTGCTCAACCTTTAGGTTTCTGTGTAGTGTTTTATACATCATTGTTTGTCGTTTTTCTTTTAGGCCTTGAATTGTCTCTCCTACTTTGATTGACAGCTTCTGATTACCTCTTTGGTCTCTTAAAAGTTTTCTAATTCTAATTATAGATTGCTCATTTACATAACTTACAGCATCATCTGTTCCTTTCTCTGCAGCATTTATTATTGGTAAACTGATTCTGTTAAAAAAAACAAACATTTCATGTCATCTAATATTGCATGGTCTTAAATGCAGCTCCATATATATTAATAGAATAGTTTTGAAGGTAGAGACATACATTATCGTTAGTATTGCATTGATACTAGTGATAATATATGTAGAGACCTTCTAAACTGATGTTATTGATTTTATCTGAATTAAAAGTTATAATGTGACGTCACACTGACCAATATTTTTCAGTATCAGAGCCTGTCCACTGATACAGACAATATCACTCTGTGAGATCGAGGGAAAAATGTACAATTTACCCGATAAACCAAATTATTATAGAACAGTAGAACATGATTTTGATCCCATGTCAGGTCAAACTGAACACTATAAAATTAGCATTTGTTGCTTCGTCGTAGGCACACAGCATTAATGAGCAACAGCAAAAGATCTATTTTGAAATCATGACAATGTGTGTGTCCTAGTGGAGTGACAGATCTACCATGGACTCTTGTTTCAGTGAATTAGCACTATAAAAATTTAATTCAGCATGTTGGTCTAGTACAAAACAGACCTCATCATCATCGTTAGACTTGTTTTTGCCGTCATTAAGTTGAAAATAGCTCATCTGGAGTTAAATAACAATCACTCACTTTTTTAAAAGAACTTTCATTTTCAATTTTGTACGAATAAGACATGGAGCATTACAAAAAGACACATTACCATGCAAATCTTTTTTGAGTCCAGTTTATTATTATGAATTTAAGTCTAAATTTAAACCCTGGTTTTTAGTGGGGT
This sequence comes from Bathymodiolus septemdierum, assembly GCA_963383655.1. Classification (NCBI taxonomy): domain Eukaryota; kingdom Metazoa; phylum Mollusca; class Bivalvia; order Mytilida; family Modiolidae; genus Bathymodiolus; species Bathymodiolus septemdierum. Next base: position 35,152,994 of record OY726529.1, on the reverse strand, counting down.
TCGTGTTGCTCGATCTTAATTTTCTGTGTAGTGTTTTGTACATTGTTGCTTGTCCTTTTGGCCATTGCGTTGTCTGTCCTTCGATTACAGATTCTGATTACCCCTTTCAGGCTTTGGTATCTTCAAATTCTTCTTAATCAAATTTTAAACAACTATTTGGTCGCCATGATATAGCTGAAAAATTGCTGTGTTGGAATTAAGCAACAATCACTCACTAAACAATTATTTGATAAAACTTACGTTCCCAGCAAGTCATCTTTACTACCAGGGTCTTCATCTCTAATCTCTATTTCTAGATATTGACCATCTTTGGCATCTACTACGGTCTACAAAAATTCAGACATCACACGTACCAATTAAAAAGGTTAAAAAGAGAGGGTCAAGGGTCAATATGATTATTTAATACTGCTTTCAATTTCAGTTATATATAGAATAACATCAGTTTTGAAGGTCGAGACAGACATTATTGCTAGTATAACAGCAAGTCTGATAGGAGGAGCTGTGATACAAGTGATAATGTATATTGAGACATTCAAAACTGACGTTATTGCTTCTATCGGTAACATCATAATGTGTTTGAGGTCACACTGTCTGATAAGTTCCAGTATCACAGTCAGTTCGTTTATACTGACAACATCATTCAGCGAGATCAAAGGAAAAATGTTGAATCTAATGATAAATATATACTATCGTTTATTTGTTTTGTGAGAATAGATTTCTCAGAGCAATCTCATATCGAATGTACAAATCATTAATAAACATGCATATTGACGATCAGCTTTATTGGTGAAGGAAACTGGAATAGTATTTGATTGATTTGATTTTTTTGGTGTTTAACACCACTTTCAGCAATATTTCAGCTATATCATGGCGACCAGTTTTAGTGGTGGAAGAAGCCGGAGTACCCGGAGAGAACCACCGATCATGGGCAAGCAACTGGTAAACTATATCACTTACGTCTGCGAGTGGAGTGTACCCTTTTTTGTAATTTACAAAGCAGAGCGCGAACACACGCCGTATTGGTGATAGGCTTGTATGAGTTGTTAGGTAATCTAACTATCTAACTCATTGAGCCACTGGAATAGCAAGAGAAAAGAATGGACCTGGTAAAAGAAGAAGAATATACACACTAATATATTATCAAAACTTACCAACATTAATGGACAAGGTGATACATGTGTTAACTTGTTAACAAACTCGGTTAAGGTTACCTTTGCCAGAAGGAAATGAATCTTAGTTTTACTAATAATTACTTTTTATTGAAGTGCCTGTACCAAGCCAGGAAAGTGAACTATAATGTAGTCAAACCTCTCTTAAAGGGCACCTCTATAATCATTATCTATAAAGGGGAGCCTCGTTTTTCTCATTAATGAATAGTGCATATAATTTTAACCTGTATATAAAGGGCAACTGCATTTTCAAGTTCCCTTAGTGGCCTTTATATACAGGTTTGACTGTATTTGTGTGTTAGGGGTATCGATTTTGCCTCTTTCTATGATTTTGATATTTGATTTTGGAATTGTTCCGATAGTGGTATTTTGGGGTTTTTTAAATTTTTATTGCATTATTTAGTAGCATTTAATTTCAATAATAAAGTGATATAAAACTGAATATTTATATATAATAATCAGCTGTTTAAAAGGCTTTTAGTTTTAAATACTTCACTTTTTTACCTGGTCGATACTCACCTCAAATACACTATTCCAGACAGGGGCAATTGTATTCTGGATTACTGGTGTTTTAAATTTGTTAGCACCCACTGAAATAGCAATTCAGAAAATTTTATATTTTTCCAGTATAACTTTTATAACTAACATGAAATAAATCTCACTAAAATGAGTGTGGGACTACTCTGAATGCAGTCTTCATGCTAACCCACTCGCACGAAGCCTGGGACAAGTAAAACTGGATTCAGACAAGTGAAAATTAAGAAAGAATTTGCTTGAATAAATATAACATTTTTTTAAATTTAGCTTTCGGGAAAGTAGGTGAAAAAATTAAGACTAAGATTGTGAAATCTAAATTAATAGAGGACATTTTCCTTTTTTTCTCTCCTTTTTTCCTGCTTATTTGATTACAGACTTTTACTCTCAATTATCAGAATCAGATACCCTAATGTCAATCTACAACCAAGGAGGAAGTAATTACAAACACAATATAAGAGGAGTAGCCTCTCTTGAGGGGAACAATTTAGAAATATTTTACTATCTCAGTGCATCTGAAATCTGACCTTATAAAAGGGGCGGCCATTGGAGTAGCCTGATAACATGGGAACTTCTATATTAATCTAACTATAACCATTTTTCAAATTAAATCAAATACAAAATTCTTTTTTCCTTTATTTAAATTTGTTTTTTTATCAACCTACTTCTGATTACAGTGTAGGGGTCTGATAGTCCTTTCTTCATCAATCCAATATCAGCCCTCTTCAACTCTTTAGCCTCAATTACATGTATTCTCAAGACACCCTGAAAGTAATAAAACAAATTTGTAAAATTTCAAAGCTTTGGGGATTTAACATGTCGAAGGGTCAAAATTGGTTAAGATGCGAACATTTTCGTATAATTGCAATAATAAATGCAAAATTAATTTGCAATAAAAGTAGCATAAAAAATCCAGAGACATCTTCCTTAAAGATCATTCTTTCGTTTATCTAGCAACAACATAAAATACTAATACCACATGTTTTGCACATGTTATATTATTTTGTAGTGTCTAACAAGAATTCAAAGTTAAAGCTTTTTGTTTTCCTAACTGACACCATAAAAACAAAAATCTTATATGTCATATCTGCAATGTTAAATTTTCTTTTGAACAAATATGTCTTAAACAAATATCTTGTAACTTACGTCTGGTAATGGGTACTTCAGACGTCCAATATTACTGAGATCCTGAACCATTTGTACATCGATTCTGTTTGGTAATACCATGATGTTTGCTATCTGGTCATGTATAATAGTGTCAACCATATCACTGTGTATAAAACAATAAGTTCATCAATTAACAAATCATAATTGGGTTAGGGGTGTTTAATGTCACTTTCAACAACAGTTTTATTGTTGGAGGACACCAGAGTAACCTGAGAAAACCACAAATCTGTCACAAGTCACTGACAAACTTTATCACATAAGGTTGTATCAAGTACACCTCACCATGAAAGGGATTCGAACTCACGTTAGTGGTAATAGGTACTGATTGCACAGGTAATTGTAAATCTAACTACCATATGATCAAGACCACGATGGCCCCCAAATGATAGTTGGATTGTCTTTGTAATGTCAATAACATTTATTACCTAAACAGATAGCTTTCAATTGGGGCTAAAGCTTTGGTCAATTGGCAGAAAAATAAATCAATGCAAGTCAATTGTGAAAGAAGGAAGTACGTGTCCATAGGACACATATGCCCCCCACTTCTAGATAAAGTAATCAGGGGCATAACCCCAGAACGGAAAAAGTGGTATGTCTGAAATCAAACTCAGCCTTCCTTTTATGGTCCTCAACCTTGTGTATATATTTCAAATGATTTTTGCTCATAGTCGAACTTAAGTTATTGAGCAAAAAACCAGCTGGGGATGTATGGACATCGTTTTTTTTTTTTCTAGTTTACATACTGAAGTCATTCACAGTATTGTACTAACCTTACTCCAGGCAAATCAATGGCATTAGCTATTCCAGTTAAATTGAAATTAATGTCCTGCAAGTAAAATAAATTTACAATTATATGGGGGAAAAAATGGGAAAATAGCACAATAAAATCACATTTAATTCTGACAGAATTTATGATAAACTTTGTGTATATCTACAAGCATAGAAACCATTTTAACTTATTTACCACTGAATATGAATAACTCAATAAATCCAGGTATCATGGATCTAGGAACATACCAAAATCTATTGCAAATTATTTTTGAATTTTTTCGTTTCTTTAACTGTACCGATGGGGTCAAAATAATATGACTCAACTTTGACCCTGGGGTCAAAATATCATATATCTGTGATCAACTTACTCTATTACAATGTTCCTTTATTTCCAATCTATTCCGTATTCAAGTTTCTGAAAGCTTGACAAGAGTTCTATATTTACATTTTGCTATATTTAAACTTTGTGTATATCTATATTTACATTTTGCTGGAAAAAATTTTATGTTAGTCTCGGTCTGATTTTTGTCCAATTTTTTTTTTTTTTCCCAGAAACATCTCATATACTACTGTGTACAATATTATTTTTGTCAACTTTTTAGTTACAAATAACATTTTATTCTTGGCATTAAAAATTAAGTTAAAAATTTCAAGCCTGTACCTTGAGCCTGTATAGATGCATGATTAGGGTATCTATTTTACCTCTGTTTCTACAATATTTCAATTGGATTTTGGAACTGTTCCTGACAGTGTGGTATTATTTGTTTTTTATTTTTTTCACAATGCTTAAATCATAAATGCAATACTACCGTATTTGGCTGTAGATAATACACATTTTTACATAATACACACCCTTTCTTGGTACAGAAAGTTTGTGATACTAGTAATATGTGTATGTATTGATATATATACAAAGTAGTTTATACTCACTGGATTGTTGATGAAGAAGACACTAATTCCACCAAACAAAGGCATCTGACTGATCAATGGTCTCATGATCACCCTCATTATACCTCTAACCTAAAACATAATTCATATGGATCAGTCAACTAGAACTAAAGAGCTGACATTAAAACCATTCTGTCTACAGACAATACCATATCATAATAAGACCGCAATTATTTTGAGGTCATATAAAAAAAATAGACACATACTGTTATTATACCTTCCATAATATTTTACTAAATAAAAATATTAAGACAATTTGGATGTTTTACGGAAATTTCGCAGATGAGGGAGACTTATCGTTATATTCAATATTTGATTCCAACAAATTGATGGCCTATTTATTCTGGTCTCCCACGAAGACCATCAATTTTTTCTATGTTTATGACTAATTGATATTAAATCTGTTAGAAGTATCAGTTATGATTTTTCGTTATTCTAAGAGTAATGGTCGTTAACTAACAGATTTTACCTTCTACAAGCATTCACTGACCCTGCCATTGCACTGTCCATGTTTATGATGACATTCATTTTTGTGATAGTATGTAGTCTTTTTGAGTGGAAGCAAATCTGTGCAGGTTTTTAATCGTTTGTTTATAGATGTATTGTTGTTGGAGATCTAGGTTTCCATTAAACAGCTTAACCCTGCCACATTTTTGTGCCTGTCCCTAGCCAGGACTAGGATTTCCAACCTCATATGTTGTGGTATTTTGTATGTTCACGAGTTGAAGTGAGAGTTGATATTGGTAAAATTGTTGCCTGTCAGGCCAAAAAAAAAATATGTGTGTTTACTGTCACATGTCAAAATAATCTAGGGTCGGTCGGCATTAATTTTTTATTTATTTTTTAACTATCGGCAAAACCGGAAATAGTCGTTCCCGGTTCCTGAATCCGATATTTCATTTTCGAAATTTCCAGTAAGCCGTCATTTGTTTTGAAGCTGTTTTATGACGAGTTATGCTGATTTTCTACCTTCTTTGCTCTCAATTTCGACAAAAAGCTAGCGGTTGAATAAATAAAACATTGCTGCTGATTAAACAACAAAAATGGTTATCCGAATTCTGTGTAAAAATTGATAAGGTCGCTAGCAAAAATTAGGCTCGGTCGGGTGACCGTAAACACACATATTTATTTTTTTGGTCCCAGGACCAGGATTTCTGACCTCAAATATTGTGGAATTTTTTTTATGTTCACTGAGTTGAGGTGAGAGTTGATTGTTCTTCTTGTTGATCTTGTTGCCTGTCACTGTTTAAACTTTCTTTTTATAATTACCTGTAAATCTTTAACTCCCATGGTCAGACCTTTCACTTTCATTTCAATGTCAGCATCACTACTGTATCTGTAAATATAATTCATTACTATCTATTAGAATAGAAGAGCAGTCGTGGTCGTGATGGCATGGGAGTGTCCATCACCACTAATGTTGTGAGTTCGAATCCTGCTCAGGCGAGGTGTACTCGATACAAAACTATGTGATAAAAGTTTGTCAGTGACTTGCAGCAGGTTAGTGGTTTTCTCTGGGTACTCCGGTTTCCTCCACCAATAAAACTGACAGTCATGATATAACTGAAATATTGTTGAAAGTGGCGTTAAACACTTAACACTATAACCCTAACGTAGAAAATGGCTAAAATTATGTACACATCATTCTGACATAGATGTATATTGATGATAGTATATAAGAAACATGCATCTGCTTCAGAGGTGCAGAGATTCTTAATCAAATGAAAAGAATGTTCATATACAATTTTATATCATGATTGTTTACTTACATGATATCTAAATCCATGTAAATTTCGTCTCTTTTAACATTCTTAGTGTACACTTTAACACCACCTATTCTTGGAGGCTGAAATATATGTAAATTAATTCATACTACAATGTACATTACTCAGGTAAATATAATTCTTAATATAGGTAAATATACATGTATGTATTATAAATTATAAAATTCATCATCATTAATATTATAAATAATAATAGCTTAAATATAAAGCCACAATTTGGCTATTCCAAATTATATCATACCTATTAACAAGGGGAAAAAAAAGGATTTTTTTTTTTATTATTATTTTGGTATGATTCTGCTATTAATATACATATTATATCATACCTTATTAACACAAAAAAAAGAAAAGAAAGGGAAAAATCTTTTTTGTTTTGTTTGTATGATTCTGCTATTAATATACACATGTTTATGCTTGGTAATTAAGATGAATTGCATGTATACATGATGGGTAGATTGCTCTATGTCTTATGTAAATTGTGTTCTAATTGTTCCATCTTGTTGTTAGAAAGGATTTGTATAGGCATAGCCTGTTATCCAATCCTATTGATTTATCAATAAAATATTTGAAATGAAATGAAATAAATTATAAACAAGAACATATTTTTATTGAAGATTCAAAAGTTTGTAATTTAGCACACTAACCATAGAAATGATTTATTTACATAAGCCATTGTGGTACTATTATATTCAGCATGTTTAGACTGGTCGAACAAGAATTATAGCCATGCTTTCAAAGAACAACATAAGACTGTGTCATACATGCGTCATTTAAAATGAATGAATGTTCTGGCTGTTTTTTCTTCCTAATGACTGACATATGATACAGTGTTTAATGTGCTGGTTTTTATTGTTTGTTAATATATATATTGCCATTGGAGAAGGTTGGGTTCCCATTAACCAGTTCAACTCTGCCACATTTATGTACTTGTCTCAAGCCAGAACCTGGATTTCCAATACCATAATAACAAAATTACCGAACTCCGAACAATCCATGCTATTTTTTGTGTTCAATAAGGTGAGGTTAGAGGTAACTTTCTTAATATTGTTGACCATCACTGTTTAAACCTTTTCATATGATATGCATTTTCTATGTACATGTACATGTACATTGGTAAACATAATCTCTTATTTCTAAATCTACAAAATTTATTCTGAAATGCCTTAATTACAAATTCTATGTATTGAAAATATGTTGTGGTCTTTTTTTGTTGTGTTAAATGACTAGAGGTAAGAGCTGGTCGATAGCTCTGTTGATATTGGTGGAATTGTTGAATCATTCTTCAAGCTTTCTTTTCACAATCAGTGATTTAGCTAGCGCTCGCCACTTTCGTCATTGACAATTGATTTTCGAAAGTGACGAGTATTTCCCATACCCAATTCGTCACTTGAATTTTCAAAAAATCATAAAAAAATGTTTGTAACAATCCATTCTTCTTCATTTGCTGATTAAAACTAATTAGTCACTACAAAGACAATTTTATTACATGTTACAAGCCAATCAACGGATCATTGAATTTTTGTTTTGATTGCGTAATCTTTTATCTCACCTGGACAAAGAATTCAATCAACGATAATCATTTTTTTATAGTTATGACATGTACTCAAAATGCCACAGTATGTATTTAAAGTGGACATATTTTTGTAATTGTCATATGGGTGCAATTTCGCATTGGGAAAGTTGCCGTCAAAATATATACATGTAATTAATAGTAATCGTCATTCATTGCACGATTCGTCTCAATGTCTGCAATAACGAACTATTTTTACCAAATTTATGAAAATGTCGATATCATGTTTATTGAAATCTATCGTATCCATTAAGTATTTTGAAAGTGATTTTCTCGAAAAGTCATAACTTTGATTAAAGAAACCAAGGACGTGTATACACGTCCTTTGAAGAAACTAAAAAAATTAATAAATGGCGCTATTAACAGGAGTTCGCAATCCACCGAAGCTACTATTAACCAAACGAACTTTTGATGTATTTATTCTCATTTCTGTAAAATGAAATCTTAGTTCTCATATTTTATATTTCATTTATATGCAAAGGTTGGCCATTCAATTTGTTGAAATGCACTGCACGAGAACGCATACAAGTTTTTTTATATATTGATCAGCATCCGGGTAACAATTGCGTTCTATTTATAGAACTATTAACAAACAGACACATGTCTGCAATTAAAAAAAATAACTACAGTATTTTTATTCCAATAGTTGCAATTTGATTATGAGGTCTGTGAAATAATTATTTATTTTACAACTTGCTTCAGTTTTTGAAGTTTGTTCTATACTGATTTCCTACAAAGAATCTAGAGAGAAGTTGGACCATTGGGCAAACTGGCAGAATTTTTTTTTCTGCTGAAGACTACACAAATATGAGTTATTACAATTGTTGTGGTATTAGACCAAAGCACAGTGACATTTCAAAAAGGGTGGGGGAGAGGGTATTTACAATTTGTGTGGTATTAAACCAAAGCACAGTAATATTTCAAAAGGGGGGATTACAATTTGTGTGGTATTGAGATAAAAATAGTGGCAATGTTATGTTTTATCAGTTGGTTGTTAATTTGCAGAGTATGTTCCCATCCTAGGAGGTTTTCAATCTCCATTATTAACCAATAAGGCAACGTAACTGATTATAACTATAAGATTAAGCTCATTATATTCTTGTTTATTCATAATTTAAAAAAAAATCTGTTCTGCAAAAGTGACTAATGGTCTCAAAATCCTGGCTAAATCCCTGACAATGTATATATTTACATGCACTTACAATATCTCCTAAATCTATTTTTAAGAATTTGAATGATGCTGCTTGCGAGTGGCTGGCCTGAATCTTCTCCTGAACAGTCGTCATCAACAAATCTCTTACATAGTCCCCAATGAATGGCCATACTTGATCTAAAATCTGAAATTAAAAAAAAAGTATATGACAGGCTGATATATAGGAATCTGCAATAATTGCTTATCTGGTTCAAACTTTACTAAATTCACAATCCAGGTTTGCTACAATAGTAACATGACAGGTGCCACTAGTGGAGAAGGAACTGCTCATCCTTCTGGAGCACCTGATTTCACTCCTGGTTTCTGGGTAGTGTATTGTATATCGTTGTTTGTTCTTTCATGGGTAGGTGTCTGGAAACCATAACACTCGAGGTGGCTATCAGGCTGCAAACTCTTGTTGAGAGTACAGAGGCATCAGACACAATTTTGGGTTAAGGTTATGGTGTTTAATGCCACTTTCATAAATATTTCAGCTATATTGTTGCGGTCAGCTTTATTGGTGGAGGAAACCAGAGTACCAGGAGAAAACCACCGACCTGTCGCAAGTCACTGACAAACTTTATTAAATAATGTTGTATTGAGAACACCTCGACATGAGCAGCATTCAAACTCACACATTTAGTGGTGATAGACACTGATTGCACAGGTAGTTGAAAATCCAACTACCTAGAGATGTAACGATACACTTTTTCCACAAGCGATACGTATCGTGATATTTGATATGTATTACGATACGTATTATAGGAAACTGTAACTATTCCTTGAAGTCCATGCTGGTCGACATGGGCGCTGCCATGTTTTTTTTTATATGAGGTCGCTTACACAGTTAGCGAAAATTATAAATATTTGATATTTGATTAATTAATTTTAAAAGTGTAAATTAATCGATTCACATTTCTCAAAATATTAATTAAATGATCACCAAAAGAAGAAAACGGAAGTTCAACACTACTTTTTTTTCAAAAAATGAGCATCATATCGTTTGTATCGTAAGCGGCCTCCACATATCGTGAACTGAACCGTCCCCAAAATAATCGTGATTTCGGTACATTCTGTGAATCGTTTCCCTCTTACTGAACTACCACACAATCACGACCATGACGACCCCCACACATATTTATGCTTAAGGATCAACAAGCCAAGATTTGGTTAATATTTTTCTTGAGATTTCAGAGAAGATATAAATATGTAGGTGTATAACAGTTTGCGTTGTTTTGTCAAAAATTTGTTTAATATTGTGATTTCATTGATTTTTTTTTAAATAATTTGTCTATGTTGCACAAATGCCAAGATTTTAAAATTGCAATATTGCAAAATTTTTAAAAGTTTTATTGTTAAGTAAATTAACAAAGGACAGAGAGCAATTAGTTTAACTATGCAAAACCTATATACAAATGTATTCCATATCAATTAACAATGAAAGCAAAAGAATTTGTCTGAAGACTTTAGACTTGACATGAATTGAACAGTGTTGAAAATAGAAAGGAATGTACATGTATGAAGTAAAATTACATCATTATATTCTATTTTGGTATTGAAAATTCCTTTTAGGTAAGTATCTAAATATTCCTTGCAGGAAAGTTTCTGTGAATTCCTACAGGATTCCTGGTAGATAACGTTAGGACTGAATAAAAAATACATGTAAGGATGAATTTTGGTTGTTTTACAGAATCAAACTTACATAAAATATATTCATAATGAGAATTTAATTTTAATGCTAAACAAACAACCTACAGTGTCAAATTTACCCTCTCCCCTCCTTACCCCCTTTTTTATTATTTATAGGCAGACATGTTCCAAATCATTATGATAAAATGTTTTCTAATAATAAAGAAATGTTAATCATCCATGATCTTATCTATTACAGCCTGATGGTGTATACTTATTGTGTCTGTACAAAATCAGAAACACATTTAAAATCATTTCTTCTTAACTGAAGCTTAAATGAGGAGTGTTTAGGAGCTTTATTAATACAAATGTACTCTCCCAGTGATTCAACTAGGCATTGATCTCAGGACATTTGTTCACCTATTTCCGAAATTGTCCTCAAGAAATTTAAATATAAAGAGTAGTGTTTAATTATTAAAGCATGTCATAAGAAATTTTAATAAAACTGGCAATTGTCCTGAAGACTTCAAAGTCTATCTGAAACACTGCTCTCCTACACAAATATAGGAGAACTATAGACATCATACATTCTATTGAATTGTTTATTAACATAAATCATCCTTTTTATTAGATCCGGAACATATATGACTCCCATTGTTCATTAAAACTTACCTATTCCCCCATCTATCAATTTTTGTCCATAAATCTCTTAAAAACTCATTAAAAAATCTGCATGACATTCTTCAATGATTTACTTACTTTTCTCAAAATGTCATAAACATCTAATTTTTATCAGCTTTTGTTTTAATATAAATATTGGCAAACTCTTGGAATGGCAGCTCATGCCACTGCAGCTTGTGCATGATTTTTAAATTATTTTCATACTTTTTGCATGGTCTAAAGACTCTTCTAAAATTGGAGATAGATGCATGTGCTTTTAAAATTTATAATGTGTCTCATTCATTATCCATACTTTCTGTGCAAGGCCTATTATGTGTTTTATTGATTTCATATTTTTAGCAAGTTTTAAAATTTATGGATGGATTTTGAAATTTTGACTGTGCTTTTATTGTGTGCATGGTTTGTTTATTGTTTGTACATGTATATTCTTATGTCAGATTTATAATTGTTTCCTTCTTTCCAACTCTAAATAAAGCTTATTGTATTGTAAAGTACACTGTAGTGTTAAACGTGAGAAATCAAAAAAAAACATGATTACTTTTCATACAGATGTAATTTTCATCTGCTGCATTGTTTTAATAAAAGAAAGTTTATTATAAGAATAACATGGAAATCCATAAAAAAATATACAACAGTTGTTGCCATAATATATCATGATAAAGAAATCAATGACTCGAAATATACATGTACAATATGTAGTAAATATACCTGTATACAGGTACATACATACAGGTTTACATGAATAATAAGGTTTCAATTTTTGCTGAGCATTTAAATTATTCAAATTCTTACATAATAATAGATTGAGGTAACCCAACCATAAAATTGGTTATGTATAGCTTTACCCAGGACATAACCTGGTGACTGGTCAGGTGATTTCGCTCCTTTTAAAAATTCATTAATCATTTAATACCTTTTTCTACTAATGTTGACCTTGACATCCCGTAAGGATAGTGGTAATACAGTCAAACCTGTATTGAGAGGTCACCTTTGGGACAAAGAAAAAGTGGCCTTATAAGACAGAAGACCTCTTAAAAGAGGTTCGATTCACATTCAAATTTCTATGACGGAACAAGAAAAGGGTGACTTTTTAATACAGGTGCAGTCTGCCAAATGCATTTTGACAAACTAGCCCGAACAGCAATTTTAGAAAAGAAAAATCTTATTTGATTAAGCAAATTTAATGCAATTTGTACTAGCCTGAACCAATTTTTACCAGACTGGGGCATAGGACTAGTGGTTTTGGAGCTGATTGCAGATGACTGCTTAATAGAGGTGACTGCATGGGCAGGTTTGACTGTATAGAGTAAAAATGTACATGTTGTTAATTTCACAATCAGTTGCACATGTGACATGGTTGTGATTTATTTGACGTAAATTTACAATAAAAATATGCAAAAACTTTAAATTTTAAATGAATGAACCACACCCAAACTGATAAATACTATTTAAACTATTCATTTTTCAACCAACATATTTTAAATAATTTAGACGGCCAGGTATTTAACCATCAGGTAAATTGTTCGATCAATTTTATCTGATGTGACAAATCTACATATGTAAAATCTTTAATGGAAATAAAAATACCATAGCACCAAGACAGGTATCTAGATAGATGTTAAATGGAATTGATTTTATACTTGCACCTGAAATTTGATTGGGGGTGTGGGAGGTGATTGTTGTCTTCTTTTAAAATTATTGTCAATTTATGTCAGAGATTAAAAGCCAGGAAAAAGGTGAATTCTGCCACTGTATTGCTATACATGTATATAATATAGCAGCCTTTGCCTTAATTTTTTTCACCTAAGCCAAATTTAGAAAAAAATTATATTTATTCAACCATATTCTTTCATAATTTTCACTTGACCGAATCCAGTTTTACCTGTCCTGGGCTCCAGGCAAGTGGGTTAGCGAAGACTGTATTTTCACTTATTTGCAATAAAAATTGACTAGCCTTCATGGATATACATGTACCTGTGTACATCATACTACATGTACATATTTAACCACACAGCTTATAATGTATATGAAAAAAACCCATGCAGAATCAAAGTGTAAGGTGCATTATTATTTCATAACTCAAATGGTTTTTATTAAATTAAGCGTAGTTCCTTAGAAAGATTGAGGTATTCTAAATATCAATTTTTTAAATTACATATAATGACAATATAACCTTGGACGACGGTCCAAGGTTATACCAAGTTGGATCAATATATGCGCAATACATGTAGTTCTCTGTGTCTACTCTAAAATATGACTAGAAGTATTTTTTGAGGAATTAGCTGATATGTATTATTTCAAGTTAAATATTTGAACTGTTTACCTTATTGATCCATTCAGCTCTTTCAACATCTGGAAAATGAACCTGTAAAAAAATGCAAATTATTAAGATTTTTTTTCTCTCCAAAATACAAGTACATGACATGTATGTCTTTGTTATTACCCGGTACATTTTATTATGCATTCTACACCTCATATATACATATATATTTATAAAATGTGAAACAAACAAAAATAATGGATGAAATTAAGTATTAAAAACAAAAATGCTTTACATACATACTGTATAACTTATCTTTAAGTGTATCAATTTCTGCAGTTGGTTAATTTAGTACATAAAAGGCCCTAAAAAATCTATATTCAATTCTGTGATGTGCAAGCACTGTTAATTGATATTTTTTTTCAGTGCTACCACCTATTGTTATTAAACATGTGAAAGGGGAAGGGGTGATATTGTTTTATTGGTTTTTATGGTGATCTGCACCTATTTATTACCTTCAATATAAAGACCTAATTAATTAAGAACAATATTAGAAAGAATTGCAAGCTTTTATAATTGGTGTATGCATTTATAGTTGGCACAGGCATCTTTGCATTTTGTACAGCTAATAAACAGACTCAGATTCACATTATACAGGTAATAATCAAGGGTTGTAAAATTGGTGCTGTCTTATTATTACCTCATATAACCTATGTAGGTAGTTATTATACATACAACACCTACACATGTCAAATTCACATTCCTTAATTTCCAACAGTATTTTTTTACCTGTATAGGTGTTTCATTCTTTGATGTTTTTACAACATATTAATAAATATATAACAACATTCACTGAATATATCATAGTTCATTCATGCCTTACAGGGCTAAGTAAACTGTACTTCACTCTTCAGTGATTTTAACAAATTTTATGTGCTAACAAGCTTAATGGGGATCTGATCCTGAATCAAAATTAATATATACAAATGTAACACTGTCGATAAAAAGCTCACTATGTCGGCAAAAAGCTCACTATGTCGATAAAAAGCTCACTATGTCGGTAAAAAGCTCACTACAGTATGTCGGCATGTTAGTAATTTATTCAGGTTAGGGTTAGAGTTATGGTGTTTAATGCTACTTTCAACAATATTTCAGTTATATTGTGGCGGTCAGTTTTATTGGTGGTGGAAACCAGAATACACAATGTACCTGGAGAAAACCACCGACCTGTCGCACGTCACTGATGTAATTAATTGACTATAGTCTACAGAGCTCCAGATAAGCTGCGTATTTGCGTTTTTTACGCTATGAAAACGAGTAAAAACGCATGTATTATCAGATCAGAGTGTACACATTCCGCATACATATTGCTGTGTAAGCAAACTTTCCAAATTCGGAGCGTACTTGTACAATCGTGTACATAACAATACATTTTTGTCTTTGAGAAATCCCCTGTAATTACTTCCCTTTATACTTTTCGAAGGAGAGAGCGTATACATCCGAGGGGTACAGAATGCTTGCCTTTCTAAGCATCGATGTCAAAAGAGATCCAATTGGATGTTTATGATAAATCATCCAATCGCGGTCAATATTACAAATAAATGCGGTTTACATAATAAGTAAGAACTAAAACGAAAGTAAATTTGGGAACACGTTGTTCGTTGAAAATGAGCAAGAACATGAATAAGCGCGCTACGGAAAATTTTATACTGAAGTTCCAGACAGTTTCATCTGTTTCTAGTGACAGTATAGTTAAGGAATCATTGATGACATTATCAACACGGCTGTGAAAACTGCCAAAGTCGACTAGCAAAAAACAAAATATTTACAACATTTTATTAATAAACATGACACAATCGTGTCAAATTAAACAGAGATAAGAAATGTATACATTTCACTTGCATCCTGCGTTTATTGAATAACACTTGTGTCAAACATAATTTTAAAAGTGTACATGTAAGCAATCTTTTCTGAAGTAGAGAGTACAACAGTGCAAAGGAAATATCCAAATACGCATCATTTTCAAAAGTAGGGGGTAATTACCCTTTGGACTTGAAAATTATCTGGAGCTCTGGTCTATAAATAAAACTTTTGTATTTGATGGGATGATGATATCAGGTGATGTTCAAAAGATTAGATTGAAGAAAAATGTGTACTGTCAGTAATGATAACAAAATGTAATATTTTGTATTATACATTTTTTGCAGTATATTATATCAAACATAAATTTGTTGTCCCGTCCCACATTAGGTTTCCGCTGAATAATTTAAGTTCTGCTTAAGCAAATAATTTGAAATTCATACACAAGGTCAGAGACCATAACAGGAAGGTCATCTTTTCTGTTCTGGAGTTATGCCTCTTGATTTTCCATTGTAATCTCATGCGAAACAGAATTTACATTTCTTATTTACCATCTTGGATTTCATATCACACTCCAAATTAGGATTATCCAATGCCATTAATGCATTGTTTGAAATCAAACAGACCAAAGA
The DNA here is from genome assembly GCA_963383655.1 of Bathymodiolus septemdierum. Lineage (NCBI taxonomy): Eukaryota > Metazoa > Mollusca > Bivalvia > Mytilida > Modiolidae > Bathymodiolus > Bathymodiolus septemdierum. The sequence goes on along the minus strand of OY726529.1, from coordinate 35,136,797 downwards.
AGAATTATTACTTAAATGTATCAATTTAGTTTTCTAATGAAATTTTTATGTATTGTAGTTTAATTGGCTAAAATTTTGCTTAAATTCACAATTAATATAATTTTCCTCTTGAATTTTTTGTTTTGTTTAAAGATGTCATTTTAAAACAGGTTGCCTGACCATTGATCTGTCAAGTATCCTTGTACATTGGCAACAGCTTAAGTGGTGAACCCATCATATGATGACATTGCAATATTATACATATCCAAATCCTTTATATTTTGTGACTATATAAATCTGTAATTTGTTATCTTTACGGCATATGAATGGACAGTGCGGTTGAGAGGCAAGCTTTAGGTAAAAACCAGAGAGTGTATGTGGGGGGCAAGTTTTACATCTGGTACGAAAGGGGGTGCAGTTTTAGGACTGGTATGAATGGGTGGGGGTGTTTAGGACTGGTACGAACGTGGGGGGAGGGAGGAAAGTTTTAGGACTGGCACGAAGAATAGGTGTGTGTGTAACTGTGTGGTTTTTTTTTTTATAAACTTTGACCTTATACCCCTTGGTTAACTGGACAATTTTTGTTCTCCCATGCTAAAAATTCAAGTTTTTCTTAAATTTTTGGAAAAAAAGGTGAGGGAGAAAAATTATTAATATGCCAAATGCCCCCTGTAAAAAAACTTTATCATTCCGGCTGCACGATTTACCACACACTACTACACACTTCATGCTTTTAACGTTTTATCAACTTTTAAGCATTATTTTACTCAAAATATGATGCTTTCTAGGGTAAATACTTATAAATTTTCATTCCAATGTCAAAGAAATCAAGAAAATATCGGTAAATCTACTGTTTCGACAGCGAGTAATGGCGTCCATGATATTTACACACCGTGACAATCCAAAACTTTTATCGGATCACGTGTTGACTATTTTTAGACGGTTGTGACTTTTTACCCAAATACACCCATATACAGCTTCAAATTATATTATTTCTATCATTTTGAGATGTTTTATGAATAATAATGATTTATTAGCTCCTCTATCGTTACTTTTTCGTGAATTTCAACAAAATGGTCAGGTTTTTTTTCTTTACAGACAATATCAAACGATAATGATAATCACTTCAATCATTGTATAATTTATTATGCAGCTCGAACGAGCACCATACTTTGAGCTAATTATATTATATTTCTTAACTTTTGAAGTTAAATAGTCATAAAAAAGCTTTACTACATCATTCTACATGTAAATAATTAAAATAAAACGCTATAGCAACAAATTACATGAAGTGTGTGGTAAATCGTGTCACCCTATGATAAAAGATCCTAAACAGTATTGGAAATTGGTAAATGACTTACATGTAAAAGCAGAAAAAGCTGATCCAGCTAGCAGTCCAGTTGACCCTGATACTTGGAAAAACCATTTTCAAACTTTACACTCAGTTGTTGATAAAAAATTTGAAAATAGATTGAGAAATTTGGAACTTTTATTATCAGAAAAAGAAAAATCATATTGTACTTTTAATAATTTAGACAACAGAATTACAGTAAAAGAAAGTTCTTCTGCTATTGCATCACTGAAGAATGGTAAAGCCAAAGAATTGGATTTAATATCAAATGAAATGTTAAAAGGTGGACATGCAAAGCTTTTACCCTGTTTAGTTAAACTATTTAACTTGTGTTTTTCTAATGGTTATAATCCTGACACATGGGCCAATGGCTACATCTCTCCTAGATTTAAATAAGATGATCCTGATTAGATAGCTTTTTAACTGAACATAATTTAATACATCCTTCTCAGGTTGGATTTACAAAACATGCTAGAACTTCTGATCATTGTTTTATTGTCAAGTGTCTAATACATAATAATTACATTGTAGATAAATATTGTACATGTAGTACAAAAGAAGGTAGATTGTATGCCTGTTTCATAGATTTTCATAAGGCATTTGACAGTGTCATTCAGACATTGTGGGTTAAAATTGAAGTTATTGCAATTAAATGTTGGAAACAAATTTTATAACATACAAAATGTAATTAATAATATGTATTCAAAAAGTGAGGCTTGTGTTAAAACTGGAGATTTACTGACTGTCTCTTTTCCTATCAAATTAGGCGTACGGCAAGGGGATAATTGAAGCTCCAATCTTTTTAAAATTTTTATTAATGATCTCCCATCATATTTACAGAGCTGTATTGATTCTGTCAAGTTACATTCCCAACAGCTAGATTGTTTGATGTATGCAAATGACATTGTAATTTTCTCCTTATCTCCAGAAGGACTTCAAAATAAATTATTTTCTCTTGAAAACTATTGTGATGATTGGGGAATGAAGGTTAATACAAAGAAAACAAAAGTCATTATATTTAATAAGGCTGGGAGAACTATAAAACATAAATTTATGTACAAAAACTCGGAACTAGAATGTGTACCAAATTATAAATATTTGGGTATTTATTTTACAGCCTTTGGAACCTTCTCATTGGCTAAAAATGAGTTATATAAGAAAGCATTAAAAGCATTTTTCAAATTACGAAAAGATTTCCTGAGTTTAAATCCTGGAATAAAAACTAGCATTAATGTTGTTGATCACACCATTAAACCAATTTTATTATATGGCTCTGAAATATGGGGTATATTTAATGCTAATAACACCAAATTAAAAGATACTAATAATATCCAGATAAATGATTGCTATAAAAATTATAAGGGCGAGACTTTACACCTCATATTTAGTAAATATATATTGGGTTTAAATAAGAAAAGTGTGAACCATGCTTCTCTTTCTGAACTGGGAAGACACCCTTTACATTATGATATTGTTAAGAGTCTACTGAAATATTGTTATAGATTAGAAAATCTAACAACAGTTTTCTTTATTGAAGGATGCCTTTTTATGTAGCAAGAATCTTCATTTTACACACAGTGCATCTTGGTACTCATCAGTTAATAAACTATTGAACATTTTTAACATTCAAGACAACAGTATGTGGTATAATAAAAGTAAATTTGGTTTTATACTGAGAAAATGTCTTAATCAAAAATATTTATCTGACTGGAAAGATATCAGTGAATCATTAAAGGATGGAAAACTTACCACATATTTATTTTTAAAGACCAATTTTAAATTAGAAAAATATCTCACATTAGTGAAAAGATATGAATATAGAAAATCCATTTGTAAATTGCACACATCTGCTCATAGACTTTTTATAGAAACTGGTAGATACACTAATATACCCAGAAATGAAAGAATATGTAAAAATTGTACAAATCAAGAAATTGAAGATGAAACTCACTTTCTCACTAGATGTCCAAAATTTAGTGGGGAGAGAGATGATCTTTTCAATTCCAAATCAGCTAAAGTTAAAAATTTACCAATTTATCTGATAAAAATAAATTATTTTGGTTGTTGAATTGTGAAAATCAGGAGATCTTAAACTCTGTTGGAAGATTTCTTTACCAAAACATGCCCTAATTACTACTACTGTGTATATATTTATATTATATACTTTATGTGTTTATAACATGTTTGTATGTCATGTTCTATTAATCATCAACTCTTTCCCTCTTGTGAGTTTATATGTGCAATTTTACCATAGAAGAATATTTATTAATCCAATCAATGGGCCCACAATAGGGGCAAACAAATTGCATACATTGATTATTGTCATTGGATGCAATTATACATACCTGTATATATAAAAAAAAAATAATATATAAATACAATGTTTCTTGTCGGGTTCAGAGCCTTAAAAAATTTAATTAATAATATAAACAGAAAGACAGAAAGAGAAAAAATATTTCAGTATCATAAACCCTGTTTCAGTTTTCTTGTCTCAAGGCACTCTATTATACATTTTCCAAAAATATTGATTATTGAAAGATCTTCATTGGTAAATAAATAATAGAATTTTGATTTATCTGACATATTGTTGAAATTAGAACATAATTCTGAAATTTTCTGATAACAAATCATTCTACTACTATTATATATGGGTCAATTGATTAAAAAATGATATTCATCCTCAATTTTTTGTGTTATGCACAGTTTACATAATCATTCTTCGGTTTCCAAGTTTTTATATCTACCAATTTCAATCATAAGAGGATGTCCACTAATTCTGATCTTACTTTGAAATCATTAAGAAATGTATATTTTTCTCTAATAAAATGTTCCTTGAATGTAAAATATGTGTAATTTCTGTTTGCCCCTCGAGGGCCCATAATTGAAATAAAATTTATTTGATTTATTTCTCACCCTATCATTCTATTAATTTCTGAGTCACTGTTGTTTTGCAATCTCAATACAAAGTTAATGAAGTCATGCAATAACAGCATAACTACTCTTGTTATTTTTATCTGATCTTTAATCCTGCATGACCACTTGAAGGTGAGGGTATATGTGTAATTATGATAAGATTCTTACCCATGATGGCAAATCATCAACTGTAGCCAGAATAACTTCCTTTTCGTTGTCAGCCATCTGCTGTTGCATTTTCATCCTGTGTTGTCTTTGCTTCACATGTCGATCTTTCCACATATACAGAACTAATCCAAGAAGTAGCCAACTTGGGCTGAATTTTGACCATCCAAAAAACCATATCGCCAAAGTAACTCCTGCAAGTTTGAAATATTTTGTGACCAAGTAAAGCAACTGGGTATCGTCAGTTGCTATTTTCCTCTTCCGAGGAGCATCTTTATTTGCGTCTGCCATTTTGATAAATCTAATGACGAATCATCGGCAAAAATGATTAATGTGTAAAAATATACAACCCTGGCCTTGACAAAATGTTATTTTTATTACCAAACCTGTAGCAGACAGTACTTGTTGTACCTGTGTAAACATGGAATAATCTAGAGGGGGAACTATTCATTATAAATAAAATCCAATAACTATTCATAAGTAGTTATTTATCTATTTTTTTTTTTATTCATTTCTCGATTCTTCATGTTATTTTTACCAAATGGATTCATACATGTCCAAAAGCAACGATAAACCGATAAAAAATTACATGTGAAATGATTACACCCCTTTAACAAAAATGAATTATTCCAAAAAGAAAATGATTGTTGCAAAACAATAATATTCCTCAAAAAACGACTTTTAGAAACTTTCGTTGATTGCATAAGCAAATAATATGTTAAAACTACCAACCGAGACAAAAACGTATAACTTTAATCTATTTTTAATTGAAGTCGCAAAACGTCACGACCATTTTCCGTACATACCAAAGCTTTGAACATGGCGGCGTTAGTGATGAACAAGTTGCCCAAAATATTTGATTGAAAACCTTTAAACTGACACATTGAAATGCCATCAGAAAGAGTAAGGGAGACAAGAGCACCATTGTGCTGCACGTATAAGCTTATTGTAGCATGATCACACATAGGAAAATGTCAAACTCTCTGTTTTAAGTTATTTCAATTCCATTTCCAAAAAGTTTTTGGGCGAGCAGCTGACGGATTAAGATCAGGTGCGACCTGATAATCGAGCGATACATATGCTAGTCAATTGCCCCGGTTCTTCTGCTCCTTATACAGTAAAAAAAATATGAATGACATGTATTTGCTATGATGTTTTTTTTAAAAACTTGTTGAGATTTGGCTTTCTGAGCTTCTTCTTCTTTCAATTTCCGCACACTGTCATCTTATTGACGATTATGTGCCGTGCATGCGTGGGGTAAAAAAAATTCTGTTTTGTATCCTCCATCAAATCTTGCCACAGAGCAGTATATTTCTATTCTGGAAATGAATAGTCTGATCTCTCGAGATGTACTTCGATAATTCAGGGTGTTGAAATTTCCATATCCACATACATGTCTACGTGGATAACTTATAGTACACAGGGTTCGACATTAACTTTTTGACCAACTTGTCCATTCGGGCAAGTGTCATATTGACTACATGACGTTTCATCCCATAACCAAAACAGACCATGACCAAAACAGACTACACTAAAACGGATCATTACCAAAACCGACTACACTAAAACGGTCTACCAGAAAAAAAGAATCTTTATTTAGGTTTTTTTTTTTTTTTGTGCGTTTAATGTTTTTTTTTTTAAACTTGTCTTCTTTGTGATAATTACTTTCTAGATTTATGAATAAATCAAATTAGTAGAGGTAATGAAGCCAAGTAATTATTGGTGTTTTAATTGGTTTATGACACCCAAATCACTTTTAATTAGATTAAATGATTTGATTATCAGGTGATTGTGTAATAATCACTGAAGTGTGTGTTGTCTTGAATTTACTTTTCTGGAGCAATCTGCACAGTGGTCTGTCTCCATTGTGAGAATGATAATGAATGAAAACAAACTCCATGTTCTTTTATTGTCTATGAACCAAAGATCAAAGAAATTTACTCGTTTTTGTAATGGAATTTATCAAAATTTCATGTACTGCATTCGGTTAATTATATCTTAATTACTATGTACATGCTCTTTTTTCTTTTTATCAACCCAAGCCCATATTCTTTGGGGGAAACTAAGATTAAAGCATTGAGGGATTAATAATCTTTGTAAATTAAAGTTAATTACATTAAACCAAATTCTTTAAAATTAATTAACTTTTAATCAAATAAAAATCAAATTAATCATAATGGTAATTAAGTAAAGTGTGTACAATTAATTGTATGATTTGACTAAAAATGTGCTTGCAATGTTTTGTTTTTTTTTGGCAAATTTATGTGCAAACAAACATATGTTTATAATTAAAACACACTAAACAAATTAAATACATATACAATCATAGAAATAATACATAAAATATCATATATATTCAAGAAATTTACGTTTTTTATTTCAATAGTTCGTTTTTGTTATGGTCCGTTTTGGTAATGGTCTGTTTTGGTTATGGTCCGTTTAGGTTATGCAGGGTTTGAAGCTAAGGAAATATTTTAGGGGCCAAGTGGGCCCCTACCAAATTAATTTTGGTAGCCCACACAATTTGTTAGGGGCCCATCAGGTGCGCAATGCATGCCTGCAACCTTGCTTGCAAGATGCCCTATGACAGGGGGTCCGGGGACCACTCAAGGCCCCCGGAAACCCTGGGATAAATGGTGTGAAATCCGGCATTCTGGCCATTTCCTGGCAGCAAAATTGGTCATTCAGAAACTATAATTTAATACAGAAGATAAAAAATTTCCAAAACATTTTTCTCAAAATAAACTTATTTTACATGCACCAATACACTATGACTTCAGAAATATATAGTTGAAATCAAATTTCGGGGCGATTTAGAGCTTGACATATGGTGTGGATGTTTGTAGCTTGTACATCCTGTAGTAAATGAATTTTCATTTTTTTTGTTCTTTACAATATGAACAAACCATGCCGGTTTCAGTATCAACTAACCATGGACGGTTTTGTTTCCATTCCTGTAAAAATTGTCTAGAACGTTTGGATTTTTTGTAATCTCTAAAATATTGTGTTCTCTGTTCATTTTGCCTTTTAAGAGGTCCAGAGTTCCCCAAAAAGAACTAAATCGGCTTGGCGAAACAACCGGATATTTTGAACGAATCAAAATTCCGTAATATGACTCAACAGAAAACGGCATGGTTTGTGCAATATAAAGACAACAGAGAAATCATCGTTGTTAAAAGAATTATTTGTTACATAAATATACAATACTTGTGCACTGTCGAAGCATATAGGTAATATGTGTATGAGGCTTTTCCCGCGTTTCGCGCCGAATACACATATTACCTATATGCTTCGACAGTGCACATGTATTGTATTTATCCTGCAATTTTAAATCGTAAATAAACGTTTACTGGACGATGATAAAAGTATTTGAAATAATTTTGTGTATGTATTTGAAAACAATATCCCCCGATGTGCCCCGTTTTACATTTGTATGTTCTATTTATAACTGACCAATATAAAAAAATATATTGGGCAGGCTATATTGGTCGGTAAATGCTGTCATTGCAGGATAAATCCCTTTACAACAACAACTAAATTCTTTATTTCAATCCTTAAATGACGCAAAATTAATGCAAAAATTGACACCTTATACAGAGGTGTTAAATAGAACAGCCGTAAATCTCCTTAGCTGGAGATAAGATTTGCATACATCAAAATAAGCTGGTTCCCGGGCTACTACACTTCGCTACTCTAAGTTCATAATATAATCGGATATCAGTTTGATATCAAAGCAAAAAATCGGGGCTTAAAATCGATCGATGGAAATGTCAATATTTTTCGGATTTCGATCTTGGTGAATAGAAATTATTACATTTACACTATTTTATTTTTTCTAATTTTCACTCGCCAAGTGGACGAGTGAGATGAGATTTTTAAGGGCCCACACTGAAATTTACTCGCAAATGGCGAGTGGGCGACCGCTAATTTCAAACCCTGGTTATGGGATGAAACATCAGGTAGCGGTTATATTGATTTTACTTGCCCGAAACTCTAAACTACTAGCCCGAATTCTTAAGTGCCATATATGCATGTAGTGCAGAACCATGCAATCTACAATTCATATAGTAGAATAACCCCTCATATTAATTATACCCCCCGCAAACAAAGTTTGGGGGTATATAGGAATCACCCTGTCTGTCCGTCCATGTACCTGGTAAGTGCAACTCCTAAACAGCTTATTGGATTTTTATGAAGCTTTACACATTTGTAGTACACTACCTGTAGATGTGCATGAAGGTATATGGTTACTGTCCAAAATTTAAAAGGGGAGATAATTCAACTTATACTTTCACGAAAAGGGGGGGGGGGAGTATGTACCTTGTAAGCGCAACTCCTCCTAAGCGGCTTATTGGAGTTTTGTGAAACTTTACACAGTTTTAGTACACTGCCTGCAGATGTGCATGAAGGAATATGGTTGCTGTCCAAAATTTAAAAGGGAAGATAATTCAACTTATACTTTCACGAAAAGGGGGGGGGGATGTACCTTGTAAGCGCAACTCCTACTAAACTGCTTATTGAATTTTTATGAAACTTTGCACAGTTGTAGTACACAACCTAAAGATGTGCATGAAGGAATACCGTTGCTGTCTAAAATTCAGAAGGGGAGATAATTCAACTTATACTTTCACGAAAAAGGGGGTCGTGTACCTTGTAAGCGCAACTCCTCCTAAGTGACTTATTGGAGTTTTGTGAAACTGTACACAGTTGTAGTACACTACCTACAGATGTGCATGAAGGAATATGGTTGCTGTCCAAAATTTAAAAGGGGAGATAATTCAACTTATACTTTCACGAAAAGGGGGGGGGGGCATGCACCTTGTAAGCACAACTCCTACTAAACTGTTTATTGAATTTTTATGAAACTTTACACAGTTGTAGTACACAACCTGCAGATGTGCATGAAGGAATACCGGGATGTTGTCTCCTTGAGATAACTCCATATCCGTTCATTTTTCATAGGTAACTTGCTAATATACCTATATTCCAAAGTTTGAACATCATAGTATTGCAAACGGGGGGTATCACTCAGTGAGGTTACTCACAGTTCTAGTTATTTACACCTTATGATGTGGGCATAGTGTTAGTGCATCATTTGGTTATATAATTAAAATATTCATATTCATAATTGCAGTAAGTTATGATTATAGTCATGCTTATGATCAGTTCAAATCAACAAATGTGAAATTCAATTATTGTTTTAATTCAAACATTAAAACTAGATGAACAAAAATAGTTAAAACTTATTACTGGCAGTCTGTTTTTGTTTAAACAACATTCAACATGAAATTTAACAGTTCATCCTCAGTGACATGATTTGCCCCCTCCCCATCAAATTTAGGTCTGCGTTCCCGTAGACGTACCTATCAATTTGCGGGAATATGACAGTTTTATCAATACAGGTGATTGATGAGGATTTCTGAAATATTTTTGTTAGAAAATTTAAGTATAAATGTTCCTTATCATAGACTGACAACGACTGTATAGTTTGTTTGAATTTTTATTCCAGTAATCTATCACGCTTTCAATATTTTGATATTTCAGGGATAATTTTCTAAAATTAGAACACCGCAAATAACTCTAGCTTTTCATTGGCTGGCGAAAATAAATACGATGTTGATGCAGCACCGCCGCCTAATTAGGGATTCGCGATTAGCTATTATAAATAACACGATCTTTATTTGAGAAAGGAGAATTCCGTAGTCAACAAAATAAAACAAAATGGCGTAAAATACACGATACATATGACGCGATGTTTAGGTAAAATTCGCCGCGACTTCCAACACTGAATAATTCAATATTAATCATTTTGCTCTTCAGGAATTGGACATATCACAGAATCATTTCCCCTGGCCTATCGGACAAGTTGGGTGCTGTTTTCACTTGCCCGAAGACGCATTTCACTTGCCCCGGGCAATTGGACAACCGTTAATGTCGAACCCTGGTACATGTATGTGACTATGTCATACGGTTCTTGAAATGAATATTAATGTATTATGAATATTAAATCTTGCTCTATTGTAACTAAATAATATAGCTGTATGTATTTTTTTCCAATTTCAGAAGTCAAAAGAAGATACATGGACGCCAAATGAATTAAAGAAAGCGATGGGGGTAAGAAGGATATTCATGCCAATAACTTTCTAAGTCCATCCACAGAAGTTTTAACCCTGATTAACACACTAAAAAGTGGCCCATACACAAAATAACTTATAAGGATTTCAAAGAAATTGTCTTGAACAATTTTTAGCAGGCTTTTTGCATGAAAACTTTAAAAAGAAAATTGACAGGAAACTAGTATTTTTAAAGACTATCCTAAATAAAAAAAATTATTAATATTTTCAGTGGAAAAGCAAGAATTTTGATTCGTGATTTTTTTTTATGACATCCCAGCACATTTTTTTGAAGTCAAAGGAAATTTAATTTCTTTTTTTTTGTAGAAAGATACAATAAGAAAAGAAAGAGAAGAAAGAAGAAAAGAAAGATTGAAAGAAGAACAGAACGGAGAAGAAAAACACAGAAGGAGGCGAGACGAAGATGGTTGGTATTAATTCTGATACGATGTCCTTCTTTCGCTTTGCAAACAAACGAGCGATTAATCAGATGGCAAAATATCATTAGCACATGCACGGTACACATTTAAGCCAGGTGATAAAATCACAAAGCAAAATTATTTACACAGTTGTTAATGTTTTAAACATCTATATTCACTTAAAATAATCAACATATCCAAAATTAATAATGTGGGACGTGCAATTAGAACATGCAAACACAATATTATTGTTACGGATGCTCCATCAATGCGACTGAATTTCCCGTCTGAAAAGTACATGTTGATGAGTTATTGTCTGCTCGAATTTGGCAGCATAAATTGTGTGCGACATTGTCCACAACTGTAAATATAAATTACCGTCTTCCAATCAAAGTATACTACCGTATTTGTACTGTTAGATATATCAGAATCGAAATAATTCATGGAAGCCAGAATGTGTTTTGAGTTTTAACATGGGTTGGCAGGATATTATATCTTCTGATGGCAGAAAGAGAAGTTATATTTGATTTATTCTGTGACCGTTTCTTTAAATAGAAACAAGTCTTACTCAAATATATTATCAGTGTGTTTGTTCTTTTTCTTTTTGATAAAGCATAAAAATATACAACTCTTAGTTTTCACGGATTATAATGTATCAATTTTCATTTTAAGATACTCGTGAAAGACGTCACCATAGAGATGAAGATGACAGAAAACATCATAAAGACAAGGATCGTCACCATAGAAACGATGATGAGGTGTGTATCACTTCAAAATTTATAATTGTGGTGAAAGATATATAATCAATTGTAAAAAAAGGGTTAACAATATATATCTATTTTAGTTGTGCATGTTTTTTGCTTTGTATATCAAATACTTATACAGTCCAGTCCATGTATAATGAAATTGGTTATGTAGAACAGATAATTTTTCCTCATCAATTACCTTGGAGTAGATATCAAATCTGGTTATATTGAACACAGGCGCATGGGGCATGGATTTCGTTTCCTCCTCCCCCCTTTTCTCTACTACCCCCCTTTTTTCAAAATTTTCTTATAAATCATTCCTTTTTCAAAATTTTCATAATCATTCGTTTTTTCTTCATTTGACAATATCAGTAGACGTCATACATCATGAATAATACATGTATTCTGTGTCCACATTTTTTCGACTGATACAGTATAAGAGAGAAGGTATGCAACTCCATTTTCATATTTCGCGCCATATCGCTCACCTTGGTTGGGAAACCCTAGTGTTTTTTACACTTTTTACCTTGTCTACATATGCCACTGTCGTATCAAACTGTTTCTAAGACACTTACCTAATTGCCCATGTTCGAATTTCAGTCTGTACGTCGATCTTTTCCAAGAAATCTCGCCGAGAATAGCGAGGCAGCTTCGTTTCTAGATCAAACTACATCATTTGAGACGGAAGTGCAAGAACGGGAACCCTGGGATTTTTACGAAATATTCGGAGTGCATCTGGGTTTTTCATTGCAGGTAATCCACCTGCAATGAAAAACCCAGATGCGCTCCGAATATTTTTCCCATAATGTTTTGGCGGGAAATATAAACCGCTGAAAAAACATAACAGCAGACGGATTATTTCGTAAAAATGGCACAACGACCATCTGAATATGGAAACATTGAAATAATTTGATGGTAGATAACTGTTCAAAAAGAAATTCAAACTGAGAAATAGATGATTGAATGGTTTTAACTGAAGTCAAAATTTCAATGAAAAAGAAATATTCAGCTTGCCTCTACTTCAAATTATTAAAATCATACCCAAACAAATACATATGCATTGTACAACTAAAAGAAAAAAAAAAAAATGAAAAAAAAAACAAAGGAAGAAGAAGCAGAGAACAGCTATTGAATGGGACTATGGCATTTTACCCTCTTACTCAATAAAAGGGCTCCCAACTGATACAAATGTGTAAGGGAGCCGAAGGGACCATTTAACTAAGGGGGCTATTTCTTTTTCAGGGGTAAAAAATAAATAACTTGTTTAACTATTTGAACGTGAAATAATAATTCGTGAACTTTTTTCGCGCATTTAACATCATCGCGAAGAAAGTGAAAATTAAATACCCACCAAAATAACCACTTATACGGTAAAATAGGATTTTTTTTCTGGATTTCAACACTGATTTCTGTCACTGCTGAAAAGTGGAGTTACACAAGTTATTTATTTTTTACCCCTGTAAGACAGATTATTGTTTTATAAAATCAGTGACATGAAATGAAAAAGAAATAGCCCCCTTAGTTAAATGGTTTTTCCGGCTCCCTTACACATTTTTGTCAGTTGGGAGCCCTTTTATTGAGGAAGGGGGTAAAATGCCATAGTCCCATTCAATTGCTGTTCTCAGCTTCTTCTTACTTTGTTTTTTTATTTATTTATTTTTTTTTCTTTTAGTTGTACAATGCATATGTATTTGTTTGGGTATGATTTTAATAATTTGAAGTAGAGGCAAGCTGAATATTTCTTTTTCATTGAAATTTTGACTTCAGTTAAAACCATTCAATCATCTATTTCTCAGTTTGAATTTCTTTTTGAACAGTTATCTACCATCAAATTATTTCAATGTTTCCATATTCAGATGGTCGTTGTGCCATTTTTACGAAATAATCCGTCTGCTGTTATGTTTTTTCAGCGGTTTATATTTCCCGCCAAAACATTATGGGAAAAATATTCGGAGCGCATCTGGGTTTTTCATTGCAGGTGGATTACCTGCAATGAAAAACCCAGATGCACTCCGAATATTTCGTAAAAATCCCAGGGTTCCCGTTCTTGCACTTCCGTCTCAAATGATGTAGTTTGATCTAGAAACGAAGCTGCCTCGCTATTCTCGGCGAGATTTCTTGGAAAAGATCGACGTACAGACTGAAATTCGAACATGGGCAATTAGGTAAGTGTCTTAGAAACAGTTTGATACGACAGTGGCATATGTAGACAAGGTAAAAAGTGTAAAAAACACTGGGGTTTCCCAACCAAGGTGAGCGATATGGCGCGAAATATGAAAATGGAGTTGCATACCTTCTCTCTTATACTGTATCAGTCGAAAAAATGTGGACACAGAATACATGTATTATTCATGATGTATGACGTCTACTGATATTGTCAAATGAAGAAAAAACGAATGATTATGAAAATTTTGAAAAAGGAATGATTTATATGAAAATTTTGAAAAAAGGGGGGTAGTAGAGAAAAGGGGGGAGGAGGAAACGAAATCCATGCCCCATGCGCCTGTGATATTGAAGTTTGGTTTGATAAGAAGATTCTAAGGGGCCGTCATGGTAGTTTTGTGTTCGAATCCTGCTCATGGCGAGGTGTACTCGATACTCTGGTTTCCTCCACCGATAAAACTGACCGCCACGATATAAGTGAAATATTTTTGAAAGTGGCGTTAAACATCATAACCTTAACCCAGTTTCATTATAAGTTGACTAGACTGTACTATTTATATACTAAATATAATTTTCTTTTGTCGCTATTTCTAAATACCATTTATTTTGTACAAATAAGTCAAGACATTTTTTTCTTTAAAGACTAGCTTTACCCACTGTAAGATTATGATATATTTACCAGTTAGACCTTCCCATATAGAACTAAAGTTGTGAGCTCCAACCCCGTTCATGACGAGGTGTACTTGATACAACATTATGTGATACAGTTTGTCAGTGACTTGCGACAGGTCGATGGTTTTCTCCCGGTACTACGGTTTCCTCCACCAATAAAACTGACCACCACGATATAATTGAAATATTGTTGAAAGTGGTGTTAAACACCATAAACCTAACCTAACCCATATAGACCTACAGTCCAGAATATATGGAAATATTTATTTAGTGAAACTCATAGGACTGTCAGATGAAGCACAGCATTCAAAGTGTATTCAAACTTGGCTTAATGGTCATCTTAACAGAGCTCCAGATAATTTTCAAGTATAGGGGGTATTTACTCCTCATTTTGAAAGTTAAGGGTACAGCTTGTTTTCTGTTACTATTTTGTACTGTTTGTAGGCTAACATTTGATTTGTAAACCTTTTTTTCAAGACATGCGACTTGATGTCACAACTGATGCGTTTTTATCAAATTTGTTTGCCTACAATACTCAGGTCTTAAATTAGCAGTCACTTTCTGTATTTGAGCTGCCAGTTTAAAAACCTCCAGTTTATGACTTATTTTAGCTAAAATAAGCTAACACCTGACAATGCTGTCACTGGTCATTCAAAGTTTATTGATACCTAATGATCACTTGTCATTCTAGACTTTAAAAAATCATCGATGTTTACATTTTGGGATGTTCTCAATACATTAATGTATCAATTAAGCTAAATTATTGAATAATTAACTAATTAATTGTTATGAAAAGCAGTATTTATTACAAAGTGATGACTATCCATTCCATTAAATACAAAGCTGATCATTGAATACCAGTTTGACTATACTGTTCCTTTTCTTGAAGTTTTTACTTTTTGTATGCAAGATGAGATGTTGTGTTTTGTTCATTATACTTTCTTCCTTTTTACCCTTCAACTTTTAAAATATTGAAATGTGAAAAATTTGTTCTGTTTATTCATGTACCTATCTTGAAATATACTACACAAATTTTCTATTATTTTCTATTAAGTTTCACATGGTGTGGTGTGTAATATGTGTTGTGTACTTGTATAGCTTTGCTTTTGTTTTAATAAGGCAGTAGTTAACATATTTCGGTTATTTTATAACAAATTCTTTGAAATTTTTTCCAATATTGCCACCAAGCTGAGATATTCAGGAATTTATTGACCAAGATGACTGACCTACCAGTGCCATACTATTGTAAATCTATATGAAATTGTTGTTCATCTTTTTTATGTGACAGGAAAGACGCAGGAGAAAGGATAGAGGTTCTCCAGGCAGAGATGAATTGACGGAGGTAAAAAAAAAATTGCCAAATTACGAAAGTTTTTATAGCATGAGAAATTTTGTTTTATGATCTAGTACTGAAAATTTAGTACATTTTAATTTTATATTATAAATGTTACATTATATAATTTATAAAATGTGATTAAAAAGCAACATTCCAGGCATTTCAATAAGGACCAGTACCAGGTACTTTTACCCGTTTTCAATGGTATTTGGTGCTTCCTGAATTTAAAGAGTATTGAGCTATTGTATAAGATATTCATGAAAATGTTTTAAAAAGTACCGCCTGCAAATAGTGAAGTACTGATACACTTGAAAAATACTGAAAGCCCTGCGGTCCATAAAGTGCATGCGTATAAAATAAATCATAATCATTATTATAATTTCACTAAATAATGAAACAGCATTCAGATAACTTATTATCTACAAAAAACTGGTACCAGTAGACTGTTATTTTTAACAATCCTGCTCAACTTGACTTCTACCTCCTAAGAATATAAGGGGCCATCGTGGTCATGATCATATGGTAGTTGGATTTACAACTATCTATGCAATCAGTGCATATCACCACTAATGTGTTGAGTTCAAATCCCACTCAGGCGAGGTGTGTGTACTCAATACAACATTATGTGATGATGTTTGTCAATGACTTGCGACAGGCCGGTGGTTTTCTCGGGGTACTCTGGTTTCCTGCACCAAAAAACTAACCGCCACGATATAACTGAAATATTGCTGAAAGTGGCATTAAACATCATAACCCTAACCCCCTAAGAATATGATATTCATTTTTGTTTGTTCATTACCATAAAGATATGTTTTGAAATATATTTCATACCTTATTTCGTTTTGTTGATATTGGTGGAATTGTTGACCATCACTGTTTAAACTTTCTTTCCATCAAATTTTCAATTTCATTTTTTTTTAAATATTGTTTATTTTATTTTTAGGAAGAAAGAGAAAGACAGAGAAGAGAAAGGAGAGAAAAGAGAGATGGCAAATCTACAGTCAGTAAAAAAGAAATATTAATCCAAATTACACAGTTCTTCAAATATCTGATTTACCATTTAAAAACTTTTGACTCCAAAAATTTGAACCCTTTGGTAAAAAAAGCATAAATTTTTACCTAATATTAATAAATTTCAAGAATTATGCACAAAAAAAAGCAACAACAAAAACAAAAACCAACAACCAAATAGCTGATTGACAACTTTAAAAGCAAATAAGCTATGATTTTGCTCACATTGTTTCTGCCTGGTTCTAAAAGTATTGAGAGTAAGTGAGACCCACCGAGCTGTCATTACAATAAATGTTTGAGAATACCAAAGGGGCAATAAGAAACGAACAATACAGAGAAACCGGCAACAGAGGGCACACACGACGAAGAAAAACAAAGCGAAAATGTGTTGGACACCACTATATGCAAACAAACCCAAACAAGACATAAGCCCTCCCACAAACAACTGGATGCAAAGACGAACCGAACATAGCTTCCACACGGAAATCGCAATGAACATCACAACACGAACTCAAAGCAAAAAGACACACAATAGGACATTTTAATATGAATTAGGCACTTTATTTTGTTCTTGATATTTTCACACCTAGATTTTTATTTATTTAGGGAGATGATGACAGGGAGAGAGATAGAGAACACCGTCGAAAAGATGATGAGAGAGAACGAGAAAGAAGACATAAAGATGATGAAAGGGAAAAAGACAGACGTCGCAAAGATGACGAAAGGGATGTGGAAAGAAGACATAAAGATGAAAGACGAAAACACAGGGATGATGATGATGATAGACGAAAACATAGGGATGGCGATGGTGATAGACGAAAACATAGGGACGGCGATGATGATAGACGAAAACATAGGGACGGCGATGATGATAGACGAAAACATAGGGACGGCGATGATGATAGACGAAGACACAGGGACGATGATGATGAAAGACGAAAACACAGGGACGAGGATGGCGATAGACGAAGGCACAGGGGCAAGGATGATGATGATGAAAGACGAAAGCATCAAAGAGATGAAGTAATTGTACTACATAGTTGTTATTTATATATTAATCTTCAGCCATTTTTAAAATACAATATACACATTACTTGAATGTTTCTACCTACCCTTCTGGGGCCGTCGTGGTCATGATCATACAGAGATCACCCTAGCTTTTGAAGATGATGGACCTTTGGCCCATCATCATCAAAAGTAATGGGCCATCAGGCCGGGGTATGGGGGCCCCCCGGCCCGAAAACGATTTTCAGCAATTTAAGCTATTCTGAGCAATTCTAGAGACAATAAACCTTGTAATTTAGAACCTTATTTCCAAAATCAGAATGAAAGAGTCATAACATTCTCATGATGTTTTAAAATTATCACAACCAGCTGTCATAGTATTCGTTGCTCAAATGCTAATGCATTTATTGCAGTACATTTTGTTTTTATCTTTGTCGTATGTTAACCATGTGTATAAACTGGCCCAACGGGACTGAAACTTTCCTTGTTCCTTGTTTTCGCTGGCTTCATGTGATACGTCATCATCGACCTCAATATGCTCATTCGCCTCTGTGGTTGTACCTGTGTCCGTTTCATCTTCTGACCAAGGATTTTCCTTCTCTGACGTCATGAAAAATGATATTTTCGGTTGATTTTTTTCAGATCTTGCCTTTTTGGGAGGCATTTTGTTGTCATTCGACAGTAGTTATAATCGAGACCCGAGTATGAAAAACACCGAGAGTATCGGATGATTATACGACTGGTTTACTTTTTCACCTGATTACATTTGCGGGATGAAACAAAAATTAAGAATCAGTCGAAACAAAATAAGTATGCAGATCCCGATTACCGGTGCACAATGTACAATTGTATGGGCCATACGTGACGGTAATGCACCCTACTGGCGCACACATCATTTTTTAATGGGCCATATCAAATTTTTGCGTGACTATGGTGCGATGGCGCGGCCCAAAGTGATCTCTGTCATATGGTAGTTGGATTTACAACAACCTATGTAATCTCCACTTATGTTGTGAGTTCGAAATATTGTTGAAGGTGGTGTTAAACACCATAACCGTAACCCTCCACCTGTCCTGTGATTGTGGTGTTCTATTCTGCCAGTTAAATGAACATGGAATTATAACATCACTGCCTGTTTTTTGACCGGGTCTGTGGTGCTCAATCTATAATTTGATGTGTTTAATCATGTTGATTATCATGCCATGATACAGCTGAAATACTGCTAATGTTGGTGTTAAACACCAATCACTCAATTAATCAATAACATTGATTATAGTTTGTCTGTTGATTTTTTTTATCACGTCTTTGTATCTTTCGCCTTTCTTATAGGGATGTAACTATTCACCAGTGCACCGATGCATCACGATATTTCTTTTTGCGATCTACGAATTGATACGTGCCCCCTATTGAAAACATGTTTTATATTTCTTTATTCAATTAAATTTCAAAGCATTTTTATTACAAACAAAGCACTGATATTACAAATAACCTACAGTAACTGAACTAATGAAGGACAGCAACACTGATATTACAAATAACCTACAGTAACTGAACTAATGAAGAACAGCTTACACTGATATTACAAATAACCTACAGTAACTGAACTAATGAAGAACAGCTTACACTGATATTACAAATAACCTACAGTAACTGAATTAATGAAGAACAGCAACACTGATATTACAAATAACCTACAATAACTGAACTAATGAAGAACAGCTTACACTGATATTACAAATAACCTACAGTAACTGAACTAATGAAGAACAGCTTACACTGATATTACAAATAATCTACAGTAACTGAATTAATGAAGAACAGCAACACTGATATTACAAATAACCTACAATAACTGAACTAATGAAGAACAGCTTACACTGATATTACAAATAACCTACAGTAACTGAACTAATGAAGAACAGCTTACACTGATATTACAAATAACCTACAGTAACTGAACTAATGAAGAACAGCTTACACTGATATTACAAATAACCTACAGTAACTGAACTAATGAAGAACAGCAACACTGATATTACAAATAACCCACAGTAACTGAACTAATGAAGAACAGCAACACTGATATTACAAATAACCTACAGTAACTGAATTAATGAAGAACAGCAACACTGATATTACAAATAACCTACAGTAACTGAACTAATGAAGAACAGCTTACACTGATATTACAAATAATCTACAGTAACTGAACTAATGAAGAACAGCAACACTGATATTACAAATAACCT
Organism: Bathymodiolus septemdierum; assembly: GCA_963383655.1. Lineage (NCBI taxonomy): Eukaryota > Metazoa > Mollusca > Bivalvia > Mytilida > Modiolidae > Bathymodiolus > Bathymodiolus septemdierum. The sequence goes on along the minus strand of OY726529.1, from coordinate 35,116,675 downwards.
ACAGTAACTGAACTAATGAAGAACAGCTTACACTGATATTACAAATAACCTACAGTAACTGAACTAATGAAGAACAGCTTACACTGATATTACAAATAACCTACAGTAACTGAACTAATGAAGAACAGCAACAATGATATTACAAATAACCTACAGTAACTGAATTAATGAAGAACAGCTTACACTGATATTACAAATAACCTACAGTAACTGAACTAATGATGAACAGCTTACACTGATATTACAAATAACCTACAGTAACTGAACTAATGAAGAACAGCAACACTGATATTACAAATAATCTACAGTAACTGAACTAATGAAGAACAGCAACACTGATATTACAAATATCCTACAGTAACTGAACTAATGAAGAACAGCTTACACTGATATTACAAATAACCTACAGTAACTGAACTAATGAAGAACAGCTTACACTGATATTACAAATAACCTACAGTAACTGAACTAATGAAGAACATCAACACTGATATTACAAATAACCTACAGTAACTGAACTAATGAAGAACAGCTTACACTGATATTACAAATAACCTACAGTAACTGAACTAATGAAGAACAGCTTACACTGATATTACAAATAACCTACAGTAACTGAACTAATGAAGAACAGCAACACTGATATTACAAATAACCTACAGTAACTGAACTAATGAAGAACAGCTTACACTGATATTACAAATAACCTACAGTAACTGAACTAATGAAGAACAGCAACACTGATATTACAAATAACCTACAGTAACTGAACTAATGAAGAACAGCAACACTGATATTACAAATAACCTACAGTAACTGAACTAATGAAGAACAGCTTACACTGATATTACAAATAACCTACAGTAACTGAACTAATGAAGAACAGCTTACACTGATATTACAAATAACCTACAGTAACTGAACTAATGAAGAACAGCAACACTGATATTACAAATAACCTACAGTAACTGAGCTAATGAAGAACAGCTTACACTGATATTACAAATAACCTACAGTAACTGAACTAATGAAGAACAGCTTACACTGATATTACAAATAACCTACAGTAACTGAATTAATGAAGAACAGCAACACTGATATTACAAATAACCTACAGTAACTGAACTAATGAAGAACAGCAACACTGATATTACAAATAACCTACAGTAACTGAACTAATGAAGAACAGCTTACACTGATATTACAAATAACCTACAGTAACTGAATTAATGAAGAACAGCAATACTGATATTACAAATAACCTACAATAACTGAACTAATGAAGAACAGCTTACACTGATATTACAAATAACCCACAGTAACGGAACTAATGAAGAACAGCAACACTGATATTACAAATAACCTACAGTAGCTGAACTAATGAAGAACAGCTTACACTGATATTACAAATAACCTACAGTAACTGAACTAATGAAGAACAGCTTACACTGATATTACAAATAACCTACAGTAACTGAACTAATGAAGAACAGCTTACACTGATATTACAAATAACCTACAGTAACTGAACTAATGAAGAACAACACTGATATTACAAATAACCTACAGTAACTGAACTAATGAAGAACAGCTTACACTGATATTACAAATAACCTACAGTAACTGAACTAATGAAGAACAGCTTACACTGATATTACAAATAACCTACAGTAACTGAACTAATGAAGAACAGCTTACACTGATATTACAAATAACCTACAGTAACTGAACTAATGAAGAACAGCTTACACTGATATTACAAATAACCTACAGTAACTGAACTAATGAAGAACAGCTTACACTGATATTACAAATAACCTACAGTAACTGAACTAATGAAGAACAGCTTACACTGATATTACAAATAACCTACAGTAACTGAACTAATGAAGAACAGCTTACACTGATATTACAAATAACCTACAGTAACTGAACTAATGAAGAACAGCTTACACTGATATTACAAATAACCTACAGTAACTGAACTAATGAAGAACAGCAACACTGATATTACAAATAACCTACAGTAACTGAACTAATGAAGAACAGCAACACTGATATTACAAATAACCTACAGTAACTGAACTAATGAAGAACAGCTTACACTGATATTACAAATAACCTACAGTAACTGAACTAATGAAGAACAGCTTACACTGATATTACAAATAACCTACAGTAACTGAATTAATGAAGAACAGCAACACTGATATTACAAATAACCTACAGTAACTGAACTAATGAAGAACAGCAACACTGATATTACAAATAACCTACAGTAACTGAACTAATGAAGAACAGCAACACTGATATTACAAATAACCTACAGTAACTGAACTAATGAAGAACAGCAACACTGATATTACAAATAACCTACAGTAACTGAACTAATGAAGAACAGCTTACACTGATATTACAAATAACCTACAGTAACTGAATTAATGAAGAACAGCAACACTGATATTACAAATAACCTACAGTAACTGAACTAATGAAGAACAGCAACACTGATATTACAAATAACCTACAGTAACTGAACTAATGAAGAACAGCTTACACTGATATTACAAATAACCTACAGTAACTGAACTAATGAAGAACAGCTTACACTGATATTACAAATAACCTACAGTAACTGAACTAATGAAGAACAGCTTACACTGATATTACAAATAACCTACAGTAACTGAACTAATGAAGAACAGCTTACACTGATATTACAAATAACCTACAGTAACTGAACTAATGAAGAACAGCTTACACTGATATTACAAATAACCTACAGTAACTGAACTAATGAAGAACAGCTTACACTGATATTACAAATAACCTACAGTAACTGAACTAATGAAGAACAGCTTACACTGATATTACAAATAACCTACAGTAACTGAACTAATGAAGAACAGCTTACACTGATATTACAAATAACCTACAGTAACTGAACTAATGAAGAACAGCTTACACTGATATTACAAATAACCTACAGTAACTGAACTAATGAAGAACAGCTTACACTGATATTACAAATAACCTACAGTAACTGAACTAATGAAGAACAGCTTATACTGATATTACAAATAACCTACAGTAACTGAACTAATGAAGAACAGCTTACACTGATATTACAAATAACCTACAGTAACTGAATTAATGAAGAACAGCAACACTGATATCACAAATAACCTACAGTAACTGAACTAATGAAGAATAGCAACACTGATATTACAAATAACCTACAGTAACTGAACTAATGAAGAACAGCAACACTGATATTACAAATAACCTACAGTAACTGAACTAATGAAGAACAGCTTACACTGATATTACAAATAACCTACAGTAACTGAATTAATGAAGAACAGCAACACTGATATTACAAATAACCTACAGTAACTGAACTAATGAAGAACAGCAACACTGATATTACAAATAACCTACAGTAACTGAACTAATGAAGAACAGCAACACTGATATTACAAATAACCTACAGTAACTGAACTAATGAAGAACAGCAACACTGATATTACAAATAACCTACAGTAACTGAACTAATGAAGAACAGCTTACACTTCTTCATTAATAAGAAATGCAGTTTCATTAGTTTTAAGTATCATGATATGTATCGGAACATGACCTAAGGGACCGACCATTTAACTTGCAATATTTATTTTTTTCCCCCTCCCTGGAAGTTAAATGGTCCGTCCCTAAGTATTGTGATATGGATCATATCGTGAGAAAGTGGTATTGTTACACCCCTACTTTCTTACATTTTGTTCACAAGTGATAAGGAAAAATATATGTGTTGTAGGATGAGAGAGACAAACGAAAAGAAAAGAAAGATAGAGACAGACATAGAGATGGTGAAGAGGTTTGTTCACATTTTTATTATTATTGTATTCTAGCGATAGTTTAATTGGAAAAACAGATTATTCATATTTTGGACCTGTCCCAAATCAGGACCTGGATTTCCAATGTCATTTACCATAGGATACCATAGGAACTACAGTGGACGCTGGCTTGTTGCCACTATGTCCGCCTCTAAATCCACATCATTGATGCACGACTTTATATCACTTCCGGAATTTGATCTTATGTTTATGTTTGCCGTAAAGTCATATTTGCACTCTTGGTGCTTCCAGTGCTCATCTAGGCCGATTTCAACCTGTTTAACTGTTTTTGCATGTATAACTGATTCTGGGAGGCTATTCCACATTTCAACAATTCTAACGACGAATGTATATTTTCTCACATTCAGCCTACTTGTTTTTATCTTCATCTTCTTGCTATGTCCCCTTGTGTTTGAAGTTGTGTTTAGCTCAAACATATCCACTGTTGTTAGAGGGTCATAAATACCATTTATTATTTTAAATACTTCAATCATATCTCCTCACATTCTTCTATACTTCAGAGTGGGCATCTTGAGTTTCTTTAGTCTTTCGTTATATTCCATGTTTTTTAAAGTAGGTACTTGTTTGGTGGCTCTTCTTTGTACGTTTTCTATTTTTTCAATATCCCCCACTTTAAATGGAGACCAGACTGCTTCCGCGCATTTGTCAGTCGTTGTCTTTTTTGTCCTCAAAGATTTGAGATGAGAGGTAATTGTTAATTTTGTTGATATTGATGGTATTGTTGATCATCACCTTTTAAGCTTTCTTTTCATACAGAGTACATTTGACATTAGATCTTCATTCATAACTGTTACAGCTGGTAACATTACTGTAGGTTTTGTTTCAGTAATCTTTACAAATAAAATAAGGGCTGTCGTGGTAGTGATCGTATGGTAGTTGGATTTACAACTACCTATGCAACTAATGTGAGTTTGAATCCTGCTCAGGCGAGGTGTACTCGATGCAACATTATGTGATAAAGTTTATCAGTCACTTGTGGCAGTTCGGTGGTTTACTCCGGGGACTCTGGTTTACTCCGGGGACTCTGGTTTCCTCCGTCAATAAAACTGGCCGCCATGATATAACTGAAATATTGTTGAACAACCTAACCCTGTTTCAGTGATCTTTCCAAATAAAATACATGTATATGTACATCAATAAAATTTTAAACATGCCTTTGCAATTTTTTTAGCCTTTAGTTGAAAAATAATATTGAGTTAAATGAAATAGACTTTAGTTGAAAAGATAACAATGATAACAGATTTTTGTTTAGTGTGGCCATTTATAAATATTTATGCTACAGGGCAGTCGGAGACATCGTCGTCATAGAGATGAAGAAGAAGATGATGAGCGTATTGAACTTGACGAGGTTCACCTTTTTAACATGATCATTTAACATTGAATTCCTATTCCTTCATTCTATTCTTTCATATTTTCTGTCAGCAGAGATGTAATTAAGGAATAACAGTATTGTATATGAAGAGTTGCCAATATTAATTGGGGATTTGACATTGACGAGTGCCAGTTTTTGCCTTAATTTTTTTCACTTACTTTCACTTGTCCGAATCCAATTTTACTTGTCCCGGCCTTCGGGCAAGTGGGTTAGCTCGAAGACTGTGTGGAGCAGAGACTAAAATTAATATTTTCCACTGTCAAATCCACAATTGATACAGGTGGCTCAGAGATATTACATTTCTTTTGACATATTTAGCTGTTTTTATTGTGACTGACGATTCTGAAAAAAATGTTGTTTAACATGTATTTTCCTGTGTTTCCTGTCTATATATTTGTTCTTGTTCCACAGGAGTTTTACAGCACATTTACATTTATTTCACCCTTTTTCATCTTTTCTAATATAAAATAGAGCTAATTTTTTCTTGGATGAAGTTGATAACCAAGTTTTAATTTTTTTTAATAAACCATGTGATACTTCATGACCAATCAGATCTTCTTAAGTTAAAATCTGATAAAGCCTTTAATTGTATGTTAGTTTAATAAGCTTATTTTTGCCTTATTGAATATGTGGTTACATGATACAAAAAAGTCGAATACTCATATTTGAACTCCACCAGGATTTTGTTATTCTTTGTGATAGTATTTCTAAATAAACAATATGGAAACCTTTCTAGATGAAAAATATGGAGGCTTACTACAAAACTGGTTCTGGTCACCAAAAAAATGTCTGATGAAGTGTTGAAAATATTCATGTTATGATCAGTAATCAGCAGCTGAGGTTATCTCCCCTTAGTAAAATATTGATAAAACTAACTTATTTCTTTAGATTAGAAATTAACTGAAACTAATTTTAGTGATACAGAAATTAATGTTATTTACACAATTCTTGTAGTTTATAACAAGGTTTCTTCTTAAAAGGATTAATTGTCATATTAAATATTTAGGTGAAATTTAATTTAAAAAATTGGAATCTTGTAAAGACTTAAAAATAAATACATTATCCATGTAGAACATGACTGCAGATTTCTGAACATTTCTTCTTTATGAATTTATCAAGTAGATAATTCACTGAAATAAAGCATAGAAAATTATTCTAAATGTAAAAAGATTTTTACTATAGATTTACCAAACAAGAGGCCCAAAGAATTCCATACCTGTTAACCCTCCCCCTTTTCACGGGAGTCTCCCGCGTAAGAGCCTTATCTACTGGGTCTCATGCGCGGGAGACATTAATCTCCCGCACACACCTTTTCCTCCCCCATGATCTTGACCTACATTTTGCGATCAATATTTCTGGAAATTCCCCATTTGAAACTCCCACGCTGATGAAAAACACCGAGAGATACGAATGGTAAAGGTGTTTAAATGATATCCGGTTATTGATCTGTTTGACACCTTTACAGGTAAATTGGGTCATGGAGATTAATTAAGGTGTTGATGATTATAGAACAATTATCCACTGATTGACAGTTAATTGGGGATAAGGAAGTGGGTTTGTGGCACACGCTTAGATGATTAGAATTGTGATAGCGGCAATTAAAAATAGTTATAAACCGTTGTGCAAACAGGAGTCGGACAACCTTTGATGCCAGGAAAACTTCTTATTTCGATCAAACGTGCAATGAATTCATCTCGGATTGAGTTGTTATGGCTTGTTTGGGACCAAAGCCGATCAAAGTATTATTTAAGGACTAAGTTCCAGGATGGAATTGATAAACCACAAAAATGCCGAAACGTATGCTATCACCCAATGCACCAGCAGCAAAGTGACTTTTTAATTTTAGTGCTCCATGACTTTATTGTTCAGAGCATTCTGTCTTCATTGTTGTTGCTTTGTTATAACCTTATGATTATGAATGATTATGAATAAATTATAAATACAGTTTTTATCCTTCATTCATCATATGAAACACTACTAATAAGACAGAAATGTAAACAATATATATTGAAATGGGATGCAGTTGGTTCAATACTGAAACAAACAAAAAGAAAACATCAATTAACAATAAAAACATGCATCAAATACGTCAATAAAAAATCTCCAGTTATGAGACCAAATCTCCAGCCAAAAATTTACAAATCTCCAGTTGTAGCATAGCAACTCTATCACATGTATGCAACTACAAGGTACAATTTTGTGTGTTTAAAGGCGACGCACAAAATCTCCCCCTTAGAAGAGTTGGTAGGGGGGAGATCTCCCCCTAGCAGTTCCCAGAGGTTAACAGGTATGGAATTCCCCAAAATAGCAGACTTGCTGTGGTCATATGAAGCCAATGGGAATACCAGGGGTGAAATATGTAAAATGAGATTTTTATATTCATGTTCATTTACACGTGGTTACCTTTTCGTGAAGCATATCTTTTAGTTGTTTAATTTTTTTTGATAGCAAATCTATTTTTTATTTTTAGGATGAAAGAGAAAGACAAAGGCGGGAAAGAAGAGATAAAAAAGAAGGGAAAGATAAGGACAGAGATAGAGAGAAAGACAAAGAAAGAGACAGGAGAAAGAAAGATGATGTAATAATTATAATACATTCATGGGTCAAGGGTCAAAATTCTCTGCATTAGAATATTTATATATATATTTCCTATAAAGCCACTTATTTTAAACATTCTCCTGAAGTCCTTTCTTATAAGATTTTTGTGCAATTTACCAACAGAAAACTTAGTATCTAATGTATAGTAAAGAATATATAGTCAAATCTGCCCATGCAGTCACCTGTCTTATAAGGCCACGTTTTCTTTGTTCCAAAGGTGACCTCTTAATACATGTTTGATAGTATATAAATAATGATTTGATTATAAAACAGAAATCTGGTTTTTTTTCCTGGTTGACCTTATTTCATTTACCTATTTATGCCATATGTAGGTCATCCTAAGTATGTTTTAGGTACAATATATATGTTATTTGATGTTTTGACATGTTGTTTTCAGAGAGGAAAATCAGCCAAATCTAGAGTGAGTTGTTAAATTGGTTTTTCCTGGTTCATTTATTTGTTGAATATGCATTAATTACAAATTTATTTCACCATGTTGAAATCAACTTGATACTTATTTCACTTCCTTGTTATATGTGTCTACATGTTGGAATTCACTTCCCTGTTATATGTGATAGACTCAGATCAGCGTCCAGACTTAAATCGGCATCCACTGGCGTCATTTTCTCAAATCACGGACTGATTTAAGGGTATTCTCAAATCAGCGTCCTTTCCAAATTCTCAGATATATGGCCAATTTATTTGTTAAGGTTTGGGTTAGGGCATACGTCAGTGACGTCATTGGACTTCAATTTGAGAAGTGAGAAACGGCCATAGATTTGAAAATTGAAATGCCGATTTGAGAATTTGAAAAAAGGACATAGATTTGAGAATTTGAATAAAGGACATAGATCTGAGGTACAAATTTCTGTGACGTAGTAATCGAACATGAATTTGAGGATTAGACGTCGATCTGAGTCTTACATACGTATGTTTCTGCACGTTGGAATTCTCTTGCCTGTTAAACATATGGATTTGCACGTCGGAATGAAATGTGATGGTTTTAGGATTCACTACATGTTTAGCACTTACATATTAGATATTCTGTTTAACAAGTTATTTTTCAAAATAGAATAAATATACATGTATATGTAAAATATGTGCTTTATAGCATATCAAAACGATTTAAAGAAAGCAAATAGATCTGTTTGAAATAGTACATATACACCTACCTCAGTAGTTTAATAGGAAAATATCCCTGGTTGTAAATTTCATAGACACTTCTTCTATTTGATATAAATAATGGTATAAGTCTATTAAATTGAACATTAGGCTGATTTTCAATACTTGAGGTAATAAAATTAAACATTTTTTTTTATTCAAACAAAGATTTTTATTTTAACACAATGCAATATTCTGGGCAAAAAAAAACCCACACTAGCCATAAGCCCCAGTCTTAGTAAATATTGATTGAGACTAGTGAAAATTTTTGTAAAATTTGCTTAATCAAATAGAAAAAAAATCTTCTAAAATGCCTTCTGGCTAGTATGTCAAAATATTTATTAGCACATACGGCTATGTATCTAATTTTAATGAAAAGTAAAGTGAGATTCTATTTATTACACAACCTCATCAGTGGTTATTGTGTTCACCTCGAGTGGGGTAGATCATGGATTCGAGTCCTGATCAGGTCAAACCAAAGTCTATTAAATTGGTATTTGTTGCTTCTCCTCTAAGCATGCTGTATTAAGGGGAAAGAGCAAAGACTGGTTGGCTCGGAATCAGGCTAATGTCCCAGACTGGGGCAACATGTCTATGCTCGTACTGTTTTCAGTGAGCTAGCACTATAAAAATCCAGCTAAGTGTGTTGGTCTAGTACAAAGCTGACCTCACCATCATTTTATTGAAAATTAACTTGTTCTCGCCATGATATAGCTGAAAAATTGCTGAGTTGGCGTTAAGCAACAATCACTCACTCTATTTGTTACAGGTCCATGTAACTAGTACATCTGAAACAGATAATCTCTATTCAATTGTAAGAGGGATGAAATAACATGATGTATTGCTAAGTTTTGATGTTTAATTGATAATTTTAGTGTTGTTTGAGTTTTTTAATTGAAAGAACTGAAGTTATATAGATAAGATATATTAATTTTGAGAAATGTGAAAAGTACTAAATTTTCCCTCTAAATTTTGGGAGCCAAAAAGAGATGTGGATAATGCACAAATGCGGATAATATATGGGTGTTTATGGTAATTGTTATGTTATCAAAGTCCATTTGAGCAACAAATATCAACAATAGTGTGTGTATCGAGGATTTGATGAGATAATGTCAGTAACGTTATTATAGCGTCACATTAAAAAACAGCAATATTATGTTAATTGATATTAGATAATAATAGATAACGCGTATAACGGCAAAATGTACAAATCATAGATAAATATTTTTCTTTCCATGTTATCAGGATGAAATTTAAACTGTCTTCCAACTCACTATTTTTTCTTTGAAGTAAAGTTTATAAATTTGCAACAGTTTTGCATGGCTCTATGTTTGGTTTCAGGTTTAATGTGATAACTAGAGTAATTTTTGATTTATATGATAATCAATATACTTCCTGGTTACAGCAAACAACTAATTACCTGGTTATGCATCGTCAGTAACCCACAACTGATCACGCTCCTGTTACTCTCCACTCATCACACAGGGCTTTCAATAATTTTCAGGTGTACCAGTACTTCACTATTTACAGGCAGTACTTTTGCTTAAAATGTTAAAAAAAATTCATGAATATCTTATACGACACTCTTTGATTTTAGGAGGTACCAATTACCATTTTAAGTGGGTAAAAGTACCTGGTAGCGCCCCTTATTGAAAGGCCTGATCACCCGTGGGTCAACTTACAGAGAAATCCTCATAGTCATATGATCATTTTAAAACACTTTGATAAGTCCAGACGACTGTCTTTATAGCCAATCAAATCACAGCTTTTAAAGTTATCTAAATTAAGTTAGCTATTTCTTTCAATTTATGGGAGCTGTCATTCTTCTGTACAGCTTTTTCACCTCTAAGAAGGAGATTAACAATATCAAAGGATAATTTTGATTGGTAACTATTAATAGCCTTATTTGTAACGAAGCTAGAATTTTTCTGCCAGTTGACCCACGGTTGATGACAGTCTTCGCGCTAGCCCACTTGCCTGAAGCCCAGTGTCGAACTGTATTCAGACAAGTGAAAATTATGAAAGAATTTGTTTGAATAAATAGTAAATTTTACTAAATTTTGCTTTCGGGCAAGTAGACAAAAAAATGAAGACAAAGACTGTGATGAGTGGAGAGTAATCAGAGAGTGATCAGTTGTGGGTTACAGACGATGCTGGTTATGGTAAACAACTAATAGTTGTGGTAATGTTATTACTTCCTGGTTGTGGTATTAATCTGTTATACTGTGGCATTGATGTTTTGAAAGTGTTCATTTTAAGAAAGATCATATAATTTACAAACTCTATATCAATTTATACTGCTGTTAAAAAATGTAATTTATTCACACCCAGTCCCTCCCCCCCCCCAAAAAAAAAACAAAAAAAACCAAATACAAAATAAAATAAAAACAAACAAACCAAAAAAAAAAGTTTTAATGACAAGCATTTAGGAACAAAAGCAGAATACAATTTTGATGTTTACTTTCTTCAATATTTACATTTTATTGATCCCATATTTGCTAGACATTTCCTAGACTAGTAAATTAACATGTCAACTAAGACTTCGTGTTTTCTTGACAATTGTACAATTTGGCCATGAAAATACGCTCTGTACAAAGTTGACTACACAGTAGAAAAGGGTTTGTCATGGTCGTGATCTTATAGTAGTTGGATTTATAACTACCTATGCGATCAGTGCCTATCACCACTAATGTTTTGAGTTCAAATCCCGTTCAGGCAAGGTATTCTCGATACAACATTATGTTTGTCAGTGACTTGCGGCAGGTCAGTGGTTTTCTCCAGGTACTCCGGTTTCCTCCACCAATAAAACTCACCACCACAATAGAACTGAAATATTGTTGAAAGTGGCATTAAGCACCATAACCCTAACACTATACAGTAGAGATATAATTTTTCTCATTACATAATGAGTTAATAAATTCCCCATTTACAAGGGGTTTAAAAAAAAAACTATATAGAATAACGACAGTTTTGAAGGTCGAGACAGACATTATCGCTAGTATTGCAGCAAGTCCAACTGGAGGAGCTGTGGTACTAGTGATAATATATGTTGATATCTTCAAAACTGGCATTATTGTTTTTATCTGTGACGTCACACAGACCGATAATTTTCAATATCAAAAGTCAGTTCTTGCGCAATGCGAGTTACGAACTGATGTAATGTTTTTGTGGATCAAGGTCAGTTCTGTGATCCAGACTTTATCAGCACCACACATCAAAGGGAAAATATTCAATTTGCCAAGAAAGGAGAAAGTAAATGTACAGTTATGTATTTTAATTGATTTAAAGACAGATAGAATTAAAGACATTGATAATTATTTTCTTTAATAAAAAGCAATTAGCTGTATTTGTAAGATTTGTTTATAGGATGTCAGAGTAACATCAGCTGTTAATGGTAGATCTAAGGCAGCTGTGAAGAAAGAGGAAGAAGAAGAAAATGGCTATGATGCTTATGAAGATGATTTTGAGGTACATGTTATATTACTTCAATTTGACATTTTTTTCTATCCCCATCGCTATGCAACGGGGGTATTAAGTTTTACCCATGTTCAGTGTGGGAAACCATTTTTTAAAGTTACTCGCCAATCTGGCTAGTAACTATTGAAATCTACTTGCCAAAATTAAATTTCACTAGCCAATTCAACTATGGGGAGAGATCCCTCATTTGAACACGCCATATTTTCCATGACACTAAGTGTCCAATTTTCCTCATATGTTCAGCACATAGGGAACACCACATTCCCTTGTTCTCATCATGCATCAACTACTTTCTCCTATTTTCCATTTAGAGATAAATTTTCTCACTGACTTTGGGTTAACATCTTTTTCAGGTGAAGATTTTCCTTTTGGCTTAAAATTACTTTAAAAACATTTCATGTTGGATTTAGTTTCATTCCTAATTCAAATTTGCTGCCAAGGTCAACATTTAGAACTTTTAGGATACAAAAATATATTAACAAAATAAGCATACCATTTCCGATCAAAGATGTATGATTATTTCAGTAAATAATTACCAACTTCAGCTAAATTTTGGCTACGACATGGTGACATGCTTAAAATAACAAAGCATCTGTTTTTAATGGTATTGCATATGCATCTCATTCATGTTTTCTAATCAGAAACGATAAGAAAATAACAACCAAGATCGGAACAAGCGCACAAGTTTTTAGTGTTTCCATAAAAACAGTAATGGCGACCGCAACAAAAAACGAGTGACAATTTGAATAAAAACTTATGTTTCGGTACTATTTTATCGGAACACGTAAGTGAATCACCCTCAATCAATCCATTCAATCAATTTCGGCCTATTTATTTTGTTTCATCAACTGGGACATTTTCCCAGAGAGGGGATAATTGTTCGTCACTTCCGATTTTTCCTTATATATTTCAAGTAAAACCATTTTTTTTTTCTTCAAAAATTTAAACAAATTTTTGTTCACAAATGCAAAATGCTTTGAAGTACACAAAAAGTATTATAATTATTATTAATAAATAACAGGATTATGAAGAAGATTTTGAGGAGGATGAAGAAGAGGTACCACAGAGGGCATCTGGAAAGGTAAGATTACTTTTTTTATACTCCCTGCAACGAAGTTGTAGGGGGGTATACTGATTTCACCATGTCCGCCCATCCGTTGTGTTTCTTAGAATCTTTTAAAATTTTATCAGCTGTTTACTGGTGAAGAGAAGAGGATCCCTTTCATTTTTGACGATTTTCACTTTTTCCATTCCAGAGTTATTGGACTTGATATGACGGAAAATAGGATTTTTACCCTATGTCGTATGATAACTTGAGTAGTGTGTTTCTCAGAATGTTTTCAAATTTTATCAGCAGCTTACCAGTGAAGAGAGGAGGGTCCCTTTCATTTTTGGTCGGAACAATCAGTAATGTTTTGGTTATCGAAATAGGTTGGACAAATGTGGGGAGCGGGGGGTATATCTTAGTGAGCTGTGCTCCCAGTAATATTAGTTTGGATTTTTTTTTGTAAATCAGAATAGGTACATTCCAAATGGATATTATGTCACATTTTGATCCTTATTTTGATAATTTCGTTGGAATGGTATAAAAAATGGAAAGACACAATTTGAACCATGTTACCAGCATGCATAGTTCAAAAGTTGATAAAAAGAGTTTGATAAATCAGGGCTCATCACACTTTGCAAAAAAAGGCTGACTTGACTTCTCTCTGGTTGACTTGAGGGCGAAGTGAGGAAAAACTGGGAAACATCCGAAAAGTTATCAAAATTTAACGATTCTTTCCCCTCTACTGCATGTCCCCCTACCTTTCACAAGATAAATGTGCTGCACAACGATCTTAAAAAGGATGCAACCAACAAGTTTGGAAAAAAGATTGACTATCAAACCCAGAATGGGACCAATTTCAGGAACATGGGAACTCCTTATACCGGTATATGAATATTGAAGAAAAAGTATGATTATTGGTGAAAAAATACTGACTTACTGTCTTACAAAGACTGACAGACAGGGTGACTAAGACTTCACCTTTTGGCAGGAATAGGGAGAATTCCATGAAACCAGGACAAATAGTCGCCCACTGTATCGGAAAGTGTCAATTTTTGTATATTGAAACATGTCAAATTCTGTGGATACAAAATAAAATATGGCATCTGACATCTGGCATACCTTTATTTAATATTTTCATAAATGTATGACATGTTCAAATATGGTACTATCTTATCTTTTCTGAATGTTGTGATTGTTCTGCATGTTTTTTTATTTCAATAATAATTTTGACATATTGTTCCTCTGTTCTGACCCCTGGGTACCTCAATGACATGTGAAATTTTGTCCTTAATTATGTTTTTTGGAGATTTTGTCTTGAATTATATTTATTTAAGATTTTGCCTTAAATTATATTTATTTGAGATTTTGTGTTAAGTTATAATTATTTTAAGATTTTTCCTTAAATTTTATTTATTTGAAATTTTGTCTTAAAAGTATATTTATTTGAGATGTTGTCTTGAATTATTTTTATTTGAGATTTTGTTTTAAATTTTATTTATTTGTGATTTTGTCAAATTATATTTATTTGAGATTTTGTCTTAAATTTTTATTTATTCAAGATTTTGTCCTAAATTATATTTATTTGAGATTTTGTCTTAAATTCTATTTACATTTTTGTATTTGAGATTTTATTTTAAGTTATGTTTATTTGAGATTTTGTCTTAAGGCCACACCAAATTAATTTCTTGTTCTTCGGACACTTGACCCGAAAAATTGGGGCGAGCGAGCGAAATTTTTATTATTTATTTTTTCCCCGCAGAAACTGAATTTTTGGAAGTGACAGATTTTATCAGAGGCAAGCGATAATGTTGTTTGGATTTATATAATTGTACAAACTAGTGTTCAGTGTCCCAGACTACATCTGCTTTGACAGGGATGCCTATTGTATACCTGCAATTCAAGAGGAACACTAGTATTGTTCTATTGATGAATTGGCAACAGGGTAAAACTAAATCATCTGTGTGTCTGTTACTGTTTTAATATATGGTTTTGTTCTTGTGAAATGCTGTTTTGTTATAGCTTAATAGATGAAAGAAAGAAACCTCATACAAATCTGACCAATAATAAATGTTCTACATCTAAATATGCAAAACTCACTAATTATGTCTCCCCTTTGAACGAAGGGAGACATATTGTTTTAGTCTGATTTTTTCTTCCGCTTCTGCTTCTTCTACTTCTTCTCAGCTAAGCTTGTCCGGACCATAACTTTTTTGTCTTTCCAGATAGGTCAATTATATTTGGTATGTGGGTGCATGACCATAAGGCGGTGTGTCGCATACCATAATGACCTTCGTGGGACTTTGACCTCAAGGTCAAATAATTGTTTTTTAAATAGTATTTTCTTGTCCGGGCCATAACATTTTTGTCTTTCGAGATAGGTCAATGTTATTTGGTATGTGGGTGCATGACCATAAGGCGGTGTGTCGCGTACCGTAATGACCTTCGTGGAACCTTGACCTTTGACCTCAAGGTCAAATAATTGTTTTTTAAATAGTATCATTCAACTCATAATGTGTAACTTATTGTTGTACAGATGACTGCATTAAGGGGAAACATAAGTTTTAAGTATCTAAAACAGTTCTTCCTAGTTTTTACCCCTTTTGGCCCTCTTTTAGGAAACGGGTGGGACCACAATCCCAAAAGTCAATAGACACCTTCCTTATATGCTAAGGAACATTGTGTTCAAATTTCATAAGTATTGGTACACTACAACAAAAGTGTGACAGACGGACAGATGGACAGACAGACAGACGACAGAGAAGTGATCCCAAAGTGTCACCCTGCTTCGCAGGCGACACAAAAAAGAGATATGGGGTAAATGTCGATGAGACAACAACCCATATCCACTGAATAAATACTGCAATTAAGCACAAAAACATGTTACCATACAGCCTTCAACAATGAGTAAAACCCACACCGCATGGCAAGCTGTTGATGGCCCTTCACTCAAACAAAGCAAAACTGTGAAAGAATTCGTTCAGCACCACAATTTTAAACATATTAAACAACATAGTACTGGATAAAATCAAGAAAAAGCATCACATGACATATGGTTTAATGACTGGTTTGACTAGACTACATTGAGAAGCTTCAATTCTTCAACATTTACTTCAGACTTGGAATTATTAAAATTTTACACCTTAATTTGTTTTAGTGTAAGAAAAACATATGTTGCTGAAATATGCATCTGTTTATCTACCACCTGTGTTACACAATAGTATTTTCACTGGAGACACTACCGAGGCCACAAACATCTCGGCCATGGTGTTCGAATGCACAATTTTCTCAATAACAATCGTTTTTATGCTTAAAAATCACTGCATAATTGGCTGCATAAATGCACTCAAAAGATTAAAAATTTTGTTTTGTAAATATCGGAACAGATGCGGGCGGCTCCGTGACTGATGCGGGTTTAAGAAAAGAAAAAACAATTCTTGACGAAGCTTTTTTACGTTCGATGAACAAGAAATTAATTTGGTGTGGCCTAAATTATATTTATTTCAGATTTTCTCTTGAATTATTTTTATTTGCAGACAAATTTGTCGTCCATTACTCCGACACCACAAAGACATGGCCTGGATTATTCTGTAATTATCAAGCTTTTCCCCCCCTTTTTTTTTGTAGTGTGCAATAATTCACCATACTTTTTGCAACTGAGTGTAGCATGAGATATTCTTATATTTATATGCTTTATATCACAATTTCTAAATTTTAGAGACTAATGAATCATGGTTAATTTTCCTACTATCATGCACCAGCATCTACATTACACAGAGGGGGGTTACTTGATGTAAAGTTGGGTATGCTGGTGCTGCTGGAGTTTGAAAAAAAAACCCTCATTCATAAAATAACTCAACATGAAAAGCATACCCATTCATATATTAAAAGTACGAAAACTATACCCATTCATACCGGTATATTAAAAGTACGAAAACTATACCCATTCATATATTATTCAGTTATTGGTGACCCATTCATATATTATGCTGAAATAAAACAAAAATAAACACACACAGATCAATTTTGCACCTTTCATTTTAAATTATTACATAATTATGGAAGCATTTAGTCTTGACAATAAAGAAGCTGCATGGTCTTGTAGAAATATGACCTTTTAGTATATGATTGCTTAAAAACCTTTACCAATTGATACATTGAAATGTTAAATTTATGACCCAATCAAATATTTCTAAGCTGAAAAGTCCACCCTTTTTCTAACGGCATATCTGTATATACCTTTATATAGGAAATGACCCCCCCTTGTTGCATTGCGCCATTGTTCAGTACACATTTTGGACCATTAATGTCTAAGAAAATCTACAACTTCTCAATTTTCTGGAATTTGGAATTGTTTTGAAACAAAAGCTGTAGAATCACTCTTAACATTGTATGTGTGATGTGCAATATTAATACATTCACCATTACAAAAATAAAATATGCATTAATTTTTCACTATTGCAAAAGTAAATTATGCATTAATTTTTCACTATTGCAAAAATAAAATATATATTAATTTTTCACTGTTGCAAAAAAATAAATAAAATTATGCATAAATTTTTCACTATTGCAAAAATAAATTGTGCATTAATATTTTGTAGAAAAACTTCTCTTCTATAACAACAAGAGCTCCTAACCATGGCCTGGAATATTCAGTAATTATCTAGTGTTGATTTGTTGTGAAGTATGCAATTAATGTGCAATAAATCATCCTCATTGGGCACATCAATGTTTGCATGGGATTGTGTGCAATAAGTAATCCCCATTGGGAACATCAATGTTTGTATGGGATTGTGTGCAATAAGTGTGCAATAAATCATTCCCATTGCACATATTAATATTTGTATGGGATTGTGTGCAATAATTATGCAATACGTCATGCCAGGTACACATATCAATATTTGAATGGGATATTGTCATTTTACAATTTCTAAATCTTAAAAAAGGAATTGGTTTACCTGTGAAGCAAGTGATAATAATTCTTCCTATATTGCACACATATTTGTCATGATTTTTTGTGTATTCACTCATTGATTTGTCATTATTCCGAAATTGTCCAGAACAAATACATAAGTTAGGAGATAACTGTATTGTATTTCAAGCTTTGCCGATATTAAGGGTACCTAAGATGGGAGGGGTCTTATAAAGAGGGGGTAATAGTTAAATATTTATTGTGCAATAACCTTGGCTTTGGTTAGACTCGAATATAAGTTTTTAAATAGATTTTTAGAATCTTTGGTGATCGTTAAATTTTTGTTGTGCAATAAAATTGACTTTGGTTAGACTTTTGTTTTTGGTTTTTGACATATTATGCACTTCAGTATTTACCATAATAGTGCATGTGTTTTCTTTACAATCATAGTACTATGTACACATGCATGTAAATCAAATTTAGCAGTATATATATATATATATCTACACAAGCATGGTGATATACAAATTGATTAATGTCAAATTAGGAGATAACTGCATTGTAATTTAAGCTTTGCTGACATAAAACCAAGATTTACGTCTGCAGAGCTTAAAATACAATACAGTTATCTCCATTCTGATGCAATGCAAAAATAATTATATTATTGCTTTTGTTTGGGTCTCAAATTTTCAAAAATGAAAATTCCACGAAATGGTATTGATTGATTACTTTGGTACATAAACAATGTGACGTCATTCGAACACTTCCTGTTTCAAATGTCAACATTTGACGGTTTTTTTTGGCTTCCCGTTCACTTCAAATGTGAATAAATTTGACCACAAAGATGTTTTGAATGTATAGATTTGAGTTCTTTTGACTTTATTGTTGTAATTATAACATGTAGAATTTTACTTCAATATGGCAGCTCCTCCTTAGTTACAACATGTAGAATGCAAATTTTAAGTAGAATATTAGCCAATCAAATCCATTGATACAAACACATTGCATTAGAATCTCTCACTTGCTCCCCTTTACTGATTTGTCACGGCATGGGAGATCTGAGGAAACCCCATCATAGGTCATATGAGAGTGACCTTAAGTTATGTCATGAATATATAATGATATGATAAATACGGTTGTGATCTTTTTCGACCAATCAAATTGCTTGTAACATGCAAAGCAGTTGAACACCTTCACCGTCTCACAATCATCATTTTCATTGGATGGTACAAAGGGTCACTCGGATGTGACCCATAATGGAGTTTCCTCAGATTTCCCGTGCCCCGACATATCAGTAAATGGGAACAAGTCAGAGATCTGATTTTAATCAGAATGGGTGATATGCAACTATTCAGGCTTCTATATATACAGCATGTAGACAAAAGCATACGTTGTGTTATATATTATCCCGACATGTTTCAGGGGCTGTCATGATCGTGATCGTATGGTAGTTGGATTTTCAACTACCTATACATTCAGTGCCTATCACCACTAAAGTTGTGAGTTCGAACCTGGTTCATGGCGAGGTGTACTCAATATAACATTATGTGATAAAATTTCTTCCACCAATAAAACTGACCCCCACAATATAACTGAAATATTGTTGAAAGTGGCATTAAACACCACAAGCCAAACAAACCTTACATGTTTCATATAAATCCTCTTTTTTTTAAAAATTCTCCTGAAGTCACTTTTTATGGGATTTTGATGGAATTTCCATCCATTAAATTCAGAATTTTATGTAGCTTCATATTAGTATTCTCACATAATTTTTTGTTTTGATATTTTAAAAAAAATTATGAGTTACATATGATACAGAATTTTTGACGTCATAATTTACTACATAGACAAGAAAAATTGTGACAGTCAAAATTTCAAGTTCATGTTTAACTTGTAATTTCTTAAAAACAACAATAAAAAAATCTGGGAAAATAAAAATATGCTGTACCTGTGTATTTAAATTCTATATAAAGAATTCATCGATAACTTTGATAAAACTATTGAAATGTGCTTTTCTATTTGTAGCAGTTTTCAAAAAAAAAATGTTGTTCCGTGTTTGATAGAAATTTAAACAATTACGTTTTCCATTTATGAATCAATGTTCTCACTGGAAATATGTTTATATTCGTTCCCCTCCCGCTTTTTTTCCCCCTTTTTGAGCTCACCTGGCCTTGTGAGCTATTGTCATCACTTTTCGTCCGTCGTCTGTCGTCCATCGTCCGTCCGTCAACATTTTTTATTTTAATCTTCTCCTCAGAAACCACTGAGCCAATTGCAACCAAACTTTGGTGGAATGGTCCTTGGATGGCCCCCTTCCAAAATTGTGTCCGGTGATCCCGACTTCCAACCAAGATGGCCACCAAGCTAAAAATAGAAAAAAGGGGGGATGAAATTTTAATTGTCCATTGCTGCTTTATTATAAGTCAAAATGAGCTCAAATTTTAACTGCAGCTTTTTTCTTTCAGCCGATTTATACCGATTTTGCAAATTAGGCATATTTTGATAAAAGATTACATTTAAATCTCCTTCTCTGAAACCGCTGAACCAAATTAAACAAACCTGGCAGGGATGGTCCCTGGGTGGGTCCCTTTCAAAATTGTGTCCGACAGCCCCGCCCTCCATCCAAGATGGCCACCATTACTAAAAATAGATATTTCTTCAAATGGCCAAAACTGCTTTATTTTAAGCCAAAATGTGCCAAAATTTGAACTGTATAAGCATAATGATGAGCTTTTTAACATAAAGTATGGGATTTTTTATGAACTTTGAACTTTTGCCGATTATGCAAATTAGGCATAAATAAGCAAAAAATGATTTAAAAATCTTCTTGTTAGAAACCACTAGGCCAATTTCAACCAAACTTTGTCTGAATGATCCTTAGTGGTCCCCTTTCAAAATTGTGTCCATCAGCGCCGTCCTGTATCCAAGATGGCCGCCATTACTTAAAATAGAAATTTCTTCAAATGGCCAAAACTGCTCTATTTTAAGCCAGAATGTGCCCAAATTTGAACTGTTAAAGCATAATGATGAGCTTTTAAACATATATTTTACGGGATTTTTTATGAACTTTGAACTTTTGCCGATTTTGACCGATTATGCATATTAGAAAAAAAGGGGGATGAAATTTAAAAAAAATCTTCTCCTCTGAAACTACTGAGCCAATCTCAACCAAACTTTGCTGAAATGATTCTTGGGTGGTCCTCTTCCAAAACTGTGTCCGGCATTTCAGAATTTCGACCAATATGGCCACCACAGCCGAACTTAATTTAACATAGGACCCTATGGGAAATTCCCATAAAAATCTTCTTTTCTGAAACCATTTGCTCAATAAGAATTTTTTTTTGATGAAATAGTCATTGGATGGTTCTCTTCCAAAAATATGTCCGGCGTTTCGGCCCTTTGACCAAGATGGCCCCCACAGCCGAACTTAGCTTAACATAGGACCCTATGGGAAATTCACATAAAAATCTTCTCCTCAGAAACCACTGGGCCAATTGCAACCAAACTTTGGTGGAATGATCCTTGGGTGGCCCCCTTCCAAAATTTTGTCCGGTGATCCCGACTTCCAACCAAGATGGCCGCCAAGCTAAAAATAGAAAAAAGGGGGGATGGAATTTTAAAAAAATCTTCTCCTCTGAAACTACTGAGCCAATCTCAACCAAACTTTGCTGAAATGATCCTTGGGTGGTCCCCTTCCAAAATTGTGTCTGGCATTTCATACCTCCGACCAAGATGGCCGCCACAGCCGAACTTAATTTAACATACATGTAGGACCCTATGGGAAATTCCCATAGAAATCTTCTTGTCTGAAACCATTTGCTCAATAAGAACAAAATTTTGATGAAATAGTCATTGGATGGTTATCTTCCAAAAATGTGTCCGGGGGTTCGGCCCTTCGACCATGATGGCCCCCACAGCCGAACTTAGCTTAACATAGGACCCTATGGGAAATTCACATAAAAAATCTTCTTGTCTGGAACCTGTGAGTTGCTCAATTGGAACCAAACTTTGATAAAATAGCCATTGGATGGTCCTCTTCCAAAATTGTGTCTGGTGATCCCGCCCTCTGACCAAGATGGCTGCACAGCTGTACTTAGTTTAACATAGGACCCTATGGGAAATTCATATAAAAACCATCTTGTCTGGAACCAGTAGCTCAATTAGAACCAAACTTTGATGGAATAGTCATTTGATGGTCCTCTTCCAAAATTGTGTCTGGCAGTCGTGCTCTCCCACCAAGATGGCTGCCGCAGTGCAGTTGCGTTGTTATTGAAAGCAGCTTTGATCCAGGTGAGCGATTACAGGCTCCTGGGAGCCTCTGGTTTCTCTGTGTCTCGTCCTATAATAGCTAGAATTTCTT
Organism: Bathymodiolus septemdierum; assembly: GCA_963383655.1. NCBI lineage: Eukaryota > Metazoa > Mollusca > Bivalvia > Mytilida > Modiolidae > Bathymodiolus > Bathymodiolus septemdierum. The sequence goes on along the minus strand of OY726529.1, from coordinate 35,093,839 downwards.
CCATTTCTATTTCTATTACTTATATCTCTCTCTAACTTTGAAGTATGACCGGGAATGGATGGTCTATGTATTATTGTCCCAAAAATGTCCAATTGTCAATGTTGATTCTTTTAGATTTAAATTATGTTTAAATATTACTGTTTTATTTTAATATCAGCCTTTTGTATCAATGTTTCTGTTTTATTTCAATATCGGACATATAAAATATATATGTTAGCTTTCCTTACACATCGCTGTGTTGTAAAGGTTGCTTTAGATTTTGTTACAACCCTAAGTTTTCATTTTGTTGGCTGTCAACATATAGACATAAATATAAAAAAAAAAATTTATGAATAATCTATGTTTACATGTATGTACTATATAGTGCAGATTCTATGAGAAATTATCGTCTTAAAATGATTCAAGTGATGATTGTTTTGTATTAGTAACATGATTTAATCTCAATAGTCATGATAGTTGGAACTCGAAAGGCTCAGACACCACACATTTCCTGAACCACTTTTACAATCCCCACCCGTGTATTTTTCATCTTATTTGCAATCAATAGCTCGGAACATCATGCATTTCTAAATTCTAGAACTAATTTAATGGCCCCTTTGATCTTAAGCTACTGATGTTTTATTGTAAAATAAAATATTTCATTTAGATCTCTGCCATTGTGGTCGTGATCGTATGGTAGTTGGATTTATGACTACCTATGCAATCAGTGCCTATCACCACTAAAGTTGTGAGTTTGATTCCCGCTCATGGCAAGGTGTACTTGATACAACATTATGTGATAAAGTTTGTCAGTAATTTATGACAGGTCTGTAGATTCCTCCACTCTTATAAACTGACTGCCACAACTGAAATGTTGTTGAAAGTGGCATTAAACATTTTAACCCTAACCCCCCTGCTTTAACTGGAAGCAGGGGCATTCGTGTCCTTTGGACACATTATTCGATTTTTTTTATATTGAAAACACCATTCATTTTGGTATGCATGCAATATACATAGAAGGCACTGGTATTTTAAGTATTATTAATTTTTATTGCATTTGTTAGTTATGTTCTGTTTCTATGGTGATTAATGGAAAAAAAATTATTATTAGACATAAATTAAACATATTTTTCAGGATGATGAGATGAACCAAGTTTTGAGAGCTTTAGATGAGGAAAATGACAGATTGTACGGCGATTCTAAGAGAAATGATAGATATGACAGATCAGATTCGGTAATGTACCCAGTGTACCTGACATGAAATACTATACTGCCTCGGTAATGTACCCAGTGTACCTGGCATGAAATGATATTCTACCTCGGTAAGGTACCCAGTGTACCTGGCATGAAATAATATACTGCCACGGTAATGTACCCAGTGAACCAGGCATGAAATGATATTCTACCTCGGTAAGGTACCCAGTGTATCTGGCATGAAATAATATACTGCCTCGGTAATGTACCCAGTGTACCTGGCATGAAATAATATACTGCCTCATGAATGACATTATTTTTTAATGCCAAGTTTTTCAGCCATATCATGGCGAGAACAAGTAACATTTTAAAGAGATGATGGTGATATCTGTTTTGTATTGAGTTTAGTACTGTACTGCTGTCATACTGTCAAAAATAATTGCAGGTCACATGATCCAAAAGAGCCAATAGGACACATGTATTAAGCAATACATATTAATGAGGTATAATAATATTTTTTAACATCCCTTTCAGCCTGAGGACAGAGGTAGAGGTTATAGAGATGATAGCCCTGATGACCGCGCTCCAAGAGGTCGACCAAAGAGTAGTGTCATAAACTTTTTATCTGCTAAACGACAAGTAATGACTCAACAGACCTACGGGAAGACGTCCAAACGAGCGAGAGATTTGTTAGAAATGATTGAACTTGATACAGTGACCTTTGACATGATGGATCTGCCCCCTGTAAAGGAATATGAATTGTATATTAGAAGTTATGGTCGATCTGATACCAGACAGGTAGGTATACAATAGGGGTAATGAACCAATAAATTCCCCCTCCCCCCTCCCCTGTGAAGGAATATGAACTGTATATTAGAAGTTATGGTCAATCTGATATTAGACAGGTAGGTATACAATAGGGGTAATGAACCAATAAATTCCCCCTCCCCCCTCCCCTGTGAAGGAATATGAACTGTATATTAGAAGTTATGGTCAATCTGATACTAGACAGGTAGGTATACAATAGGGGTAATGAACCAATAGATTCCCCCTCCCCCTCCCCTGTAAAGGAATATGAACTGTATATTAGAAGTTATGGTAGATCTGATACTAGACAGGTAGGTATACAATAGGGGTAATGAACCAATAGATTCCCCCTCCCCCTCCCCTGTAAAGGAATATGAACTGTATATTAGAAGTTATGGTAGATCTGATACCAGACAGGTAGGTATACAATAGGGGTAATGAACCAATAAATTCCCCCTCCCCCCTCCCCTGTGAAGGAATATGAATTGTATATTAGAAGTTATGGTAGATCTGATACCAGACAGGTAGGTATACAATAGGGGTAATGAACCAATAGATTCCCCCTCCCCCCTCCCCTGTGAAGGAATATGAACTGTATATTAGAAGTTATGGTAGATCTGATACCAGACAGGTAGGTATACAGTAGGGGTAATGAACCAATAGATTCCTCCTCCCCCCTCCCCTGTGAAGGAATATGAATTGTATATTAGAAGTTATGGTAGATCTGATACCAGACAGGTAGGTATACAGTAGGGGTAATGAACCAATAGATTCCCCCTCCCCCTCCCCTGTCAAGGAATATGAACTGTATATTAGAAGTTATGGTAGATCTAATACTAGGCAGGTAGTTATACAATAGAGAAAGAACCAATATATTCACCATTATTGGAGATGTGTGTCGCCTTGCCATTAATATTGAATTAAGTGATGTTACTTTGATAGATTCATGATAAGGATACTATTATTGATGGACTTCTCATCGAATCTCACATCTCGGGCTTCGTCTTTGATGGGATATTGTTCTGAAAAATCTTTTCTCACAAAGCAAATCGATATTATATATATATATATATATAGCTCATAAACATAATATATTGACATACACCAGATGTCCAATTTGATGGGGGGCTGTGGGGTCATGATCGTATGAAAGTTGAATTTACAACTACCTGTGCAATCAATGCCTATCACCACTAAAGTTGTGAGTTTGAACCCCGTTCATGGCGAGTTGTACTCGATACAACATTAGGTGGTAAAGTTTGTCAGTGATTTGCGATAGGTCGGTGGTTTTCTCCGTGTACTCCGGTTTCCTCAACCAATAAAACTGACCGCCACGATATAACTGAAATATTGTTGAAAGTGGCGTTAATCATCATAAGCCTAAACCAAACTAATGTCAAAAGGTGTATAATAAAGTAGTTCTTGATTTCATATATAGTCTGTAGACATTCTTCATATCCCTCACTACAAGTGGACAGGAATAGTATAATATTGACCTGTCCATCCGTCCGTCATGATATATTGTGGTATCTTATTAATTTCTTTGTCAGAATTAATGTCACATTTTCATGTGATGGTGTATAAATTCAGGGTAATTCAACACATTATGATTTTAGCTTAAAGCCTTTCATAGAAGTAGCAAAATATGATCATGTCTATCATTAATACTTCTTGATCTTCAAATATTTCACAGATGCAATGAAAAAGTGGCCTTATAAGAAAGATGGCCTCTCTTGAGGGGGACAATTTAGTAGTATTTAACTCTATCAGTGTATCTGAAATCTGGCTTTATAAGAGGGGTAGGTTTTGGTGGGAGTGGCCTTATAAGATGGTGATTGGTGACAACTGTATCATGTATTTGCAATACTAATTTTATTGACAAAAAGAATTGATATTGTTTTTTACTATTTTGTCCAGGCTTATGTTCAGACTAATGATGACGCTATTGACCGTGACATACAAACAGAGGAGATTGATACTAGAAGTAAATGGACACAGCATCCTGCTGAAGACTTTGCTGGATCTGGCAGTAAGTTTAAGACAACATAAATCTTTCTTAAAACATAATATTTATTTGAGCTATTCTGTTTATTAATTTTTTTTTATAAATTTTAGCTGATTTTAAAATTATTTTTTTTTATAATTTAAACTTTTTTCAGCTGATTTTTTTTATTAATATTTATAGATTTTAGCTGATTTTTTTTTAGTTAATTTTATAAATTTTAGCTATTTTTTTTTTTTATTAATATTTATAAATTTTAGCTCAATTGTTTTTAATTTTCATAAATTCAGCTCATTTCTTATTCATTTTCAAGAATTTTAAATCCAATCAAATGGCCGTTAAATTAGACATTATTTTTCCTACAGGGGGTGACGGTGAAAAAGATTTCCAGGAAGAAGAACAGTCACAAATGAATAAACAACAAGATCTGGGTCGTCTTTCTAAGTTTATACAACAAGCTGGACAGGTAACAATATGAAGAATTTAACTCTGTAGAAATAATATTAAAATTAGAAAACTTTAATCTATGCAGGATTTGTAGACAATTTGCTTACTTATTTACAACAACAAAATGAAACTCCCAAAAAATGTTACCATTCGATACAACTTTATGTGACAAAGTTTGTCAGTAACTTGCGACAGGTCGGTAGTTTTCTCTGGGTACTCCAGTCTCCTCTACCAATAAAACTGACCGCCACGATATAACTGAAATATTGTTGAAAGTGGCATTAAACATCATAACCCTAACCCAAAAATGTTGGAATTAAAACAAATATATTATCTAACAGACCTTTTTGCATATTCCAGATTTGATTCTAAATTTATACGTTTTTATGCCATTTTTATGCAAGTTATTCCCCTTGCGCCAGTCTAAATATGGAAGATGGTCTAGCTAGAGCAATGGAAAGTACCAGGAATTTGAGTATAATTTCTCATTATTTGTAGATATTTGAACCTTGTAAAAAATCAGTGGACAATTTTATAGCAATAGTTGTGACAACATTAAAAGTTTGAATGGATTATTGGAATAAATAAATGGTATTTCAATTGAATTTTGCATGAAAGGAGACCATTTTGCTCAGCTTAAAGAGAATTAACTCCTGTAAAACGTATAATTTTAGAATCAAAGTCTGTTCTATTAATTTATAATAAGAAAAAAAAGCAGAACTACGGCATGTATTTTTTAACTGCAGATTTGTCAATTTTTGCACCTGATTCAATGTTTCAATAGATTGCGGGTTCATGCACTGATGGGATCAAACAAAAGACTATGAAATTGGTATTTGTTGCTTCTCCGTTATGCACTCAGCATTAAGGAGTAAGAGCAAAGACTGGTTGGCTCGGAATCATGATAATGTGTCTGAGTGGGGCGACATGTCTATCCACAGACAAAGCAGACATCATCATAATCTCATTAAAAATTAACTTGTTATGATATAGATATAGAGTTGGAATTAAACAACAATCACTCACTCATTGTAAAAACGTTTTCTTTTGATATTTTAGGTTGTTGCAATATTACTAGACGAAGAGAGATCTCAGGAAAAAACAGAATTAAATGCCAATAAATCTAACATTAGTTTGAGTGAGGGGTATTCTGAACTCTCAATGCTGTCAATCCTACAAGGTAAAGTCTAACATTAGTATGAGTGAGGGGTATTCTGAACAAGTGAATTATAAAGTACAGTAGTTCCCCCTCCCCCCACATAAAAGACCTTTCCTAACAAAGGTCACCCCTCTTATCAGGTCAGATTTAAGATGCACTAAGATACAGTAATGATTTGTTTTAAGTTATTTTATCTGATTTCAGCTATTTTCGTCTGAAAAAAATATTCTGAAAGTTGGAGAACATGATCTGAACACGTCAAAAATGGAGGTTTTGAAAGGGAATGTAGATGGTTACATTTTTTTTCATTGATTTTCAGTTATTTCATTTTCTAACCGGAATCATCCCTTAAAATAGTAAAATACTACTAAATTGTCCCCCTCTAATAAGGCCATATATTCATTGCCGAAGGAGTGGCCTTATTAGAGGGGGACTACTGTGAGTGACGTAGAAAATTACTTTCATTTCATTTTAAACATATTTTATTCATAAATAAATGAAATGGATTGGATAGCAGGCAATAGCTTATATAAATCCTCTCCATACACAAGGCAACAGCAACAATCAACAATGCATGCAGTTAATATTTACAATACACAATATAGAATTTCATACTCAAAGGGAAATAACTCGAGTATACAATAGCAGTTAGAAATCTCATATATTCAGTAATTAACATTGATTAGAATTTATCGACAATTTGGTTGATATGAGATCTACTAAATTTTTTTTAATACAATTAGTTGCTATCTAAAAGTGTTACCAGTGTACGATGTTGCTAGATTTATTACCTCTCAATTTAATTTAAATACTTAATTCATTTCAGAAATTTTTTATTAGAAAATTACTTTGACACTGGTCCAAAAAAATATTAATGAAATATCACAAACCTAGAACAGTCCTTATAGTGATAGAAGTCTCAAATACAGGTGTTTTACATGTACTCCATAGTCATCCAATCAAAACACTGTATTTATTTGATGCAGTGTTCTGATTGGTCTTTGTACTTGTACACACAATTTTGGTAAATATATACATGATGACTTGTTTTATAATAAAAGATTTTTTGACAGAAAATAATTTACTACTATTTAATTCTTCAACAAGCTCCTGTAATGAATATGCTTATTTTTATGAAATATTATCAGAATCTAGTATAATTTACATCATATACAAAGGTCAAATTTCAAATATTTAAATGTTTTAGGTCGACATGTAGAATTTGCATATTTTGCACCTACTCAACCTAACATGTTGTTAACAGTATACAGCAAGCCTGAACAGGTAAGATGTACAAGTTTAGACAAATATAAAGTGGCAGTAATACATGTTGTTAACAGTGTACAGCAAGCCTGAACAGGTAAGATGTACAAGTTTAGACAAATGTTAAGTGGCAGTAATGATAAATTTAGGCAAGTCATAACATGGGCAGGCATTGTATATATATATATTTGTAAAAGATTCTGCAGTCTGCACCAAAATCTACTAGCCCTAAAACCCAGTCTAGTAAAAATTGGTTTGGGCTAGTGAAAAGTTGCATAACATTTGCTTAATTGAATAGTTTAATCTTCTAAAATGCCTTTGAATTAGTTTGTCAAAAATGTTTTTGGCACAGACTTTCAAAATTGCATGATCAATGCATGCATGCATGCTATGTTGATATGTGAACAAACAGGAAAACATTGAGACAAGGGAGCAGCTTTGAACAGCCTGATATGTGTAACAAATGAACGTTGCACGATGTGTGTGGGAATTTTTTTTTGTTATCGCAGATTTAATACAGTAGTCTCCTTCATATAAGCCCCTCCCACCAAAGGCCAGATTTCAGATGCACTGAGATAATAAAATACTACTAAATTGTCTGCCTCAAGAGGGCGGGCCACCCTGCTTATCAGACCAGATTTCAGATTCACTGAGATAGTAAAATGCTACTAAATTGTCTGCCTCAAGAGGGCGGGCCACCCTTCTTATCGGACCAGATTTCAGATTCACTGAGATAGTAAAATACTACTAAATTGTCTGCCTCAAGAGGGCGGGCCACCCTTCTTATCAGACCAGATTTCAGATTCACTGAGATAGTAAAATACTACTAAATTGTCTGCCCTTCTTTTAAGGCCACCTCTTCATTACAGAAAGAGTGGTCTTATTAAAGGGAGACTACTGTACACCTTTGTTTATTTGTTAAATTTTAAATGTTTTTTTTTTCTTTTTCAGGATAATTCAGCCAACCCTACTGATGGTAAAGGCATAGTGTGTGTATGGAATACAAATGAACCTTCTTATCCTCAAAGGTTAGTAATACAGTCAACATGGCTGATATAATACTGCTAAATTTACTAGATATTAAAGATCTGTTGCAATCTTAGGAAAGGGGCTGTCATGGTCATGATCGTATGGTAGTTTGATTTGCAACTACTGTGCAATCAGTGCCTATCACCACTATAAAGTTGTGAGTTTTAATCCCGCTCAGGCGAGGTGTACTCGATACAACATTATGTGATAAAAGTTTGCGAGTGACTTACAACAGGTTGTTGGTTTTCTCTAGGTACTCCGCTTTCCTCCACCAATAAAACTGACTGCCATGATATAATTGAAATATTGTGCATTCCTGTAAGTAAGAATGTTTGTAGGGAAACAAACCTTAGAAATAGTACCTAATTCTTTGCTTTATTAAAAAAATGTTTCAGATTATTTAGAAATGAAATAAATAGGAAGAGTATTTTAATGAAAAAAAATACAGTCAAAGAAAAAGAGGTCTTTTAAAACATGTGACCTCTTAAAAGAGGATCTCTTCATGTGAAATTTTCTATGACAGGACAAGAAAAAGGTGACCTTTTAATACAGGTGACTGCTTAATAAAGGTGACCACATGAGCAGGTTTGACTGTAGTGAATCATTCTAACAGTTATTTTGCTGATAATGGTTTAAATTGATTTATTTGTTTATTTTTACAGAATATTTAAATTGATTAACTTGTTTATTTTTACAGAATATTTAAATTGATTTATTTGTTTATTTTTACAGAATATTAGCATGTGAATCTCAGCCACAATGTTGTTGTTTTAGTCCCTATAAAACATCATTAGCTTTTGCTGGCATGGTAAGACATATTTATGTAGTACATTTAGACCGATCTAATATTTACACTAAGTAATTATAACAAACTGATGTCTCTTGTATTTAGTCCTCTTCTTATAAGGCCCCTCTCACCAAAGACTACCCCTCTTTTCAGGCCTTATTATCCCCTCACCAACGAAGTTGCGAAGGGATATAGTAACGCTACCATCCGTCCGTCCTTCCGTAGCATCCTTGTGAACACTATAGAATCAACATCCTTCAATGGATTTTGACCAAACTTGGTACATACTTAGTCCTTAAGAGACTGGAACCTAATTGATTTTCAAGGTCAAAGGTCAAGGTCACCGGGTCAATATTTTTACCATGTAGCATGTAACATCCTTGTAAACACTCTAGAATCAACATCCTTCATTGGATTTTGACCAAACTTGGTACATACTTAGTCCTTGAGAGATTCTGGAACCCTATTGATTTTCAAGGTCAAAGGTCGTGGTCACCGGGTCAAATTTTTTATCACGTACCGTGTAACATCCTTGTGAACACTAGAATCAACATCCTTCAATGGATTTTGACCAAACTTGGTACATACTTAGTCCTTAGGAGAGTCTGGAACCCTATTGATTTTCATGGTCAAAGGTCACAGTCTCTAATTTTTACCCTGTAGCATCCTTGTGAACACTCTAGAATCAACATCTTTCAATGGATTTTGACCAAACTTGGTACATACTTAGTCCTTAAGAAAATCTGGAACCCTATCGATTTTCAAGGTCAAAGGTCAAGGTCACGGTCAAATTTTTACCCTGTAACATCCTTGTGAATACTCTAGAATCAACATCCTTCAATGGATTTTGACCAAACTTGGTACATACCTAGGTTCTTAGGAAAATCTGGAACCCTATTCATTTTTAAGGTTATAGGTCAATGGTCAAGGTCACAGGGTCAACTTTTTTACCGCGTACCGCATAACATCCTTGTGAACACTCTAGAATCAACATCCTTCAATGAATATTGACCAAACTTGGTACATACTTAGTCCTTCAGAGAATCGATTTTCAAGGTCATAGGTCAAAGATCAAGGTCACCAGGTCAATTTTTTGACTGCATAACATCCTTGTGAACACTAGAATCAACATCCTTCAATGGATTTTGACCAAGCTTGGTACATACTTAGTCCTTAAGATAATCTGGAACCCTATTGATTTTCAAGGTCAAAGGTCAAGGTCATCGGGTCAAATTGTTAGGCGAGGGGATACGCCACGCTTTGCGTTGCCCTTGTTTTAGATGCACTGAGATAATTAAATACTAGTAAATTACCCCCTTAAGAGAGATAACCCTCCTTATAAGACCACATTTTCATTGCAGAAAGGGTAGCCTTATAAGAGGAGACTACTTTACTATATTATGACCTCCAGGTTAAATGGTGGGGAAAGAAGAGAACCAATGGAAAAATCATCAAATTCTGTGTGCAAATACCTGTGAAACTTTCTAAATTTTGGAACATTACGCCCCATGCTCCTGTCAGCCTTCAGTGGACAGGAAGCTATTTCCCATTAATACTAGACCAGTGCGTAGTTGCCATGGTAACTATGATACATGTATATTGAGAACTTCTCTAATGGACAGGAACCTGTACCTCATAGATAATAGAATAGTATAATATATTGATGGTCTTGGTTTATGGTGTTTAGTGCCACTTTTAACAATATTTCAGTTTTAACGTGTTGGTTGTAATATATTGAAACTTCATTCAACAGGAAAGAATTTATATCAAATGTCAATAGATTTGTTGTTGATCATAATATTTTTATTTTATAGGTTGATGGTTCTATATGTGCTTGGGATCTTAGGGAACCTCCATCGCTGCATAAATCTGTGGAGTATGAACAAACAGAACACCTTTTAAGATATCCTACTTATAATACAGGTAATTTAATTCTATAGATTCCAGGTCCAGCAATATTTCAGTAATGTCTTATCATGAATTTATATTTTTTCAAGAAAAAAAATTAAATCAGTAAAATGCTATCGACTGACAATTTTGTAAATAAATCATTTACAGAGCTGACAGAATGTTTGACAAATATCAGTAATGACTGTACATTTGAATGTATGCTTCTTTATGTAATGTTGAAATGTGGACTTCATTTGATTTACTGGACTTGACAATGAACAACATAGTGGGTCTCTTGTAAGAAGCAGGATCTGCTTACCCTTTGTTAGCATCTAGGTTCACCCCCAGTTCTTTGGTGGGGTCAGTGTTGCTGATCTTTTTTAGTTTTCTGTGTTTTGGTTATTGGGTTTTGTTTATCTTGTGTACCATGTCTCTTGGATTGTCCATTTGAACAGCCTATTAAGTTATCTCCCCTATTTGTTTTACAGCTGGTATATTTGAATCAGAGAACCATATCAGTCCAGTCACAACAATAAATCCTGTTATAACATATCTTGATGAGTAAGTACACAGAATAGACCCGTTCACGATAACTGTGGCCCTGCATTCATCCAGGGCATTTGTGAGTGGCAATAATAACCTTTCCCATCATATGACGCTGTAGAACAATTAAATGTGTGTATGACGTCACGATTTTTTCTGCGAAACCATCATTTTTTCCACTCACAAATGTCACGGATGAATGTAGCACTGCAGTTATCTTGAAAGGGTTCATTGAAGACATAATGGTAAAGGCAATCTTTTATTAACTATAAACAATGATAAGACATGCAGTACACCATGATGTAAAATATTTCAATGCAAACTTATTAGGCAAAAGTATAAAAAAAAATATTTCAAATTTCAATGAACACCTTATTATTTATTCATGAACCCTTGAAATCTACCAACAAAAGTAAATAACTACTGGTGCAATTCTTTTTCCAAATAAAAAAAGTAGATGTACTATAATAAATGTTCAATATTCTTTCTCTTTCTCCAATGTTTTGACCATTTGACCATCAAGGATAAATCTATAAAATAAAATTACATTCTGGTATCTATTCACAGACACTCAGACATATTATCCTGATTTTGAGCCGACCAGTTTTTGCTCTTACTCCTTAATTCTGCGTTCTTAGAGAAGAAGCAACAAGTACCAATGTTATAGTCTTTGGTTTGACCCGACTGGGGCTTGAACCCTTGATTTTCCACACTCTAGATTATGTTCATTACAAGCCTGAATAGTAATGTGTATTGGATAAAAATATACTTTAAACACATTTTATTGTCATACAAAACAAGACAAAATGGATAAGATGCAAGTTGTAAAAATATAAAAATATTTTATATGTAATACAAATTTTACTGTTATTTTATTTTAGAAATACCAGACAAGAATCAGACTCTAAAGGTAATACAGTTTGTTTATTTTCTTTATTAATTTCTATATCTACCACATTTGTCAACATAAATCTTGAACTGATTTTTTTGCTGTGGGATTTTTTTTTTTCAAACTTGTATTTCACATTTAAGCTTCTAAAATTAGAAAAATTAAACTCTGCATTTTATCTGCCAAAAATAATAATAAAAAAAATTGTTTGCCAAAAATAATAATAAAAAAAATTGTTTGCCAAAAATAATAATAAAAAAAATTGTTTGCCAAAAATAATAGTAAACAAAACAATTTTCAAAGTTATACTACACTTATTAGTGGTTGATACATGTTTTTTTTTTAAAATAAAATACGTTTTTTAACTGTTTCTAAACCTCGTACAAATAAATTTGATATTTTTCAAATATGTTCAAATATTGAAAATATATTTCAAAATATGTTTGAAATGTATAGTGAGTGAGCGATTGTTGTTTAATGCCAAATGAGCAATTTTTCAGCCATATCATGGCGAGAACAAGTTAATTTGAGGAGAAGATGATGGTGTCCACTTTGTTGTAATTGGATCTTAATAGTAAAACCAGTCTTTCTCCTTAATGCTGCATGCTTATCAGAGAAGCAGCAAATACCAATTTTATAGTTTTTGATTTGTCCTGACTGGGGCTTGAATCCACGATCTACCACACCCGAGGCGAGCACGCTAACCCATTACACCACCAATGCAGGAAATGTATTATTCGAGGTATTTTTAATACAATTTATGATCACATGTATTTGTTTTGTTATTTTAGAGGCTGGTTCAGGGATGTCATTTCAACTAGTATCTAGTGAAGACCAGGGTACCATCAATTTTTGGGTAAGTTGCAATCTATGTATTATGAATTCATTGGATATCAATTTTCCTGTTTGCCATGGTTACCATTAAGGCCCCCCTTCTTTATAATGATAACATTTTCAACCAATCGGCACAAGGCACATTTCACCTAATGTCATAATATATTTTTCCAACAAAGCATGATTTTGTAACACACATTCTGATTGGTTACTGTCATCGCTGGCTGCATCCAGTTATAAACATCACTGTATCAACATTATAATACCTGTTTACACAGCCAAGGGTGAAGTGGAGGTAGATGACTAATTGTAAATCTTGGCTGGCAATGATGTACATACCATCTATCACAATATATAGTCAAACTTTGTTGTATCAGAGTCGAAAGCACAGATGATTTTGTTCACGATATCAATGTATTTGAGTTACTGGGGATAGATTAAGTTGAATACTATTCACTCTTGAGGACTGTTGTGGTTGTGATCGTATGGTAGTTAGATTTATAACTGCCTGTGCAATCAGTGCCTGTCACCACTAACATTGTGTGTTTGAACCCCGCTCAGGCGAGGTGTGCCTGATACAACATTATGTGATAAAGTTTATCAGTGACTTGCGGCAGGTCGGTGATTTTCAACATGTACTCCGGTTTCCTCCGTCTATAAATCACTGTCACAATATATCTGAATTGTTGTTGAAAGTGGCATTAAACACCATAATCCTAACCCCCTAGTATTCACTCCATGCTGTAGCTTTTTTGTTTTATTACAGGTTGTGGCAGAAATATCATCCCCAGACATGGCAGGTTCTGAAATAGATCTGGGTTTGTCTCCTGGTGGAAAAATTAAAGTTGTTATAAGTTCTTCTATTAAGTTAGAAAGCCTAGTCAGGTACTATAAACTACAACTTACAGTCTCTGATTACCTCTTTGGTATCTTCAAAAGTTTCTTGGGACAAGCACACATATCTTGATATTTAGTGTAACCATTTAAACCAACAAATTTGGAAATTGGTAAATAAAGATAACTGAAAGAAAAATATTTCCATGTCAATCATGATTTTGTGATCATATTATTTTCTTTTTTAATGGGCAAGCACATCCATCATTTTGTGCAATTACACTTTTGTGAATTTTCATGTGTTTAATAGTTAGTGCCAGATTAGCAGATGACAGTTCAATCTTTGTCATAACATGTCACTTAAAATCTAGAGATATACCAGAATCCTGTATTAGCCGGAGATGAACTCGGCCAATACGAACAAAAATCAATATTGACCGAGTAATCCTGTATTGAGCTTGTAGACATACACATACACATATTGTAGGTATCATGTTATTGTTATTTCAGATAATAACGTGATAGTTAATTGATATAATTTATTATTACAGGGAAGCAAGGAATTTAGGACCAGTGAGATCATTTGAGATGCAGATTTCACCCACAGATCCAAACCATTTTTATATTGGTACAGATGGGGTCAGTATAGAAATAAATATTTAGTGGTTAGGTTAAGGGTTATGGTGTTTGATGCCACTTTCAACAATATTTCAGTTATATCGTGGCAATAAGTTTTATTGGTGGAGGAAACCGTAATATGAGAAAAAAATCATAGTCTTGCCGCAAGTCACTGACAGACTTTATCACATAATGATGTATTGAGTAGAATTTGCCATGAGCAGGATTCGAACTCACAACTTTAGCGATGATAGGCACCGATTGCACAGGTAGTTGTAAATCCAACTACCATACGACCACGATGGCCCCTAGTATGAGTGAAGCTGTTGGTTAAGTTTCCTGTTTAAATAGATTGAATGCAATATTTTTATTTTATTGGAATTTAAAATAACGGCACTCTATAATAAAAATGTGTGAAAAATCACTGGCCCTGCTGAAAGTCGCTGATAAACTTGATCACATAAAATATGTAAAAATCACTGGCCCTGCTGGAAGTCGCTGATAAACTTGATCACATTAAATATGTAAAAATCACTGGCCCTGCTGGAAGTCGCTGATAAACTTGATCACATTAAATATGTAAAAATCACTGGCACTGCTGGAAGTCGCTGATAAGCTTGATCACATTAAATATGTAAAAATCACTGGCCCTGCTGGAAGTCGCTGATAAACTTGATCACATTAAATATGTAAAAATCACTGGCCCTGCTGGAAGTCGCTGATAAACTTGATCACATTAAATATGTAAAAATCACTGGCCCTGCTGGAAGTCGCTGATAAACTTGATCACATGAAATATGTAAAAATCACTGGCCCTGCTGGAAGTCGCTGATAAACTTGATCACATTAAATATGTAAAAATCACTGGCCCAGCTGGAAGTCGCTGATAAACTTGATCACATGAAATATGTAAAAATTGAATAAGATTTAGAAATACCAAAGGTGTAATTAGAAGCCGTTAATCAAGGAAGGACAGACAATACAATGGCCAAAAGACAAAAGGAAAAACAATAATCTACAAAACACTACATAAATTTTAATATCTATGTTTTTATTAATCAACTTATATATTTTCCTTTAGCTGATTTTTTTGTCAGCAAGTGAGATTGAAAATTGTCTTTTTTTTATTGCAGGGTTTTGTAATACATGGTCTTAGATTTGGTACTAGGACCTTCCCAAGAACCTTTACAACATTGTCAGGTAAGATAAAAGGGAGACAACTTTGTTTGGTAAGAAAAAGAGGAGGAAATTTTGTCAGGTTTGATAAAGGGGAGATAACTAATCATTAAATGTCATAGTTATCTTATCCTGAATACTTACGACTTGTTTGTTTATGATTATAACTGAAGACATTTGTCTTTTGAGAAGTTTTTAACATTACAAAAATGGAAGGGGCCTTCATGGTCATGATCGTATGGTAGTTGGATTTACAACTACCTATGCAATCAGTGCCTACCACCACTAAAGTTGTGAGTTAGAACCCTGCTCAGGCGAGGTGTACTCGATACAGCATTATGTGATAAAGTTTGTCAATGACTTGCAGCATGTCTGTGGTTTTCTCCTGGTACTCCAGTTTCCTCCACCAGTAAGACTGACCGGTACGATATAGCTGAAATATTGTTGAAAGTGGCATTAAACACCATAAACTATGTACCCAATCTTTTCGACATTCTTTAATCGTGCTAACACATATGAATTTGCATGCACCTTTTTTTATAGAGAAGAGATGACGTATGGACACATTCTTGCTATTTTTAAAGTTTGGTTAAAAGTAGATTATTGTGTTACAGGCTATTCTTTCCAAAAAGATTTTATTATTTTTCTTAAGACATTGACATAAACTTTGTTAATAAAACACAATTACAATAATTGCGACAGGTCGATGGTTTTCTCTGGGTACGCTGGTTTCCTCTGAACAATAAAACTGACTGCTACAATATAACTGAAATATTGTTGAAAGTGGGGTTAAGCACCATAAACCAAACCAGTTACAATAACCTATGTAAGTTGCCAACGGTTACCTATTGAGAATCCCTGTTGTACATCAATATTACTGGCCCAAGTGTAGCAAGTGAAGAATGGAAAAAAAAAGTCCTCAGCTTTTACTTACACAAGACTTTCTTTTGTCACTTACTTTTAAAAGTACAAAAGTGTAGTTGTGTTTTCAATTACATGTAAGGGGTCGTCATGGTTAGATGGATTTCCAACTACCTGTGAAATCAGTGCCTATCACCACTAATGTTGTGAGTTCAAACCCTGCGCAGGCGAGGTGTACTGAATACAACATTATGTGATAAAGTTTGTCAGTGGTTTTCTCCAGTTTCCTATACCAATAAAACTGACAGCCACGATATAATTGAAATATTGTTGAAAGTGGCATTAAACACCATAAACCAAACCAAACCAAATCAATTGTAAACAGAGATGTTTTTATTTTTATTTTTCAGATTCACCTGTTGATGTAAAAAGTATAGATTTTTCTCCCTTTGGTCATCCGTGCTTCCTGGTAAGATACACTATAAAATACATATTAGCCAGCTTAAGTTCTTATAATGGCAGAATAAACATTTTTTTTAATTTCATTCCTATGAAATTAATGGTTAATTTTTCATGTGTTAATTGGAGGTCAAAAACAGATGTCTGTTAAACTGCAAACTGTACTTATACCCCCGCTCCCCGAAGGAGGAGGGGGGTATACTGTTTTACCTCTGTCCGTCTGTCCTTCTCTCCGTCCAAGATATTTTTCGTCGCATTTTTCTCAGTAACTGTTGATGGCAGAAATCTGATATTTGGTCACAAGCGTCATATAGGTATACCATATTGTGGGTAGTGTTTTTGAACCCGTCAGATTCCTACTTCCTGTTTACCGACTTAGTTGGTTTTTATACACATTGAACATATATGCACATTATTCGTCACATTTTTCTCAGCAACTATTGATGGCAGAAATCTGATATTTGGTCACAAGCTTCATATAGGTGCCCCATGTCGTGGGAAGTGTTTTTTGATCCGTCAGATTCCGACTTCCTGTTTGCCGAAGAGCGGAGGTATCATAAGTGAGCATTAGCTCACAGTTCATCTTGTTCTGCACTTAAGACAACATACAGTTGAATCTCGTTATGTCATATTAAATTGGTTTGCTGGAAATTTCTGAAGTCTCATTTTAAACTTAGTGCTGTTCAACTTAATTTACTCCTCTTATTTCAAATTTTGATATGTCAAAATTTCAGGATTCTCGAAGTAACTTTTCAGTCCCTTATATACAAATTATGTTCGTCATGTCGAAATTATAAATTAAATCTGTCAAGGTGTCAACAGTATGACCTCCGGTGTCTACCGCGTCAGGTGAGATTATATTTGATATCTGTTAATTATCATTTGTAAATAAAACAATTGTCATTAAAGTGAGTGTCTACGATTTTTCATAATTTTTAAGTTTGACAACAACTTGAAAATAAGATAGATAAATCAATAACATGACCAAATAACCATCTCAGATAAACAGAAATTTGTTTAATTAGATGTAATTAAACAAATTACTTCTGATTGTCTGCTGACCAAGCTCATTAATTATTCATGACCCAGTATGATAACACAGAACGCATTGGCCCAGATTTATCAAAACAAAGACATGGATGATCTATCTTTAGACTAAAATGTATAATTCATACATGTTTAATGATAAATTACACATATTTACCTATAAGAACACAATTTATCAATCAACACTCAAATTATTAGCCATTTTCGGTCAAAGTCGGTTTTCTTCCACGGTTAGATTTTCCGACAGAAGACATTTTCATCAACAAACCGATTCCGCGCATGCGCAGTTCATCATACAGAGGCGGAGTTATCTTGATTGACTTGAATTAGAGTAGTCCAGACACAAATTGCTTGCGAACACGCTTTCCCCGAAATATTTTGTGAAAACCAGTTTTTGGCTGTTTTAGATGAATTTTTACTCACATCTGTTCAAGTTTGGGAGAAAAATTCCGATTTAAAAAATCTGACAAAATCGTAGACACTCACTTTAAAGTGATAATCATATTAATGAAATATTATTTAATGATAAATTTCAAAATGCTTGATGTTGTGAAACCTTGAGTGTAGCAAAAACTCTGAAGCCATGTAAAAGCTCGCTGTATTCATTTAAAAAACGCTGAACGATCTGTTTAGAATAGCATTTCAACATTTTGTCACACCGAACAGCTTTTACAACAGATTAATTGGAGAAGACGTTTCTAAGTTGTGAAACTTGTGTCCTATCCAATTGTTTATTTTTTAACAATAGAATATACAGATTAATGAAAGATATTTTTTTTTAAGTCATTGTTCAATTTTGTATTTTATGACAGGTATCAACATCAGAAGGCTGTGTACATTTATTTGGGACCAAGTCAGGTAAGTAACCTGTATTTCTGTAGTGGTTATATATGAAACATTAACTTTTTTGGTCAAGCGGTGAAATAAACAAAAGATTTTCAAATTTTCTCAACCCATAAATTTAGTTGTTCATATAATATGACTAATAAACTGTATAGATGGCAGAATTAGAACTGATAATAGAATGTCAAAACAAGTGAGATTATGTGTGTTTTAGTCATTTTCAACAATATTTTTGTGATATTGTAGTGGCACATCCCATTTCAACAATTTTTAAAGGAAATAAAAAAAAAATCATTTCTGCTGTATACATGTACATGTATACAAACCCTCTTCTTCATCACTTATTTTAAAATTTAAGTTGTTGTAAAATGGAGTATTTTCTGAGACAAATGGAGGCAAAACCTGTTTGGTCTTAGATGGACTGTCAAACTGTCTTAAATATTTTACATAAAGATGAACAATTTAGTGTTTTATATTCTATTGTTTAGAAAATGTATATAGTTTTGAATACAGAAACTAATCTTGCTCAAATCCTACTTTCAACTCGCTGAGGAAGAGACGACAGGTAAATCCTATGAATTTTGTGACTGATGGAAGGATGAGGGTTATTCATAGGTACTCAAGTTTTTAGACAAACCTGTTTTATGTGACCTTCTCATGAGACATTGAAATAAGGTCACATAAGACAGGTGGTCATTAAATACATGTTTAATTAATATGAAATGTACTGTGAATGGAAATGAGAATTAAAGTCACATAAATATACAATATATGTACATTGTCAGAAGATATAAATTTATTTGTACGAGCTTTAGAAATAGGTAGAAAAGTGAGCCTGCTTTGCAGCGAGTGTAAATTAATTTTATATTTAGCGACAATTATATTGTGTTTATCCTGCAATATCAAAAAGTCCTAAGCTATTAAAACAACTTCCAAATTGTCTGAAAATAGTTAAAACAAGCGTCGTTCTAATCGTTATCTGTGACGTCAGCGCTTATTCTATTACCGTTTCTTTCTGTCGCTCTGCATGATTCAGGTACCAGAAATGGTTTATTAGGACCATGACTAAGTTAAACTGAAGTTTATTTGACCCCATGTATTAGTACTCAAAATCACACAATTGCAGGATAATACAAGTTATTGCTTAATAAAGGTGGTCACTAACGAAGGTTTGACTATTTGTTTTGTTTATTTTAAAGATATTTTTGTTATTGATGGTAAGATTATTCATGTTTGAGCAGTTCTAACATCACAAGTATATTTTTAGTATAATGTTGACTTTTACACTCTGATGTAACTTTTAATTACACTTTGTTGTGATTTTGCACAAAACATTATAACTGATAAAACACAGGAGTTAAAAAGTATTACAGTAACTGATTTGAGTGTCGGAGTGAGTGAGAGTGGATGATTGCTGCGAGTGAGTGAGTAAGAGTGGATGATTGCTACGAGTGAGTGAGTGAGAGTGGATGATTGCTACAAGTGAGTGATAGTGGATGATTACTGCGAGTGAGAGTGGATGATTGCTGCGAGTGAGTAAGAGTGGATGATTGCTATGAGTGAGTGAGTGAGAGTGGATGATTGCTACAAGTGAGTGAGAGTGGATGATTGCTACGAGTGAGTAAGAGTGGATGATTGCTACGAGTGAGTGAGTGAGAGTGGATGATTGCTACAAGTGAGTGAGAGTGGATGATTGCTGCGAGTGAGCGAGAGTGGATGATTGCTGCGAGTGAGTGAGAGTGGATGATTGCTACGAGTAAGCGAGAGTGGATGATTAGTGCGAGTGAGTGAGAATGGATGATTGCTGCAAGTGAGTGAGAGTGGATGATTGGTGCGAGTGAGTGAGAGTGGATGATTGCTGCAAGTGAATGAGAGTGGATGATTGCTGCAAGTGAGTGAGTGGATGATTGATGCGAGTGAGTGAGAGTGGATGATTGCTGCGAGTGAGTGAGTGGATGATTGCTGCGAGTGAGTGAGAGTGGATGATTGCTGCGAGTGAGTGAGAGTGGATGATTGCTGTGAGTGAGTGAGAGTGGATGATTGCTACGAGTGAGTGAGAGTGGATGATTGCTACGAGTGAGTAAGAGTGGATGATTGCTACGAGTGAGTGAGAATGGATGATTGCTATGAGTGAGTGAGAGTGGATGATTGCTGTGAGTGAGTGAGAGTGGATGATTGCTGTGAGTGAGTGAGAGTGGATGATTGCTATGAGTGAGTGAGAGTGGATGATTGCTGTGAGAGTGGATAATTGCTGTGAGTGAGTGGATGATTGCTGTGAGTGAGTGAGAGTGGATGATTGCTGCGAGTGAGTGAGAGTGGATGATTGCTGTGAGTGAGAGTGGATGATTGCTGCGAGTGAGTGAGAGTGGATGATGCCTGCGAGTGAGTGAGAGTGGATGATTGCTGCGAGTGAGCAAGAGTGGATGATTGCTGCGAGTGAGCGAGAGTGAATGATTGCTGCGAGTGAGTGAGTGGATGATTACTACGAGTGAGTGAGAGTGGATGATTGTTGCAAGTGAGTGAGAGTGGATGATTGCGACGAGTGAGTGAGAGTAGCTGATTGCTGTGAGTGAGAGTGGATGATTGCTATGAGTGAGTGAAAGTGGATGATTGCTACGAGTGAGTGAGAGTGGATGATTGCTATGAGTGAGTGAGAGTGGATGATTGCTACGAGTGAGTGAGAGTGGATGATTGCTGTGAGTGAGTGAGAGTGGATGATTGCTGCAAGTGAGCGAGAGTGGATGATTGCTGCGAGTGAGCGAGAGTGAATGATTGCTGTGAGTGAGTGAGAGTGGATGATTGCTACGAGTGAGTGAGAGTGGATGATTGCTGCCAGTGAGTGAGAGTGGATGATTGCTGCAAGTGAGTGAGAGTGGATGATTGCTGTGAGTGAGAGTGGATGATTGCTGCCAGTGAGTGAGAGTGGATGATTGCTATGAGTGAGTGAGAGTGGATGATTGCTGTGAGTGAGTGAGAGTGGATGATTGCTGCGAGTGAGAGTGGATGATTGCTGTGAGTGAGTGAGAGTGGATGATTGCTGTGAGTGAGTGAGAGTGAATGATTGCTGTGAGTGAGTGAGAGTGGATGATTGCTGCGAGTGAGTGAGAGTGGATGATTGCTGCAAGTGAGTGAGAGTGGATGATTGCTGTGAGTAAGAGTGGATGATTGCTGCCAGTGAGTGAGAGTGGATGATTGCTACGAGTGAGTGAGAGTGGATGATTGCTGCAAGTGAGTGAGAGTGGATGATTGCTGCGAGTGAGTGAGAGTGGATGATTGCTGTGAGTGAGTGAGAGTGGATGATTGCTGTGAGTGAGTGAGAGTGGATGATTGCTGCAAGTGAGTGAGAGTGGATGATTGCTGTGAGTGAGTGAGAGTGGATGATTGCTGCGAGTGAGTGAGAGTGAATGATTGCTGTTGATCACCAATTCATTAATATCATGGTGAGAACCAGTTTCTTTTTAATGAAATAATGATGATGTCTGTTTTGTAATAGACCGACACGCTGAGTTGGATTTTTATTTTGCTATATCAATGAGGCAAAAATTTCTTATTACACGTTATGGCAAAACCTGTTATTCTTAATGTTGAGCATCAAAACAAGATTGAATATCGGGCACTGAGATGATTGACATGTGAACTAGACTTGAAGAGTCCAAGGTCAAATGAGTTTTGGGTATAGATTTAAAAAAAAAGATTAAATAAATAAATTATTTATTAATTTAATTACAATTGGTGTGCATATGTATTGGAACAAACAATGTGAACTTGACCTTGACAGGTCAGTATTCATATATCATTTAGGATTAGAATAAAATTGTTGATATTTTGTCATTAGACTATGTTACATGGTTTCTTGTACATTTGAGGTCAATTTGTTTTATGTTTTGTTTTTGTTTGCTTTTTTGTCTTTTTCTTATATCAGGAATGTAAACTATATATTTATTTAATTTGTATGAGCACGAATTTCAGTCTTAGAAAAAACAAAATGTTTATTGAATTAAAATAATTGAAAAGATTTTACAATTTTAAGTAAATTTTCATTTTTTTTTTGGTTGCAGAAAAGCCATTGTTGAGCTGGCCTTCAAAGATATGGGGTACCAGAAACTTGAAGTGTGTGAGATGGTCACGAAGCCGACCTTGTGTATTTTATGTCTTAGATGACCATTCACAACTGTATACATTTGATATATTAGAAGGTGATGCTGTGCCTGCTAAAATGGAAACATTATCGAAAGAAGTGTATGTATATCCAGTAAACTTTAAAATTGATTTATCAATGATTTGTCTATTTTTCATTTGATCTTTACACACGATAATATCTATTATCAAGCAACTAGCATGATATGAACATAATATTGCCATTTTCTAATATGACGTCATAGTGACATCAATGATGTAACCTTACCAAAATCCTTGATAAACATACTATCATTGATATGTTTTGGTCAAAATGGACTTCTCAGCGCATCTCACATCTCAAGCTTCAACTTCTATGTGACATTGCTCTGAGAGATCCATTCTCTATGTGACATTGCTCTGAGAGATCCATTCTCTATGCGACATTGCTCTGAGAGATCCATTCTCTATGTGACATTGCTCTGAGAGATCCATTCTCTATGCGACATTGCTCTGAGAGATCCATTCTCTATGTGACATTGCTCTGAGAGATCCATTCTCTATGCGACATTGCTCTGAGAGATCCATTCTCTATGTGACATTGCTCTGAGAGATCCATTCTCTATGCGACATTGCTCTGAGAGATCCATTCTCTATGCGACATTGCTCTGAGAGATCCATTCTCTATGCGACATTGCTCTGAGAGATCCATTCTCTATGTGACATTGCTCTGAGAGATCCATTCTCTATGCGACATTGCTCTGAGAGATCCATTCTCTATGTGACATTGCTCTGAGAGATCCATTCTCTATGTGACATTGCTCTGAGAGATCCATTCTCTATGTGACATTGCTCTGAGAGATCCATTCTCTATGTGACATTGCTCTGAGAGATCCATTCTCTATGCGACATTGCTCTGAGAGATCCATTCTATATGTGACATTGCTCTGAGAGATCCATTCTCACAAAACAAATCAACGTTAGGTTAATCATACATTTTTCATTTGATCCTCACAGAGTGATATTTCCTTTCACATCTCAAATTTCAACTTCTATGTGACATTGCTCTGAGAGATCCATTCTCTATGTGACATTGCTCTGAGAGATCCATTCTCTATGTGACATTGCTCTGAGAGATCCATTCTCTATGCGACATTGCTCTGAGAGATCCATTCTCACAAAACAAATCAACGTTAGGTTAATCATACATTTTTCATTTGATCCTCACAGAGTGATATTTCCTTTCACATCTCAAATTTCAACTTCTATGTGACATTGCTCTGAGAGATCCATTCTCTATGTGACATTGCTCTGAGAGATCCATTCTCTATGCGACATTGCTCTGAGAGATCCATTCTCTATGTGACATTGCTCTGAGAGATCCATTCTCTATGTGACATTGCTCTGAGAGATCCATTCTCTATGCGACATTGCTCTGAGAGATCCATTCTATATGTGACATTGCTCTGAGAGATCCATTCTCTATGTGACATTGCTCTGAGAGATCCATTCTCTATGCGACATTGCTCTGAGAGATCCATTCTCTATGCGACATTGCTCTGAGAGATCCATTCTCTATGCGACATTGCTCTGAGAGATCCATTCTCTATGTGACATTGCTCTGAGAGATCCATTCTCTATGCGACATTGCTCTGAGAGATCCATTCTCTATGCGACATTGCTCTGAGAGATCCATTCTATATGTGACATTGCTCTGAGAGATCCATTCTCTATGTGACATTGCTCTGAGAGATCCATTCTCTATGTGACATTGCTCTGAGAGATCCATTCTCTATGTGACATTGCTCTGAGAGATCCATTCTCTATGTGACATTGCTCTGAGAGATCCATTCTATATGTGACATTGCTCTGAGAGATCCATTCTCACAAAACAAATCAACGTTAGGTTAATCATACATTTTTCATTTGATCCTCACAGAGTGATATTTCCTTTCACATCTCAAATTTCAACTTCTATGTGACATTGCTCTGAGAGATCCATTCTCTATGTGACATTGCTCTGAGAGATCCATTCTCTATGTGACATTGCTCTGAGAGATCCATTCTCTATGCGACATTGCTCTGAGAGATCCATTCTCTATGCGACATTGCTCTGAGAGATCCATTCTCACAAAACAAATCAACGTTAGGTTAATCATACATTTTTCATTTGATCCTCACAGAGTGATATTTCCTTTCACATCTCAAATTTCAACTTCTATGTGACATTGCTCTGAGAGATCCATTCTCTATGTGACATTGCTCTGAGAGATCCATTCTATATGTGACATTGCTCTGAGAGATCCATTCTCACAAAACAAATCAACGTTAGGTTAATCATACATTTTTCATTTGATCCTCACAGAGTGATATTTCCTTTCACATCTCAAATTTCAACTTCTATGTGACATTGCTCTGAGAGATCCATTCTCTATGTGACATTGCTCTGAGAGATCCATTCTCTATGCGACATTGCTCTGAGAGATCCATTCTCTATGTGACATTGCTCTGAGAGATCCATTCTCTATGTGACATTGCTCTGAGAGATCCATTCTCACAAAACAAATCAACGTTAGGTTAATCATACATTTTTCATTTGATCCTCACAGAGTGATATTTCCTTTCACATCTCAAATTTCAACTTCTATGTGACATTGCTCTGAGAGATCCATTCTCTATGTGACATTGCTCTGAGAGATCCATTCTCACAAAACAAATCAACATTAGGTTAATCATACATTTTACATTTGATCCTCACAGAGTGATATTTCATGTATCAACCAACTTACCTTGATACAGTAAATTATCGGTCGGTATGATGTCAGTAACATGATGACATTACCGATTATAATAACAGCAGTTTTTAATGTCTTGACATTCATAACAGCCGATATTCTCTATTTTCGCTTAGGATAAAAAATTGGCTAAAACAAATATGTAAAATCGGGTGAAAAACAAAACTGTTTAAGTGGAATCTTATTTTATTAATCAATTGGTCAAATATACAGCTAATACAACGGCAATAAAAAGTAAATATTTGTACAAATCGATTAACGGGATCCAAATTATCTTGTCTAAATCCGTAGTATGAGTTTGTTTAAATAAGTTCATGAGTAAGACATGTGGTATATATGTTTTGTTACAGAAATAATATGATTGACATTTGGCATTGAGCTTAAGCCATGGTACAATATTCAGACTTGTATGTTGTACCATGGCATAAACCCCGCCCATTTGCATTTGGATTCAGCAAAGTTTTAATGGCTGGTTAATTTATTATGGTACGATATCAATTCTTAACAGACCATGGTTTTCTAAAAACACAATATCAATTCTATATAACAGACCATGGTTTTCTAAAAACACAATATCAATTCCATATAACAGACCATGGTTTTCTAAAAACACAATATCAATTCTATATAACAGACCATGGTTTTCTAAAAACACAATATCAATTCTATATAACAGACCATGGTTTTCTAAAAACACAATATCAATTCTATATAACAGACCATGGTTTTCTAAAAACACAAAATCAATTCTATATAACAGACCATGGTTTTCTAAAAACACAATATCAATTCTATATAACAGACCATGGTTTTCTAAAAACACAATATCAATTCTATATAACAGACCATGGTTTTCTAAAAACACAAAATCAATTCTATGTACCGGTAACAGACCATGGTTTTTTACAAGCACATTTGTAAGCTGAATAATTCATGAAAACATCAAAGGGAAAAAAGGTAATCTATGTTACAAACTATATTATCCCAGGCTTAGTAAAATTTATAATTTTATATTTATATTTCAGTGTAACATACATAGCTTTTACATCTCATATGAAAACCACCGGGAGACCTCCTCAAATGGTAATTATCACATATTTATAAGTAATAACGTCAATTTTGTCCATACGTAAACACCGGAAGTGCCACAGCAATATCTGCCATCGGGGCAAAACTCTGATAACACGATATCAAGCTTCTTGTGAGCCCCATGACATCACTTCCGCCCAACTGTTAATTGTCATTTGGAAAATGTCGACTTTCAGCGAGGAAAGATTTGTTGACATTTCGGAAGCAGCACCCTCAACCGATATCGATCACTCATATCCATAAGTTTGGTGTCTGTGTGGGAAGTTAATTTTGTTCTTTTTAATTCAATGTTGAAATATGTCACTAAGCTTGGAGGGGGCTGTTGTGCACGTGATCGTATGGTAGGTGGATATATAACTACCTATGCAATCAGTGCCTATAACCACTAACGTTGTGAGTTCAAATCCTGCACATGGCGAGGTGTACTTGATAGAACATTATGTGATAAAGTTTGTCAGTGACTTGCGTCAGTTTGGTGGTTTTCTCCTGGTACTTCGGTTTCCTCCACCAATAAAACTGACCGCCACAACATGACTGAAATATTGTTGAAAATGGCATTAAACACTACAACCCTAACCCTAAGCCTTAAAAAATTGTGATTGAGTGAGTGATTGTTGTTTAACACCAAATGATCAATTTGTCAGCTATATTATGGCAAGAACAAGTTACATTCAAATAAAATGATGATGATGTCTGCTTTGTACTAGACCAGCATGCTTAGTTGGATTTTTATAGTGCTAGTTCACTGAAACAACAGTGCACAGATAGACATGTCAATAAGACAAAACATGCAGCATTATAAAGAGTATGAGCAAAGACTGGTTGGGGCAGAATCAGGATAATGTACCACTCCTTTACTAAGTGGTTTTATCGGAGAATGCTTTCTCCTTACTAAGTAGTTTTATCGGAGAATGCTTTCTCCTTACTAAGTAGTTTTATCGGAGAATGCTTTCTCCTTACTAAGTAGTTTTATCGGAGAATGCTTTCTCCTTACTAAGTAGTTTTATCGGAGAATGCTTTCTCCTTACTAAGTAGTTTTATCGGAGAATGCTTTCTCCTTACTAAGTAGTTTTATCGGAGAATGCTTTCTCCTTACTAAGTAGTTTTATCGGAGAATGCTTTCTCCTTACTAAGTAGTTTTATCGGAGAATGCTTTCTCCTTACTAAGTAGTTTTATCGGAGAATGCTTTCTCCTTACTAAGTAGTTTTATCAGAGAATGCTTTCTTCTTCCAACACTAAATCTAATCACAACAAAACAGAAGAAACATTGCTGAAAATTGTGTAACCTAGGAGTAGGCATTTTTTTATTCTTTGTCAATACACTTAACATTTAACAAATCCTGTATGGGGTCAAATCAAGGTTTATATTTTTCAACCGACCAATCAGCAATGACCCGTACCATTTGATTCAAGCACACACCAAGAGCTGTTGTCCGATTGATCAATATATTTTTCTGTCTTACATATGATTGGATGGTCAAAGATGGATGAAAGGTTACCTGAAATGACCCTAAACAGTATGTTATTACATGTTAGTATATCGGCAAAGAAAATTATGTTTAAAAAAAGACAAAATACTACTGATGTTAATTAGATTAAAATGGTGTAAAGTAATTGTTTAGTCAATCAAATGAGTATTCCCCATCACCTTTTATTAAATAATAAATTATTTTATATTTACAGCTTGTCAGTCAAGATGACGGAACGGTACAAATACATACAATATCTAGAGAATATCGTGAACAACAGACATTAGAAAATGACTTCCTGCCAAGCTATCTTGAAAAATTTTAATATTATCTAGAAATACTATATGGAACAAGATATTAGAGAATGACTTCCTACCAAGCTATCTTGAAAAAATTAATATTATTTAGTGATACTTCATAGCTCCATTGAACAAAAAAGGTTTATCTATAAATTATGCAAAATACGGAACATTTTCAACAGATGATAACATTTTAGATACTATGTGGTTGAAAAGACTAGCTCTCAGACGTATTCCGATGAGTCAATTTATGTGATGGAGCAGCTCTTAAAATAAAACAAAAATCAGCCAATATCATACTTGCTTAAATAAAAGTCAACCGATATTGTACTTGCATAAACAAAGATCAACCGATATCGTACTTGCTTGACAAAATATCTTTTAAGTAGGTTATTATTTTATCAATGCAAAAGGAATGTTAAAATGTCCTTTATCCAATGTTCGTTAAACAAAATTGAACGACGACAGTTGATGATGGTCATTCTATGTTACACGACTAAACACTAGTAGGATGGGGAATGATGGTACAGTAATCCCCTTATTATATGGACACCCCTTCTACAATGAAAAACTGTCCTTAAAAGAGGGGTGACCTCCATTGATGGAGATAATTCAGTATTATTTTACTATATTAAGTGCTTCTGAAATCTGGCTTGATAAGAGGGGTGGCCTTAGGTGAGAGTGGCCTTATAAGAGGGGGACTACTGGGGTGGCCTTATAAGAGGGGGACTACTGAGGTGGCCTTATAAGAGGGGGACTACTGGGGTGGCCTTTGGTGGTAGTGGCCTTATAAGAGGGGGACTACTGGGTGGCCTTTGGTGGTAGTGGCTTTATAAGAGGGGGACTACTGGGGTGACCTTTGGTGGGAGTGGCCTTGTAAGAGGGAGACTACTGGTGGTGGCCTTTGGTGATAGTGGCTTTATAAGAGAGGGACTACTGGGGCGACCTTTTGTGGGAGTGGCCTTGTAAGAGGGGGACTACTGGGGGTGACCTTTGGTGGTAGTGGCTTTATAAGAGAGACTACTGGGGTGACCTTTGGTGGTAGTGGCCTTATAAGAGAGGGACTACTGTATTACATTCTTATGTCTTTCAAACTGTAAGGCTTTTGTTTTAATATTCATAAGATTACAGAATTTGTGTGTACAACTTGATTGAGGTTATTTCTTCATGAACCGAACAAAAATTGCCATCAATCCTTAAATGTTTTTTTCCTTTCAAATGCTTATACATGTAATAATTATTTCGACATTTATTGTCAGAAAACTTTTAAAATGGAAAGTCAAAATATCTACAAGAAAGGTTTGTAATAAGTCTCCATCTATATCAGTGTTTTTATAAAAAATCTCAGTCAGTACATGGAAAAATGTTAAAAAAACAAAACAAAAATATCTTTTTTTCATTTATGAAAATTTTGATCAGTAAATACATAATCCTGCCACGATATGTTGAGTAGTGTTAGTTACTTTGAAAAATATTGGGTATCTGATTTATGTCATAATGATTCTGAGAAAATGTCACTAAATTAAATGTATCTGCACTTAGTAGAGTTTTAGAGTTGGTTGTATGAGAAGGTTAAATGAGTGAATGTTTACTCGTGTGTTTTGTTACGCCAGCATGTCTTTCTATTTATACATTAGTGTGATATATATAAAACAGGTTGTTGATACACACTCCATTTTTATGCAAAATAAAAAATACATTGTTGTTTTTTGAGACATTGCGTAATGATTTACTTGCTCACAAAGTTCAGATTAAGCAAAATGTATTTTATAGCGGCTGTATGTGTATTCTCAGATGTGAAAATATCAGCCATGTACTCTGAACCTGAAAGTATATAAATAAGTCGTTAAAAAGCAAGAATTTTTGTTTAAATCTTCTGAAATGTCTGTGATAAAATATATTGGATTAAATTACAAAGAAAAATTAGGTTCCTCCCAAAAAAACGGGATGTGTTACATCTCTGATATTAGGTTACCACAACAAAGATCTGGATTTTGGAACTGTCACGATAGTGCAGGTTTTGTTCATCATTTTATTCTAATGTAAACATGATGATTTACGTCGTATATTCCGTCCAAGAATTATTTTGTGTTCTATTATTTGTTATTTCATATTACATTTGCTTCATATATTTAAGTATCAAAGAAATTTGTTTTTACCGATGATTTGTAAATTTTCCCTTTGATCTTTGACGAGTTGCATACAAACATATCAAAGTTTCACATACCTCAGTGTTCCTGTCACATCTTCAGTGTTAGTATCCTTCCATGTCAAAAAATAGTGCAAAATATTGATATAATTTGTTGTAAATCTAGCATTATTATTTATTTTAATTATATTGTTATAAGTGAAGCAATGCTCAATCTTTTAACAAACTTTGTTCATCAATTTGCAGTTTTAGTCAAATGTAGCCCTATTAAGTTGTGTTGCTGATACCGTACATACCTTAATATAGTAGATCTGTTGCAATCTGAAGACAAACAAAAAAATTAAAAAATTAACATACTTTAGGATTAGATTACAAAAAAAAAAAAACAGAAAGAAGAATTGTTAACCAAAAATGATCAGATGTTATTATCAATTTTTTATTCCTTTGGTTTTTTTTTCAATTTTTGGGGGGGTTTTATTTTTTGGTTTTTGATTATTTTTTTTTTTGATTTTTTTTTTTTTTTTTTTTTTTTTTTTTTGAAAGAAAAATAATCTTGAAACAAAATTATTGTTTATAATTCAAGGAAACGACTAATTACAACAAAGCAACCCATTTTTTTTTATAGTTCCAACATTCATTAAGTCTCCATATTATTACACTGTATTGATAGACATTCATTATACTTTGTTAATTTTTTTTTCTTTATACAAATAATTCAAAGCAATAAATCATACTAAAAACCTGTTATTCATGATGCTGTTTTTGAAATTTAGCAGTGGAACTTGTGTGTATCTAACCCTACAAGGGCCAATAGAAAAAATCATTTTGAAATTTGTTACATACAATTAGACTTACATTTATTATTTACTGTTTGGGTTTGGAAAATAAATTTGTTATATTTTTGTTAGTTAAAGCCAGGTTTTACAATATGAAGAAATATAATACTAATTTAATTAGTTTGTGAGAAGTGTAAATATTGTTACAATGTAGAAAAATTGACACATTATTTATATTCTATTGTTTTTCTACAAATCTGATACCTATTTTCAATAAAAATGATGAAAATGTAGATACTTAGTGTTATTTTAGTAATTAATAGTCACATATTTTCCAGTCCACTATTCGCTATTAGGGGTCGTCGTGGTTGTGATTGTATACGTATGATAGTTGGATTTACAACTACCTGTGCAATCAGTGCCTATCACCACTAAAGTAATGAGTTTGAATCCTGACCATGGCGAGGTGCACTCGATACAATATTATGTGATAAAGTTTGTCAGTGACTTGCGACAGGTCAGTTGTTTTCTCCGGGTACTCAGATTTCCTCCACCAATAAGACAGATTGCCACGATATATCTTAAATATTGCAGAGTGTCAAGTGATCCTATATTTTCCCGATATTTTCAAGATTTTGCTATATTTCCTATATTTTCCTAAATTACATCCCAAAATCCTATATTTTTCCAAAACTATGAGAGAAATAAGTTGAGTCTTGAATTTTGAGTGGAATTTTCATATAAACATGACAAATAGAGGCTATACAAGATATTAATACTGATACTTCTATAGTTTTTAGCTGATCTTGAATCAACAGATGCATTCATGTGACCTTTTTATTGTTGAATTTTCTTAGGGCTTAAATTCACATGATCACATATTTATTTTGGTATTGTATTCATTTGTGGTGCATGTCCATATTTACTTAGTACCATTTCCTTGGTTAGGATTATACATCTTGAATACAATGTTTAATGGTCTACAACATAAAAAATACCACCTTGACTCTCAGGGCTTTTGGACAAGCCCAGTTTATCACTACATTTATCACATATTTGTATGTCATACGTACTTTTTGCATGTGTGATAAATGAAGATGTTCCCGATCCATATCAGTGCCGGAGCAAATAACCAGCTATTTTTCCCCATGTCGATGACGTCATTGTGACACGTAAAAAAAACGTGACAGACGAGGAAGCATCCACAAATCGATACCCAGAGATGAAGAATGTCAATAAAAAACGTAAAACTAAGAGTGACATAAGAATATTCAAGGATTGTGATTCAACAGTTTATACGAGTGGTTTTTATTTGTACATAATTTAAACATAACAAATAAAAATTGACTGATTTTCCTATATATTTCAACTAAAAATTAACAATCCTGTTTAAATTATGCACAAATAAAAACCACTCATATAAACATAATGAGCAAATAAACAATCAAAATATAGACAATTCTGAATGTTTTGGTGTGAGATTTGTTAAAATCTATCCAGAAATGACTTCACAATAAAAAAAAAAAAAAAATATGGTGTTGGTTGATTATGTAGGGATTTTTTTTACATGTGGCAATACTTTTGGTCACATGCTGTATACCAAACAAACACAAATAACGTAAATAAGACATTTTTACAAACAACTGGAGGTCAAGACGAACCGAACATCGTTTCTATGCGGATATCATCATATAAAAAGTTCTCAAGATTAAGACTCGACATTCTTTACAACCCCGTTGCTCACCGAGTTGTATGCGAGTGCTGGTATTTTACTCACATGTAGGAAACACTTTCATACCAGGGGGAGGTTTAGACCTATTATTTTTATTGAAGTGGTTATGTATATGTTGGCTAATTCCAAAATCTTCGGTATTCTGTGTATAGTTTTGTGGGAAATTGTTTGTCCTGTATCTTTTCTTGGTGCCATTGTATTGTCTGTCCTTCTTCCACCAACGGCTTCTGATTGCCCCTCTGATATATTCAAATTGTTCGTACCTATTGACCAATAGAAACTAACTTCAGACCCACACGTAGCTTTAAATTTGAACTAGTAGCAGACTCTGTGCTGCATAGAGGCAATCCCGAAGAATGCAAACGACTGGTTGAAAGACAGATCTAACATAGAAACTTGTCGACATCGGAAATGACAACCATTTGTTTTCGTAATACAATGCATATCGATTACTTTTTTTCCAACCATGGCACCATATTAGCATGTTCGTCTCGAGTGCGGTAGATCGCGGGTTCGAGATCAAGTCGGGTCAAACCAAGACTACAAAATTGTGTCTTCGCAAAGCACGCAGCATTCAGGTAAGAGCAAAGACTGATTGGCTTGGAATCGGAATAATGTGACCGATTGGTGCGATACGTCTACCCACGGACTGTTGCTTTAATGGACTATGACTATAAAAAGTCAACTAACCGTGCTGGTCTAGTACAAAGCAGACATTATCATCTTCATCATCATCTAATCATGTACATGTAACATGTGTTCGCCATGATATAGCTGCAAAAATGCTCATTTAGCGTTAAACAGCAATCACCCACTCACTCTAATCATAGTAAAGAGGAGATAAACTCATGTAATCATATGCAAGAGGTAGAGGCAGAAAATATTACCTTCTTCATAATGAGAATTGTCCAATATTTCAGCTATATTGTGGAGGTCAGTTTTGTTGGTGTATAATACCGAAGTACCTAGAGAAATCAGCCGATTCGAACTCACAACTTTAGAGGTGATTTGCACTGATTGCACAGCTAGGTATAAATCCAACTACCATGCGATCACGTCCACGATGGCCCCAAGTTGAACACAAGAGATGTTTGGAACATGTTGTATGAAAGAATTTAAGTACCAAAAAAAAAATGATTTTCATGTTTTTAAGCAAAATATGCTTCTACAAAAGATAAGGGAGGAACATAATTCAAACCCGCACTACATACACGATAAAGACAACAACAAAATACCAAACAATATGATAATACAAACGTTGATATCTAATTTTGTGCGCACGATGCGTTTCTGAAATACTTTATCGGAGACGCTCAAATTCAGAAGATAGGAAACGTATTGAAAAAAAATGCATTTAAAAAAACTACCAAATCACACACACAGCTAACTAATAACAAAAAAAATACTCAAACAGGGATCAAAAATTAAAAGACTTTGTCATAAATAAGACTAGAAATATGTATTCGTAATTGTAGCCAAAGGGAAATAACTCTAAATATGCTTAGCATACTTACAAATTTGACCTCCGCTGTTTACAAGATTACAAGTCAGTTTCAAAAGGAAGGGGGGGGGGGGGGGGGGGGGGGGTATGTTCTCGACTTTCTACTGCCCATGAAAAAGTATGGAGAGTTGGGGTGGCACAAACAATTTAGTCTTTTGTAGCCGCTCTAATGCTCTTACTCTTCTCTTGAAATCTACAAAAAAAATCTTTAGTGTGCAGGAAGCGTGGTACTGTCCACTATGTTCCTCGGTCAGGCTTTCTCTATTACTACCCGACACCCAACTCATCTAGAGGGCTCCACCTACCCACCGCTGATCAGTTCTGTGAGTTTGAGCCCTGGGAACTTTCACCTCACCAATACTCAGTAAACTGGACAAGTATTGTTGATGAATATGATATGGGAGACTTCAATTGAAGGAAATAAATATATATTTATAACAAAATATCTTCTACAAATACAGAAATATAATGTACGTTATACAAAATAATAATGCAACGAATATACAGACCCGACACTTTATATACAGTAAGGGGACATAATTGGAAGTCACCTCCAATTTGTTATATATTTAATGTAAAACCACATTTTGCAAAAATAATTATACATCTAGATAATTTTTTGACCAATTTTGCTGAAATTGTTGCTCACAGATGCAAAATGTTTTGAAGTTTTTCTCATGATCTTCATATGATTTTTTTATTTATAGTTTCCAACTTCACCATTTAAGGACAGTCCTGAATTCTTGAAATTCAAATATGCTATAATAATTTAGTAGACTGTCACCTTCAAATTAATTTTGGTACTGAAATCAGGACTTAAAAAAATCTTAAATCACAAAATTATATGAAGATAATGAAGAAAATTTTTAAAGCAATACGCATTTGTGGGCGTAAATTTCACCAACATTGGTCAAGAAATGATCTCTGTATATCGTTTCCTTTTTGAAAAATTGTTGTTTTATGTGAAATATATAGGGACAAATCAGAGGTGAGGAAGAATTATGTCCCCTTACTGTAGTTTAGTGTCACTTCTCGTTAAAACTGACACAAAGCAAACATTTCATATACAACTTCAAACTCTATCTGACAATTTCGGACAATTTTAAGAGTAAAACGAGATTACACTGTAGCACCTTATACTCCCGAATATGCAAGAAAATACAGACCCGACACTTTATATAGCTTAGTGTTACTTCTTGTTAAAAACGACACATAGCAAGCATATCATATACAACTTCAAACATTATTTGACAATATTTCTGTTTTCTTTCCGGCAACTTCAAAAGTCAAATGAGATTACACTGTAGCACCTTATATTCCCGGGTATACAAGAAAATAATGCAACGAATTTACAGACCCGACACTTTATATAGTTAAGTGTTACTTCTTGTTAAAACTGACACAAAGCAAGCATAATTATCATATATAACTTCAAACACTATATGACTATTTCGGACAACTTGAAAAAGTCAAACGAGATTACATTGTAGCATCTTATACTTTCGAGTATGCAACGAATATACAGATCCGACACTTTTTATAGCTGAGTGTCATTTCTTATTAAAACTGACATATAGCAAGCATATCATATACAATGTACAACTTCAAACATTATTTGACAATATTTCTGTTTTCTTTCCGGCAACTTCAAAAGTCAAATGAGATTACACTGTAGCACCTTATACTCCCGGGTATACTTCCGGGTTACACATATAGTTATAGTTGTAAACGTCACAAAAATATAAT
Source organism: Bathymodiolus septemdierum (assembly GCA_963383655.1). Taxonomy (NCBI): domain Eukaryota; kingdom Metazoa; phylum Mollusca; class Bivalvia; order Mytilida; family Modiolidae; genus Bathymodiolus; species Bathymodiolus septemdierum. The sequence continues at coordinate 35,057,505 of OY726529.1, read as the reverse complement.
GCAATCAAGAAACCACTCTTGCTTTTCGTGCAAAACCCATTACAACACCACTAATTATACAAAATATCGCTGCAACGATGCTTAATCCAAATGACCAGGAAAGTCTATGTGTATACGACGTCATAACTGTCTGGTATGGAACTATAGCCTTCCCTTCACTAAGCGATGCTCCAAATACAATGGCTCCAATTATAATTAGAATACCTGAAAGTTACACAGTGGATACATTTTAAACAGTAAAATTGATGCTTAGAAATATAGCATACATCTTACTATTGTAACATATCCGAATAATATAACATGACGAGTGTCTTATAAGAAGCAGGAACTGCTGCCTACCTTTCGCGAGCACCTGGGTTCATTGGTTGTTGTTGGGGTTTTTTGGTGGTGTCCGTATTGCTCATCTTTTGAGCTTAGTGTGTTGTGTTTTATTGTTTGTTTTATTCGCCCTGTGTCTTGTATGCTCGGGGCTCGGGCGGTTCAATGAGTTAGGTCGTTGGATCTAACAACTCATACATGCCTATCACCAATACGGTGTGGGTTCGCGCCCGGTTTTGTAAATTACAAAAAGGGTGCACTCGACTCGCAGCCGCAAGTGATAAAGTTTACCAGTTGCTTGCCCATGGTCGGTGGTTCTCTCCGAGTACTCCGGCTTCCTACACCACTAAAACTGGTCGCCATGAAATAGCTGAAATATTGTTGAAAGTGGCGTTAAAACACCAAAAATCAATCAATCTTGTGTGTGCAACATTGCCAGTGTATCTGGATTGCCCATTCGTTATTGGTCCTTAGGTTTTCACTTACGTTTATATACTTTATTTCATCTGAGAAACGTGCTACAAAGATGAAGGCATTACATCCTCAAACTTTGCCATACACATATTCTCATGACTAGAATTTAAAAAAAGATAAAAAGAAGTGTGTTCTGTTAGGAATAGGTGCATTAATACATTTGTCTGTATGGTAGTAATATACATACGTGATTATTTTTAAAGTTGGACAACACATCGGTGGTGTAATGGTTAAAGTGGTCGCCCCGAGTGCGGAACACTGTGTGTTTGGGTTCTGGTTGGGTTAAACCAAAGATTCTAAAATTGGTATGTGTTGCTTCTCCGTTAAGTATTAAGTACGCAGCATTACGGGTTAAGAGCAAAGACTGGTTGGCTCGGAACAACGATAATATGTATAAGTAGAGCGGCTTGTCTTTCCTTGGAGAGTGTTGCAGTAAACTAGTATAATTAGTCTATAAAATCCAACTAAGCTGTTGGTCCAGTACAAGACGGACATCACCACCATCTCATATTTGTTTTGTTGATATTGGTGGAATTGTTGACTATAACTGTAAAAACATTCTTCTCGTAACGAGCGGACATACAGACAGTGGAAAACCAAAGAGACTAGTGTTTTATGTTTTTCTATTCTTGTAACATTCAATCCATTGTTGTTTGTGACATATTTTACCACTTATTATTTCATGTCCGTCCTATATTAAACATATCATACAACTTGTAGAAAATCATATAATACATTAATTAGTCATGTTCATTTTGAACTTTTGTAATAATTAAATGAATACGTTATCATTTTGTACAGCAATTCGAGCAGACGACAGTAATCAAAGCGATTTGTTTTCGACTTGCAGTAACGTTTTCGCTTAATAACATCTGAATTATGATTTTGTATTTGTGGTTGTTTTTATCTATTGTAATAAAGTGAAGTATCTGGAACATTTCTTTTCATGTTTAGTTTAGTTTTTGTAGTTTTTCTTCATCTCTTCCTGCCTAAATGGTCCCAATATCCAATTATCTGGACTATTTTGTTATGAGGATCAATGAATATATTTTCATAGTGAAGATATTTGTAAGAATTAAAAAATATATATTCACGCTACTGCTGCAGCTCAGTTCATTTCTTCATAACTCTCAGTATATGTGCTGGTAGAGTGTTAATTAGGATTTCATCCGAATAAAACCACAGCTCTTACTTGGGCACATTTACTGACATATATCAGCGCTGGAGATCCGAAGAAATCTAATATGAGAGAGACCCTATGTTACGAATATTTAATGATAAATACGAATGAATATTTTTTTTGCCAATCGGATTAATGCAGTATAATATTAAATCACAACACTTTCATAGTTGGAAGCGCCATTTTCAATGACTAGCAACAGTCATGACATAGGGTCACTCACATGTCATTAGTGATAGTGTTTCTTTAGATCTCCTCGCAGCGACATATCAGTAAAGTGGAGACAGCGTGAGATATTATTTTAATCACATTGATTTGGATTCAATGTGTAGATAAATATATACCTGCTACAATTGCACTGCTCATTGCAGAAGTCTTAAACATCCTGTCGTACTTTTCAGAGTTAAGAAAGGTATATAAACCCATGAACACAAGCGCACCACCACCCAACATCATCCCTATCACGTTTAAAGCTCTCACAGCTACCAACCATCCTGAAATATATATAACATTGTATAAAGTAATAATAATCGAACCATTTTCATCAATACTGTCTTGTCACACTAAATTTATATATCTACGTTTTTATTACTACCACTGGGTGGATACATCTGCTGGTGGACTATTAGTCCCCGATGGAATCATCAATCCAGTAGTCAGTTATTTGGCACGGATAAGGTTTATTAGATATATTGATGTTTGAAATATAAAGTTCCTAAATACTGTAATATTACAGCTAATATAGATCCCTAGGATATAGGCAACCTTAGCCGATTTTGCATATCCTGTATGTCAGTGACTTGCGGTAGGTCGGTGGTTTTCTCTGGGTACTCTTTGTTGAAAGTGGCGTTAAACACCATATCATATTATCCTCTTTGGGTTACTTGCTCCCAACGATTTTAAATTACTTGGTTTACCAATCTTTTATCTAGTTCCGGTTGTACCTGATGAAGGTTATTCCAGGAACGCGTCGTGTGCTCTAAATTAGATATCTACGTTTTTTACTATAGTCCTGTTATATTTGTAATAAGCTTTATTTGCATCTGATAACTAGAATATTCGCTTAATTCGAAGGAAAAGAGTTGTGTCCATTCGACATAACCAGATTATACTGTAATACGATCAGTAATCGGGGGCCGTCGTGATCGTAAGGTAGTTGGGTTTACAACTAACTCTGCAATCAGTGCCTATCACCACTAAAGTTGTGAGTTTGAATCCCGCTCATGGCGAGGTGTACTCGATACAACATTATGTGATAAAGTTTGTCAGTGACTTGCGGCAGTTCGGTGGTTTTCTCCGTGTATTTCAGGTTTCTCCGCCAATAAAACTGACCGCCACGATATAACTGAAATATTGTTGAAAGTGGCGTTAAACACCATAAGCCATAACCACAAACTGATCAGTAATCGGACGTCATTTTCAACAATATTTGAGTTATATCATGGCGGTCAGTTTTATTGGTGAAGAAAACTGTAGTAATAATCGAAGAAAACCATCGACGTGATCCATGTCACTGACAAACATAATCAGTAAAATGGTGTATCCAGTACACCTCGCCATATGGTAATAGTTACTGATGGCATAGGTTATTGTAAACCTAACTGCGAATGCTCGTGATATCTAATAAATTGGTAGACAAGGTTGTGGTGATGTGTCGTACTTCCGATAATGTTTCCTTTATTACCTCTATACTATTACATGTCAGGATGTAGTTAAGACAGAATTTATTTTTTTGGAAACATTGTGCTTGGGCATATATAAAAATAATATCGTTTTAGTTACTCAATTTGTTCAATGTGATACGTATTATAGTAAACGGCTACTTATGTAAATGTCTGTCTGGTTAGGCAGGGGTTGTTATTTATTAACTGCACTGCATACATCAATCTAACACGCTCAAAGTCGAAAGATAGGAAAGCCAAATAATAAAAAGTTTTGGGAGCAATAAAACCAAAGGGCCCAAAACAATCATGTTAACTGTGGTACTCAGTGTTAATGGGGCGTACCGTATTTACAAATGGTTTTAATCTGTTGGGGGGAAGGGAGGGGGTAATATCATCTCTATAAGATTACCACCCCCTTTTTGGTAGGTATATATTACGATGACCCCTTACCAAACAAATGAATAAAACGATAATGACCAATAGGGTCGCTCTTTCTAAATTTGGGTATTAGGGATACAGCTGCATTTTATACAAGAAAAAAAAATCCTCCATTCATATTCCTTCGGCATCAAAACCCTACCCGTTCATTAACAATGCCCATTTATATATTGTGAAGTAGTTGATGGCCCATACATATTTTAGGCAAAAATACAAAGATGGTCATGAACCAATTTTGCACAGAAACTTCCATTAGAAGTGATTTTAAAAGAATTTGGTTTAGCAATAAAGAAGCAGAGTCTTGCATAAATATGACCCATTGATATATCTTGTTCTCAAATAATACATTCAATGTGACATAGCAATATGCATTTTGGGATATCCGTCTACTATGCATCATGTCAATGCATGCTATTAATAACAGGACAAAAGCATCCAACCATTTTTAATTGTTTGTAAAAGTGAAAATGGGTTCATATCTTTAGCTTTATACTCTTGACGTTTTGCACGATACTAATTCAAATTTTGCTATTAACAGATGGTGTTACTCTTTTTCTGAATGAAATAGGTTGAAGCATTTCTTTGTATATCACTTTTATCAATAACCATTTAATAAAATATTGATAAACGATGTGGGGCCGTCGTGGTCGTGATCGTATGGTATGGTAGTTGAATTTACAACTACCTGTGTATCAGCACTAACGTTGTGAGTTCGAACCCCGTTCATGGCGAGGTGTACTCAATACAAAAGTATGTGATAAAGTTTGTCAGTGACTTACGGCAGGTCGGTGGTTTTCTCTGGGAACTCCTTTTTCTCCACCAATAAAACTGACCACCACGATATAGCTGAAATATTGTTGAAAGTGGCCTCAAGAACAATAAACCAAAACCAACCCATAAGCGATGCGACGGCATAGGTCTAAATGATATTATTCGATTGAATTATCACTATAAACGAGATGGTATAAAATGCCATATGAAAGGTAAATGTCCCTAAATTCAGTTTGTCAGTGTCTTGCGGCAGGTCTGTGGTTTTCTCCTGGTACTCCAGTGTTCTCCACCAATAAAACTGACCGCCACGTTATAACTGAAATATTGTTGAAAGTGGCGTTAAACACCATAATCCTAACCCTAAATTCATTTCATAGCCTGTTTCTCTGAGTGGAATTTTGAATAATAAGAATAACATTGATCGACTGATTGATCTGTTTAATTTGGTTTGATTTAAAACCACAATCTACACAATATTAAAAAACCGTTAGAGGGGTTTGATGGTTTTTAACGCCACTTTCAACAATATGTCAGTCACTGACAAACTTTATCACATAATGTATGGAGTACACCTCGCTTGAGCGGGATTCGAAATCACAACTTCAGTGGTGATAGGCACCGATTGCACAGATAGTTGTATATCCAACCACCATACAATCACGACCACGACGGCCCCTAAATATAACCGTTAGAGAAAAACGAAGTAATCAAAAATGGAACAGGACAAAGACAAACAAACAAAACACAACACAACACTGAAAGTGAAAACTAAAAAGATGAGCAACACTGACCCCCATCAAACAATCCCGATGTGACCCATGTGCTGCTCACGAAGGCTAAGCAATTGTCATAGTTTAAAGAATTCGACGGACATTAAAACACATAAACCACCCTGCAACGAATTGAATTTAGGACACGGTTTTAGAAATGTACATGTTTTTAGCATCACCATGGAGACAGATAACTTACCAGGAGTGTCATGACAAATAGCGAATAATGCGAAAACGCCTGTACACGATGTCCATAATCCGTGGGCCTGTGTGTTGCCTACTAATTGATTATAACTATTCCTGCCGTAAGTGGATAATATTACCCAATGTGCACTACATACGGCAATCAGTTCCATAATCCAGCCAATAAACATAAGTACTATTGATACGGCTCCGATTTTCGACACACGTTTTGCAGGTGATAATCCATATCCATCCTCAGAATGGGGTCCAAATCCGAACCAAATTGGAATACACATTATTAGAACGTACGTAAGTCCAGAATATTAAAAGACTGTAAACGTACTGTTATTCTTATAGTAACTGATGTTTACAAGACAAGTTGCTGATGAAAGTAAATGTTACTAATAAAAGAATAAACATACCTTTAGAAGAGGTTCACAAGGGGGCTTGGAGAAAACCGGAAACAAAATAACGTAAAACATTCGATTATTCATCACAGAACTATTTGCCAATATTATTTAGGTAGAAAGAAGATAAAAATAGAAAGTGATAAAAACAAAAATAAAACATCTATTTCAAAAATAGATGGAACCCTATCTAACCACTCATGAATCATAATATCAAGGTAAATGTTGCTGTCAAGCTTAGTTAGCAACTCATTGATCATTACTGAAATAATTCTTTCCGCCTCAGCTCAAAGGCTACCTGACAACGGTGATGATATTGTAAAACATAATCGCTCTTAAATCGTTCTTTTACGCCCCCACACACAGCGTGCATAATGTATGCATATCACATTTACATTTATATATAAATAAAAAAAAACATATGACGATAATCAGTTTTAAGTATTTGAAATAAACACCAGCCAAAATGATACTCGAGAGAGCATTGTAATAATATTTTAATATTCTCGGAATATCTCTTGATTCTCTAATGTAGCATACGTATAAATATTTTAATAGTGAACTTGGGGAATAAATTACTTACACTTGCTAACTAATTTATTTGATTTCAACTTTCTTTCACATTTGTCTTATGACTAATAACTAAAGTTTAATAGTACAGTTTTAGTTGATTTAAAACATTTTTTCTTCAGTTAATATTATTTCAACTGCAGTATTATTTTTACTAACATTGTCTTTATTATCAAAAATTATTTTAACTTAGTTATTAGATCTATATATAAAAAAACAACATATTTATGTTGTCTACACACTTATTTAACCCCGCCACTAAGCTTATTACTGAAGTGCCTGTACCCAGCCGGGAAATTGAACGGTCATGGTATAAGTCGGGATAAGTGAGTTAGGGGTATCGATTTTGCTTCTTTATACGATTTTTCTATTTGATTTAGGAACTGTTTGGACAGTGTGGTATTATTTTGTTTTTCATTTTAAATTATACTATTCACAAAATAATTATAAAAAAAAACTAACTATTTTTTTTAAGCATTTTTTTACTTTCATTTCAAATGAGAAGGTAAGCAAGAAACTAATTTTAAAAATAGCACTAATAAAAAAAACCAGTTGATATGTAATTTAGTGCGCACGACGCGTTTCTGGAATAACCTTCATCAGGTATGTTCTAAGTCGAAAGATTGGAAATTCAAATAATTTAACTAAGCTTTACTATACACATAAGTGTAAGGAATTCAATTTTTTTAAACCACATACACACAACGTATATGGCATGATGGGGTGATATTGTGATTTCTGACTAAGGCAGTATGCACAGGTATATTATCAGATGATATGCTCTATAATTAATAATGACAGACAAAGATACAGTTACTAGTATATAAATAGAAATGATATACAAATAATTAAAACGTCCAGTTTTGACAAAATTTTCATCGGTCTGATAAATAAGGGCAATAACAAAATTACCGAACTCCGAACAATCTTACAAAGGGAAAGTCAAAACTCATAAGTATATAAACAGACAAAATCAGTCAACAACCGGAAAACTGTGAAAACCGTAATGACCCTGACTTGGTACAGGCATTTCTAAAGAAATGGTGGGTTGAATCAGATTTTAAAGCGCCAAACCTCCCCCTTTCATTACGGCTCAAAGGTCCACAGTAATTATAAACTCGATTGTCTTCATATAACATAGGGACTAGATTGTATGGTAGTTTGGATAAAGATCTATTTGTACAATCAATGTCTATCACCGTTCGATTCCCACCCATGGCGATGTTTTTTTTCTTCAATTCAATTCTTTATTAACCAATGTCATACAACATATAGGTATACATATATTCAATATTTACAATTATACTGATCATAAATAAGACAAAGCACATACAAAATATCACACACAAAAAAGATATATATCATAAGTCCACACAGAACATTACAAATTCACTACAGATTATAGTCTAAAACTGTAGACTACATTCAACAGTCAGTTGAAAATACAATTTAAAAATGTAAAAGCTACAGAGTGTCAGCTCTAAGTTTTAATGCACGGCAAATATATTTACCTAAATTACATAATTGTTTTACATTTGTTATGTTAAATAATTGTAATAATTTAAAAACTGATGGTTTTCTCCAATAATATGGCTTTATGAGATTACATCGCAAATTAGTATACATAGGGCAAAGTAAAATAAAATGCATTTCATCTTCCATATCATCTATACAAAATTTACAATTTCTATTGTTTCTATTTACATTATAATACCTTCCTTGTTCAATAGAAAGGTTATGTGATGATAGTCTCATTTTAATTATATATTTCTTATACAATTCAGGTATAGGTTTAGTTAAATATGTTTGTATATAAAATGTAGGTACAAGATACTGATATAAGTTACATTTAGTTGATGTATGCAAAATTTCGTCAAACTCTTGCTTAGCTATATCATACAATCTCTGTTTGATAATTACAAGATGCTCTTTACATAAAGATTGTTGTGCATGCCACAAATTGTTTAAACCAATACGACATAATTCATTACGTACACAGCACACCCAATTATTTGTATCATTTGGATTTTTTAAACACATATCATATAAATAATTATAACAACCATTTAATATACAATTATCTGTATTCATCAATTTTAACCAGTATTTAAAAATGCGTATCTTTCTTGTAACGAACATAGGGTATCTACCAAGCTCATAATATGTCATAACATTAGGAGTACATGTTTTAACATTTAATATACGTTTACAATATTCAATACGTACTCTCTCAATTTCAGGGGATGTGTACTAGTACTCGCTACAACTAGAAATGTGTTACTATTTTTTTTCAATCCTGGTACCCCGACTATATCTCCACTAATAGAACCTGACTACCGGAAGTTGGATATGTTGTTGAAAGTGGAGTTAAGCATCATTAACACTACCTATATACAATAAAAGTAACAACCGCAGTACTTTTGAAATAAACTATCAATGCATTTTTCAATGTGTTTTGTTTTATTTCTTTACACTTATAGAAATAGACACATTGGAAGATGCCCAAAGGAATCTTCCGGATTCTGACAATTTACAAAATTCAAAATTCAGATTTCATTTGCATGTGGATTCGTGATTCGTCGTAAACACTTCCCGGTCCTTTCCTCATTCATGACTTATCACCGGGTTTGTAACTAGATTAACACGACGGGTGCCACTAGTGGAGCAGGAACGGCTCACACTTCCGGAGCACCTGAGTTCACCCCCGGATTTTAGTGAGATTCGTGTTACTCGATCTTTAGTTCTATGTGCATGTCTTGTAGATCGTTGTTTGTCCTGTTTCTTTTGGCCATTGTGTTTTCTGTCCTTCTTCGACTTGCGGATTCTGATTACCCCGATGGTATCTTCAAACTCTTCTTAAGCAAAGTTGTGTGGTCTATGCAATTGATTTTTACATACGAGGAAGAGGCTAATTACTATTTTACTCAGAGGCTGATCCAGACTTACCGAAATAAGGTTCTAAAAAGGGGTGTTGGAGAGAGAACGAACTAAACTTTGGCAAGAAAATCACCTTATTTACAAAAAATATCCAGATAAGAACCTACTAACCCGAGCCTCCATGATCCCATTATATTACTCCATAAAATTTACAAATTCTTTTTTATGTTTTTATATTTCCTTTGAAAAAATATATTTGCTATTTTGGAGAGCTCCGAGCCCACCACCTACGAAACAAATCAGTGCATTAACTGTGCTGGTCCCTCAGGGAGCTATGATACATATGAATATAGGAAAAGAAAGTTTACAATATTATTTTATTCATGGGTATTGAAATAAACATGTAATTGACAAGTAATAAACATTTTTTAAATTGTTTACATCTTACATACTGGATTTAATTATCTAATTAAAAAAACAAACAAACATTGAGGTGACCCCAAGGAATTAACATTGTATCTGGACATCAGTTTATAGATCACCGACTTCAGTCAGCTTTCTTTTTGACTAATTATCAAATATGTATCACCCTATGGTCATCATTCGTGGTCGTGATTTTACGGTAGTTAGATATGCAAGCCGTGACTATAACTAATAACATTAGCAAGTTAGATTCACGCTCATGGCAAGGTTAACTCGATACGACCACTCTTATGTCAATTTTTCCCAGTAAATTACTGAACTATTGTTAATTGTGGCACAAAACTCTCATCTATATTTCTGTCAATTTAAATGGTTGATTTAATACATAATATTGTGTCCAACAATCGTATAGTTTAATACTTGAAATAATAAAGTTCTCAGGAGGGGGTGTTTGGCAATCCACAATTGATAAAAATAAAAATAAAAGGATTGCACACGACAGTGAATTCGAACAGAAAAAAACATAACATTTATTTAATTTTAGAATAAAGATTTTAAGAAATCATATATCCAACGATTTGATTGACTGTATTGTTGATTACAATCAAGTGACTTAACATTCTGATTGACTAATTTAGTTCAGACATGGATTGGTTTTTTTTTAAATAACCTTCATCATAATTTGATTTAATATCTTTGAGTTATATACTTTAATTCAGCTTTAATTAATGCATATTTATTCTGCACCAAGCACAAGTTGGAATAAATCTCCATTCGGTACCAATGCATCCCTTGGTGCTTTCTGCAGATGTGACACGTGTATACTTTTATTATTAATTATCATTTTAATGAGTATATATACTATATACTCAAACTGAATTATAAAACACTTGTTAACACTTATTATTTATAATTATTATATATATATGTATGTATATATAACTATATATACTATACTCAAACTGAATATAAAATTCTAAGACAATCTTGCTTGAATTACTTCCCTTTGTTTTAATCTGTGACAGACGTGGTTTATGGTAATAAAATAATTATTATATTTTACTTTATTTATTGTGTATGTGCTAATTATAAATGTTGTATCATGCCCTCCAGGGGCCCTGATTTGGAAAATAAAGTCTCTTGTATCTTGTATGTCGGGACGCTTTCTTTCAAGATACAAGTCGAGCTCAATTAAAAACACAGGCTTAATGCGAACGCATGTTTCTTTTTCGGTCGAGTTATGGTCAACGCTGAATCAATATTTTTTTTTCAAATCTGACATTGCGATATATAATAAAAGACAGTCGGCATAATTTTTAAAACGAGGAAAACATGTCTTACTGCTGCTCCCAATTTGTCCATCCTTTTTTCGTTTTCATCAGTGATGTGTACCAGTAAAGCCCCTGTTACACGGTAAAGCAAGTATCATGATACATGTACTTGTATCATAAACCAAAACATACAGTGTAAACAGTGCTATTACTCTGTATCATGCAACTTTTAGAAGTTGCATGATACACACTTTTCTATTCTGTACAACAAGGATCACGATACATTTTATCTCTGACCAATCAGAGATCTTGGATTGAGGTCAGGAAGTTACAACATCATCAACAAATAAAAGCACATGGTCAGCACATGGTAAATAAAACATGACTGGAAAGGGGAAAAAAGCCCTATTGAAGTTATTTGGTCAAAGGAACAGATGGAGAGTCTCCTCAATTTGTATGATAATGTCTTCATTGTCAGGATTCTCCAATTTGGCGGGAACAATTTGTAAACAAACTCTGCATGAAACATGCTACTTGATTTAGTGTGTAAACTGACAAGGATCATGATACAAAAAGTTGCATGATACAAGAATCGCGATACTTGCTTTACCGTGTAACAGAGCCTTAAGACAAAAGAATATCAGTGCATCTGGCAGACGACCATTGACAGGCACGTGTACAGCATTACTTTTTTTGATATGAGAAAAATACAATTTTATAATCGAGTATGTATGATTGTTGTGTTGAAAATATTTAGGTGTTCAATATATGAATATTCTTTAAAAAAAAAACACCAAAAAACCCCCAAAATAATAGAATGAATTTGAATTTGAATTTTTGGTGTTTTACGCCACTTTCAGCAATATTTCAGCTATATCATGGCGACCAGTTTTAGTGGTGGAAGAAGCCAGAGTACTCGGAGAGAACCACCGACCATGGGCAAGCAATTGGTAAGGTAAACTTTATCACTTGCGGATGCGAGTCGAGTGCACCCTTTTTTGTAATTTACAAAGCCGGGCGCGAACCCACGCTGTATTGGTGATAGGCTTGTATGAGCTGTTGGATCCAACGACCTAACTCATTGAGCTATCCCGGCCCTCCAAAATAATAGAAGAAGAAGAAGAAAAAACCATCGCGATTGTCTTACAACGTGCTCTGTTCCGATAATCTAGCAAAGATATCAACATATTTTTTACTTTCCTATTTTCTTCACAAAGTGTCAGAATTCACATTAAGAACATAGTTTTAGTACATTTGTACATCATATATTAAATATCTCAACCGGTCAGTGTATCACTTCCCGTAAAATATTAATGACTAATATAAATACCTGCAATGCCATCTGCAAATCCTGAACATGATGTTGTGAGAACTGTAGAAACCACACGTTTACACGAAAGCCAGAGTCCTGTATGTCCTATCTTCCCTACGAGCGGAGCATATGTCAGATTCCAATATGGCGACGCCAAAGCAACAATTTCTATAATTCCTCCAAGAATAATAATAACAATCGCAGCAAATGATGCTCTTGAAAATCTATCAAAAAACTTCATTGTTATTGAATAAAATTACACAAATAATATCAAATCAACAGTCACATGTTTGATCAATTGTCAAAGTTATTAGGTGTAGCCTTGGGCAGACGACTAAATTGAAAAGCAAGACGATCGCGAGATCGTCACTCTCTACCTGCTGGTGTCGTAAAAGTTCTCATATCATACATTTATATCTACCTTTGAGACAAATAATCGGAAGTCAATTCAATATCTTAATTTATTTTACTAGCACATACATATTTGGGAATAAACATTGAATGACATATTTAAATATTGTGGGAATGTGTTACCTGTATTTATATACATTGACCGCGGGAAAATGTTAAGCTTAGTTCAGTGGGCCATGCATCCAGGTGTGGTTTGTGTACATATACATATATGTAATATAAAATGATAAGATGAGGTAGACTTGTTACATATGTTAAAACTAACTGTAAACAAATTTCATTAAATTATTTGTTAAATATATGACACAATTGAATCGGAAATAAGTTTTTCCAAACTTATGATGTCTTTTCCTGAATACCATCATTTACAATAATGTGTTATCATGCGCAAATGAAATGATATACATGTAATTTGCATGTATAATGTATATACATGTAATTTGCATGTATAATGTATATACATGTAGATAAACACAGAGCGATTATATATAGAAACATAACTAGAAGCTAAATAGAAAGAAAGGAAAAGAAATATTTTTGGAGATGTGTGTTGGTTACTTTATTCGTTTTAGACAATTGTAAATCTTTTGGAGTATATACATTTTCTTGATATGTTAGGTTGGTTGGTTGGTTTTATTGTGTTTAACGCCACTTTCAACAATATTTCAGTTATATCGTGGTGGTCAATTTATTGGTGGAGGAAACCGGAGTGCCCGGGAAAAAGCACCGACCTGCCGCAAGTCACTGACAAACTTTATTACATAATGTTGTACCGAGAACGCTTCGCCATGAACGGGGTTCGAACTCACAACATTAGTGGTGATAGGAAACTACCATACGATCACGACCACGACGGGCCTTGATATCTTAGGAAATCACACCATTTGTCGTCTTTACTCAATATGCGTTTTACAGCGTTGTGCGTTTTTCTTACCGTATTATGCATGGTTAACGGAAGGTGCAGAGAACCTACCTGCAGGTAAGATATCGCATAACAATTTTATTTTATATATACCTATGCAACCAATATCACCTTTAAAGTTTGAGGCAAGGTGTACTCGATATAATCTTATGTACTAATGTTTGACAGCGACTTGTGTGAGATTTTATCTCTTCTTTCTTTCTTTTTTTTTGCTGGGTGCTCTGGGTTCCTCTACCAATAAAACTGATAGCTGAAATATTGACGGAAGTGATGTAATCCTTTATTAAAACGTAAATATCTAATTGATTGCTCACGACGCTTTTCTTGAATAACCTTCTTGACTTACCTCAGTCAAAGGATTGAATTGTCAAATAATTTTAAAATCTTTATTGGAGTCAGAAAACCAAAGGGTCTGAACAGGATGACAAAAATCGTATGCGGTCACCAATGCCCAAGGGAAGAGATCTTTAGTTTTGATAGTAAATATTCAATAACAAATATATTTTATTACGAATATAACCGTATCGGTTGTGTAATGGTTAGTGCTCGCCTCGAGTGCGGTAGATCATGAGATCGATCCCTAGTCGGGTCAAAATAAAGATTAAAAAATTGGTATTTGTTGCTTCTCCGTTAAGCACGCAGCATTAAGGGAAAATAACAAACATTGGTTGGCTCGGAATCAGGATAATGTGTCCTAGTGGGGCGACATGTCTATACGTGGACTTTTGTATTAGTGAGCTAGCACTATACAAGTTCAACCTTGGCTTAGTACAAAGCTGACCACATCATCATCACTTTGAAGATAAACTTCTTCTCTCCATGATATAGCAGAAAAAAATGCTAAGTGGGCGTTAAATAACACTCACTCACTCACTAACTCACTATTACAGACATATGTTAATACAAAAACAGTTTATAATAAATAATAAGCTGAGTGTATCCGCGTCTAATAAAACGTCGCATAGCAAATATCACCACGAATAATATCATAAACTATACTGAAGTCATTTCCTCTAAATCTAAATGTATGTTGTTCTTTTATATTCGTGGACAAAATTGGACAAAATAGTTCTGTTTTTGAGAAGAAAATATGAAAAACAAAGCAAAAATACCACACTGTCGGAACTACTTTCCAAATGTTAATCGCAAAATCACTCGAACTGAGGCAAAATCGATACATCTAACACACACATATATGACCGTTCACTTTCTTAGCTGCTTGGTACAGGCATTTCAATATAAAGTGTCGGGGTTAAATTCAATAATTATTGCATATAGGTTTGATCGAATTTATAATATACATGAACTTGACCTCACAAATGAAGCTGAAAACAAATCTGAAGCGATTGATTGCATTGATAATTTCGTGTTATTCGTTTTGTCGTTCTTCTGATTGGTATTACTTCATTGTGCTCTGTCAGTAAGCAGATTTGTTTTGTCGTTCTTCTGATTGGTATTACTTCATTGTGCTCTGTCAGTAACCAGATTTGTTTTGTCGTTCTTCTGATTGGTATTACTTCATTATGCTCTGTCAGTAAGCAGATTTGTTTTGTCGTTCTTCTGATTGGTATTACTTCATTGTGCTCTGTCAGTAACCAGATTTGTTTTGTCGTTCTTCTGATTGGTATTACTTCATTATGCTCTGTCAGTAAGCAGATTTGTTTTGTCGTTCTTCTGATTGGTATTACTTCATTGTGCTCTGTCAGTAACCAGATTTGTTTTGTCGTTCTTCTGATTGGTATTACTTTATTGTGCTCTGTCAGTAACCAGATTTGTTTTGTCGTTCTTCTGATTGGTATTACATCATTATGCTCTGTCAGTAACCAGATTTGTTTTGTCGTTCTTCTGATTGGTATTACTTCATTATGCTCTGTCAGTAAGCAGATTTGTTTTGTCGTTCTTCTGATTGGTATTACTTCATTGTGCTCTGTCAGTAACCAGATTTGTTTTGTCGTTCTTCTGATTGGTATTACTTCATTGTGCTCTGTCAGTAAGCAGATTTGTTTTGTCGTTCTTCTGATTGGTATTACATCATTATGCTCTGTCAGTAAGCAGATTTGTTTTGTCGTTCTTCTGATTGGTATTACTTCATTGTGCTTTGTCAGTAAGCAGATTTGTTTTGTCGTTCTTCTGATTGGTATTACATCATTATGCTCTGTCAGTAAGCAGATTTGTTTTGTCGTTCTTCTGATTGGTATTACTTCATTGTGCTTTGTCAGTAACCAGATTTGTTTTGTCGTTCTTCTGATTGGTATTACATCATTATGCTCTGTCAGTAACCAGATTTGTTTTGTCGTTCTTCTGATTGGTATTACTTTATTGTGCTCTGTCAGTAAGCAGATTTGTTTTGTCGTTCTTCTGATTGGTATTACTTCATTGTGCTCTGTCAGTAACCAGATTTGTTTTGTCATTCTTCTGATTGGTATTACTTTGTTGTGCTCTGTCAGTAAGCAGATTTGTTTTGTCGTTCTTCTGATTGGTATTACTTCATTGTGCTCTGTCAGTAAGCAGACTTGTTTTGTCGTTCTTCTGATTGGTATTACTTCATTGTGCTCTGTCAGTAACCAGATTTGTTTTGTCGTTCTTCTGATTGGTATTACATCATTATGCTCTGTCAGTAACCATATTTGTTTTGTCGTTCTTCTGATTGGTATTACTTCATTGTGCTCTGTCAGTAAGCAGATTTGTTTTGTCGTTCTTCTGATTGGTATTGCATCATTATGCTCTGTCAGTAACCAGATTTGTTTTGTCGTTTTTCTGATTGATATTACTTCATTGGGCTCTGTCAGTAAGCAGATTTGTTTTGTCGTTCTTCTGATTGGTATTACTTCATTGTGCTCTGTCAGTAAGCAGATTTGTTTTGTCGTTCTTCTGATTGGTATTACTTCATTGTGCTCTGTCAGTAACCATATTTGTTTTGTCGTTCTTCTGATTGATATTACATCATTGTGCTCTGTCAGTAATCAGATTTGTTTTGTCGTTCTTCTGATTGGTATTACATCATTATGCTCTGTCAGTAACCAGATTTGTTTTGTCGTTCTTCTGGTTGGTATTACTTCATTATGCTCTGTCAGTAAGCAGATTTGTTTTGTCGTTCTTCTGATTGATATTACATCATTATGCTCTGTCAGTAAGCAGATTTGTTTTGTCGTTCTTCTGATTGGTATTATTTCATTGTGCTTTGTCAGTAACCAGATTTGTTTTGTCGTTCTTCTGATTGGTATTACATCATTATGCTCTGTCAGTAACCATATTTGTTTTGTCGTTTTTCTGATTGGTATTACTTCATTGGGCTCTGTCAGTAAGCAGATTTGTTTTGTCGTTCTTCTGATTGGTATTACTTCATTGTGCTCTGTCAGTAAGCAGATTTGTTTTGTCGTTCTTCTGATTGGTATTACTTCATTGTGCTCTGTCAGTAACCATATTTGTTTTGTCGTTCTTCTGATTGGTATTACATCATTGTGCTCTGTCAGTAATCAGATTTGTTTTGTCGTTCTTCTGATTGGTATTACATCATTATGCTCTGTCAGTAACCATATTTGTTTTGTCGTTCTTCTGATTGGTATTACTTTATTGTGCTCTGTCAGTAACCAGATTTGTTTTGTCGTTCTTCTGATTGGTATTACTTCATTGTGCTCTGTCAGTAAGCAGATTTGTTTTGTCGTTCTTCTGATTGGTATTACATCATTATGCTCTGTCAGTAACCAGATTTGTTTTGTCGTTCTTCTGATTGGTATTACTTCATTGTGCTCTGTCAGTAACCAGATATGTTTTGTCGTTCTTCTGATTGGTATTACATCATTATGCTCTGTCAGTAACCAGATTTGTTTTGTCGTTCTTCTGATTAGTATTACTTTATTGTGCTCTGTCAGTAAGCAGATTTGCTTTGTCGTTCTTCTGATTGGTATTACTTCATTGTGCTCTGTCAGTAACCAGATTTGTTTTGTCGTTCTTCTGATTGGTATTACATCATTATGCTCTGTCAGTAACCAGATTTGTTTTGTCGTTCTTCTGATTGGTATTACTTTGTTGTGCTCTGTCAGTAAGCAGATTTGTTTTGTCGTTCTTCTGATTGGTATTACTTCATTGTGCTCTGTCAGTAAGCAGATTTGTTTTGTCGTTCTTCTGATTGGTATTACTTCATTGTGCTCTGTCAGTAACCAGATTTGTTTTGTCGTTCTTCTGATTGGTATTACATCATTATGCTCTGTCAGTAACCATATTTGTTTTGTCGTTCTTCTGATTGGTATTACATTATTGTGCTCTGTCAGTAAGCAGATTTGTTTTGTCGTTCTTCTGATTGGTATTACATCATTATGCTCTGTAAGTAACCATATTTGTTTTGTCGTTCTTCTGATTGGTATTACTTCATTGTGCTCTGTCAGTAAGTAGATTTGTTTTGTCGTTCTTCTGATTGGTATTGCATCATTATGCTCTGTCAGTAACCAGATTTGTTTTGTCGCTTTTCTGATTGGTATTACTTCATTGTGCTCTGTCAGTAACCATATTTTTTTGTCGTTCTTCTGATTGGTATTACTTCATTGTGCTCCGTCAGTAACCATATTTGTTTTGTCGTTCTTCTGATTGGTATTACTTCATTGTGCTCTGTCAGTAACCATATTTTTTTGTCGTTCTTCTGATTGGTATTACTTCATTGTGCTCTGTCAGTAACCATATTTGTTTTGCCGTTCTTCTGATTGGTATTACTTCATTGTGCTCTGTCAGTAAGCAGATTTGTTTTGTCGTTCTTCTGATTGGTATTACTTCATTGTGCTCTGTCAGTAAGCAGATTTGTTTTGTCGTTCTTCTGATTGGTATTACTTCATTGTGCTCTGTCAGTAAGCAGATTTGTTTTGTCGTTCTTCTGATTGGTATTACTTCATTGTGCTCTGTCAGTAAGCAGATTTGTTTTGTCGTTCTTCTGATTGGTATTACTTCATTGTGCTCTGTCAGTAACCAGATTTGTTTTGTCGTTCTTCTGATTGGTATTACAGCATTGTGCTCTGTCAGTAAACAGATTTGTTTTGTTTTTCCTCTAATTGGTGTTACACTGTTGTCTAATATCTGCTACTTAGATATTTCACTTAGCAGATTTAAATTATGTTACAGATCCATGTTTATCGGCTGCAGGGATATGTTTTACACCTGGTGGTTTCTACAGTTGCCTAGAGACAGCAGAGAATACATGTACAGCACCCCAAATGTGTTGCACCCCGGCATCACAATTACAGATTACGTGAGTATAAACATTTTAGATTGTTTAATGTCTAGACAAGATGCTCACTGTGTGATATATGTTGTTTCCTTCCTCAGTAGATACAGTGCTATTTACCTTGAAAATTCGTATCAATATATTAACATACATGTATATGATGGTGGTTATGGCTATGGTTATGGTGTTTAATGCCACTTTCGTTTGGCTTTATTGTGCTTAGCGCCACTTTCAACAATATTTCATTTATATCGTAGAGATAAGTGTTATTGGTAGAAGAAACCGGAGTACCCGAGAAAACCACCGAACTGTCGCAACTCACTGACAAACTTTATCATATAATGTTGTATCGAGTACACCTCGCCTGAGCGGTATTCGAACTTTCAAGGTTAGTGGTGATAGGCACTGATTGCATAGGTAGTTGTAAATCCAACGACCACGACCATCCCTATATTCTGATCAATATATTAACTAATATGATGAAACAAAATATTATTTCCTTAGAAAATATCTGTCAATATCACTAAGAAGATATTTCAACTACTCCTTTTTGAATTAGATAAAGGCATGTTACTTGTATCATTAATACATTTAAGGATTGGTCGCAACTTTTGTTCGGTTCATGAAGAAATAACCTCAATCAGGTTACGTAAGGGTGTGTACAACCTGATTGAGGTTATTTCGAATGAACCGAACAAATAATTTCGATCAATCCTTATAAATAAAATAAATAAATAAGAAAATACTTTTAGTGTCACAAATATATTACATATGGCGTTACAGGTTAAAGTGTTCTTCCAGAGTGGCATGGCATGGCTACTTAAACTTGCTGAGAGGTGCCATCGTAAAGTAATGGGATGAGAATATGGCCAATCCTTAGTTTTATTACTACTTTTTGGCATTATTTCTGCACATATTTACAAATACAATACTATTGAAATGGGAATTACTAATTAGTATGCTTTTCATGTGTAGTACACCGTCTTGGCGATTGTGTGCCAGGAAATTCAGCGGTCATTTACAAATATGCTGGTATTGATTTTGCATCTTTCTACGATTTGTCCCAAAGTGTATGTAGTCGATTAAATTCAATCAGGTTCTTGGTCCACATCAGTGATATTGGCCTGGTACAAATATATTCATACGTCTGCCAGCAATAAAGCTGTCACCGTATAGCTGAAGTACCTGATGAAGCTTATTCCAAAAACGAGTCGTGCGCACAAAATTTGATATCTACGCTTTTATTGAAAGTATTGAACACTATATTTTGTATTCATTTCACTCTTGAAACTGGCTTTGATAAATAATACATTCTTAGACAAGCATATTGCAGGTAATACTATAAAGAGACTAAGTAAAACTGAAAAACGAACGAAAGCCTAAAAAGTCACATTAAAAACGAATTACTAGGATATTGACATTTGTACTTTGGTCCTAACTTTTATGAATTAAAATATATTTCCACGAAGCCATTCAATAGTAGCTTGATTTCTATGTTCTGACCCGAGTGCTCATCGGTCATTTATGAAATATTTATCTGACTTTGATAAAATTATATTTTATAATTTTACGTCTCAGTGGACAATACTACCAGTTATCTAACAAGAAATGATGCTTAGCAAGAGTTTTACTTCCCAGTTTGCTTTATAGAACTAGATATGAAGTTGTTTTTTTCAATTGCCCATTTCATACCATGAAACTTGTCTAAACCGAACCTCTCTGGAACTAACTTTTGTGTTCGGAATCGACAGCTTAAATTAACAAAGATTGCCTACAATGGGGAATTATTTAATGTATGGTTTATATAGGATACTGGTTTATTCAGGGTTCGGTTTAGACAAGTTTCACTGAACATTCATTTTGAATAGATTACCATCTACCAACATCCACCAACCTCCTACCACGATGACCACAGTGTATCAAAATATGACCTAGTTCCGTCGCTGTCGATTGCAATCCTTCCAATAGGCGACATTTTCCAGTCGTGCAGGACGGACAAAAACCCAGAAGCCTCGCCCTAAGGATGGGACATTAATGCGTCACTTCTGTTGACTGACATGGCCTTAAGGCAACTCTTAATGAGCAACAGTTTGTTAGGAGTGGTGGTTAATTGCTGTGTCAATCTAAGCTGCCGTCCAGAGGCCCAACCTAGTATCACCTTTTTACCAAAGGGATAATCAGAGGATGTGAATCAAAGAAAGGTAGGCGATGCATTCACCAAAAGACAAAGGACAATACGAATAAACAGTGTTCCAAAACAAAACAAAGCACTACACAGAAAACTATAGATTAAGCAACATGAACCACACATTAAACCGGTTTTAGTGGGGTTCATGTTACTCGATCTTTAGTTTTATGTGTATGTTTTGTAGAACGTTGATTGTCCTTTTCATGTGATCTGGTAAGCAGTTTGTAGGGCTAAAATTATGTTCACTTGAAGCTAAATAACAATCAATCAATTATCTATTAGAGTATCATGGTATTATATTCTGTAGATGAGTTGCTAGATCCGGTTGTTATAAATAAACGTTAGAGAAAACCGAAGGGGAATTCAAGAATGGATAATCCAGAGAAACTGGCAGCATTAGGTACACAATACACAGGACAAAGGCAAACAAAACACAAAGACTAACAAATCAAAAGACACAACACAGAAAAATAAAAAGATGATCAATACGGACCCCACCAAAATCAGGGGTGTACGCTGGTGCTCGCGAAGAGTAAGTAATACCTACCTCTTATAAAACAGCCGTCATACTAATCATGTATTATATGACACCACTATATTTGATATCCTGTTCTAGAACCTTTCAATGTTTTAACGGGCAACTTAAGACAGGGTTTCTGAAGATACATGGTCACCATACGGTATATGTGGCTCTCGTCTAATTGCAAACATCTTTTTATTATTTAAGGTGGTACCGTACACTTTAGGTAAAATTTGATCTGCTCGTTTAATTTTCGTATTTTTTTGACAGTGTGTTTGAATATATCCACTGTAATAAATATCAAAATTTTAGCAAATTCCAACCAACAGACTCACAGCTATAAATTCACTATCCACATAGCAGCTTTTCTCTCTGTGGTTTTGATCACCGAGATGCTTGAAATCTGCATACAAACATCATATGATCAAAACGTTCAACTGATTTTAAAGAGTTATCTCGCTGTAGTGTATGGTACCCCCTTAAATATGGGTTTGGGTATATAAAACCAAGTTTAATGCCGCCACTTTTTATTGAAGTGTAATAGCGATGACTTTCTTAGCTTGGTACATGCACTTCAATAAATTGCAGTGAGTTAAACTAGTCTTATGGACCCAAATCTTCCATCTTAATGAAGTGATGCGATCATGCAGGAGTTTTCCACATACTAGTAAAATATCAAAACTCACATATAACTGAGGGAGCAGCATTGTTGTAAAGATTTGTGAACATTATGCATAATTTATTTAATCTGTAAGATTAATAAGTTAATATTTTTTTTTCACAATGGACTAATAAATTTTATAAACATGCACTATTTTCATTTAATAAAATTGTGATCACAGCCAAATGGTAGCATGCATGTTGCATGATTTTATCTAAGTATAGCTCTTAGTTTATATTCAGCAGGATAAAATATAACACCGAACTTTCTTTTGATCTCTGGCATTCCCAATCCCTTAGGTGGTAGAAATTTGAATTTCCGAACCAATGAAGTAATAACTAAAAATAGTTCTTGTCTTGCAAGTACCTCTCCTGGACAACTGCGTCTCCCTTAAAAAAAAGAACAAATCGATAACATACGATATCTGAATACTGTCTACCAGGAGGAAATTTCTACAGGGCCAACTGTGCAGGGCCGGCCTTACGCCAATTGGGTCAATTACTTCCAATTGTGACCCGAGTTGGAGTTATTTACACTCGGCTGTTCGAGTACACATAGCACCACACTGCAGATTTTACAGAGGACATCAATCATTATAATTGTTATGATGCCTCACACCTCCTATGGCCGGCCCTGCAACTGTGTATCATTTAAAACTGATTAAATTGCTCTTTGAGACCAGTTTTTCGAGAACCTAGATGTGGTCTTCATGTCAATAAACATTTTGCTTTTCCCCCCAAATTCCCGATTTAATTCTTAAATTATATGTTTTTATACGAGTTATTTCTCTTACAACAGGTATGCGCTCAAACAAGAGTAATACACAGGAAAACGACTTGGGGTATAATTTTCCCGTAATTTGTAGACATTAGAACCTTGTACAAAGATCAGAGAATTTTTATAGCAAATAGAAAAATTAACAAGTTGCTACCACTTTCTTTAAACAGATTATGTGGGAAAATATATATACTATTTTCATTGAAGTTTGCATGAAATGGTATTCTTTTGTTTTACTTAATGGAAAATAAATCCTGTAAAAAGTATCATTTTAGAATCAAAGTCGGATATAAGCAAATTGTCTCTTGAGTTGCAGAATATCTTGCTTTGCTGTTTGAATTGTAATCTGTGCCTATTAACACTAAACTGGCCAGTTCGATTTCCGTAAGTGGTAGAGTGTACTGGATACGTGGTAGGGTGCACTTGATTCAACTTTGCGTACGATAGTTTGCACGATACAGCTGAAATATTGTTGAAAGTGGCTTTATAAATACCATTAACCCACCCCTTACCTCTATGAGAGTTTGGTAATAGCATACATTAAGTCGGTACTCTGGTGATCGGATTGATGTGAAACCTACTTGTAGTCACTAAGACTTCCTGATATTTGTTAACAACTATATTTTTTTAATCAGTTTAAAGAACATGAACATACTTTAAAAACAATGCAAAACATGATTTCTGTTCTTCTTTGATTTACGACTTCTGATTACTCCATTGGTATCTTCAAACTTTTCTTAAAATTAGTTGTAATAATAATCACAATGATTTGATCTCAAGATTATTCCCATCATAAAATCTGATAACTATGGGAAACCCTATACAATACTTTCCGACACGCTATCAGTCGGAGGTTATTAACACTGGCGGAACATTACCAGTTGGGACAAGAAGAGTTTGATGATACCAACTGGGTAATCAGAATCCGTAAATCGAAAAGGAACAGATAACATAATGGCCAAAACAACTTGATAAGTACAAAAAGCCAATGTACGTCTTGATGGAATACACAATCGGACGCCATTTTGTTCCGTCTCAATATAATGTTTCGCTTCAGTTATAATTATTGTGCATAAAATGTTGAGTGCATCACGTGACCCGTAATTTCGGTGATCCAAAGTGGGTTATGGAAACAAAATACAGTGTTTTAAAACAACACTCTCCTTCAATAAATCAACAGTGGTGGGATTGAACTAGTTTTATAGGGACAAACCTTTCCTCTTAGTGAAATGATGCGGTCATGAAAGTGTGTTCCACATGTGAGTAAAATGCTAACCCTCACATATCACCGAATGAACGGCGTTATCATAAAGAATGTCATAATCTTCTTGACACATACGTTGTCATATGTATAATATTATTAGTTATTAGTTATATTAATGAGAGCCAGTAACATTATTGTATCTTAATTTAAGTTCTATAAGGCATAATGGATGCTTACCCAAGGAAAACGATACATTCAGTTTCGTCATTGAATTATTAATAGTAGATTTATCTAAGAATCTTTCCGGAATGAACTCTTCCGGGTTAGGAAAATTCTTCTCGTCGAACACAACGGAATCTAAACAAGGCATAACAACAGTATTAGCTGGAATCGTATATCCTTTAAATTTGAATTCAGATTTAGTGCCCCTGGGTACGGCCACTGGACCAACATTTGATATTCTCATAGTTTCGGTACACACGGCGTCACAATATGGCATTTTTGTTCTGTCTTTCATGTCCGGAAAACGATCTAAGCCAATGACGTCTTTGATTTCTTGGTACATTGTCTCTTGAATTTCCGGTTTGTGGATCATATGGAGTATTGCCCATCTTACACTCATTGATGTTGTATCTGTACCCGCTAGTAAAAGATCCCGGCAACACCTAACAAGCTGACGATCTGTTAAAAAAAAAATAGTTTATGGTTGTATGGTGCTTAACGCCACTTTCAACAATATTTCAGCTATATTGTGGTGGTCAGTTTTATTGGTGGAGGAAACCGGAGAAAGCCACCGACCTGTCGCAAGACTTTATCACGTGATGTTGCACACCTCGCCCTGATCGTGATTCGAACTCACAACATCCGTGGTGATAGGCACTGATTGCATATCACCACTGATGTTGAGAGTTCGAATCTCGATCAGGGTGAGGTGTACAACATTATGTGATCAAGTTTGTCAATCTTTGAAAGTTTCACAAGTGAATCATGAGATGCTACCGTTTTTTGTGAGACGGTCATGCTCTCTTAAAGATCCCCACAACCTCTAACCATATGGTACTCTGTTTAAAATTGAATGCTCATGAATCAAATGAACATTTCACAAATGCATAATTTTTTATCGCAGATACAAAATGTATGTATATTTTTTATGCCTAAATGAGCTTGCAAAGCTCCTCGCGTACCTCTTTTGCAACAGCAAATCAATCAAATATTTCAATGGTTAGGATTATGAAAGTTTAACGCCATGTCCAACAATAATTCAGTTTGCGGTCAGTTTGTTTAGAGGAGGAAAATTGAGAACACAGAGAAAATCGAGTTGCCACAGGTAGGAGAAAAAATTTATCACTTAGTCTTAATGTTGTTTCGAGTTCATTTTGCTGCATGCAGGATTTAAACTCAAAAAACTTATATGTGGTTAGAATTTATTGTAAAGGTAGTCTTTGATCAACCAGACTCCAGCATGCCGAGAGAAAAGTTTGACGTAATGAAAGTCTGTCTAAGCGAGATTAACTGTATAGGTAGATGTAAATTTAACCACCAACAGTCAAATATGAGGGTTGTAATTTTTTCTATCATTCAAAATTTTTTTTTTTAGAAAAAAAACCCACTTCAAACAACGTATGGGCCATCGTGGTCGTGATCGTATGGTAGCTGAATTTGCAAGTATCTATGCAATCAGTTCCTATCATCACTAACGTTGCAGGTTGGTGGTTTACTTCGGTTTCCTCCACCAATGAAACTGACGGTCATTATATAACAGAAATGTTATTGAAAGTTGAGCTAAACACCATAACCCTAACCCTTAAACAACGTAAATATGATATATTGTAATACAACCCAATTATCAGAAATAAGATATAATCTAACCAGTAGATTATCCCGACAACAAATACTTAAAATATTTCACATGTTGACGATATTTTTCGAATGTGGTCACTTACAATGACAAACTATCACTTGTTACGTTAAATAAACCATCAGCGACCTGTTTTGGCATTATTTCTAATTTATATACATGTACATGATTATGTTACTGTTCATAGAGGAAATGGGGTATATATGTCTCACTTTGATTCGATAGTACAGAGCTTGTGATTCCTATCCTTATTTTCTTGAAAAAGGGTTGCTGCTAACAAGGAAACCTCTGTACCAGGAGTTCCTAATGGTTAAGTTGAAGTCAACACCGCAAAAATGTTACGATCGCCAATATGACTTTGTCTATCATTCCGGAATATCTGTGTCAAAAATTACTACTGATTTATAACAAGAGTAACACGACGGCGCAGAATGGAACAGGAACTGCTTTCCTTTCCGGAGAACATGTGTTCATCCCCGTTTTAGAGCAGTTCGTTTTGTACAATCTTTAGCTTTCTGTGCAGTGTTTTGCAGATCATTGTCTTTCTTGTCCTTTTTCTTTTCGCCCGGGAGGGGCCGTCGTGGTCGTGGTCGTATGGTAGTTGGATATATTGATATCTATGCAATCAGTGCCTATCACCACTAACGTTATGAGTTCGAATCCCACTCAGGTAAGGTGTACTCGATACAACATTAGGTGATAAAGTTTGTCAGTGACTTGCGACAGGTCGATGGTTTTCTCCGTGTACTCCGTTTTCCTCCACCAATATTAACTATATCATGGCGAGAACAAGTTAATTTTCTATGAAATGATAATGGATTTTTAAATTGTTAGCTCACTGAGACAACAGTCAGCGGATAGAAATGTCGCCCCACTCGGACACATTATCCTAATTCTTAACCAAACCGTTTTTGCTCTGATTCGCCTTAATGCTGCGTGCTTAGCGGAGAAGCAACACATACCGATTGTATGGTCTTTGGTTTGGGCCGATCGCGACGCGAACCCAGAATCTACGGATGAATTCTGTGAGTCAATATATTTAACAAATTGACAGCACTAAGGTTTTAGCTATCATTCTAGTTGTATTGTTATTTTCCAACGGAAGGTATAACAAGGAGGGCCCATTGAAACAAAATAACTATGATGAAGTCTAGAGTGGTTTGTATTTGTGCTGATTACTGTTTGGGTGCGAGATCAAGGGAAGTAAATTGATTATAATTGTGAAAATTAAATTAAATCAGAATCCGTAAATCGAAGGACAGACAACACAATGACCAAAAGAAAAAGGCCAAAAGGACAAACAACGATCTACACAACATACACATAAAACTAAAATCGAGTAACACAAACTCCACTAAAAACCGGGGGTGAACTCGGTAAGATAATGTACATGTACCTGAAAATGTTGAATTTGTTCCGTTCCCCTTTTTAAGAACAGACAAGACAATGGCCACAAGTAAGCATCCACAAAATCACGTGGGTTGTTTTCATCTAATGTCGCTTTATGTTCGTCAATTTTTTCTTGCACGAAAGCGTCGATTGTTTTTTCAAGACGAATTAATTTCTTTGCTCGAAACATGTCACCTGGCAAGTGTTCTAAGATAGGCATAAAGTCTAAAATACCAGCAAATTCGGAATCACTCAAATTGTTGTGAAGTATATCTTTAATTCTCAGCATTTTTGAATCAAAGTAGTCATACCGTTGATTGAAGATAATCGACATAATAACATTAGAAAATACTCCTTGGAGGATTGGTTTGAATATAAAGTTATCTCCCTTGATACCCTGTAGAGTCTCTAAAAGAATATCTGTTTCACGTAAAATAGTATCCTGTACACTACGTCTACCAAATCCAAAATTCTTCAAAGTATTTTGAGTATAAAGCCTATGTTCTTGCCACATATGGCCACTGGATCCAATAATACCTGAAAGAAATACATAAAAATATTCAATTTTATCAAGAAGAGTTTCAAGATACCAAAAGGGTAATCAGAATCCGTATATCGAAGAAGAACAGACAAGACAATGGCCAAAAGAAAAAGTACAAAAGGACAAACAACGATCTACAAAACATGCACATAAAACTTAAGATTGAGTAACACGAACCCCCACTAACATCAAATGTTAACGTTTTTATTTCTGGATTAAAAACTGTATATCAGGCAACCAGTCTAATGTGACGTCCTTCTTGTGATTTGTCAACAAACAAATGCTATCTATTCCTTATATTTTTAATTGGCACATGCGCGATGCTCACATTTACGCCAGGTGATAAAAAAGTTAAATTTACATTCACATTTCTTCAATTATTGTTTTGTACTCGTTTTGTGTACTATCTGATATGAAGATATTATTTCCTGTCATTCAATTTTTTTTCTTATGCAAGCCAAGTTAATTTGCGAGTGGAAACAGGGAAATCCAACCTGTGTCATAAAGATGATGTACCGTTAGACATATCAGAATCAAAATAATTCATGGAAGCCATAATTTGTTGGTAGTTTTAACATGCGTTGTCAGTATAAAATAGCAAAAGCTTACTAAAAGTCATGTTAAAACTCTCAGCAAATTATTGCTTCCATGAATTATTTCTTAAACAACATCCATATCTGGTCATGTAAGAGGTCATATTTCAACTGACCAATCAGAGATTAACCTACACGATATGTAGGTATTTACAACAATCGGGAAATGGGTGCTTATCATGACCAGGAGTTTGAGTGATCGAATATCAGAACAATTCCAGACAGACATATTTATCAGTGAATACATTATATCGTGGATTTTCTACAAGTAGACAAAAATCCAGAAACAATTTAAATAAGTATTTACATGATTTAAGTGCTACATAGTAATTAATCATCAAAGTTACCTTTAAAGTTATCAGAAACAATCATAAAATATAAATCATGAAGTGAGCAATGTTAACTTCCGGTCAAGGAGACAGCACGCATCTAATAAACAGGAAGGCAACCAAATCTGATAAAGTATTTGCACCTACCAACACTAGCGAAGGAATATATAGTTGTTTTCAGTGCCAATCGTAAGCCAATTAGCCCAATTGCTCCCAAATGGGCCCCGCGCCGGAGTTATCTCACAAGTACACACAAGACACTGCAGTTTTCACAGAAAACAATTGGGCCCCCACCTCTTATGGTCAACCCTGATTGTTTTGAGAACGTCTTACAGTAGGCTTACGGATTGCTCAACAAATCATTAATAACATAGAACGGAAGGGATACGCTACGAAAGAGAACATCTTAGATTTTGGTCTCACATGCTTTAGGGTTAAGCATGGTCTTGCTTGAAATGGTAGATGACCAACTTTTGTGATGGGTTTTTAGAATATTGGGTCTAAGACATATATTACATCCTGATTGGAAGCATCACGCTTTGACCCAGAGAGTAGATAATTTGATTGCAAGGGGCGTGAATGCCAAAAATGACACGAGAGACAGTTATGGGGAACATACGAGTCAATACCATTAGTCAAAACTGGGGTCTCCGTTAAAGATCACATTAGCATTTGGCATTCCAAGTGGTGATATGTAATTGAGCCAACAGAGAGATGTCGGGATGGAGGTACAAGAGGTCCACTCGAGGACTGGCTTTTATAGCTGCTCCAAGATTGGAAGAACCTAAACTGGTGAGCACCCAAGGTGATAAAGTCATTACGACGGGAGATAAGAGGGGTGGTTGTAGCAAACAAGCATCTCGCTAAGATCTCGTAGCCACTTAAGAAGATGGAACTAAGCTCATGAGGCTGTGAATCATCCCTACTGTGTTGGATAGTACGAGATAGTACAAGGGGTTCTGTGCCTAGTATTTCTTGTCAAATTCACTAAGTACATTAAGGTTTGTGAATGGATCCCTCAGTGGGTGAAATTGTCAATATTGCTGGCGTCTAGAAGATAATACAAAATAGTATTCGTTCATGATGTTTATGCTGGGCAGAGTTGTGAAATATAGCGAATTATTCAAAGATTAGGAAAGTGTTTCAGCTTTGAGTAACTTACTATAAAATAATCCTCTGATATTTATAGAAGGTTTACATTTCTATAGATTATGAGAAAATTATACCCAAATTCGTTGTCCTTTCAATTGCTCTTGCTAGATCGGGGAACATTTTGCCCGTCCTAAGGGAAATAACTCGTATTAAAGAAAGGTATAAAAGTGCATAAATTCATAATCAAATCGGGAATGTGTAAATGGTCTAATTATAGTTGTACGAATAATACCTCGAAGGACGGACCATCGTAAGTTATGACTTATAATACATTCACCACAAATAGATTTACAACTAACCTGTATTGTCTAAAAGTCTGTTAAAGAAAAAAGTGTTTGGTCTGTCACTGAACATATCACCTTGTTTAATCAAGGCTTCTTTTAAATTATCGAGGCCATTTATCACAAGAACCCAACTAGATCCCAATTTTAAGCAGTAAATATCACCATATTCCTTTCTGATATCCCGTAAGGCTTCAATCAAGTTTTTACCGGAAACAGCTGGTATATTTCCAAGAATTGGCCACAGCGGAGGTCCCGGAGGTATCCCAAAAGGCCTTCGACATTGCCTTAAAATTACATAACTTATTAGTCCAACCACTATAAACACTAAAATTGAAGTTGAATCAAGAAAAAGAGTATTGTCCATTACTGACCAGTGTATTTGAGCTTTGGCACGTGGTTTTATCTATGTACATTGTAAATTTATTAGGTATTAACTGATAAATGTGAGGTCAAATATACTTGACCACTGTGACGTCGTTTTATGTATGTATATTGTAAATATATAATGCAATCGCTGATAAATCCATGGTCAAATTTTACATGTGTTATCAATAACCCATGGCCATCTTGTCGAGCAGTTAAGGTCACTTCTTCGCAAAGGACACGGTGACGTGACCCTCTCCTTCAGGAAGTGGAATAATCTGGGAGCCTTCTAGTCAATAGGAACAATAAAATGTACAAATGTTTATCTTATATTTCATTCGAAAATGTAACTTACACCCAATCAGAAAATGTGTACATTTTCGATTTGAAATTAAATTTTCTTGCCAATAATAAATGCACATTACATTCATTAAAATTAAATCTCAAAATTTAAATAAGTTACCGTCGTGGTCGTGACCGCATGGTAGTTGGATTTACAACTACATATATACCTATGAAATCAGTGCCTATCACAACTAGTTGTGAGTTCGAATCCCGGTCATGGCTAGGTGTACTCGATGCAACATTATGTGATAAAGTTTGTCAGTAACTTGCGGCAGGTCGGTGGTTTTCTCTGGGGGTATCCCGGTTTTATCCACCAATAAAACTGACCGCCACGATATGACTGAAATATTGTTGAAAGTGGCGTTAAACACCATACATCCCCTATATTCTAAAGTAATTAACAACAAATGCAATTGCAAAACGAATGCATATATAGTCAGGTTACGCCCAACTACCCAAAACATGAACCCTCTCTACTTGAAAGTGACTACCATAACTATCTGTTTTACTTCACGTCATCTTGTACAAACAGCTATGCTATTACAATATGGTATTTTAAGATAAAATACATGTTATAGTGTGGTAGACGGGGAACGAAATTTTTGACTTTAATGTACCCACCGAACATATACCTAAATTATATATCATTGGAAAGAAGAATTCATACTCTATCCAGATAGTCGGGTCGTAAAAACGGGAACTGGTTGCATTTCCTTAAATAGGGAGATAATCCTTCTACCCAAAATTTTAAGAAAATATACGTGTTATAACTTTTGGGTTGCTCCCCTTGAATTCAGTTCCCACAAAGGGGTGAAATTATCGTTTTTGTAAAATTTGGTATACACTATTAAGTCTTTCATATAGACTTTAAAGTTTAGTTGTGAAAAAAATTTGTATTTTTGTAGGTTTTGATGACATAGTCAGTTTCCTTCACATTTTTAATGTCGCCAATAGGGACCTGACCTTGACCTTTGTATGGAATCGTCTTGACCTGAATTTGCTTTAATTAGTTGATGATAACATTGATACTATTTTTTACAACGAAATTTAACTTCTATTTCACAAATAAAAAATTCTCTGGCGTATAGAAAAAGGGGGGTGGGCGTCCTTCACTAGTACATAAACATCATTGTTCTTGTTCCTGTCACTGATATGACTGTGTGGTATTCCTAATCAATGTTTTTGCTCCGTGTTCGCTACAACGAATGCTGTATAACCTAAAGAGGTCATAAAACACCAAAATAAGCATATAAGTCGATAGCAACACATTTATATTAGTCAGTATAAATAGGACTATCCTGGTTCAAATCAAATGACAGAACAACATCGCTATCTAACTACAAAATGATTATTGTGGATTTGTCACGACATTACATGGCAGATAATTTTGTCCACAACAACAAAGCCTTGTAAAAATCTACTAAATATCAGACATCATGACCATCGTCTTACAGTAAGGTAACATTCTTTGTTATGGCATTTTTACACATGTCGCTACCATAACAGGGACAAAGATCTGTGCACGACAAAATCTGTTCAAAACAAACACAGCTACTGGAACAAATTGATTTGCATTTGCAAATGCACACGAGATCCTGCAGAAAGTCTGATGACATTTGTCCCCGGAAGAAGACAGGTACCAGACCACCCTTGTCTTCCCATCCGAACATTAAAGGAGACCTAACAGGGGACTGCGCTTTTTGTGAGGATTTCCAGATATAGGTCTGCAAATATGCTCTTAGTACATGCTGATGGAATGTCGCTTCGCATGGTGGTAACTTGGCCAGGCTTGCTTCTTTTTTTGTTGCAAGTCGAACTCTGAATTTATTGAGATTAGAGTAATCTGCTCGTAGATTGGCTTTTTGGATAGTCTTCAACTGAGATTTTCAGCTTCTCAATATCACGTCTTAAGATACCTACAGCAGAGTGTAAAATTTGTTCATCAGAAATACCTTCAACATCAACTTGAAAATTATTTTCCAACTCAGAGGCTTTAAATTTGGACTTGTATTTACCTGCCGCGGCAATAGCATCGCCTAAGGAAAGCTTGACACTAAAGACAAGATTTTACATTCCATGGCCCCGCTGAGTATGTATAACTATAGAACCAGCATAATGTTTAACTAGCCTATCTTGTAACTTGGCAGATGAGTAAGTACCTGTGTCTGCGGGTAGATATGCTTTGTATTTTTCAGGTAATTGTGTCATCCGAAAAACCTTTTTGTGAACGACTAAATCATCGTTGATTTCATGAATTAAATTCTGGAAGGCAATTTCGTTACTAGAAAGATCAGAATCCTGTTTCTGTTCGTTTTTCGGGGAACTCTTTAACAAATATTTAGTCTTGCACCCGTTGTGATAAACTCCTTTCAGAACAAAATCGTCACAATTCAACACGCGAACCAGTCTATCATTATTTTGACTCAATGCGCACTCCATCAACTTGTTCACACGCTCACCGGATGCAATTTTATGTACTTTAAAATCTTTCTTGAATGTTTTATTTTAACAAATGAAACAAAAATCCCACTGAATGGGCTCGTACTGGGAGCGTGTTACGACACTTGTTTGTGACATAGTTGAAACTTGTTCAGTACTTGTAAAAATTATCTGATCTGTTTTGAAAACACTGCAGTTTTGTTTACTTGTATATTTTCTATAGCAATTACCGTGGTAAACAACTTTAATCTTACGTGATATAAAATTGTCCATTGTGGACATTTCCTGCAAAATACGAGAATACACCTCATCTCTTCTAATTTCCATCGGTCTTACAAAACTATCTTTGCCTACATCTCGCATACAAATCACAGGTTCTGCATTGGAACATTGACATATAATGCATTGCTCCCAGTTCAACGTTTCTTTTCTCCTTTTTGGACTAGAAGGAGAAAGTTTCAAAGGACTACCGAAAAATGCCATAATACGGAATATGAACGTGTCTGTCCGGTTAAATTCTGGTACTACAATAACCTAATTACTAATCAACAAAATACACTAATTATCGACAAACAAACGACAAAAACAACGCCAAATGAAGTCTAAAAACCTCAGTAAACAGTGTGCGAAAAGCCGAACACTTAACAATGAAATAAATCAGAAACTAAGCCATTTCATTCAAAGAAGACAACGTGCTATTTAATGACTCGAAGATCAGTCGAACTATATTCATAGAATCGGAAACGGCGTATCAAATTTCCGCGTATAAAAGGCATTAAATGAGAGAGGAAACAAACAAAAAATAGCATTTTTCTGCGTATCTGCAAGTATCTATGATATGAAATTTGGCATGCATTTTTTGACTAATGTAACATTACTTTATCAATACTAAAAATGTACGGAAAACACAAAATAAATTTGCTAAAAGAGAAAACTTGTCTTATTTTCCACCAAAATAAGGGGTATTTTGAGAGGCTAGTTATATTAAATCAGACGAGAATTAACTGTTCTTTTTCATCTATTGATACAATTAAATGTATGTTTAATTGTGTAATATATATTTTTTTTATCGATAAACGATCACGTGTTATAGATATGAAATTTTATTTTCACCTGGTCAACTATGTATCAGTTGGGTACCTTCGGAAAACCAAAATTTCCTAGAAAAGTTGTCTTACGATTTTTTACAACCCACTTAATTTGAAAATATAGACATTTTTCTATCGAATGAGCATAGTTTTATCCATATGTTATTTCGGTACATTAAACTCCGAATTCATGCATCTTTTCAGTCATCATCTACGCTACTATTAACAACACACTGTGAATTCAATTAAAGTCGTTAAGTTTTGAAATATGTTGTCGTATCATCTGAACCTTTCAATTTTAATGCATTTAATTGATTGATTAAAATAATACATGTTTTAATTTATTGATAGGGATTTCAAGGGCATCGTTCCAGATTTTGCAATATTGTCAAAAGTGTACCACTTCACTCCCGGGACGAACGTGAATTCAGCGCCGGATTTCCCTGTAGGCTTGGTAGACTGAAGCCTAGGGCCTCAACATCTAGAAGGCCTTTTGCCAAGGTGTATAATATTTTTGTCATCGCCATAGACCATTCTTACACATGCTGCCATAACTCTTCTGTAATTTTCATTGCACTCCATTTCAGAATAATAAGGCCATTAAGTCGACACTAGCATTGATTTCTGTGTTAATTTTGTTATTCCATAAAAACAGTGAGATAGATAAGTTGAAAAACAAGGTGTTGTCAGACATTAAATTTGTTTCATTGTTGTGGTTTAGATGAGGAATTGTGAATTGCGGAAGTTAAAGCATCCGTCATCATCCTCGGTTTCATTTCATCCTCCTCTATTCACAAGGGTGGGGATTGGGAGGGGTCTCGCAAATAGAATAGCTTAGGGCCTCTCTACATCTAAATCCGGCTCTGACCATGTACCCACCAAACCCTACAACCAATGAGAAAATATTTACATTTTTTATTTGAAATTAAATGTTCTTGCCCATTATAAAGATACACATTATATTCATTAAAAATAAATCTCAAAATATGTAAGTATAATAAGGCTTAGAAATCAGTAATCAGTAGAATGATTGATTGAGTTATTGTTGTTTGACGCCAAGTGATCATATTGTTCAGCTATATCATGACGAGATCAAGCTACAATCGATAAAATTATAATGATATCAGATGTGTTCTTGACCAACACGCTTAATTGGAAGGGCCCGGGTGGCTCAGTGAATTAGGTAGTTGGATTACCTAACAACTCATACAAGCCTATCACCAATACGGCGTGTGTTCGCGCCCGCCTTTGTAAATTACAAAAAAGGGTGCACTCGACTCGCAGCCGCAAGTGATAAAGCTTACCAGTTGCTTGCCCATGATCGGTGGTTCTCTTCGGGTACTCCGGCTTCTTCCACCACTAAAACTGGTCGTCATGATATTGCTGAAAGTGGCGTTAAAGCACCAAAAATTTAAAAAAATCAAATCTTAATTGGATCTTTATAGTGCCAGTTCACTGATAAAAGGAGTCCGCGGGTAGATAGTTCGCTCCACAATTTCCTGATTCCGAACCAAACCGTCCTTTCTCTTACTCTTAATGCTGCGTGTTTATCGGAGAAGCAACAAATACCAATTCTATAGATTTTTTTTATTTGACCCAACTGGGGCTCGAACCCACGATCTACTGCACTCCAGGCGAGCACGCTAACCATTACAACACCGGTGCTGTTAGAAATCAGTAGACCTTTTAAAAACCGTTTCATGTTTGGAAATGTATAACTTTGACGTCCTTTTGAACTATTTAATATACATTCTCCATTCCACTTTTAAAATAAAAAAATGAATGTAATTGAATTTATTCTTAATATCATTTTATTGTCAAATAAACATTCATACATGTTTATGACCAGAACCCCCCCCCCCCCCCCCCCCCCCAAAAAAACCAATGTAAACAAGATATCTCAATTTATCATGAACATTAAGAGACTTCTGTCCTCAATTCTAATGACTTTATTATGTAGAAGCCTATAATTTTGACATGAGCTGTAGTTGTAGGATTAAGAAGATAAATTAGTTTTTGCTCACTGAAAAATTGCATATAATAAATATCGTTATCTTGAATATTTATCCTTTTATATGAGGGGCCGTCGTGGTCGTGCAATTAGTGCCTATCACCACTAATGTTGTGAGTTCGATCCCCGCTCGTGGTTAGGTGTACTCGATACAACATTATGTGATAAAGTGTGTCAGTGACTTGCGGCAGATCGGTGGTTTTCAACGGTTTCCACCACCAATAAAACTGACCGCCACGATATAGCTGAAATAGTGTTGAAAGTGGCGTTAAACACCATAACCCCTAACCCTAACCCTCCTTTTATGTGAAAATAATTCTAATTTGAATTTTTAATGATAATTACCATTTCCGAATCTAGGTAATTTTTCGTTTACCTTAGAAGTATCTGTAAGTAAGCAGAAATGATTGAAGATGCCTAAGTGGTAATCAGAAGCTGTAATTCGAAGATGCCTAAGTGGTAATCAGAAGCTGTAATTCTAAGATGCCTAAGTGGTAATCAGAAGCTGTAATTCTAAGATGCCTAAGTGGTAATCAGAAGCTGTAATTCGAAGAAGGAAATACAATGCCATGGCCAAAAGGAAAAAAAATGAAGAAAAAGACAATCAAGTTATCTACAAAACAATACACAGAAAATTAAAGATTGATCAACACGAATCCCACAAAAAACCGGGTGTGAATTCAGGTGCTCCGGAAGATCAAGCAGTTCCGTTTCAGTAGTGGGAGTCACTCTTCGCGTTACTCTTATCAAATTTCCGGTGGTTTAGGAAAGTACGGAATTGTTATCACAAGAAAGGGAGCTTATCCGTGGTCATTTATGACACAGAATTTCGATAACCAAGTCAGTGATGACTTCAGTTTAACCACCAGGAACCTTTCTTGATTCAGTAACTTCCTTGTTAGCAGTAATATTTTATCCAGAACATCGCGATAGAAACTACAAGCTCTGGAATATCGTACCAACTGAGAGATATGCAGGTGCTGCTGTAATGTTGCTATATATAAACGGTTAATTCACAATGGGAAAATTGAAATCATTTAATTTGTCGGACACCTATTTTCATGGAAACAGACTGGTTTGAAAATTACTGCATATAACCTTGAATTCGGTAACAGTAAGACATAAGTGAACAATGAGGTGTATCTGCATTTTTGGCAGACACTTTTTTAACCTCTAGAATTTAGATCTAAGATTTACAAGAATCTTGATCAAGTTGAGACATTGACAAAGGTTGGTGTGAAAGCAAGGAACGGTGGATTGGCGTGCATAGGTTGTTAACATGTTTGAGTGAGTGAGTGAGTGCGTGAGTGCGTGCGTGCGTGCGTGCGTGCGTGAGTGAGTGAGTGAGTGAGTGAGTGTTGTTTAGCACCAATACGGTTGTTTCGAATCATGTCAATTCCGATCATGTTCCGTCTTTTTCGTGTCTTGAAGTCTGAAATATTACATCAATGTGTCAATGATTCGAAAATTAAAAGTTATTGCTTATTTCCGCAAAGTTTTTCGTCTGCTAAAATACAAATAGATTTGTTGGTTTTCTTTCAAATTTAGCCATTTTTTGAACTTGCGTGCTTGCAAAAATTATCATTTTTTATTTATCATGAGAACCTTGAGTTTAGAAGCTAGATATATAAGGTTTGTGAATAGTAATTTATCCAGAGTTCAGGAATCCAAATCAATTCCGGCAAGTTGACCACAAAATATTATTCGTTGGTAAATTTGGTGTCGAACTCCACCAATTTCATGTATTTCAGACATTTTACATTGACTGTTAAGGCCAGTGTAAGGGTTTGCCGTCTCGGATTTTCATACACTCTAAGAACCTCGAATATTTCATGGTTGTCATTCATTTTTATCTCATTTAATTTGGCTTAATTCAAAGCCCCATTTTCAATTCCGGCAATTAACATGCATGCAGTTATAAAAATTATCTTCTATATAGATCATATGAAAATTGCAGACGTCCCGGCGTCGCCATCTTAGATATGCAAATGAGCAAAGTACCCATTATTTCTGGATATGAGGCAGACTACTTCCGGTGTTTACGCCATTACTGTGCTAACGTCAACATATAGTCGTAGACGTAGATGCGGTAGTGAAGTAATTGTAATATGGAGACTCCAAGAAAACGGCCAAGTAAATACTGGTGTTCGGTACCCCAATATATGTCTGTCTGATAACAGAAATATATCAAGACAGATCGTTTTCCTTTCATGATGCTAACAGCACTAAATAAAGAAATAAAACTAATTTAATTTTAAAGAAGTAATTATCTGTGCATTGAAGTCTTTGATACATATACAATTTAATAGATATCTGTCTTATACAGAAAATGTAAAAAAAATTATTTTAAGTTGGGTAACGTTAAAACGCCACTTATCGACACCGGTAGTCCAGTTCCTAACATTCCATTAAAATCACGTGGTTTGGCAGACGAAAATAAAAAGTTTTTGACGGAATGGAAATGATTCGGAATAAGCGTATTCAGCTATATCATGACATGGTGAGAACAAGTTAATTTTCGATGAGATGATGATGAGGTCCGTTTTGTACTAGACCAACACGCTGAGTTGGATTTTTATAGTGCTAGCTCACTGAAACAACAGTCCGCGGGTAGACATGTCGCTCCACTCGGATACATTATTCTGATTCCGAGCCAACTAGTCTTTGATCTTTCTCCTTAATGCTGCGTGCTTAGCGGAGAAGCAACAAATACCAATTTTATAGTCTTTGGCTTGATTGATTTGATTTAGATTTTTGGTCTTTTAACGCCACTTTCAGCAATATTTCAGCTATATCATGGCGACCAGTTTTAGTGGTGGAAGAAGCCAGAGCACCCGGAGAGAACCACCGACCATGGGCAAGCAACTGGTTAAACTTGATCACTTGCGGATGCGAGTCGAGTGCACCCTTTTTGTAATTTACAAAGCCGGACGCGTACCCACGCCGTATTGGTGATAGGCTTGTATGAGTTGTTCGGTAATCCAACTATCTAACTCATTGAGTCACCCGGGCCCTCTTTGGTTTACCACACTCGAGGCGAGCACGCTAACCATTAAGCCACCGATGCGGTTGTTAACATATTAGAAGAAATCGCACACATGGCAATATTCCAGTAAATACCCCATTTCCGTTTTGGTTCTAAAATTATAGCCTTTTCCATTTTTTATAGGAGTTACTTCCCTTTAATAAAGTATCAGTTCAACGAAAATTACACATACCCTGTATGATATTTAAATGGTAAAAAAATACGTATGATTTCTTATTTGCTATAAAAGTATCCTATGGTGTTTTTCCAAGGTTTAAATATTTACAAATTTTAAGAAACTTATGCTCAAAATTTTTGCCAATTCCGTTGCTCCTGTTGCCTGGAACGGGACCCATTTTTCCCTTCGAAAGGGAAATAACTCCCGTTTAAAAAACTTCAAAATCCAATAGAAAAACGTAGAAAGTGGTAATATCGATACATTTTATAAACAAATACACAACTGCTTAATTTCCTGGCTTGGTACAGTCACTTCAATAAAAATGTTGGAGTTCATGGGGGTCAACGTCCCCCCCGCCCCCCTCTTAGTGGAATGATGTGGTCATGTCATTTGCTAGTTTCATATACAAGTTTTTTTTAGCATTTTCTCTACAGATTATATAAATAAATAGTATGATTTTCTTCAGATGATCAGTATAACAAGTATAAATCTATTTTTATAACATACATAATGTTGATAAGCAAACGATAGAGTAAACCGAAGTGGCAATCAAGAATAGATTGTACATATGTAAACATAATTACAATTGACGATCCTTTTATTACGTAGTTTTGTTGGATTAATGTCAAAATATAGCCCTTCCATGTTTTACTAAAGAAAAAAACATGTCGGATTTGTTTCTATAGGGTAAGTAGGTGTATGCTATTGAATATGATGCTGTAATGTTTACCATGGAGAATTCTAAGAATGTTTTTAATATCTTATTACGGATTTTCAAAATGTAGGGTATATTTCTTGTATGTTCACAGATTAGTTGAGAATACACAGGTATTTATGTACTCTTTCTAGATTACACCAGAGTGTATAGTGTGGACGCAGGGTGGGGCATGAGCGCACCCCAACTTTGAAAAGTGTGTGTATGTGGGGAGGGGGGGGGGGGGGCCATGTTATGGCCCCATCCCATTTTTTGCAAGAATTTAAGAAAAAGCTTAATTAACTGCATGGAGGTGACACTAACTACTAATTATTATGTACTCAAGGGTACATACATAAAGACATGCTTTTATTTTTTGCTCGACATTTTTGAAAACTTGTTATCCCCCCTCTTTTCCAATATCCGGTCCGCTCCCACGGCTC
Source organism: Bathymodiolus septemdierum (assembly GCA_963383655.1). Lineage (NCBI taxonomy): Eukaryota > Metazoa > Mollusca > Bivalvia > Mytilida > Modiolidae > Bathymodiolus > Bathymodiolus septemdierum. Next base: position 35,016,220 of record OY726529.1, on the reverse strand, counting down.
TGTTAAAATAGCCAACAATTAACGCAATATAAGATGATATGTTGTAAATTCGATAAACCAATAATGTCGTATATTTATATAACTTTCATTAGCTTTAATGACAACATGATAATAAAACAAACAACTACAACACCCACTATCCCCCCCCCCCCCCCCCCCACACTACCGCCCCTCACACACATAGATACAATTTATCGGTGGAGGTAACCGGAGTACCCTACTATCATTGGCAATATTTTTCGCCTAAAAACTCTGAAAAAAAAAGTTTGAATATACGAAAGAGGTAATCAGAAATCGTAAATCGAAGAGAGGTATAGACAATGCAATGGCCACACCAAAATGAAAAAGGACTAAAGGACAAACAACGATCCCCTAAACATTACACAGAAAACAACTAAAGATTGAATCCCACTAAAATCCGGGGTGTACCAAGGTTCCCCGGACGGATAAGCGTTACCTGCTCCAATAGTGGCACCCGTCGTGTTATTGTTTAAGGACTCGGAACAACAATAGATTAGTGATATCGTGGCCGTTAGCTTTAATGGTGGAGGAAACCAGAGGACTCTGAGAAAACCACCGACCTGTCGCAAGTCACTGACAAACTTTAACTTTAAACACAGGTTCCTCGTGAAACTATATTATAAAATAAAAAAATGCAAACAATTTTAGAATTCATTTCAATTCCCCTGTCGTGTTTCGTGATGATAAACCAGTTCGTAATATAAACTCATTATTAATGAGTTTTGAGTTAAATATAGGGAATATTTGACGTTAATAAAGGAGGCCGAAACAAAATCCAGATAAACAAGACATGCACTGAAACGAAGCTCATCATTAAAACCACAACCCAGACAGACAGACAAGACCAAAGGAGAAATTAAAAAAACGAAAACATCCTCAGACCAGACACATTGAACTTTGATGAAAGTAAGGAGCGAGAATATTTGTTCTACTGTTAATTATTAAACTGATGTACACGTTATAGCAATATCGTTCTTGTAACAAGTCTTAATCAAAAGCATGTTAGCAATCTTAAATGAATTAAATAATGTATTAATGTACATGTTTTTGACCTTCCTCACACCTGCATGCAGTGTCAAGTTTGGGTTATTAATAACATCTACAAGATTAAAGATACATTAAAACAGTTTGTCATTTGTTACATTTGACATGCATGTCAGTAGTGTTGCCATGACAATTAATGGTTTTTGAGTATTATAATTATTGTACTGTTTAAATAGATGGATGTTGAAGATTTGTTGCAAGTAAAACTAAGCAATCTGTCAGGTAGGTCTATATAAAACACAGTCAAGACAGTTTCTGTAACCTATTTGTTATGTTACCGTAATTGTCTGCTTGACCAGTCATTGTTTTCTTAATTAGAAATTACTAGAGGAAACCATAGCTATGACATCATTTTCGTTAAAAATAATAATAATACGATCGATATTTAGGGATCAAATGCAACGAAAATAACCTGACCAATGTTAAAAAATGTTGTGCGTTGCTTTACTGAATTATTTGGATTCTGATAGGGAAATCATGATGTCTTGTTTAAAATCGAAGTCAGTATGGGAAATGCATCTCATCCACAACAAGATCCACCAACCTTCATGTTAACATTCATTTTTTAAAGAAATGAACTTGTTGCACTGAATTAAATAATTTCTGGCATATTTTATATGTTTTTACGACACTGTATAAACACATAAAATAACCCAATCTCTACCCAGAGTTGTCGGTCCTACACTCTCTCCAGTCTGTCAACGCCTAAAAAGTGGTCTACCTTTGTATTAAACTGGTTTCCTTTTTATAAAATATTACCAGTGTAATGTTCAGCAACTATAGAAGCTATTACAACAAAGAACCAGAACAGCGCTGTGTGACTGATCACCGTATAAAAAATAATCCCTTATCTTCGTTTGAAAATAAACAAAGAAGCTTCTCAAATATTAGTTATATGGTATTCTTTATATATTTTACAATATATGGGGTCACTATTACCGGTTTATATCAAGTTACCCTTTAATAAACGGATTTTGACAAGATTCTTGGTTTTTAGGCGTTGACAGATTGGATAGAGTGTAAGGACAGACAACTCTGGGTAGAGATTGAAAATCACCGGCGAATGCCAGACCGTCGGCAATACGCATGTATTACAAACATATTGATCAGACATTTTATCCCGGCATAACTTATAAAGTCAGAGGAGCGGTCATCTTGAATGGAAAACGGTAGTGTCGGAAATATTTAATTTGAACCGGTTGATTCAGACCAGACACAATGTAGGCCTACATTTTAAAACACGTGATTAAAGTGTTCAAAGTGGCAATAATTTCACACATTATGGCAAGCGGATATGTTAACCGCCTGTGACATTTTTTTCTGTTGTAATATACAACTTCAGTGGTAGGTTCATTTAAATTGTTTACTGCATCGGTGGTGAAATTGTTAGTGTGCTTGCCTCGAATGCGGTCGGGTCAAACAAAAGACTATGAAATTTGTATTTATTTCTTCTCCGCTATGCACGCAGCATTAAAGAGAAAGACCAAAGACTGGTCGGCTGTACTTCCCTAAAGCAAGTGTGGAGATCAAATTAGATTGGGAACAAGAGCACAGACTCGTTGGCTCGGAATTAGGATGTGGAACAATACGTGTTGGTCTAGTACAAAGCAGACACCATCATCATCATGTTATGGAATAAAACTAGTTCTTGTCATGATAAATATATCAGAAAATTGCTCATTTTGCGCTAAACAACAATCAATCAATCACTCACTCATTTAGCTTCAATTCGTCAAGACCGATATATGGCGATGGTACTGTGATCACTGAGTCTTTGTGGACACAGGATGATTCTACTTGAATTAAACATATTTTATTTTCAAATACATACAAGGAACGCATTAGTTTTTCCTTATTTCTGTTAGTGTTAATTATTTCTATCAGTACCCATTTGTTTATTCATCTTACATTTTCCGTCAGTCTGATCCTACAAAATATTTGAATACTACCAACATCTGCCGACAATGGTTTAGAATAGTAAGACACAATGAATTTTATTTATTTAACAAATGTGGACACAGGAATGTGCTGTCCAAAAGGCAAGTGTGGGTGTCAATATTTCATATTATTAACTTTAAAAAAAATATTCATGGACACAGGGGTCTTGGATTTTTTTTAATAAAAAAACTAATCCTGGATTATTATTTTTGCTTAAAGTCCGGTCCTGTGTTTTTATTTCAAATTTTCATCATAACCCCCCTCCCTCTCCCAAGGGATATAACATTGTATCATTAATAATAAATTAATAAATAATAAATTCAGATTTTCTATTTAAAATAAATCTCATTTACAAAACCACTGATATTTGTTCAATTTTTAACGCTGATTTAAGCTTTAGTCGCAACCAATTTTTATTTTTCTCTTTAAACTGTCGAAACATAACATTTATTTAACCGTAAAATTCACAAATAAAATCCCCCCTTTTTTTCCCTTTGTTCTTGTTTAAATCAATGATCAACAATATTCTAGAATCAAACAAATGAATAAATATAACATAGATTTCTTTTACATGCATCTTTTTACCATGCGGAGTCAGTGTTTTAAATCGGTCATCCAATCAGGACGCTCATTATTCTTGTCCAAGATAAAAAAAATACATCGCTAAAATTACCTGTGGGTGTTTCCCCACTTCAACTCGTAAATTCACATAGAAATCGGAGATATTTCGTCATAAAACTTCACACATGGTTTTGTCTATCATATTTCTTGAAGACAAACATAAACTTTTATTGCATTTAACAATATGTTATGAGTATCAACAGTTTTTTTCAACACCGTATCTGTTTCTCGATACAGCCGCTACTTCAACTCGTAAATTTACATAGAAATCGGAGATATTTCGTCATAAAACTTCACACATGGTTTTGTCTATCATATTTCTTGAAGACAAACATAAAATTTTATTTCATTTATCAATATTTTATGAGTATCAACAGTTTTTTCAACACCGTATCTGTTTCTCGATACAGCCGCAACTTCAACTCGTAAATTTACATAGAAATCGGAGATATTTCGTCATAGAACTTCACACATGGTTTTGTCTATCATATTTCTTGAAGACAAACATTAAATTTTATTTCATTTATCAATATTTTATGAGTATCAACAGTTTTTTCAACACCGTATCTGTTTCTCGATACAGCCGCAACTTCAACTCGTAAATTTACATAGAAATCGGAGATATTTCGTCATAAAACTTCACACATGGTTTTGTCTATCATATTTCTTGAAGACAAACATTAAATTTTATTTCATTTATCAATATTTTATGAGTATCAACAGTTTATTCAACACCGTGTCGGTTTCTCGATACAACCGCCCGATTACAGTGACCCGTGACCCAGATTAGCGCGTTCCACCAGTTTTTTCATAATAATGTTGTTTAACAATAGGATTAAACTCAAGTTTTACAATTTATAAGAAGTTCTCTCCAGTATCACGCAAACATAGGTCTGACAGAGAGCATGGCGGACAATAAATGTGTCAGCATTTATAATACATGTGTATAGACAAAATACATGATAACAGACAAGTAAAATGAGGGGTGGGGGGATAGTTCCTTCAGGGGTGGGGGTATAGTTCCTTCAGGGGTGGAGGTATAGCTCCTTCAGGGGTGGAGGTATAGTTCCTTCAGGGGTGGGGGTATAGTTCCTTCAGGGGTGGGGGTATAGTTCCTTCAGGGGTGGGGGTATAGTTCCTTCAAGGGTGGGGGTATAGTTCCTTCAGGGGTGGAGGTATAGCTCCTTCTGGGGTGGAGGTATAGCTCCTTCAGGGGTGGAGGTATAGTTCCTTCAGAGGTGGGGGTATAGTTCCTTCAGGGGTGGGGGTATAGTTCCTTCACGGGTGGAGGTATAGCTCCTTCAGGGGTGGAGGTATAGCTCCTTCAGGGGTGGAGGTATAGTTCCTTCAGGGGTGGGGGTATAGTTCCTTCAGGGGTGGGGGTATAGTTCCTTCAGGGGTGGAGGTATAGCTCCTTCAGGGGTGGGGGTATAGTTCCTTCAGGGGTGGAGGTATAGCTCCTTCAGGGGTGGGGGTATAGTTCCTTCAGGGGTGGAGGTATAGTTCCTTCAGTGAATCGCCTACTGTACTTGATGAATGTCTGTTCTGTTTTTGATAACAGAATATCAAAAGCAGTACAGACATTTATTCCTTCTGGAAGATGACATAACAAATTAAAATCCAAGGCAAGAGGTTAGCATTAAGGAATGTAAATAGCTGATAACATACACGGAATATCATTATGCATACAATTATTATATAACAGACGCAATATATCATGTCGACCCAATTTCTGACTGGAGTCTTTTTTTTTATCAGCAGTACAAGCTACGAAAATTATGTAAATAACAACACACTTCACATAATTATAATGTACATGTATATGTATATATGCTAATCTGACGCTTCACGACACTTCACGTATTATGTATATGTACAATGTATAATTTGCTAATATGTACAGTTTAAATCTCAATTATATATAGTACATGCGTTTAATAGTTCTGTGTGTCAAAATAATGTTGTATAGTGGTTTAATCACGTGACACGGTCAACACCGCATTTTATTTTCTCTGACCACAGCAGACGACTTTATGACCGACCCGACACCAGGTATAACACCATACAGATAAGTACAAACAAAGCATATTGAAATTTAAAAAGAACTAGATTTCGTGCAATTTTGATTGAAAATATAATGTAGCCGACTTTCTATTTGACTCTTAATAAGGAAGTCATTTATTTTTGTCTGATGAATAGGATTAGTGAATCGTTATATTGTTACGAGATTAACTCGGTTAATCGGTCGTGCTGGTATCAAAACAAGAATTCGTACCCGTAGTTCTTGTTTATTTTTCTCAATTTGGATTAGATTAACTCGGTTAATCGGTCGTGCTTGTATCAAAACAAGAATTCGTACCCGGTAGTTCTTGTTTATTTTTCTCAATTTGGATTATTGAGGTCAAATATGTATCAAACCTGGATGTATATGTATGTGTGCTAGCTATAGGAGGTATCGATTTTGCCTCTATTTGGAACTGTTCTGACGGTGTGGTAATTTCTGAGGTTTTTTTTATCTTTAAATTCCTTCTTTCAATGTGTTTATCTTCATGGAAATTAAGGGGGCGTGTTGCTGAGGTTAAACAAATGTGCAAACCGGATCTTTAATTCTATTATTGGGTGCGGAGTGGGAGGTGGGTGACTTGAAGTCAATACATGTATATATTTATTTGGAGGTCGCAAACACCTTTAAGTCTCCATGAATTATAGCTCTCGATGGACATGAATAGTTGACAGCGAAGCACGTGGGGTATTACTGAAGACAAAATTGGGTAATGAGAGTTTGGTTCCCCCCTCCATTCATATATTCTCTCAACCATACCCATTCGTATATTCTCTCAACCATACCCATTCGTATACTCTCTCAACCATACCCATTCGTATACTCTCTCAACCATACCCATTCTTATATTCTCTTAACCATACCCATTCATATATTCTCTCAACCATACCCATTCGTATATTCTCTCAACCAAACCCATTCGTATATTCTCTCAACCATACACATTCGTATATTCTCTCAACCATACCCATTCGTATATTCTCTCAACCATACCCATTCGTATATTCTCTCAACCATACCCATTCATATATTCTCTCAACCATACCCATATACGTATATTCGAAGAAGGAAAATAAGACTTTCTATATAGTATTGAGTTATTGGTGATTGGTGACCCATTCATATATTAGACACAAAATCCCAAAATGAGAACAAATATATCAAATTTGTACCTTATAGTGTTAAACTACATGTATAGATAAACTGTCTTGGCGACGTTAATTTAAAATCCGAATGGGCTTGTTGAAACATATAACCTATTTTATATTGAAATGGAAAATTTACGACCCAATCATATATTTGAAAACTGAAAAAGTAATCTATTCCAGCTGCACATGCATTTATACCTTAATAGAGGAATGGACATTAAATGGGAGTTCGATTAATTTTGATAAATATAATTTATCATTTCCCGGAGAAATACCAAATGCCAAACTTTACAACATAATGTTGTATCGAGTACACCTCGCCATGTACTGGAATGAATTTCAAAACGGTACATGTATATACCATATTTCTACAACATTGCGTCTCTATTTCACAAGAAACCTCATGTCAATTACAATTACATTTCCATACTTAGCTCTTGGAAATATTATTTTCATTGTAAAACTGGGGCTAAAGGGTCGGAACCACAGACCCCTGTGCAGGGTCGGAGCCACAGACCCCTGTGCAGGGTCGGAGCCACAAACCCCTGTGCAGGGTCGGAGCCACAGACCCCTGTGCAGGATCGGCATTAGGAGGTGCGGAGCCCTATAGAAAAGTATAATCATTGCTGTTCTCTGTAAAACATGCAGTGTGTTATTATGTGTACTTGAACAACCGAGAGTCGATACCTTAAGCACGAGACCCAATTAGGAGCAATGGGTCTTATTGGCTTTAGGCCGGCCCTGTCACTGTGTCTTCATTTAAGCACAGGGCCTTGTCACTATCCACGTAAATATACTGTCAATGTATAAACATGTACAAGGGCGGACACCTTTTTAACCCTCGCTCGCTTCAAGTCGTGTTTGTTTTTTAAATTTCTTCTAATATATTCAAAACCCTGTTTGGTTCAACTCCCAAGATCTTATTCTTTTCAAAAAATATCATGATCCCCCCCCCCCTCGACTACCTCGTGTGAAGGCGCAGCGGTCGTTTTTGTCAGGAATTCCACCGAGTAGAGAACATCGTGGACCCAAAGTGAAAGTAACAGCGCCACCTATTAAAAAAAACCGAAGTTCGGAACTCAAGGGGTTTTACCATTCGATATTTGGTTTTCTCGCTGGTTATCGTGTTTCTAAGTATAAGAAACCGCGGGAAATAACAGACGAAATAATAAATAAAAGAAAATGGACAGCATTCAAGAAAAAGCCTTGAAAATGGCCTTATCATCCATTGTATGTACAAGTCAAAAATTTTCAGTTTTCACTTCAAATCGTCCCACTCGTTTAATGATGTTTGAATCTTAACGGTAATTTCCTTACCTCAAAGCTAAAACCCCGAGAGTTCCGAACTTCCGTTTTTTTTAATAAGTGGCGCTGTTACTTTCACTTTGGGCCCACGATGTTCTCTACTCAGGCGAATTCCTGACAAAATCGACCGCTGCACCTTCTCAAGAGGTAGTCGAGGGGAGGTCATGATATTTTTTGAAAAGAATAAGGTCTTGGGAGTTGAACCAAACAGGGTTTTGAATATATTAGAAGGAATTTAAAAAACAAACACGACTTGAAGCGAGCGGGGGTAAAAAAGGTGTCCTCCCTTGTACATGTTTATACATTGATAGTATATGTACGTGGATAGTGACAAGGCCCTGTGGTCCACTCTCTGTATTTGAACGAACTTATATTACACGATTACCCTAAATATCAAATAATTTGGCGTAAAACAATATTTTTCCTGGAGTCGTTTTTTTAAACTAGAAAGATGTTGATAATTAAAATTAATAACAAATAGACAGTTTAAATTAGGGATGTCAAATCGATTCAAACCTTATAACCGGTTACTCGGTCAGGTTTCCGATCGAGTACGCGGTTACTCGGTAGAAAATGTATTTTGTTCGGTTTAAAAAAGGTACAGCTGGGTTCAATGACACTTCTGTTTTTTTCCTTTCTTTTCGTTATTTCAAAGTTTTATATTTCAACTATAATTGTAAAGATTCAGTTGAATGATAACAAATTTAAAAATATAAATTTATTATTTACAACACAGTGCAAATTATTTACATACCAGGTTATGTCATGTCACATTCATGATTGTTATTCGGTCATTGTGGTACAGAGTTTTTGCTAAGGAAAATAATTTGGTCGATGCAAGACGATGACAGTCTGTTGCGAAGCTTCGTAACAATCAAACCTGCTGCCGAGAAGATTCTTTCCGACGGAACAGATGTTGACGGAACAGCTAAATACCGGCGCGCAAGAACCGAGAGTCTTGAATATTTATCGGAATTATCTTTTCACCACGCAAGAGAATCAGTTACTGGCATTTGACAGTTTTCGAGTCATTACATCGTTTGAAAAACTTCCAAACTGTAGATGTAGGAGGTGGCATTTTCACAGCCCTATCTCGAAATTCAATTCAAACACACTTTTAATAGTTCAATACTTTAAATTCGAATTGTGTTCATACCAGTTTAATCACTTTGTTTGGTTAACATGGTTAAACCTACTAGTGTTTTGCCGGGGAAATAAACAGGTCAGAGATCAATTACCATTTAATTAACCAATAATTGTTATGTAAACATATGCCAAGCGCTGGTTTATGTGTACGATTTCTATTATATCTAACATTAATTATTTATTGTCCGGACATTTTTATCATTATTTTCATAAAAAAAAGTTTTCCGAATAACCGAATACCGATTTTGGTATTCGATAATCGTTGCCATCCCTAGTTTAAATATGTACTGATGGCAACCCATAGTACTGAAAACGTTACTGTACATACCATAGAGAATAAAGAAAAGTTTGAAGATACCAAAGGGATAATCGTATGTCCTAAATCGAAGGACAGACACTAGAGTAGCCAATAGAAAAAAAAAATAGAAAAAGTACTAAAGGACAAATAATGATCTAAAAAAACACTACACAGAAAACTAAACTCCAGAGGTGAACTCATGTGGTCCGGAAGGGTAGGCAGTTCTTGCGACACTAATGGTACCTGTCGTGTTACTCTTGTTACATACCCGGTCGTGAATGTTGAAAGGACCGGATAGTGATTACGACAAACGGAATGTTGTTAATATTTTATCTTCTTATATCGTTTCAGTTAGAGAATGACTTCACCAAGCATAATGAATGGAGGATTGAATTACAATTGCAAAGTCTGCGAACGTCGGGACGGATCTGCTGTTGATGCAGTCCAGTGGTGCACAGTTTGTGAAGAATGCTTATGTCAATCGTGTAATGAAGTTCATAAATTTTCAATGTCAAGTCGTAACCACAATGTTATAACACTCGAAAATTATAATAAGTTACCCCCCTTTATATCTTCTTTGAAACAGAGGTGTGAAAAGCACAATGAACTCTACAAACTGTATTGTTCTGCGCACAAAGAGCCATGCTGTTGTGAGTGTGCTTCCGCTGGTCACAAAACATGTCATGGCTTCCAATCACTGGATATTCTTATTAAAGGTTTATCAACTACTCCATTTCTAGATTTAGAGTGTGCTGTGAATGAACTGAATATTAATATTCAAAATGTTTTAGATAACCGAACTGAAGCTTTGAAAACGTTAAATACCCATGTTAAAAAAGTTACTGCGGAGATAACCCGAAAACGAGGCGAGGTAAATGTAATGCTGGACACCATGGAAAAAGACATTCTCCACCAACTGTCCGTTATACATGCGAATTACAAAGCAAATATAGAAGATGTTATTTCCGTTCTTCAGGAGAAGAAAATCGAATTAGATGACGTCGAACGGAAAATAGAAGAAATGAAAGAATTTGCTTCTGATCATCAAGTATTCTTAGGATCGCGTTTATTGAACTCCAAGTTGGAAAGGCAGGAGCACAATTTCCGTCAATTATTTGATACCGAACAGACGTTACGACAAAAGGATGCTTATTTTACTTTTACACCAGGACTTGTGGTGAGTGAAGGCAATTTATTGGGAAGACTCGACGTGGAACGCATTTCTTGTGAAATTCCAATCAAGAAAAATGAAAGCTTGGGAGTGGAACTTCCGTTTGATATTCTTCATAATTTAGATGCCGTTCAAATGCGTACACGCACACAATTTGAATTTTACGATGGTATAGTCACAAGGAATCTTGCTGGCTGTGCTTTCCTTGAAAATTGCCAAGTATTGTTCCCTGATTGGAGTGATAACAATGAACTTCTCTTTTTTGATGAGAATGGCAAAAACCGAAGAAATATTGTACTAGATAAGAAAGCATTTGATATTGTTTACGTTGGACAAAACTGCGTTGCACTGACGTTTCCGGATTCAAAACGGATGTCCATTCTGGATTTGACATCAAAACATGAGAAATATCACGTGACTTTTGAAAACAGATGTTGGGGTATTACACACACAGAAAATAATCTGTTTGTAAGGGAATTTTCTGTTGGGATACATTGCTTTGACATGGAAGGCAAACTTCTGAAAACGTTGCCCATGTCTGGCTATATCACGCACATAGCTAGTTACGACGGTAAATTGTATTATACGGAACACACACCGGATGTGGTACATTGTTGTGATATTGACGGAAATGAAATATGGCAGCTTGCTATTGATGGTCAACCGAAAGGAATTACAGCAGGAAAGTATGGATTCGTGTTTGTTGTTTTAGAAAAGGAATGCAAACTTTTGGTTATTTCTCCAGATGGAACAAGATTCAGAGAAATTCTGAACACAGAAAATGGTCTTCAGGAACCACACGCCATTGCCTATGACATGTGCCGAAATAAATTAATCTTGGTAAAAGACAAAACTGGGTTAGCGGAGTTGTATGATATTATATATTAATTTGTATGATATCATATACAAAATGTATTAATTTTCTAAGATGGAAATCATTTTGTTTTTTCTTGTGGAATTTACAGAAACATAATGTGTGTAATATTTAAGGAGATTGTATTGAAAGCATGTGATTTCACGGCAAATATCAAAGTGGGTCGGTAGTTTAATGGTTAGCGTGCTCGTCTCGAGCGTGGTAGATCGTAGGTTCGAGTCCCGATCGAGTCAAACCAAGAACCATGATATTTGTATTTGCTGCTTCTCTGCTGAGGTTGGCTCGGAATCAGGATAATTATCCTAGTAGAGCGCCATTTCTACCCACGGAGGTTTCTTTCAGTTAGCTAGCATTATCAAAATCCAACTAATCGTGTTAGTCTGGTACAAAACGGACATCATTAAACATTATCATCTCATCGAATGTAACTCGGTTGTTCTCGCCAAAACATAGCTGAATAATTGCTGAGTTGGCGTTAAGCAACACTCACTCACTCACTAAAAATCCAACTAATCGTGTCGGTCTGATACAAAACTGATATCATTATCATCTCATCAAATGTAACTTGTTCTTGCCAAAATCTAACTGAAAAATTACTAATTGTGGTTTATCAACAATCACTGACACCAACTGTTGACAATTTTACAATGTTAGATCTATCATATATATTTATCCCCTTGTTGTTGTTGGATTATTACTGTTTTAGCTTATTATTTTAATCAGATATGAATTTTTTTTCTATTATATGCTTTTTATTGATCTTTTCACAATTTGTCTTTATTTTCCACCTTTCCTCTGTCAAACAAAAGAACAAAGCTAGCAAAATTACTACAACAACTTATCAACTGCTAATGTTGTAGTCATTGTAAGTGCTTTGAAGTCATAATCTGTCGCCTTCATAAATTATGTGTAATTTATCAATTTCAAGTTCATGCCATTGTGGGTCAAGGTTTCGTGTTTTATCTGTTATTTGTATTTATATACTTATACTGGTGTCCTACATGATATCTATATCAGATGACGTTCGTGTCGTTTAACAATAACACGACTGGTGTCACTAGTGGAGCAGGAACTGCTAGCTCTTCCGAAAAACTTGAGTTCACCCCCGATTTTAAGTGGGCTTCGAATTGCTCAATCTTTAGTTTCCTATGTAAAATACCATCCCATACTTGTGTCCAAGCCCTCTTCTATGGACATGAGATGGGACGATCTAGGTCAGAGCAGATGTGAGTCATCTTCAGAAAAGACTGGAGATCAACGACACCCCACACCACTCGTTTGGAAGCATTATAGCGGACTTGCTGGCTAGCGATAAAGCTTCGTCAACCAGAATGTGGAGTTGCAGGTATTAGTCACATATTTCACAGGGGCACCTCTTCTCAAATTTTCGGAAAATCTCCTTGCAACCGGAACAGGGAATCTGAGTTTGTGTGTTTAGCGCCCGTTTGGTGTTGGACCTCCATGCAATTTTGACCGAGATCCTCCAACCATTAGTGTAAATTACTAATGAGGGTGCATACAGGGAAGCAGCCGGGTAAGGCTAATGTGGTTCCTGCAACCAAGTTTCGACAGAGAAAATAATACAAGAATAGCCGACAGAACAGGTCAAACGTCAAAAGTTTCTTCCTGATGGTTCAAGTTCTGCCATAATAGGATATCAAGATGAAATTGTCGCCCCTCCACAATTTGCAAGTGGTCCGTCCATGTGATATCCTCGGAAATCGCTGGACGCTAATTAAGTGCTGTTTTGTACATATCGGAGTATTCCCGAATCCTTTTGCTGAAACAGCACTTCCCAGGTTTAAACTTAACATTATTCTCGAAATAAGAAGTACTGCACGTAAGTTGGTCAGATGGGACCTGACTTGCATTCCCAACACCAGGATATCATCCAAGGAATGACGATTGCAACGAGAACCTTGTAGTCAATACACTACCACACATACCTCTTCTTTATCAAGACCGAACCAGAGACACCCATGGACACTGAGAATTGGATATGCACTCTACCTCAGGTTTCTGTGGGCTCCATCGAGCGAACCTTATAGGGTTGATTTATTATTCCTGGTCCTGATTCGGTATTGGAGAGCCGTCGAATAACCCAGATGACATTCAGTCAGAGGAAACACGTACATACAGTCAAATAATAGTTTAGCAAAGTCTTCGTCTTGATCCAACAATGCCCTTGACTTAAATTCGGTTCAATGAGCTGTTACCCTAGATTCCCGTTCGCCTGTGGCAATATGAACCACGGTTGTTTTCATTGGAGTACCTCCCAAATAGGACATTGGTTCTACCTCAACCGCCAATGCTATGGGTTTCATAGCTGTCAGTGCAGCCACGTTTTGTGACGACTTATTGATACAAATGATTGGGTCACTGCCTGCTGCATGTACAGTGTGGGGCACCCGTAGCGCTTGATATGCTTAAGCCTCGACCCTGTTACTAAGCATCGACTCGCTGAGTTATCGTGGACATTCACCATGTTCAGTGCAATTTCCTGCTCAGGCAGCAAGATCAATGAGCATGTCGGGTTTTAAAGGGGTCACGTAGTATGCACAAATTTGGGTTCCAATTCAGTTATTGCAGGTCCTCCCGGTTGTGCTTATAACAACTTCAAGAAAGTGGCGGTTTTCCGGGTACCAACCTGTATAAGGGTCACATCGATCACAGTAAACAGTCATTATGCTTCCACTTTGATGTAGGCCTTATACTCTCGAGAATCGTCTCGCTGCAATCGCCCTCAAATATCCGAAATGTTAGCCATGTACTCATCTGTCGTTAATGTCTCATATACCTCTCACAACACTCTCAATGGGTTAAGGACACCGTTCTGCCTATCACATATCGAACCCCTGTGACGCACCTGGACTGTTTTGCCGTTATTGTTAGTTTCGATGTCCGGTTTTATTGGTAGGAGACACACAGGTCTCGTGAACACTTTCTTATTTTAAGTCAAAATAATTATCCCTCATGGGCCTAAGGACTGTGGTTGGAGAAGTGGGGGAAAGTACTTTGATATACCCTGCCTGCTCATTGGAAACACACCTCTCTGGACAAGTGGGATGCAGGTGATGAAGGGCAATGGTTTGAGGACCGTCTCCGCTTTTTTAATGCAGGGATGATTTATTTCACTTATTTAACTGATTTCTGCTATTTTCCTCTGAAAATTGTTTTCCGAAAGTTGCTGGACATGGTCAGAGCAGGTAAAAAATGAACCATTTGAAAGGGGATGTAGAGGGTTTCAGATATTTTCATTGATTTCAGTTGTTTTATTTTCTAACCAGGATCATCCCTGTTAATGGGGATACTTCCGTTTGAAGTTCCCTAGTGTGTCTCACTGAAAAAAGTAATATTTCAAGCTTCTCCCCCAGGGGACAACTGACTACAACTTTTTCTATTCACTAATGTCCTCTTTCAAACTGTTCCTCAAGTCCTGGATGTCCGCTTCCAATGGTGAAGGCGGGTACAAAAGTGGAGATTACACTATCCTTGAATCACTGCCAGCATACGGAGACCACCATTCTGATCTACTCTCCTATACTTCCGTTTGAAGTTCCCTAGTGTGTCTCATTGAAAAAAGTAATATTTCAAACTTCTCCCCATGGGGGCAACTGACCACAACTTTTTCTATTCACTAATGTCCCCTTCCAAACTGTTCCTCAAGTCCTGGATGTCCGCTTTCAATGGTGAAGGCGGTGTACAAAAATGGAGATTACACTATCCTTGAATCACTGCCAGCATACGGAGACCACCATTCTGATCTACTCTTCTATGCGCCTTTCCTGAAAATGGTCTGGTGGTAATATTATTACCAGCAATTCTTGTCAACCGCCTCCGTCATAGTTTGAGAAAAGCTTGAACATGGGCATGAGCGAGTGGGCGATGTGCTTTTGGTCTCGGCATTTTATATTTTTATTGCTGGTTATACCGATGAATGCTACAATTTGACCATTCCCCCAAAGAAATTTATGTTTGAAAAATACATATTTGGGAAGACATGTTCTTGACAAAACTTCCACTACGCCTCTATTTAAATTATTTCTCTTACAAAGTGGTAATATTCATCCACATCCAGGGTCATTTGCTTCTAAGCGAAATCAATGATACATAGTTTCACAGTAACTTTTGGAGCAAAATATTTGACAGGCACGGTCACTAGTGTTCCTCCCTACGAAACTTTTAGTCTTATTAAAAATAATATTCTTCATATCAGTCTAAAACCTACAAAAATCACTTCAAATTTCTGAGGTATGTGACATACAGTTTCATAAATATGCTGTTCATATCAACGGGGATTTTTTATGATAAATTTTGTCGGTAGGCACTACCGCAAATTCCCTTTTAAACTGAGAATATGCAAATTTTTCATAGCCTTAAACTGAGATACAAAATGTAGTTTGAGTTTTATAGAGCTAGCTCTCTGAAACAACAGACTGCAGGAAGACATGTCTCTCCACTCAACACACACTATCCTCATTTCGAGACAACCGCTGTTTGCTCTTTTGTCTTTAAAGCTGTGTGCTTAGTGGAGAAGCAGTAAATACCAAATGTATAGTCTTTGGTTTGACCCTACATGGGCTTGAACCCATGATCCATCACATTCGAGTCCAGCACTTTTACCATTACACCATTGATGTGGTGTGTTGGTAAATAAGATGTGATTGCCTTGTTTGTAAAATTTATCAAAACATCATTAAAAAAAACAAATAAATTGATCTTACAGTACAAATACATAGCTTTAAACTGACAATATGCAAATTTTCCATAACCTTAAACTGAGAATATGCAAATTTTTACATTGCCTGTAACTGAGAATATGCAAATTTTGCATTGCCTGTAACTGAGAATAGGCAAATTTTTCATTGTCTTTAAGTGAGAATATGCAAATTTTACATTGCCTGTAACTGAGAATAGGCAAATTTTACATTGCCTGTAACTGAGAATATGCAAATTTTACATTGTCTGTAACTGAGAATATGCAAATTTTTCATTGCCTTTTACTGAGAATATGCAAATTTTACATTGCCTGCAACTGAAAATATGCAAATTTTACATTGCCTGTAACTGAAAATATGCAAATCTTGCATTGCCTGTAACTGAGAATAGGCAAATTTTACATTGCCTGTAAGGTGCTCGGGTGGCTCAGTGAGTCAAGTAGTTGGATTACCTAACAACGTGACTCACAGCCGCAAGTGATAGAGCTTACCAGTTGCTTGCCCATGGTCGGTGGTTCTCTCCGGCTTCTTCCACCACTAAAACTGGTCGCCATGATATAGCCGAAATATTCCTGAAAGTGGCATTAAACACCAAAAATCAAAATCAATCAATTACATTGCCTGTAACTGAGAATATGCAAATTTTTCATTGCCTTTAACTGAGAATATGCAAATTTTACATTGCCTGTAGCTGAGAATAAGCAAATTTTACATTGCCTGTAAGGGACCCCGGGTGGCTCAATGAGCTAGGTAGTTGGATTACCTTACAACTCATACAAGCCCATCACCAATATGACGTGGGTTCGCACCCAGCTTTGTAAATTACAAAAATGGGTGCACTCGACTTGCAGCCGCAAAACAGACTGCAGGTAGACATGTCTCTCCACTCAACACACATTAACCTCATTTCGAGACAACCATATTTTGCCCTTTCTCCTTAATGCTGTTAGAAGTAGCAAATACTAATTTACTAGTTTTTGGTTAGAGCCAACCAGAGCTCAAACTTACAATCTACTACATTTGAAACAAGCACACCTACCATTACACCACATCTGGTAAATACAATGTGATTGTCTTGCTGGTGAAATTTATCTACTAATCCAAATAAGATGATATCACTGTACAAATGCATAAACAAATGCCATGCACTGTTAGCTTATTGTGCTTAGTGCTTTGTCAAGAAAGGTTTGAAGATACCAAAGTGGTAATCAGAAGACAAGCCATAAATCTAAGAAGCACAGACCATCAAATGGAAAAAGGACAAACTAGAGCCACTGAGTCTGTGTCGCTCGCCTTTCCATTCTGTGGTCTAGTGGTAAATACAATGTGATTGTCTTGCTGGTGAAATTTATCTACTAATCCAAATAAGTTGATATCACTGTACAAATACATAAACAAATGCCATGCACTGTTAGCTTATTGTGTTTTGTCAAGAAAGATTTGAAGATACCAAAGGGGTAATCAGAAGAAAAGCCATAAATCTAAGAAGCGTGGGCTGAGCCTGTGTCACTCACCCTTCATTCTGCTTTGAGGAAACTTAATACAGAACCTTCCATACATGTAGATGCTTCCTACCAAGTTTTGGTTCATATGGCTAAGCAGTTTCAAAGGAGAAGAATTTTTAGAAATCGACCAATCAGAAACAAGAATTGCATGTGGTGGCCATGTTTGCTAACCGATCGGGACGAAATGAGCAATCTTCATAGAGGACATTCCATAGATTCTTCCAACCAAGTTTCGGTGGTAGCCATGTTTGCTAACCGATCGGGACGAAATGAGCAATCTTCATAGATGACATTCGACGAAATGAGCAATCTTCATAGATGACATTCGACGAAATGAGCAATCTTCATAGAGGACATTTCATAGATGCTTCCTACCAAGTTTCAGTTCATTTGGCCAAGCGGTTTCAGAGAAGATTTTCAAAAATCGGCCAATCAGAAAAAAAAATTGCCTGTGGTGGCCATGTTTGGTAATGGATCATAACAAAATGTGCACTCTTTAGAGAGGATCTTTCATAGATGCTTCCTACCAAGCTTCAGTTCATTTGGCTGAGGGTTTTCAGAGGAGAAGATAAAAATGTGAAAAGTAAACGGATGACTGACATTGGCCACCAAGACTTATTGATGGCAAAAGCTCATATTGCCTTTGGCAAGATTTGCTAAAAAGAATATTAAAATGTAAATACCTACTTGTAATGTATAGAATAAACATGTTACACTATATCAGCATTAGTTAATTTCTAAGGTAGATAATGGCAAGAGCTATCTTTCTTTTAACAGAAAAGAAGATTTTTTTAGAAATCAACCAATCAGAAACAAGAATTGCCTGTGGTGGCCATGTTTGTTAACCGATCGGGACAAAATGAGCAATTTTTATAGAGGACCTTCCATAGATGCTTCCTACCAAGTTTCGGTTCATTTGGCCAAGCGGTTTCAGAGGAGAAGATTTCTAAACTAGAGGCTCAGGTGAGCCTGTATCGCTCACCTGACATAAATAAGCCCTCTTAAGAATGTTTGTATGCCGAATACATCTAAGTTTTACTATTCAAATCCCATAGGGTTCTACAATGTATGCTAAAACTATGTCTGCTCATGGCAGCCATCTTGGATGGAGGTCGTGGTCACCGGACACAATTTTGAAAGTATACTACCCAAGGACCATCCATGCCATGTTTGCTTTAAATTGGCTGACTGGTTTCAGAGGAGAAGACTTTTAAACAATTTTCCCATAGGGCCTATGTTAAAACTATGTCTGCTGACGGTAGCCATTTTGGACCGAGATCAGGGTCACTGAACACAATTTTGGCAGATGATCACCTAAGGACCATCGATGACATGTTTGATATATTGGCTGACTGGTTTCAGAGGAGAAGATTTTAAAACATTTTTTCCCCATAGGGTCCTATGTTAAAACTATGTCTGCTGAAGGTGGCCATCTTGGATGGAGATCAGGATCACCGAACACAATTTTGAAAATTGACCACTTAAGGACCATCTATGCCATGTTTGCTTTAAATTGACTTACTGGTTTCACTGGAGAAGATTTTTAAACATATTTCCAATAGGGTCCTATGTTAAAACTATGTCCGCTGATGGCGGCCATCTTGGATGGAGGTCTGGTCAACGGATATATTTTTGAAAGTTGACCATTTAAGGACCATTCATGCCATGTTTGCCTTAAATTGGCTTACTGGTTTCAGAGGAAAAAAAATTTAAACATTTTTCCCATAGGGTCCTATGTTAAAACTATGTCCGCTGACAGCGGCCATCTTGGATGGAGGTCGGGGTCACAGGACATAATTTTGAAAGTTGACCACCTAAGGACCATTCATGCCATATTTGCTTTATATTGACTTACTGGTTTCATCAGAGAAGACTTTTAAACATTTTTTTCATAGGGTCCTATGTTAAACTAAGTCGAGTCATGGTGGCCATCTTGAATTTCCAATCAGCAAACGATTCACAAGTTTAGTACAGGACCACCCAATGATCATTCCTGCAAAATCACAATTCAATTGGCTTGGTGGTTTCTGACAAGAAGATTTTTAAAATTTCAGCCAATGAGAATACATTATGGACCCTGGCAGCCATGTTGGATTTCAAATCAGCACCAAAAACACAATCTGGTAGAGGACCATCCAATGAACATTTATGGCAAGTTTGGTTGAAATCTGTTCAGCAGTTTCAGAGAAGAAGAGTTAAATGTGAAAAGCTAATGGACGGACGGACGACGGACGCTTGCCCATGACAATGGCCAGGTGAGCTAAAAATCAGCCAAAATTTGTAAAAATCGGCCAATCAGAAACAAGCATTACCTGTGGCAGCCATGTTTGTTAATGGATCGGGACAATATGAGCAATCTTTATAGAGGACCTTCTATAGATGCTCAATACCAAGTTTCGGTTAATTTGGCCATGCGGTTTCAGAGGAGATTTCTTAGAAATCAACCATTCAGAAACAAGAATTTCCTGTGGTGGTCATGTTTGTTAACGGATCAGGACGAAATGAGCAAACTTTATAGAGGACCTTCCATAGATGCTTCCCACCAAGTTTCGGTTCCATTGGCCATGCGGTTTCAGAGGAGAAGATTTGTAAAAATCGTCCAATCAGAAACAAGAATTGACTGTGGCGGGCATGTTTGTTAATGGATCGGGACAAAATGAGCAATCTTTATAGAGGACCTTCCATAGATGCTTCCTACTAAGTTTCAGTTCATTTGGCTAAGGGGGTTTCAGAGAAGAAGATTAAAATGTGAAAAGTTAACGGACGATGGACGCCAAGTGATGGCAAAAGCTCACATTGCCTTTGACAAGGTGAGCTAAAAAACAATTATCTACAAAACACTCTACAGAAAACTAAAGATTGAGCAACAGGAACACCACTAAAACCATGGGTGAACTCAGAAGGGTGGGTAAGCAGTCGAGATGTATTTGGTGTTTGGGTCTTGACAAAAATCACAAAATGGACATCTTTATTTTATATTTTTTATAACAAATGTTTAACAAATATCACATAAAAAATAACATATCACATTTACCATATTTATCACATATGTATTCTATATGACTATGGTCCCACAAAAGACAAAGTAAAATATTATTATTGCACAATTAAAAAAAGAGGCTCACATGAGCCTGAATTTTTAACCTGGTAAAGAAGATTTATTGAACTATGCATGTCCATGTAAAACTTTTGACCCCAAAAGCTCGGACACCACAGACCGTGGAGTTTTTTAATGCCTATGTAAAACTTTGGACCCCAAAATCTCGGACACCACAGACCCTGGAGTTTTCAATGTCTATGTAAACTTTGGACCACCACAGACCCTGAGATTTTCATTTGAGCAAGCTTGAATCTGTGTATCAAAATGGTGATTCCTTAAAATTTATATATGTATTTCAATATACTGGTTCATTTTAAATTATTTTCCCATGTTCAATTTTGGATCCCAAGGACTAAGGCCCAATAAAAAACCTTGGACTTTCGTTTCAACAAATATAAATCTACATATCATAATGATGATGTACAGTAAAAAAAAATGCAATATTTCTAACGTTGGTTCTTGAGAAGACATTTTTTCTTAAGATTTACTTAATTTTTCCGTCTTAGACCCCCTAACAGCCCCTCTCCATGGAGGATCATTTTCATTTGTACAAATCTAAATCTCTTCCCAAGGACCATCCTTGCCAAGCTTGGTTCAATTTAGTTGAACAGCTTTGTAAAAGAAAATTAAAATGTGAAAAGTTAATGGGCAATGTATGCTAAGTAATGGCAAAAGCTTGCTTGCATGATCTTCACCCAGGTGAGTTAAAAATAATAAGCTATGTGATTAATCAATGTAAATAAAAAAAACTTTTGATCAAAACATTTGGACATAAGTACATTAGATGCACCCTTTAATGCATATTAAAGAGATTTCATGAGCAACCTTATTTACATTTGAAATAAATGTTCTTTTGTTCAATCATGTGACATTAAACACCATAAACCAAATCAATCATGTGTTTAATAGTTACATCTAACGTGCCTGAGTAGTAAACTATAATACCGTGGATATTGGAGTCCTATAGTACAGTGGTAATTACATGTAAATTAAAAATATGGGGGCGGATATTGATTGATATAGCATGTGAATACACAAAACCTGTGGAACTATAGGAACGGACTATAACTTTTTAAACAAATTGTCTCTTAGGAATAAAAACGTAGATATCAAATTGCTTTCTGGAATAACCTTCACCAGGTACGGTCAAAGTCAAATGATTTAAAAGTCTTTGAGAGCAAGAAAATTAAAGGGCCTAAACAAGATAGCTAAAATCAGCTAAGGTCGCCTATTATTAGGTTTGAAAATAGGCAAAAATATGTTTTATTTTTTTATAAATATTTTTCATTTAGCAAAAAAAAGCAAAAAACAACACAATTTTACCCCCTTACTTTAAATAGCATATATTTTATTACAAATTCATTTCTTTATTTAAAAAGGGAAATATTTTGTTCTAAATGAAAGTAAAGATCCAAAGATAGTTTATTCCCTGTTGTATGCAAAAGAAGTAAATAAAATTTTATCAATTTCTTCATCTGTAACAATGACAAACCATAACTGACTTCATCTGAGTATTTTCTTACAATAAAAAATCAAATTTTGAAATGCATCTCAATTTAGTAAAACCTGATTTTATTTAATGTGATTCTAATTTCAGGGTGTGCAGGGGCTGCTCTGGCTCCCAAAAAGTAGGAGCCAGAAAAATCGCCAGGTGCCAGTTTTGAAAGTCAGGAGCCAGTTTAGGAGCCAGCTAAAATTTTTACAAGGAGCCAATTTTTTTCGAACTGAAACTGTGGATGATTGCATGTACCACTACCAGTTTCATGTTCAGTTTCATGTATAAATGGTCTGGATTTGTTTGTACAAATGTTAATGTCTGTATTGTACTTCTGTTTTTCATTTCGATTTCATCATCAAAAACAAAAAGATTTATATAATTTATTACAATATACTGTATTTTACGGATTATCAGGGATTCAGCCAGGATTTTGAGACCATTAGTCACTTTTGCGGAACAGATTCTTAATGAGCTTAATCTTATAATCAGTTACTTTGCCTTATTAGTTAGTAATGGAGATTGAAAAGCTATGAAAACCTCCTAGGATGGGAACATACTCTGCAAATTAGAAACCAACTGATAAAACATAACATTGCCATGATTTTGATCTTATTACTAATACCACACAAATTGTAATACCCCCCCCCCCTTTTTTGAAATATTACTGTGCTTTGAACTAATACCACACAAATTGTAATAACCCCCTCCCCCACCCTTTTTGAAATGTTATTGTGCTTTGGTCTAATACAACAACAATTGTAATAACTCATATTTGTGTAGTCTTCAGCAGAAAAAAATATGTCCCTGCCAATGGTCCAACTTCTAGATACTTTGTACAAAATGTAGGTAATGAATAGAACAAACGTCAAAAACTGAAGCAAGTTGTAAAATGAATAATTATTTCTCAGATCTCATAAGCAAATTGCTACAATTGGAATAAAAATACTGACTGTGGTTATTTTTTTTAATTGCAGACACGTGTCTGTTTGTAAATAGTTCTATAAATAGAACGCAATTGTTACCCGGATGCTGATCAATAAAAAAACTTATGCGTCCTCGTGCAGTGCATTTCAATGGCCAACCTTCGCATATAAAAAATGACCATATTAAATATGAGAACTAAGATTACATTTCACAGAAATGAGAATAAATATATCAAAAATTCGTTTGGTTAAAAAAGTATTGGTGGATTACATTGCGAACTGCTGTTGATCACGCCATTTTTATTTTTTAAGTTTCTTTATAAACCAAAGTTTATGACTTTTCGAGAAAGTCACTTTCAAAATACTTAATGAATACGATAGACAAAAATACTTCCTAACTCCGAACTCCTGTATAAACATGATATCGACATTTTCATAAATGAAACGTGGCAAATATAGTTCGCTATGGTGGACATTGTGACAAATCGTGCAACGAATGTCGATTACAAAAATATGTCCACTTTAAATACATACTGTGACATTTTGAGTACATGTCAATTATAACTATAAAAAAAAATCATTATCGTTAATTGAATTATTTGTCGAGATCATTATCTTTAACCAGGTAAATCAAGCCAGGTGTGATCAAAGATTACGCAATCAAAACTAAAATTCTATAATCCGTTGATTGGCTTGTAACATGTAATAAAATTGTCATTGTAGTGACTAATTAGTTTTAATCAGCAAATGAAGAAGAAGAATGGATTGTTACAAGCATTTTTCTACGATTTTTTTGAAAATTCAAGTGACGAATTGTGTACGGGAAATACTTGTCACTTTCGAAAATCAATCGTCAATAATTTATTGATTTTTGTTACGGTACACAATGATTATCTATAAATTTACACAAGGAAATCTAGGCGCCAAAAGCCGATTTCAGTCGCCAGTCAAGAAAAAAAAAATCTCAAATTGTGACATTGGTGACCGACAGCGCGATCCCTGGTGTGTCAAAAAATTTTCAAACACAATTTGATCGATTTGCTTTCGATTTGTGATAATTTTTTATGTTGAAAAATTGTATGAAATTTACAGATATGTTTTGCATGCCACTTTTCAATGAAATTGTGGTCTTATTATTCAACTAACATGCATACTTACAACAAAAATAAAAACAAACAGGCACTATTCCAATCAAAACAAGATATCGGTGTCTGGAATCAATTCAGGACATCATAATCTACCTACATATGAAATTTCGTTGAAATCGAACAATGTTGAATTTGTGCGGTATTGTGGTGGCCATTTTGAAAATGGCGACCGGTAGAAATTTTTCGATGTCAGGAATCAATTCGGGACATCATAATCTACCTACATATGAAATGTCGTTGAAATCGGACAATGTTGAATTTGTGCGGTATAATTTTTTAATGTCGGGAATCAATTCGGGACATCATTATCTACCCACATATCAAATTTTGATGATATCGGACAATGTTGAATTTTTGCGGGATTGTGGCAGCCATTTTTAAAATGGCGACCGTTAGAAATTTTTCAATGTCAGGAATCAATTCGGGACATCATTATCTACCCACATATCAAATTTTGATGACATTGGACAATGTTGAATTTTTACCGCCGATTTTTTATGCCGTGTTTTGGCAGCCATTTTGAAAATTTTGAAGACGCAGAATTGTTCCTCTAATGGTGACCTATCACTATGTCAAATTTTATGTCTATCATTATCCATTTAGAAGTTATCAACATTAATGTACGAAATTTCAACTTTCCCATAGGATTCTATAGTAAACCCCACCACCTTTGAACCCCTCAAAATATTACTTTAACCCCCTTTACCACAAAGCTGAAAACTATAGGACCAACTAGAAACACATATCTATAACTTCACCAAGTTTCATGAAATTCCTGAGATCTGCCATGGACATGTTCATGTTGCAAAGAAAGAAAGGAGAAGAATAATAATAATAAGAAACGGAGCAAAAACAATAAGTTTCCAAACAATGTTTGGGAGACTTAATGAGATTGCACAGGAAAGAGAAAAAGGAGGAGGGCGAAAACTACAGTTCTATATCAATTGGCAGAACACCAACTCCAACCCCACCCTCGTGAGCACACATCGGTTGTAAAGCTGTCCATTCGTCTTTTTCAGGGTCATAGCATTCTACCGTGGTCAGCTGACTAATTCCATCGTATCCACCAATTGCAAACAGTTTTCCATACGTTGCTACCATGGCAACACGGCTCCGTCTAATCTGAAGTGGCTTAACGAACGACCACTCGTTACTTATTGGATTGTAACATTCCACACTGTTTAGAAACACGGATCCATCATATCCACCTGCCACGTAAAGTTTGCCGTTTAATGCAGCCACGCCAAGACGGCATCTTTTAGTTAACATATTTGGCATGTATCTCCATATATTTGTAGAAGGATTATAGCACTCAACCTGAAAAAAAAATTGCAAATATAAAATGAGCAAGTGAGTGAAAATTGCTTTACACCAAAAGAGCAATTGTTCAGTTATATCATGGTGAGAACAAATAATATTCTGTGAGATGATGATGTTATGGCATCTGCTTTGTACTAAATGCATTTAATAGTGATAACAACAGTCTGCAGGAAGAAATGTTGCTCCACACGGACATTATCTTTGCTCTTACTCCTTAATGCTGTGTGCTTAGTGGAGAAGTAACAAATATCAATTTTATAGTCTTTAGTTTGACCCAACCGAGGTTCGAATCCAATCTACCACACTCAAGGTGAGCATGCAAACCATTACACCACCAATGATCTACCACACTCAAGGTGAGCATGCAAACCGTTACACCACCAATGATCTACCACACTCAAGGTGAGCATGCTAACCATTACACCACCAATGATCTACCACACTCAAGGTGAGCATGCTAACCGTTACACCACCAATGATCTACCACACTCAAGGTGAGCATGCTAACCGTTACACCACCAATGATCTACCACACTCAAGGTGAGCATGCTAACCGTTACACCACCAATGATCTACCACACTCAAGGTGAGCATGCTAACCGTTACACCACCAATGATCTACCACACTCAAGGTGAGCATGCTAACCGTTACACCACCAATGATCTACCACACTCAAGGTGAGCATGCTAACCGTTACACCACCAATGATCTACCACACTCAAGGTGAGCATGCTAACCGTTACACCACCAATGATCTACCACACTCAAGGTGAGCATGCTAACCATTACACCACCAATGATCTACCACACTCAAGGTGAGCATGCTAACCATTACACCACCAATGATCTACCACACTCAAGGTGAGCATGCTAACCATTACACCACCAATGATCTACCACACTCAAGGTGAGCATGCTAACCATTACACCACCAATGATCTACCACACTCAAGGTGAGCATGCTAACCATTACACCACCAATGATCTACCACACTCAAGGTGAGCATGCTAACCATTACACCACCAATGATCTACCACACTCAAGGTGAGCATGCTAACCGTTACACCACCAATGATCTACCACACTCAAGGTGAGCATGCTAACCATTACACCACCAATGATCTACCACACTCAAGGTGAGCATGCTAACCATTACACCACCAATGATCTACCACACTCAAGGTGAGCATGCTAACCGTTACACCACCAATGATCTACCACACTCAAGGTGAGCATGCTAACCGTTACACCACCAATGATCTACCACACTCAAGGTGAGCACACTAACCATTGCACCACCGATGCAGGTCTATTTTTTGTAAGGTTTTTCTACCGAATGATTTGTGTACATGTACTATCCTATCCATATAATTGCAAAAACAGTGGTTTTGTTTGTTGCTTTTCCTTCACAATAAACAACCAACTGAATATTTAAAAACAATTATAAGCCCTGTGTGTTACCGTAGTTATTATAAACATCTTACAGAATCAAATATTGACAGTCCATCATGCCCGCCACAGGCAAAAATCTCTCCATCAAGGCAGGCAACTCCAGCAGCACTTCTATGTTTCAACATGCTAGCTACCATACACCATCTAATGGAATAATAAACATAAAATCTTAGATAGATATACACATGACACAGTAAGTAACATAACGCTAATGTTGGGAATCGGCTAGAAAAAGTAATTGATTACTCAGAATAATCAGATGCCTGTCACTGATACGATTTTCGATTATAATCGTGTGATTTCCAACATAATTTAAATAAAGCCTTTGTCATATTGAGGTTAGTTTTAGTTGCAGGTCAATCTTTTTGATTCAATGAATCCAAAATATTTCCACACAACACTTTTTTTAGTTCCTGTGTGGTCATAGAGTTTTGGAATATGACTGGCTTCCCTTGTGCTAGCCTCCATGACCTTGATGAGTCTATGTCAGTTTTATGCTTTGAAAAGGATAATCTACTGTCTCTTACAAACGTTTGATAGATGTCCATTTTAAATAAAAAACAGATTCACACAAACTGCATTTCCAGAAAAGTTCAAGATGATCGATTTTGAAAAATTACAATCGTTGTCTTTGAAATTCAAATAATCAACCAATTTTTTTTTATCATAATCGATGATTGGAACACCACTACATAACACTGTTTAGAATAACTAGCCTATCAGTCAGAAAGCAAGCCCATGATTTGACCGTTATAGCTCGTGATTCTAAAACCATGCAGTCAGGGGGCGATAACCGCAAAAAATTCCCGCTAGGTGCCGCTTTACAAGTCCAGCAAAATTTTTCATTCGCGTCGTTGTAGGATAAACGTGAAATAAAGTATTAAATAGACAAAATTGTGATAGAAACGTGATTTCTATAAAATATATATATATTTTTTGCGATGACTGGCTATATCAGACAAGCAACAGAGGTTTATATTAGTCAAAAACGTGTTCCGAATCGTGCATTCTAAAATGTGTAAAAACACAAGGTTCGGTTTGTTTACATTGTTCGGCCAATGAAAAAGCTGAAACAATTCTATATTAGGACATGAAATTGATGATACAGGAGTGATATAGCATCATCAACCAATAGTAAATGCTCTCTCAACTGGAAATTCCGTCACCCTGAATGGAAATCATTCCTGAAAGAAAATTCGACGAGGCATGTTTTTTTTTTATTTTCGCCTTGTTTTAGTATAAAATTTTCCCAGTTTGGTGAACATTTCTCCCCCAAAACACCCATGTAGTGTGTATATGTCTGCCTTTTATTAGATTTATTAATATCTTTATATTTTAACCGAAAGTTTACAAGAAAACTGCATTTTTTACATCAGATTATGCCCTCCCCCCCTTTTCCCCCATCTCGTCAATGCACTTTGTTTAGACTCCTTTCCCGTTTGCTGTCAGTTAATCTTGTACATATCTAATGTGGCGATTATTTCAAAGGCAATTAGTTTATCAAATATATTTAGGAATGCTGACTTTTTAAGTTTTACCTGATTTTCTTCTGCAAATGAATTATGAATTTATGTGTAACAGGTATACAATGATTGAATGAATGTGACTTTGAAAACAAAAACCAGCCAGTGTGTGTGTTATAAATAGAAAGTAGGCTAAATTTGTTATCTGTATGTAACTGCATATATGATATTTAATTGATTAAACAACTGTATTTTGCAAGACTGATTTTACCATAGTTGACTAGTAGTAATAATGCCCCAAAAAAACTTAACTGTTCTGAAGCCCACAGTGGCAGGGACCCTGGGCCCTGTGTTCATTGTCTGCAGGCAAAGCCATTTTATGTCTTACATGTTATAAAAAGTTTAACAAATTTGTGAGGTCTGATGATTCTCTAAATGAACTTTCAAAAACTGATGACTACCAGTTAACTAAATGTTTTCACAGTTTGATCAGGTGGAATATTGCAATGTAGACTCTGACAATCTTGTTTTAGAATGTGTAGTCAGTGACTTTTTATCCAACAAAGCTTTATTGTTGCCAGATTTGTACAAAAAAATTGAAGATTTAGTTGACAAAACAGCTTTAATTAAATCACTGAAAGAACCAGAAGACAAAATTGGTGAACCCTCTCCCATTAGAGGCAATAAATTCTCCCATTTAAGTTTGGAAGATTTCAAGTAAACGGGTGATGAAACCTTTGCATGGGAAAGTTTCGAGAAGAAATTGTCAGCTTACAGTTTTCTGAAATATTTGGTACAGGAAAATGATATACATGTAGATCTCCCAGGTCTTGAGACTTTTCTTTCATTTTCTGAAACTGACACTGAAAAATCAGAGTTTTGTTCAATTGAAGTTTTAGATGAGACAGCAGATTCAAAAGTCACAGTTTTGAAAACTTTGAATATTCTTCACAAAAAGTTTCAGATTGGGATAAAGCTTCAGTATCAAGTTGTTGTTGGGGACAGGAAATCTTATGACCATTTAACAAAATTAAAATCAGAATATGGAGGTTCATTAAGCTGGGTTTTGCCATATCCTGGAGACTGGCACATACTTTTTTTTAATCTCATTTTCTATTAAATTAATAATTCATTGTACTTAGGATTTGTTCAACTTTCATAAAAATTTATGGACTTTTTACTGTTAATAGTTTATGGAAAAGAAATACACTTGAAAACTAAAATGTACAGTCATCTGTCAAAAGTATTGAGAAATGTAAAAAAAATCCCTATATAATCAACCAAAACCATATTTTTTTCAAAAAATTATTGTGAAATCATTTCTGGATAGATTGTAACAAATTTTACACCAAAACATTCGGAATTGTCTATATTTTGTTTGTTTATTTGCTCAAATCTTTATACAAGTGGTTTTTATTTGTACATAATTTTTCCATGATTGTTAATTTTTAGGATTTATTTTTAGTTGAAATATATAGGAAATTCAAAATCAATTTTTATTTGTTGTGTTTAAATTATGTACAAATAAAAATAACTCATAACAACATAATGTGTAAATAAACAATCAAAATATTGACAATTCTGAATGTTTTGGTGTAAAATTTGTTAAAATCTATCCAGAAATTACTTCACAATATTTTTTTTTTAAAAATATGGTTTTGGTTGATTATATAGGGATTTTTTTTACATTTCCCAATACTTTTGACAGATGACTGTATACATTTTCTTTAAATATTTATACATTTTTTTTATCTTTATATTGAATTTTATTTTCATGCCTAGATGATTCATCAAAAGGATATAGAAATGTTTTTTCTTGAATTGCTAGAATAAAACCGGTGGACGTGTAAATTTTAGTCACCTATCCTTTCTTTTGGGGATAGGAGACCATATATAAATGTTTGTATTTTCCAAAATTTGTAGTTAATTATATGCATATGCTATTAAAATAGCAGCCTGCATCGGCATTAACATTTGTGCACAGCGTGTTTTTAAGTCATTAGGTTAGTTCTAAATTTATTTTTAGAAATACGGAAATTCATACAGAGTTATCTTTCTTGACTGACACTTTTTCTGAATCTGAATAATTTTCGGCACTAAAAGCTGACAGAAACTCTTATTAATGAATAAAAACGTGTACCAGAGAAACATTTCGTTAAATAAATATATAACCTAGCGCAGTGTGAAGTTTGGGAATGTCATTCTACTGCAAACTTAATATATTTGCCTTTTATTTCAATGCGATGGTACGGAGTTATCTTTCTTGGCTGACAATTTTTCGGCACTAAAAGCTAACACAATTTTTTATTAATGAATAAAAACGTGTACCAGAGAAACATTTCGTTAAATAAATATATAACCTAGCGCAGTGTGAAGTTTGGGAATGTCACTCTACTGCAAACTTAATATATTTGCATTTTATTCCAATGCGATGGCGACATTCCATCGAGGGGGGTCACCCTCTAATTCATAAAAATTTTAATAGTAATCTTCCATTTTAACTCAAATCTATTAAACAAATCGTGGAAGTAATTATTGCTGAAAAGAAAACAATATAAGACGTTTCGATATTTTATACGGTATAAATAAACGAGGTCTTTGTTCTACAATTTTCATGACCGACGAACATGTCAACGTTTTCAAATGAGAATCACGTGACCCGTGGTTTTACCAGCGACGCCATTAATGAGTTTGCTTTCCGACTGTATGAACCAGATTAGTCAAGCTCAGTTTATCATAATTTAAAATTTGAGAATTAGGAGAAGTAAAGATTCCAAAGGTCACCCACCCTTCTTCTTAGATAGAGTGAGATAGTAAACTGCTAATTAACTGTCCCCCTCCAGAGAGTCCACCCCTCTTATAGCAGCCTTCTCATTTGAAGACAGGTTAAATGGTCTTCTATTTCGCTTAACTTTTTGTCATTTGCTGCCCCTGTAACTCCTGCTGGGGGAGGTCCCAGAGACCCTCCAATCTTCTACTTTAAAATGTAGTGAGAAGGCTGTCATAGGCCATTTTTCTTAATTGCAAAAGGAGTGGCCTTATAAGAGGGGGATTACAGTAGCAAAGAATTTTTTGCAAGTAACGATAAAAAACCAATTACAGAATAAAACAACAAAGACTTACTTATCAGTATCTTGGCAATAAATTTCTACAGATCTGAGTGAAGAGACGCCATCATATCCTCCACAGGCATATACACGTTTACCTAGAGCTGTGGCACCATGCGCACTGAAAGAATAACAAATAAAATACAGATCTGAGTCAGGACATGCAGTTTACAGTAGGGGTAGGACTATGGTGGGTGGTTGTCGAAATGGGGAACAACAACTGGTTGCAAGACGTCTCAGATGTACTAATCACCAGTTAGGTTGCCTTGTATGGTGACTAAATCCAGCTTGCAGTCATGAGAGATACACCCCCAAACCATTACTGAGCCTCCACCGTGAGGGACAGTTGGCTGGATGTTCCTTGGGGTATAGGCTGTATTTTTGCGTCTCCAAACCCTCATCCGTCCGTCGGCTACATGAAGCAGAAACCGGCTCTTGTGCCATGTCCTTAAATTCCATCCACGTCATGCTAAACACAATGCCAAACGTGATCGTCGATGTCGGTCTGCCAACAGTGGACGTTTAATGACTCTCCTCGACTTAAAGTCTCGCTGATTTCAGACGGTTTCTAACTGTTCTTGTTGACAGACGTCTATTGGGCAGCCAGTGTTGTTTGAGAACGGGCCTTGTTGCGAATGGCATCCGTCTAACCAAATGCTGTAATGCCCTGTCGTCACAATCAGATGCTACCCGTGGTCTGCCGGATCTTGGCAAGTCTTTCACATTGCTGGTTTGTGTGTTTTCTCACCAGTCGGCTGACTACAGTATAGTGGTACTGACGTCCAATAGTTTTGAAGGACATCCTTGTTGTATGCATGCCGATTATTTGCCATCTTTGTGCTTCTGATATTCGACTTCGTACCATGCTTACTGAGAATGAATAAATTTTTTAAAACACCAGACTTAAATACCCAAATTCGAAGCATGAACATACTGAATTTTTAGCAATGCGTGAGAGGCATGGTTCACGTGCATTACTAGTCGATATTAGACATAATGGTCACACCTTTGTGAGCACATCTTTTTAATGGAACATTGTTCTTGCTATAATCAATATAAATATTAGAATCTAAACTTAGTGTAACTTATTATGTTTTAATATATCAGGGGGTGCTTAACCTTTTCCTTTGTGTGTATATATATATTTACATATTAGGAGCTTTTTATTCTGGAACATCGTGGAACTTCGATTGCTTGAACGACCAATGACATCAGTCAGTCCCTTCAAGTTTGTCCAACTGTAATTAATTTCTGTATTCAATGTTACTGCTACAAGTTTAAAATAGAAGAAGTAAGCAGGGACATAATTCCAGATTGGAAAAATTAGAATTTATGTTAAAAGTTGCTTTAGCAAATACAAACAGACGTGTTGTATTTAAATATAATATGCTGTTGACTGACCTTCTTTTACACTGCATTTTAGTGACAGATTTCCATGATTTACTGTTAGGTTTGTAGACTTCTACTGTACTGAGTCTATCTTCTCCATCATAACCACCAATTGCATACAAACAACCTGTTTAATAAAGCTTAGTGATTGGACAGTTAGAAAAACCAAAATGAAAGAATGTGTTCAAAGGACATGGATGTCTCTGCCTACAGCTAAAGTAAATAGTGGCATAACTCTAAAATGGAAAATAAGGTAAAGGCCAGTGATTCAGCTAGGCACCGGTCTCAGGACATTGGCCCACCTATTTCTTAGATACCAGTCTGTGCTTAAGACTTCAAAATTAGAATGCTATAAGAAACACTGTGTATGTACAATGCATTATCGTAACGTACTAATGATTTCGATACTTTTTCTAAATGTTTTAAAGGTACGTCTGATCTCACCACTTACTAACAATTTGTCAACCAGTTTATTTATAAGTTTCTAAATAATTGGTGAATTAATATATGTAGCATAATATTTTATTACTTTTTTTTCTATTTTTGTTTTAGGAATGAATGTTACATCTTCTAAAGTTTAAAGCTTTGACTGAAATTCCTCAATCTTTTTCTTAAATCTACAATCTACTGACCATTATGCACAGAGACACCAACTCTACTTCTTATAGTTGTCATTGGCTCTACGACAGTCCATCTGTTTATAATGGGGTCATAACATTCTACCAAATTCACTGAATCTCCTGTAAATAAAGAGAAATACCAATGTATTTTATTATTATTATTATTATTATTATGTTTGAAGTGATCAATGTGACTGATAAAAATGTAGACATCAAATTTAGTGTGCACGACATGTTTCTGGAATAACATTTATCAGGTACGCTCAAAACCAAGGCCTAAAATAAAATTTTATTTGTTTGGCATTACCGCCCGACCCACTGAAAAACTTGCCGCCCAAATTATTTTATTTGCATTCCAGACAATTTTTTTTTAATTAAAAAAATCAGAATCGCGCCAGAATTTCGATCGTGTCCGTGGAGTTTGTTCCGGGCTTTATTTATTTCAAATCTCGATCGTAAAAGCGCTTGATGTACACTGTATTGAGAGCAAACGTTTAACCGACATAGAATAGAAAATGGTCTGCTGAAGCGAAAATAATATCGAAGAGGCTGGCAGTGGAAAGCATCCCCCCTATGTTGCATTGCATCAGACAGGGGGGGGGGGGGGGGGGGGGTGAACATTTTATCAAAAATAAGATCTTGTTATTCTATGGACGAAACATGGGAGGACGTTCTGAAAGACTTTTTAGAAGACTGAAAATATAAAGCTTTCAAATGTAAAAAAAAAAAAAAAAATCCCTATCTACCTACCCACCTGCTGATAGTGTAGGTCGGCAATGCCAAACAAACAATATTTTAAGGGTGGCCCAATATATTTGAAAGCCGTATAATTTAAGTCTTTGGGAACAAGAAACTCAAAGGCCTAAACAGGATATCTAAAATCCGCTAAGGTCGTCTATGCCTGAAGGATGACAACCTTAGTGAGTGATTGTTGCAAATGAGCCATTTTCAGCTATATCATGACGAGAACAAGTTACATTCGGGAAGATGATATACATATATAATAATGATGTCCACTTTATACTAGATTCCAATTCAACCCCATTTCACCCCATTGAAAACGATATACTTTTTGAGAATATAACTATAATTTAGAGGAAGTCTACATGGACAGTCTGGGCTATTGATATCCTTCTGACCGGTAATCAGTTTTACTTTATTTTAAAAACTAGAGGCTCAGTGGGGTGAGCCTGTGTTGCTCACCTTTCATTCTGCTTTGAGGAAACTTAATACAGAATCTTCCATTCATGTAGATGCTTCCTACCAAGTTTGGGTTCATATGGCTAAGCAGTTTCAAAGGAGAAGATTTTTTAGAAATCAACCAATCAGAAACAATAATTGCATGTGGTGGCCATGTTTGCTAACCGATCGGGACGAAATGAGCAATCTTCATAGAGGACATTCTATAAATGCTTCCTACCAAGTTTCGGTGGTAGCCATGTTTGTTAACTGATGGGGACAAAATGAGCAATCTTCATAGAGGACATTCCATAGATGATTCCTACCAAGTTTCGGTGGTAGCCATGTTTGCTAACCGATCATGACGAAATGAGCAATCTTCATAGAGGACATTCCATAGATGCTTTCTACCAAGTTTCGGTTCATTTGGCCAATCGGTTTCAGAGGAGAAAGTTTTTAAAAATCGGCCAATCAGAAACAAGAATTGACTGTGGCGGCCATGTTTGGTAATGGATCAGGACAAAATGAGCAATCTTTATAGAGGACCTTCCATAGATGCTTCCTACCAAGTTTCAGTTCATTTGGCTGAGGGATTTCAGAGGAGAAGATTAAAATGTGAAAAGTTAACGGACGACAGACAACATACGACAAGTGATGGCAAAAGCTCACATTGCCTTTGGCAAGGTGAGCTAAAATTGTATATAAAAAAAACAAATTACTATTTAGTAAATTACGAATGTAATCACCTGTTTCTTCTTCAAGTTATACTATTATGATGAATATCACACAATGAAGTTTTTTTTTTTAGAAACTATTGCTAAAGAGTGAGTGATTGTTGTTTAATGCCAATTCAGCAATTTTTCAGCTATATCATGACGAGAACAAGTTAATTTTCAATGAGATGATGATGAGTTCCACTTTGTACTAGACCAACACACCGAGTTGGATTTTTATAGTGCTAGCTCACTGAAACAACAGTCCACGGGTAGATATGTCGCTCCACTCGGACACATTATTCTGATTCTGAGCCAACCAGTCTTTGCTCTTTCTTCTTAATGCTGCATGCTTAGCGGAGAAGCAACAAATACCAATTTTATAGTCTTTGGTTTGACTGAGGCAAGCACACTAACCATTACGCCACCGATGCAATTGGGAGACAGTCAGTATAATAATATTAATAATACTGTGTTAATCATTGACTATGCGAAAATAGTGGCCAGGGTGGAAGACATAGTGCACAAACCTCGGGGGAGTGTACTTATGTCTTCCACCCTGGCCACTATTTTTGCATCGTCAATGATTAACATAACATTATTATATAAATATATATCAGAGGTCTTGAATCACTAGTCTGGGGATGTTTAGGATTTATCATACTAGGAATAACAGTCCTGGTACCACTGACCTGAGGATGTTAAACCTCCTACAGCATATATGATTCCAGGAACATCAGAGCAACACCTAGGTCTTGTTTTAAAGGTTTGTAAAAGAGTCCTTCTTTCTGGCATCAGATGATAGTCTTTTGCTTCATCCAAGAGATCCCTGAAAAATCAATTTCTTAAGATTAACAAATAATTACAGACTCCAAGGTTGGTTGGTTGTTTATGTTGTTTAACACCACTTTCAATAATATTTCAGCTATATCATGGCAGTCAGCTTTATTGGCTGAGGAAACCAGAGTACTCTGAGAAAACCACTGACCTGTCGCAAGTCACTGACAAACTTTATCACATAATGTTGTATCGAGTACATCTTACCACAAACGGGGATTGAACTCACAATGTTAGTGGTGATAGGCACTGATTGCACAGGTAGTTATAAATCCAACTACCATATGAGCATGACCACGACTGCCCCCAGAGACTTCAACATAACTTCTATTTTTTTTTGAAAATTTCAGCCAATTCTTGTTTTTAGTGAAATATCTACATACAGTAATGGCAGCCATCTTGGAAGAAGGGTGGAGGGGGAGTGAACACATACTTTCGAAAGTGGGCCAACCAAAGATAATTTAAGCTCAAGTTTCTGTGCTAAGATTTTAATGTGATTTTTCTTCTCTAAATATACAGAATCGGTATAAATCAGCTGAAAGAAAAATTTCAATGACAAACCTGGTAGATATGTTGAAATATCCATTGCCATGTAGCTGAAGTAAAAAGGTGAGCTAATTTTTTATTTAAAATAAAGAAGCAATAGACATTTTCTATCTTTAGTAATGGCAGCCATCTTGAACGGAGGAAGGGCTGCGAGACACAATTTTGAAAGGGGACCATTGAAGGACTATCCAAGGCAAGATTGGCAAATATTTTTGGGGATGGGGGTTGGCCATTGCATTGTCTGTTCTTCAAATTACAGCTTTTATCCTACTCCTCAATGCTGTGTTCTTAGTGTAGAAGCAGCATATACCAATTTCAGTCTTTACTTTTGATCCAACCACGGCTTGAACCCACGATCTACCACACTCGGGATGAGCACACCTAAGCATTACACCACATATGCAAGTCCTTTGTAAATACTTTCAGTAAAGTATTATTGCATTGACAGTGACAGTCTAACCCTTTAATAAACATTACCTGCATCTTAATGAATTTTTAACCAGTTCCTCAGTAGCTACCCTGTCAGACAGATATTGTGGTGTTAGTAACGGCAGTCTTACTTTGACCATTAACTCTGGTAAGGCACTACATCTATCCTCTGTGTCTTTTTTTATCCAATTTATAACAGCTTCAAAAACCTGAAGAAACGAAATTATATGAAACAGGCACTAAATTCTGGGATGATTCTGGTTAGAAAATAAAGTAACTGAAAATCAATGAAAATAGCTGAAACCATCTTCACCCCCTTTCAAACCCTCCATTTTTGACCTGTTCTAAACATGTCCTGCAACATTGGGAATTTTCTTAATCAGAGGAAAATAGCTGAAATCCGTTAAATAACTGAGAAAAAAAAACATCCCTCTAAATTGTACAACAAAATGTAGGAGAAATAATGAAGGTCTTGCAGTTTTCTAATTAACTGATATTTTTTTAATATTTATTCCTGAAATCAGGATTTCCATAAGTGATTGATATTCGATTTTAATATGGGGATTATGGTGTTTAACGCCACTTTCAACAAAATATTTCAGCTATATCATGACATGGTGGTCAGCTTTATTGGTGGAAGAAACTGGAGTACCTGGAGAAACCACAAACATGTCGCAAGTCACTGACAAACTTTATCACATAATGTTGTATCAAGTAAACCTTGCATGGGCAGGATTCGAACTCACAATGTTAGTAGTGATAGACACTGATTGCATAGGTAGCTATAAATCCAACTATCATACGATCATGACCACGAGGATCCCCTAAAATGCATATAAAAAGGCTAGTAACATTCTTATGTAAACATATAATTTAGCTTCTCTACATCTATAAAACCATAAACAAAGACCACCTTCGCTAAAAACTCATGATCATCAAACAAAAAATAACAGTACCTGTTCTTCACTTTCTATATTTAATTCATCTCTACATATAATGTCTTGTATATCTGTTACACTGAGATTGTAGAATTCCTCCGACTTCATCACATCCTTAAAATGTTTCTGTAAATACTTGTTTGTGGCGTCAACTAGATTGGTACACATGTACTGGTCTCCAAACGATCTTATTCCTAAGACATTGTGAGGGTGTAGTCTGAAAAGAACAGTATAATAAATGAATGGAAAAGGGGTTAAAGGTAAAAAATTGTCCTTGACCTGTATAATGGTCCTTGACCTTGTGCATAAATATGGCAGATATGTGTAGTATTTATCCTGTGACCTGATTCTCACCTCAAGTGTTAAGGTTTTCACACACCTACCCATGGGCAGAGGTTTCATCAATTAGTTTGATATAAGATTGAGTGTCCCTGCTTTAACCCCAATCAATCTGGTAGTCACAATAAAGTTGAAAAACTGCTGAAAGTGACGATAAATGCCAATAAGCCTCAAAGGATTAACACAAAATTGCACTAAAATATAAATAGGCTATAATCTACAATGTTTGAAGTTATGCTGGACCGCAGGCCAGAATCCTGTTGAAATATTATGTGCGGTCCAAAGCAGCATGTTCTGAGCAAGATCGTTGCGTCAACTCTCAACCTAAAACAGAAACAAACAGTTTCCTCCACCAGTAAAACTGACTGACGATATAATTGAAATATTATTGAAAGTGGCATTAAACACCATAACTCTGAACTACAAGAGATATAGCCATTTAACATCGTTGGCATTCATCTACTGTGTAAACTTGTTAGTCAGGTACTGACACTAACCTTTTCTTGAGGAAATCACAACATGCCTCTTTAACGGCTTGTAAATGTAAAAAGCTAGCTGCTACCAACAGAGTCTGTACATTGTCCGAGTCTATCTGTACTTTACCATTGTAAGCATAGTTAACTAGAGACTCTAGTGCACTGTAAAATACAAAATAATAATTTATAATACAATAAAATATGAATCTATCTGCAAATGTATCTCTAAGAAAGACTACACTTTGTCGCATGTTTATGCTATATCAAAGTCGACATGTTTAATTGCCTACTGTGACGTCATAAGTACAAATTACATAAGAAATAGTCAAACCTGCCTTAAGTTAAAGGGCACTTCTATATAACAAATCACTGTCTATTAAAGGACAGCCTCATTTTTCCCATTAATAAATAGTGCATATCGTTTTAACCTGTATATAAAGGGCACAATTTCAGGTTTCCGGGTGTCCTTTATATACAGGTTAGACTGTACATGGTTGAAGTATATACAACATGTACAAATTGTGGTTGCATTATCATTACTCTTCATGACGCTGTGTTTGATAAAACGATTTGACTCGACAGGGCTCAAACCTACGATCTACTGTACTAGAGGCAGGCATGCTAACCTTTATACCAACTGATGCGGTTGCAACCACCTAGAAGACAGCATTATATGTAGCCATCTTCTATAAGCTGCCTGGGTTGTCGTGGACGTGATTGTATGGTAGTTGGATTTACAACTACATGTACCTATGCAATCAGTGCCACCAATAAAACTGACTGCTACGATACAGTACAGAAAGGGACATATCGTGATTGATCACTCCGAGAGACATAATTTTTAATCCTTTAGACATATCATCACGGACATAAACCCACTGTGATAGACCTAAAAAGGACCATAAAACAAGATGGTGGGGATTAAATTTTATGGCTCTAGGTCACCTGTGCGCCGATTGATATTTTACCGCCAATTAAGAGATTAGCGTTACCTGTTCTAACTGTTGACATTTAATATCGTAAGCCGTAATTATTGCTACTGAAGGATGTATTTTTGATCATTAATTTTGTATCCTCTTGCTGTTAATATTTGACTGTTTGTTGCTTTTCATTGCCAAAGAATGTCTGTCTTGTTATCGTTTTCGTTTGTTTTAGAAAGTT
Organism: Bathymodiolus septemdierum; assembly: GCA_963383655.1. Taxonomy (NCBI): domain Eukaryota; kingdom Metazoa; phylum Mollusca; class Bivalvia; order Mytilida; family Modiolidae; genus Bathymodiolus; species Bathymodiolus septemdierum. Next base: position 34,975,729 of record OY726529.1, on the reverse strand, counting down.
CTACTTTATGACCTCGAGTTCTATATTAAGAATTTTGTTGAAATCGCAACTGAACTTTATCTTGTTTAATTTTAATTTCTCATTTTTTTTTTCTGTTGGGTCGAATTCAGTATGTACTGAATTATTCGTAAATACGGGCTACTTCATAAATGTATTTTTTTTTTATAAGTTAAACCGCAGGCGCTGGGTTTTGAAGCACGGACTTTGCAAGCGCGGGTTTTGTAGTGTTTAGTTGGTAAAGAGCAGACTTAAAATTGATTATTGGTTTATTTTGTGTTTTGGACTTTAACCTCTCGTATTGAAAAAAATTAACAATTCAAGTAAACTGTTTTACACACTTGGCTTGTTACGCAATTCCGTTATAGATGAAAATAATTTTCTTTAAAATTGCAAACAAAAACCTATAACTTTGGGTTTTTTTTGGCTGTATTTTGTCACAAATCTATTGGGTTGAAAGCCAATTAAGATTTGAATTTGAATAAATAAATAAACTGGTGACATTTGATTTTGGTCAGAAACTGTGTAATGTCAAACATTTGTAGGGGTAAAATCATGATAAAGGTTAATTCTTTATTTCCTTTCACGTTTCTAAACTTTCTGCAGATTATCCGCTAATTTCCAAAATATATCCGTAAATTTAGTGACTTTTGAACATGTAGTACTTCTTTGAACGATCTGTTTATAAATATTTGTTTCGTTAATTTTTAATCAAATTCTTCAATGACCGTATAAAAATTATTTAGTACGTATTTCTACAACGAAAAGGGTTTTAACTGGGTTTTCTACGAAGATTAAAATAAAAAAAATTACTGAACGTATAAAAAATATTAGTGAACTAAAATGTATTATTACATAAGGCTCTATTTTACTGTTTTTCTATTGGCCAGAAGCAATACACGTGACATTCCATTTTCTAACATATTGATTAGCAAAAAGCAATTTCTGTGCAATAAATAATCATATTGCACTCTCATGCAAAATCAATGAATGAAATTACGTTCCACGAGAGTGCAATATGGTTTTTTATTGCACAGAAATTGCTTTTTGCTAATCAATATGTTAGAAATTTTCATAAAATTTGTAAATTTTCAAAAAATTTGAAAATCATAAAATTAAAAAAAAGAAAAATTTAAAGTTAATTTCATTTTTTTTTTTAAATTCAAAATTTCATTTTTTTTTTTAAATTCAAAATTTTCATAAAATTTCAAAACTTTCATACTATTTCCAAAAAATTCAAAATGATAAAATTTTCAAAAAGTTTCAAAAATTTCAAAATTAAGAGTAAAATAGAGCCATATGTAATAAAACAATTACTACGCTTGAACTTGATCAATATGAGGTTTTATGGAGCAGAGTACAACAATATTGAACTCGGTATTCGCGTCGTTCAATATTGTTGTACTCTGCTCCATAAAACCTCATATTGATCTCGTTCAAGTGCAGTAATTGTATAATATTGAACTGGAAATACGCTTTAAAACGTAACAAATCACGCATATCGCGCATGTGTTTATGAAACTTCATTTGTGCACAAGCCAGGTCACGTGTACGCGTGTCAATAAAATAGTAGGTGTAGATACGCAATACACAGCCAAGGTTAACAATCTTTGAAACAAATTTGCACAACCCATGATTTTTACTGAATTGAAGTTGAATAATCATTTATTATTTATATTTTATTCATCAATTCAAATGAACTCTCCGTTCTCGTGCTATTTTCTCCATTTCGGGATTTCATTCCCGGGATTACGTTCAAGGATGTTTTACGTTTTGAGGAAAGAAATAAAAATGTTTTTTTTAATTCTGAGGGGAATCTGAGACAGTACTTGAAAAAAAATAGGCGATATAAAAATGTAATTTCACCTGTACATCTTATCTTACTAGTTTACCTGTAAAACGACACACTTGATTACAAGATTAACACCTGGTGTTTTATTGCCCCCTGATCACTGACATGAATTAAAATTTTTAATCCCCATCACTCTCCTAGACATGACCACTATCACGGTGATTGATCACGGTATGTCCCTTTCTGTACTGTATAACTGAAATATTGTTGAAAGTGACATTAAACACAATAAGTGAATAACACTGACCCCTCTATAAGCAGTCTTTGCCTTAATTTTATTGACTTACTTGCCCGAAAACCAAACTTAGAAAAAAATTCTACATGTATTTATGCAAACAAATTCTTTCATGATTTTCACTTGTGCGAATCCAGTTTTACTTGTCCTGGGCTTCGGGCAAGTGAGTTAGCATGAAGACTGTATAAGCTGTCTGACATGGAAAAGATTAATGTATTGAAGAACAATATTGCCTTACTTTGGATCAATACCCTGCATGCTGATCTCATCTTGTTTTGATTCCACCATATCATGTGTAAACATGGCATGGAAGTAGGGAATGGTTCCTGCCAATACAATTCTGTGTGCTGTAAACTTTCTGTCACCAACCTGTAAAAAATATCTATGGAAAATAAATACATATACACCCTCAGGTTTTGGTGGGGTCTGTGTTGCTCATATTTTTTTAATTTTCTGTGTTGTGTTTTTGTGTTTTGTCCTGTGTGTCAAATATTGCCAGTGTCTCTGGATTGTCCATTCTTCAATTTTTTCATTGATCCTTCGATTTTCTCTAACATCTATATATACATCATAAAAACTGACAAGCATTCATAAAATTGAAGAGTTTTGTACTATCACCGGTACTATATAAAAAAAAAACAATCTGGACATTAATCAAATATAAACATTCTGTAAACCGTTTCAAATACAAGACATCTTTTGTAGATTTGAATAAAGAGTAGATGCATTGCAGTCGTTACAAGTACAAGACTAAATTTTTCATACACTTCATATTTTTTTCAGTGGCTGTCAAAAGCCTTATCCCAGTTGGCCCATCCACATATGTACTTCATTTCTATATAGCTTTTATAATTGATGAACTTGTTCTCGTCCTGATCAGTAAAGCTGAAATACTGCTCACTAAACGATAAGCAATAATCAATTGAGTATAAGACAACTCTGTCTATTTTATGTAAGGTGTTACACATATGGAAACCAATGTTTTGTTTTGTTCGAAGGTAATGTTTACAAATTGAGTAATTGTAGTCTGTGACAATTTTATTCAAATCTTTACTTTTGTCAAACATACGGTACTCTTGAAATAAGACTATTTGAGTAATTATAGTAAATATATATATTAAATTAGTAGGTAATTGTAACAGATGATCGGTTGAAATTGGTATCACGATCATCGATCTTGAAAATGTGACCGATTCCCATCACTAATATTTGTTTATGGTTATTGCCCTCAATAAGTGTACCATGTGATTAATTTCTCAACATTTTTAGCAATAGTCTGTTCTCAATGTCTGATTTTCTAAAGGTATTTGCTGTGAGTTCGAATCCCGCTCAGGCGAGGTGTACTAGATACAACATTATGTGATAATGTTTGTCCATGACTGGTGGCAGATCAGTGCTTTTCTCCAGGTACTCCGGTTTCCTCCACCAATAAAATTTACCGCCACGATATAAATGAAATTTGTTGAAAGTATCGTTAAATACCATAACACAATAAAGGTATTGAATAATTTTTCCAACTATTGACATTGAAAAACAGACTACATACATAGCTTAAAACGTCAAGAAATTGATCACATGGCACACTTATTGAGGGAAATAACAATGGACAATTCAATGTAATTTTTAATTGAAATGCATCAATAACTACTCAAAATGGAAAAAAAGATTATCTTGGCAGGAATCCGGGTTGTTTCGCCCCGGGTCGTTTCGCCCCACTTAATCGCTATTATATAATAAAAGATGGTCTTTTTCGACTATTTTTTGGAAATTATTTATTTATTAGTTGTATGCAAAAAATATAATAATTCATTCACTTTGGTCTACTTTAAATATTTATTTATTAGTTGTACATACAAAAAAAATAATAATTCATTCATTTTGGTCTACTTTTGTCAAAGATCTGAAGTGAAACTTTTCTTGCTAAATTTACAAAAACAACACACAAGAACAGTAAAAAGGTTTTTTTTTTGTACCAATGCAAAAGTGCATGAAATGACTTAAGATGCTGTACAAGTGCGCAAATAACCTCTTTTTTTAATGAATTACGCATCAAATGCTAAAATAGTATAAATTTAATCAGATGTCAAACAAAGAGTGAAGCACTACATAATATTAAACACGTCAAGAAAGCATGTTAATTATGAGGAAGACAAAAATAAAGTACCCATGAACAAGTCTTACAACATCCAAAATACGAATATTTGCAATGGTATTTTCCATATTTCATTTTTTAAAGCACTATTAATAAATGAGGGCGAAACGACCCGGGGCGAAACGACTCAGGGGGCGAAACGACCCGGTACCCTTGGCAGAGTCTAGAGTCAGAGAGCAGCAACATGATAAAATTGGTTTGTGAAAATAGTGCTGTAGTACAAGTAATTGTCTGCAATCGAATAAATCATGTGGGGAGAAATGATTAGCTAGCCCTGTTTCCAAAAATACCACAATTGCAAAGCACGAATAAAATAAACCGATTTGTTTACATTTTTGCATAGCTGGAAGACTTCTCTTTGAAATGATTTTTATGTATATTACCAAGGAAATCGTTTTCTTATCATTGATTTTATGATATTAATATTGATAAAGTGTCTAATTTCTGTGAGTAATCGTTCAATTGTATAATCTCGTTGGGCTGTTTAATCTAATTGAGATTTGGCTGCTCCGAGCTATTTTCTGTTTTGACTATTTGAGTCATTTTGACACTTTAATTTGTGCCCAAATGGCCACTTGTGGTCCCGATTCTGTTGCCAATGCTGTAAATACACACAGGACATCAATATATTAACCTTGAGCGTAACATCGCAAAGTTTGCCTTGTCGTCTTATATCTTCGAATACTGGAAATGCTGTCTTTGGCAGATCTTCTTTATGAAAAACTATAATGTCGTCCGCCATTTTCGTTGTTTTCGACTTACTCACTCGGAACTCCTCGGATGTTTCTGCACTCAACTAAGACAAGATTTATCCCAATACCCAAGTGTTAAAAAAATTAAAAGATCTTCAAATTGAAATAGCTAAAACCACAGGGGCTTGTTACGATTTTTTTTATCCCTCGACTGACAACTCTAGACAATTCTAGAGAGTTGTCAGTCGAGGGATAAAAAAGTCGTAACAAGCCCCTGTGGCTAAAACAAGAATGGGGGATATAAATTGCATTTAAAAGCGAGTAATATTTTTTTAAAGTGGAAAATATGTTTTAGTACATAACTTTAATGCTTTAAGCACATACTGAAAGGAATAGTTCATATTCTTATACTTTAATGAACAATTATTTACTCCAAACCGGTGTCGGTCCGAAAGTCCGAAGGCAACCCAAATTGAAAATCTATTATTTTTATTCCAGAATTATGCTTCTGCTACTGCTGTGTTTTAAATTGCTTTCATATTTTAATTTGGTTTGAAATTTCATAGAAAATTTTAATATGACAATGGGTTTTTTTTAACAAATATTGTGTGCATGTTTTTGTTTTATTGTTTATATATGCATATTCTTATGTCGGATTTAAAAGCTCATTAGAGCTTGTGTTGTAATGTTTGATATTTTCCGACTTTAAATAAAGCTTATTGTATTGTATTGTAGGAGTTCGATAAGCGGTTTACACCCCGTTTTTAAGCGTTTTCTGTGAATCGTCATTGAATATAAAAGATAAAAGATGGATTCCCTTTGTTAGAAATTGGATACTGGTTTTTAGCTTCACAGTATATAGTACATGTACAGTAGAATAAAAAAAACACACAGTTTAGCTACAATAGTGAATGTTTGAACCAAGGTGGTGACAGTTACAATTGTATATCGGCTCTAACTACATTTTTATTTAAGCCTATACATATATTTCGTGAGTTAATTTTATCTATTTTTAAAGCAATCTAAATTCGAAATCATTTAATATCTAATAGCGTTGCTACTATGTGCGCCATGCATACTGACAAATATGCTGTGGTTACATTGCCTTGGACGTTTTTCGGAAGGTCATTCGGACTAGTCTATTAGATCTTCGGACTATTGGGCTTTGGGACAATTGGGACTACGGACTATCGGGCCGACACCGTCAAACCATAGACTCTAAACTTGTTATTTGTTGCTTCTCTGCTAAACACGCAGCATTAAGGAGAAAGAAAAGCAAAAATTCGTTGGCTCGGAATCAGGATAATGTGTCCGAGTGAGACGACATGTCTATCCGCGGAGGTAACAGGTCAACCCCCCCCCCCCCCCAATTAAGACGCCCCCACTTTTTACCAAAACGCCCACGTTTGTTGTTTTGTTTGTTTGCCAAACGGCACCTTTTTTTCTACTCAAACGATGATATCATGTGTAATTCAAGATTGGTCTAGTAAATTTATGTATTGTATTACATCAGATAACAACGAACTATGCTTCGGTAATTGTGTTTAAAGATAAGTATACAAAACTGACTTATATTCTAAGCAATATATATTTTGTCTTGTTATGGCTGTCTTCAATTTTTGCAGAAAACTTCACAAGTTTACCCTTAGCAAAATAAAATGGTTTTAAAGCATTTAATTTCCATTTACCATTTCAAATCCTTTTATTTACCATTTTAATACCCCCAAAAAAATTGCCAACATATTTTACTCCTGCCATATATTCACAATGTTTTGCCCAAATTGATTTTAAATGGTACATTGTGGAACTACTTTTTTTAGAAATGGACATCTATTGTAATATTTCTAACATAAAAACCATTTGCATTGTCTACCATTTATTTTCTCAACCATTTATTCCGAAATAAATGATAGGACAGAATTTGATTATATCATTGTTGTTTTTTATTGATAATTAATTGTACATATATGTCTGCTGCAGGACCGTCTTAACAGCAGTATAGGCCCTCGGGCAAAGCAGTACCTTGGGCCCCATATCTACACAACCACTCCTAGGAATAAAACGTGTAAAGGGCGATAAAATTAAACATATATTTGCTATATGTTATATATTTATTATATTGGTACATCCAACAAAATGAGTGCTTAAATATAAAAAAAAAACCTCAAAACATGCCGTATGAAGATTAGCATAGGACCCTATGTTCGTGGGGCCCCGGGCAAGTGCCCAGCGTGTCTGATTGGAAGTACACAAAAGAAACAAGAGGCCCAAAGGTGTAAGAAAGGGTGTTGTCTGTTTATAATCTTCCTTTCTGAAACTACTGGACCAATTGGAACAAAACTGGGTAGGAATGGTCATTGGATGGTCCTCTGGAAAGTATATGTATTTTTGTTGTTGATCAGAAGAACCTGACAGAAACAAGAGGCCAAAAGGTGTCAAAAAGGATGTTATCTGTTTTTAATCTTATTTTCTGAAACCATTGGGCCAATTGAAACCAAAAATTATTCATTGGTTGCTCCTCTAAAATAATTTTGTTGTTGATTGGAATTACACAAAAGAAACAAGAGGTCCAAAGGTGTCAAAGGGTGCTGTCTGGTTTTAATCTTCCTTTCTGAAACTACTGGGCCAGTTGGGACCAAACTTGGTTGGAATATTCATTAGATGGTTCTCTACAAAGCTTTTATTTCATTGATAGGAAGTACAAAAAAGAAACAAGAGGCCCCAAAAAGGTGTTGTCTGTTTTTAATCTTCTTGTTTGACAACACTAAGCCATATGGAACAAGTTAATGTTCATTTTATGGCCCTCTATGAAATTTATGGTTTTTTTTCTCTCTGATCGGAAAATCTACAACAGGAGAAAGAGGTGCAAAGGGACCAAATAGGGTGTTTCTATGGGTATAAATAATTTATTATCTGTCTGTTGTTGATGAGATTTTTTAATGAATTCCTTAGAATAAATTTTTTGAGATAAAGGAAATAAGACTAAGAGGCTCAGTGGGCTGAGCATGTCACTCACCTTTCATTCTGTCTTGAAGAAACTTTATACAGAACCTTCAATAGGTGCTCCCTACCAAATTTCAATTAATTTGGCCAAATGGTCTTAAGAGATTTTTTTTATTTGGCCAATCACAAACAAGAACTGCCAATGGCGGCCATGGAAATTTTGTACAGGTTAAACGGTTTCAGAGAAGATTTTTTTTAGAAATTCACCAACCAGAAACAAGAATGGCCTATGGCCGCCCATGTTTGTTAATGGATCGGGACGAAATGGGCAATCTTGATAGAGGACCTTCTATCGATGCTTCCTGTAAAATGTTGCTTTATTTGGCAAAATGGTTTCAGAGGAAAAGATTTTTTTAGAAATTAACCAACCAGAAACAAGAATTGACAATGGTGGCCATGTTTGTTAACGGATCGGAACGAAATGGGCAATCTTAATAGAAGACCTTCCATAGATGCTTCCTATCAACTTCGGTTCATTTGGCTAAGTGGTTTCAGAGGAGAAGATAAAAATATGAAAAGTTAACAAACAGCAAATGACGGACACAAAGTGATGGCAAAAGCTCATGTTGCCTTTGGCAAGGCGAGCTAAAAAAAACAATTCTCTTGTAAATGTGAAGAGCAAAAATATACAAAAGACAAGGTAAAAAATAGATGACACTTTAGGTCTGACATGTCATCCATTTTTGTAAGCTAATTCTAAATATTGAATGAGTGTGATTGCTGTTTAATGCCAACTGAGCATTTTTTCCCAGCTATATAGCATAGCAAGAACAAGTTACATGCAGTGTGCTTAGTGGAGAAGTAGCAAATACAAACTTCATAATCTTTGGCTTAACCTGACCCTGACTTGAACCCACAATCTACTGCATTTAAGACTTCATAATCTTTGGCTTAACCTGACCCTGACTTGAACCCACAATCTACTGCAATTAAGACTTCATAATCTTTGGCTTAACCTGACCCTGACTTGAACCCACAATCTACTGCATTTAAGACTTCATAATCTTTGGCTTAACCTGACCCTGACTTGAACCCACAATCTACTGCATTTAAGACTTCATAATCTTTGGCTTAACCTGACCCTGACTTGAACCCACAATCTACTGCATTTAAGACTTCATAATCTTTGGCTTAACCTGACCCTGACTTGAACCCACAATCTACTGCATTTAAGACTTCATAATCTTTGGCTTAACCTGACCCTGACTTGAACCCACAATCTACTGCATTTAAGACTTCATAATCTTTGGCTTAACCTGACCCTGACTTGAACCCACAATCTACTGCAATTAAGACTAACAGGATAACCATTACACCACCAATGTGGTTGCTTACTTTAAACAAGGGCAATGTAAAGCGTGGCATATCTCTTCGCCTAAAAATTTGACCCAGTGACCTTGACCTATGACCTTGAAAATGAATAGGGTTCCAGATTCTCTTAAGGACTAAGTATATACCAAGTTTGGTCAAAATCCATTGAAGGATGTTGATTCTAGAGTGTTCACAAGGATGTTACAGAAGGACGGACGGTAGCGTTACTATATCCCTTCGCAACTTCGTTGGCGAGGGGATAATAAATATGCCAATGTTTAAAAAAACAATAGATACATGAGATCAAACAAATATTTTATTTGATATAAATTCAACAATAATATATAAAAATCAACAAATATATATTTTTTCATATACGATTCAAAAGAATCAATGTAAACAACAAATGTTTGAAATAAATTCAAATTCATCTCTTCCAAAAAACATCTTTGAGAACATCCCTCAACAACCTGGAAAAACAATGTGTATTGCATTCTCATAAATAAACATATATACTAGTAAATAAATAACAAAATGAAAACCTGTAAAATGTAAAAGGGGTAAAAATAAAATCTTAAAGTATATAAATTTAAGACAAAATACATGTAATAAAAATGTAAAGTTTCATCAATGAAAACCTGCAAAATATAAAAATAAAATCTGAAAGTATATAAATATAATACAAAGTAATAAAAATGTAAAATTTCTTTAAAAATATCACAGTGCTCATTATAAAATAATAATAACAATAAGCTTACTTATTATTTTACTTCTTTCTAACAAAATTAATGAAAACAATAAAAATATTTATACAAAATGTATAATGATTAAATAATATAATCCTTTGTTAGGATAGGAACTGTTTGATTTGTGTCATTAAGTTACCCCCCTCACGAGGGCTCACCAAAACCTCCACCTGGGGATGCAGCTTTATGGGTTTGATCCCATGGAACCTTCACCAGTACCCAGAATAAATGATTATGGTAGATTCCTAATAGGGTAAGGATTGTGGTGTTTAATGCCACTTTCAACAATATTTAAGCTATATCGTGGAAGTCGGTTTTATTGATGGAGGAAACCGGAGTACCCGGAGAAAATCACTGATCTGCCGCAAGTCACTGGCAAACTTTATCACATAATGTTGTATCAAGCATACCTCGCCATGAGTGGGATTTGAACTTCAACTTGCATAGGTAGTTGTAAATCCAACAATACCATACGATCACAACCACAACGGCACCTGTCTACAACCTCAGACCCCCCTCCCTTCCTAATGATCTGGTAAAGTTTGATGAAATCAGTCAAGGGAAAGAAGATTAAGCTGAAACAGACAAAAACTTGATACCATAACAATGTTCTGATTAAAGAGGGGCATATAAAAAGTTCTAGGAGATGTATGATTCCAGAGAAGAGAGTTTTCTTTTATGAAACGGTCCTTCTTATTTGTATATGAAGTTGACAAATAAGTTATGTCTCAACAGTTATTATGGGTACAGTATTTGCTTAAGGGGTACGGTACTTTCCCATTTTAAGAGGCACGGTACTTGTCCATTTTAAGAGGCACGGTACTTGCCCATTTTAAGAGGCACGGTACTTGCCCATTTTAAGAGGCACGGTACTTGCTCATTTTAAGAGGCACGGTACTTGCTCATTTTAAGAGGCACGGTACTTGCCCATTTTAAGAGGCACGGTACTTGTTCATTTTAAGAGGCACGGTACTTGCTCATTTTAAGAGGCACGGTACTTGCTCATTTTAAGAGGCACGGTACTTGCTCATTTTAAGGGGTACGGTATTTGTTTGCTCTTTTAAAGGGTTACAGTACTTACAGGTTGAACTGAATGTACTTAATGGTAAAATATATATGTAGTGTACCCTTGTTATATTTCCCTCCTTTCAAAATCCAAATTTCCAAAAATCATGTAGTTTATATTTTCATTTCTCCCCCAATATATTGCCATCCTGATTTATGACCCTAATATAAATTGGTCCAAAAAGCTGTGATTCACCATCAAATTTCAAAGTCAAAAATTTTAAATCTCATGTAATTTAAATGTCACCCTCGTTATATTGCCAACCTTGCTTTCACCCTAATATAGATTGGTCCGAAAGGCTGCAGTAAAAGGATGTTGTAGTATGTATTGATTTCACAGCATGAGACACAGTAATTTCGTTCAAACAACCATAATGGGGCAATCGTTGGTTTTTGTTTTTTTAAATTACTCAAACAGACCATAGAACAAGAAATGTGTGCATCACAAAATACGCCCGTCTATATAAATTATCAAACGGTATAATGGTAATGACCCCAAAATAAATAGAGTTCTTCCCATTCCACAGGGGAATCATGTAGCCAAGTTTGTTAAAGATCCAATATACAGAACTAAAGTTATCGTGCGGAAACGACCCTGTTGTCAAAAATTATATTTATAGTAATAGTGACCTTGACCTTTGACCTAATGACCCCAAAAATAAATAGGGTTCTTCCCCTTCCACAGGGGAATCATGTGGCCAAGTTTGTTAAAGATCCAATATACAGAACTAAAGTTATCGTGCGGAAACGACCCTGTTGTCAAAAATTCTATTTATAGTAATGGTGACTTTGACCCAATGACCCCAAAATAAATAGGGTTCTTCCCCTTCCACAGGGGAATCATGTGGCCAAGTTTGGTAAAGATCCGATATACAGAACTAAAGTTATTGTGCGGAAACCTGTGTGGACACCCACCCGCCATACCCAATCACATAATACGGGCGTATAAAAACAGGGGGTGGGGGTGGGGGGGTGGAGGATTGTCCCTTCGCTTAAGATTAATGCTCTACTGTGTCAAATTCACACACTTTAAAATATAAAGTTTTTAACATGTATGTAAAGAGGAAAACAGTATTACACAATATTACAATACATAAAAATCCTTATATCATAGTAAAACCTGTCTAAACATGACCAAGTAACCTTAACTAAGCCTTGCCTACCAGTAAAATGAACATCTAGGGTTAGGGTAATGATGTTTAATGCCACTTACAATAATATTTCAGCTATATTGTGGCGGTCAGCTTCATTGATGAAAAAAACTGTAGTACCCAGAGAAAACAACCAATCTGCCGAAAGTAACCAACAAATTTTATCCCAAAATAATTTAAAAAAAAAAAAAAAAAAAAAATGAACATCAAATTTAGTCCCACTTTGACTTATATATACTATCGTTGGCTGGTTTTGTGAGAATGGATTTCTCGGAGCAATATTGCATCAAAGGCAAAACCTGATACGATGAGAACTCGATTTCGAGCAAAATATACCAACAATAGTATATTAATCGAGAATTTGACAAGACCACGTCAATATAATGTCACATTATTACACAAAGAAATCAACAATAATATGTTTGTATCTCGTTTGTTGCTTGATTATAGATATTATCACCTGTAAAGATCAAAAGGAATATGTACAAATCATTGATAATAAGTGATTAACGATGTTTTTTAAAACGCAAGGACTTTTCTCAGTGATCTCTCATCGAAGGTCAAAGCCCTAAGATGAGAGATGACTGAGAAATGTCCTCGCGTTTTAAAAAACATCTTTTAATTATTTTATCGCTATTTTGTATTCATAATTAAATAATTTTTGTTCAGATACTGACATTTTTTTAAACACAATTAATATTTTGTATCGTTAATCACTTATTATCAAGGATTTGGTAATGTGACGTCATTATAACGTCATATTAGAAAACAGCGATAATTGGAATCATCTCAGCGCTTACGTGATATGAAATATATTGGTTTTAAACATCAAAGGGAAAATAAACAAAATAGCGATAAGGACTCTTATACTTTGTAAAACTGATTATATATCGGAACCATCGATGTACAATATGTATCGGCCACGATCTATTAAAAAAAGTTTATCCAACCCTCTACTGTACTGTACCATCATACTCATGCAGGTTTGTCAAATTATGAATTTGTTTTTAGCAAGTAAAAAGTGATTTTGAACAAAATACTTGACCCTGAAGGTATTTAGCTAGTTTAGACAGGTTTGAATACATATATAGAGAGTAGCAGCAGTTTTAAAGATTGAGTCATTATCATTAGTACAAAGGACAAGCTGTGATACAAGTGATAATGTATGTCAACCCCTTCAAAACTGATGTTATTGTTTTTTTCATAGATAAAGTCACCATGCATTGACATCACACTAATACCGATGATTTTCAGTATCAGAGTCAGTTGGTTGATACTGATAATATCGCTTGGTTGAGATCAAAGGAAGCATGTAAAAATTACCAATAAAACAAGCATAATTTCATCAAGTCAACAACTATTGAATATACCTAATGTACAAGATAATGAATATTCATGATGCACAAGATACAAAACAAAACAGTATTTAACAAATATGATGTACATGATACAAATCATATAAGCTATTATATCAAACATCAACTTTATGCCAAATGTTTTTCACTCAACAAATTGGCTATACAATTTTCTCCAGACTTGGATTCCAGTTTGGTAGAATTGTGGATTGAAAGATAAACTGGTGGATTGGAAGACTGATGACTGTTGTAATTGGACACACTTTTAACCATTCTACTTTTCACTGCTTTCTTTTCTTGTTTTGGACTATCTTTTATCAATATCTCATTAAATCAGATATCTACATTTCTATTGAATATGAAATATATAACTAGATTTTAGGTTTTGGTTTGCTTTGGTTTATGGTGTTTAACGTCAATTTCGACAATATTTCAGTTATATCATGGTAGTCAGTTTTATTGGTGGAGGAAACCGGATAAAACCACTGACAAACTTTATCACATAATCTTGTATCAAGAGCACCTCACCATGAACGGGGTTCAAACTCTAGTGGTGATAGGCAGTAGATTTCAATAATGTTGAACACTGATTGGTGGTATGATGCAGTCACAGGTCAGAAACAAGAATCATGGAATCAAAATAAAAGATCTGTTAATGGTCTATATAGATACACATTTCTCTTGGTTGAAGAGTAATCTCCATATTGATTACATGTTTACTTTGAAATAAACTACGAGAAAACCGCTGGGACAATCAAGAATGGAAAATCCCAAGACACATGCAACATTAGACACAGAACAAATACAAACAAAACAAGACCCACTGTGTTACTCATATAAGTCTAAATCAGGTAGAAATCTTGTCGAAGATGTGTATTCTGTAATATATATGTGTGGGTGCATCTCCTTGTATTATGGATTTTCTTTGTTATTCTGAAGGAGCATTTTGAAGCATTATTCTGAATGTGTGAATCTCTAATTCATAAGACTGTTTCCATGTGTTATTCTGAAATTTGTGTATTTCCTTGAACTATTCTGAAATTCATGTGTTATTCCAAAATTTGAGTATTTCCTTGTGCTATTCTGCAATTTTTGCATTTCCATGTGTTATTCTGAAATTGTTGTATTTCTTTGTGTTTTTTTTTAACTTTGTATATTCTCAATATAAACTTATAGATAATTGATATTAGTTGGTTTTAAAATTAACCTAACAATCAATAAAAAAAAAATATATAGCAGAAAACATTCATCATCCACTATAGTCTAATCATCATCTCTGTCAATCAAGATTCTTTGGACACTCCTTCCCAGCCTATATAAGGACATCAAGATGTTCATCCAAAGTAGTACCAACATCAGTTTCAATATAGACCATTCATATCTATACTCAAAATATCGGTGAAAAAAATAATATATATACAGTCAAACCTGTATTAAGAGGTCACTTTTGGGACAAAGAAAAAAGTGGTCTTTTTAGACAAGTGACCTCTTAAAAGAGGTTCAATTCATATGAAAATGTCTATGGCAATACAAGAAAAAGGTGAGGTTTTAATACAGGTGATTACTTAATAGAGGTGACCGCATAGGCAGGTTTGACTGTATACACATACACAAATTTTCCTGAAAATTAAAGACATTATACATACATGTACCAGTTAAATGTGTAAAGATTGTTGACTTGATGAAACTAGATATAAAAAATATGATGACTATTTGATGTTTTAAGTTACGTATAAAAACAAATTACTTATTGAAATTGTACATGCATTATGACACTGTTTAAATAAATTAATCAACTGCTTCTCTCTACAAATTCTCCTTAGCACAGCAGCAGCAAGTTTATGCTGCTATGTCATGTCCCCCAAAACACAGGTGTCCTGTAATGTCCCCTGTCATGTCTACCAAATCCAGATGTTCTGTCGTCCCTCTGCCCTCCACACACAAAACCACAAATGCAATGTCAAAGACTCATGCACCCATATCAAGGTGCCCAGTTGTGTTCACCTAATCCAGATGTCCTCTCATGTCCTACAACTCCAGATGAACCGTCAGGTCTCCCAAATCCATGTGCTTTTTTCATATTCAGCAAATCCATTTTATCTTCAGCAAATACAGGTACTTTATAATGTCCCCCAAATCCATATCAACCATGGTTCCCCAAATCCAAGTGCCCTGTTGTGTTCATCAAAACCAGGAGCTCTGTAATGTCTCCCAAATCCGGATGTCCTCTCATGTCCCCTAAATCCAGATGAACCATTGTGTCCCCCAAATTCAAGTGCCTGTCATGTTTGTCAAATCCAGGTGCTTTGTAATGTCTCCCATATCCAGGTGCCCTTTAATGTCCCCAATACCCAGATGTCCTGTCATGTCTCCCAAATCAATGTACCCTCACATATCCTCATTATCCATTATCCAGATTTCCACCCTATAAATTAATGCTTTTTCTCATTTATCTGAACAAAAACATCAAATGGTCATGACAATGATACACTTGTAAACAAGACAATAGACATTATAATTTACACTTATCAACAATATACATAGTATACAATAACAAAAACATCCTGAAACAGAAACAAAATCATTACATATATAAATCTAGATTACTATAATAGTTCATATTTAAGTAGAAAATAGAAAGTATCTCTTAAAAAAACCTTTTTTTTAACCACCGTAAAGAAAGAAAAACATCTTTTTACCATTGCAGCCATTTTAACATTAACAATAACAAATGCAATAAGATGTAGTAAAGAGGACGTCTATATTTAAGGAAAACTTCATTAATGCATAAAGGCACATGTTCTTCACGTGCCTGATGAGGGTTATTCTAGAAATGTGACGTGTGCTCTAAATTAGATATCAGAGTTTTTAATGTTGGCGTTAAACACCAATCAATCAATAATACAAGCTTAAATCCACAAAAATAGAAAAAAACAATAAAAGATTGTGTCTGTAGGACACACATACCATACTTCCAGCTAAAGAAAAGAGGGGCATAACTCAAACGGAAAAAGTGATATAGACTGAAAATAAACTTGGCCTTTCTTTTATGGTCCCTGACCTTGTATCAAATGATTTGTTTTATAAGATTGTAAGCTATTGAGTGGAGAAGCAGCAAATACCAATTTTTTTAGTCAAATCAAACTGAAAGTAGAAGTACTTGGTTTCAGTATGTACTAGTTTTGACTCTTACCAATCCTGGCTGACTGACGTATTGGAGTCTGTCCTTAAACATTGGTCATTTGGAGGGGTATAAGGACAGTATAGTAGTGAGAGTATTAATTTGTTGTTTAAAAGTAAGGAGTTGGTATTATGGTGTTTAATACCAATTTCAACAATATTTCAGTTATATCGTGGCAGTCAGTTTTATTGGTGGAGGAAACGGAGTACCCAGAGAAAAGCATCGACCTGCCGCAAGTCCATGACATATCACATAAAGTTGTATCAAGTACATCTCGCCATGAGTAGGATTCAAACTCACAACTTTAATGGTGATAGGCACTGATTGCATAGGTAGTTGTAAATCCAACTACCATGCGATCATGACCACAATGACCCCTTTGAAGTAAGAAGACAGGTTTTACGAGATGGTTCTATATTGAAAGGGAGTAATACAGTAGGACTGAGTTATCATCTCTTTGTCTGTGGTTCACATTCAATTATAGAACTGATGCAGGAAGTTTTTGTTTTTTTTTGTTAGTCTTCAAACTATTTACCGGTAATATGTTAATAGCTCATACATACCCAGTGCTTTTGTTGATTTCTGCAAACTTTGTGGGGATAAAGATTTTGTCATTTTCAGATGTCAATATGGTGCCTAAACCTTGATAACTAACCTGCATCCCCATTGAAATTGCGAGTTTCCGTATTTTAATTAATATTTTCTTGTTGATGTAACATGCATTTTTTTCATAAAGAAAAGTATGAGGGAACATTTTTGTCAGCTATGTTGTAGTGAGCGGGTATAACAGAGGAAGCTATAATTCTCCCCCAAAAACAATGGAAACATCTGTCTGTAAGTAAGTACTGCCAAACTTTCTCACACAAGATAAAAGTAGGGAAGGTGGGTAAGGGCAAGGACCTATAGATCATACATGAAAAGTAATTACATATGTTTGATATCCATAACAACTACCATCACATGCAAAAATAGGGGATTATGGTTACGGTGTTTATCATCACTTGACAATATTTCAGTTATATCGTGGCAGTCAGTTGTAAATCTACCTACCATACGATGATGACCATGACAGCCTTTTATTTAAAAATATATTTGTCCTCTTTACTACATCGTTATGCATTGTTCAATAACAAAAAAATTATTAAAACAAAAAATATCTACAATAAAATGTATATAATTGAAAAAAAAAAATAAAAAATATAGCACCATATAAAGATAGAAAAATACTGACCTGAGAACAAACACACATAATTCATTTTATGAAATATGTAATTGTGTATATACCTAAAAAATGTTGGCACAAATTGAACATTCTGTTTCTACAATCTGTCAAATCTGCATTTTCAAAATGTATTTATGCTATTCCACTGTAACTTCTAAATTCACATACAATTTCCCGTAATAATCAGGAATCGTATAGCTATCACTGTAACTTATAAATTCCCGTAATAATCAGGAATCGTATCTATCGCAGAACTTACATGTTCCCGTAATAAACAGGAATCATATAGCTATCATATAACTCACAAATTCCCATAATAATCAGGAATCATATAGCTATCACATAACTCACAAATTCCCATAATAATCAGGAATCATAGCTATCACAAAACCATGCCATTGAACATTTCTAGTTGTTAAAAGTGTGTTTATGTGTCTGGTTAACAAAAATAGTACATACAGTGAATCTTGTGTAAACCAAACAACTTGAAATCAGATCTTAGGATATGACGTTTTAATGCCACAAACAATATTTCAGTCATATCATGGCGGTCAGTTTTATTGGTAGAGGAAACCAAAGTACCCCGGGTAAAACCACCGACCTGCTGCAAGCCACTGACAAATTTTAGAAACCAGCTTTGTTCAGTTAAAACATATTTAATTAACAGAGATTTAGTAATTTCCTACATAGGGACTTTATTTAAAGTTCAGTTTATACAAGATTCTGTTTATTCAGCTGTCAGTTTAGACAGGTTTCACTGTATATCTTATTTAAAGGGGCATTAGCTACGATTTTGACCCAAAAAAATTATATGTTTTGGAAATTGGTAAATAGCTTTAAAATGATGAAATAACGGTAAATATTTCACATTAAACAGCTTATTGTACCACTTTTCGCCTTTTGAGAACGAAAATTACTATCGATTTATTATTTCCTTGCAAGCAAATAATTTGACCTCGCTTTCTCCGTATGCAACTGACCTTACTAGTGACGGGTAAAAACGAATAATTTGTATTTTGTCGCTTATTAACTGCAAACTTGCATGGTTCTTTGTCCGTAATTAACGCTGACTAAAAGCAGATTCACAGAAAATAAGAAATAAGTGCATTGTTGTACTGATTTAATGACGATTCGGCAAACCCCGTAAACAATGCCGATAATTAATAAGATGGCGTCCATTTCTTGATCGATCTCAAAACACGAGCCGTTGCACCTTTTCCCCCCGATGCACGTACATTTCATTACATTTATAAGTTACAGAAACACGTTTTATTAAGGCATCAATCATATCTGATAGTTTTTATGGGTAACAAAAAAATTATGATTTTGGCAGATAATGCCCCTTTAACAACCATGGATACAAAAAAAATATCTCGTCTGTTTAAATCATATTACAACTCGTATTTAAAATATTATTTTATTTCATTTGGGTTGCTTTAATATAAAACATTGAAGAATGTGTGCATAGATGGATGACAGGGGTATTACTCCAGGATGAAGATTGATGACAGGGGCATTACTCCAGAACGAAGATTGATGACAGGGGCATTACTCCAGAATGAAAATTGAAACCTTCCTTTTATGGTGCCTGACCTTGTGTATAAATTCAAATGATTTGCTTAATTAGAAATTAAGTTATTGAGCACAAACCAAATGTTGAACATACTTACGGACATGGGGAAAGCTTAATGATCCCGAAGCCTGGCCAAATGGGCTTAAAATTACACCCTGAAAACTAATCATATGAATTTTAGGTACTGGAATGTGACTCTGGTGCACTGGAGTAATGTTTTAGTAGTCAGTTAGCAATAACATGATGCTAAAATGCAACAAAATTGAACATGTGACCTTTGACCTATTGTCAAGGTCAGATGATATTCATAAGTTTGGTAAAATTTCCTTCAACCTTTCTTAGTGTAGTGACTAAAGGATACAGATATTTACCTTGAATCCTTACTCCCCTCTCTCCCCCCCCCCCCCCCCCCCAAAAAAATCACAACTGATGAAAGAAAAGCAACACCAATATCTTGCCTCTCACAACTTTTGTCACAAAGTAACTGATGCACTCTTTACATAATTTTTTTGCTTTTGTCTTACCAAATGCAAGTTAAAGAGGAGATAAACCTGGGGGAACGGCAACACACCCATAACATAATACTACCGCAAAAATTTGGACATGTTTCCTTTGTTCTCACCAAGTGATATTGTAAGTATCAACGTTCTCACCGAGTGATATTGTAAGTATCAACGTTCTCACCGAGTGATATTGTAAGTATCAACGTTCTCACCGAGTGATATTGTAAGTATTAATGTTCTCACCGAGTGATATTGTAAGTATCAACGTTCTCACCGAGTGATATTGTAAGTATCAACGTTCTCACCGAGTGATATTGTAAGCATTAATGTTCTCACCGAGTGATATTGTAAGTATCAACGTTCTCACCAAGTGATATTGTAAGTATCAACGTTCTCACCAAGTGATATTGTAAGTATCAACGTTCTCACCAAGTGATATTGTAAGCATCAACGTTCTCACCAAGTGATATTGTAAGTATCAACGTTCTCACCGAGTGATATTGTAAGTATCAACGTTCTCACCGAGTGATATTGTAAGTATCAACGTTCTCACCAAGTGATATTGTAAGTATTAATGTTCTCACCAAGTGATATTGTAAGTATCAACGTTCTCACCGAGTGATATTGTAAGTATCAACGTTCTCACGGAGTGATATTGTAAGTATCAACGTTCTCACCGAGTGATATTGTAAGTATCAACGTTCTCACCGAGTGATATTGTAAGTATCAACGTTCTCACCGAGTGATATTGTAAGTATCAACGTTCTCACCGAGTGATATTGTAAGTATTAACGTTCTCACCGAGTGATATTGTAAGTATCAACGTTCTCACCGAGTGATATTGTAAGTATCAACGTTCTCACCAAGTGATATTGTAAGTATCAACGTTCTCACCAAGTGATATTGAAAGTATCAACGTTCTCACCAAGTGATATTGTAAGTATCAACGTTCTCACTGAGTGATATTGTAAGTATTAACGTTCTCACCGAGTGATATTGTAAGTATCAACGTTCTCACCGAGTGATATTGTAAGTATCAACGTTCTCACTGAGTGATATTGTAAGTATCAATGTTCTCACCAAGTGATATTGTAAGTATCAATGTTCTCACCGAGTGATATTGTAAGTATCAACGTTCTCACCGAGTGATATTGTAAGTATCAACAGACTGACTGATACTGAAAAATATTGATCAGTGACGTCAAACACATTACCACTTTACCGATAAAACAATGACAGTTTTGAAGATCTTGACATACAATATACATCATCACTATTGGACTCGCTGCAATATTAGTGATAATGTCAGTATCAACCTTCGTAATGTTTGTTATTCTATATGTGTGAAAGGGGATGTTCCTCAGTTATATTTGTTAAGTAAAGTAAGTAATGACTTTATTTCAAGAGTTCAGTATTACTATACTGGAATATCTTCCTACCACATATACGAGTCTCAAACACATCTTGCTAGATTGTAAGATGAAGAGCGACAATGAAAGTGTTTTTTTTTCTTTTGATGTTTTTGCATTGAGACTTTAACAAAGTTAGGTAAACGAAATGGGCTTGTGAATGAAAAATCCATATAATTAACTAGTTGTACTTTTTCCTACAATATTGTTTTATTTCATTGTAGACCATATTTTCTCCTATTCTTAAAGTGTTTAACGAGTTGGCTAAATTTTTCGTAATATTTTTAATCATCACGGTTAAATCTCTGCGTGAGGATTTCCTTTTGACGGCCATTTACGATGGAAATTAACAACTTAAAAATATTTTTTTACCGTTTGGTCATAGGATAAAACAAATTCTCCTTTTACCAGTGGAATACGATATTTCTCCAATCTCGATAATTGAATTTTCAAATTTTAAAGCTCTCGCTGAAACTCCAACTTTAATATTTGAAATCAGCTTTAATATTTGAAAATTTAATTATTCTAAGTGACGAAATTAACTATTCTAAGTGAAGAAATATGGAAATCCACAAGTAGCAGAAGGAGATACTACATATATCTATATCGTAATTACACCAACACACTTTCAACAACTAGAAATGTTATTTATATGACATTTAAATGTTTGCTGTACACAAAAACAAAGTAACCTTCTATACATGTTCCCATAAACATACATGTACATTTGCATATATAGTATTCATAGCAACCATTTCATTTAATCTTCTAAACTTCCATACATGTACTTGTAAAAATACATATGCACATGTATATATAGTAGTCATAGGAACCATTCTATTGATAGTTTGTACATAACAATTACAACAATTCTGTAAAGCTACCGTACTATTGATCGTGTGTACTTGTGAACTATTAACTATATATACGAGATTCAGTTCTGAATGCTATACATGCATGTAAAAACATTGTGTGATTGTATACATAATTAATGCAAAGTACAAGCAAATAATAATGTAAAACAAACATGGCAGCCATTTTGTTTGGCCTTTGTTACCATGTTTACTGCATGTTTTTTTTTGTGTAAATTATATTTTCTTCTCTTAGAAAAACTAAAAACAATAAAAAGGGGAATGACCATTTTATGTGGCCTTTGTTACTCCACATGTATATTATATATACATGTATCATCTTCTCTTAGAAAAAAATTGGTTAATGGCTTCATAACTATAACTCAAAACTAAATCCTTTGGTTTACTAAACATATAACATATAAGTTTATGATCGTTTTATTCATTAAAATGTAATTTGTACACATGATTCTTTTTACTTAAACAAAAGTTTGCTTGTATGAAACGCATCAACAAAATGTCTTGGTAGGGGGAGGAATGTGGCGGATATTTATTAATTCTTCAGATTATCAGCTAACAGTGTAAATATGAATATTTTCTGTGATGTGGTTGGATGCAAGCAAATTTGTATGAGTGACTATACAAGAAATAACAAGTGAATTAATGGAATCTTTTTCTCTCAGAAAATACAAGTGTTTTCTGAACATGCATAAGTTTTTGTCTCTGTGTGTATATATACGTGAATGTTGTACTCTATGCATATTCATGAGAAATGATTTTTAACTTGTAAATTTAATAGGAATACAGTTAAATTTATTGCAATAAGATTAAATTTATTGTAATACGGTTAAATTTGTTGTAATATGGTTAAATTAATTATAATAAATTAAATTTATTGTAATATGGTTAAATCTAATCATTTTCTGGTTTTCATTTACTTTTGTGTATGATAGTGAAAAAAACATTAAAATCTTTTCTATTTATAATTGATCTGCAAGAAAGTAAAAGAAACTGAAAAAAAAATATTACAATTCTAGTTTACATGGTATGTCAGAGCATACCAATGACAAAAAATATGGACTTGCATATAATCAGGATTGAAAATATGACTTTAGATCCTCTAAACTTTTTTGGACCCCTCCCTCTTTCATGTCTCCTGCCCCCCATTCAACATACATATTTAAAATTATTGCCATAACAGTAAATTCGAAGTCATCTTTCAAATTTGAATTAAAATTCTAACATAAAATTAAACTACAGGCACCTAGGATCTGGTATCACTGATCTGAATTACAAAAAGGTGCAACGAGACTTATTTTAAAATGGTCTAGACTTCTTTGTCCGAAATGAGAACATTTTTGTAGAGGATCTCACAAATGCCATTTCTTCAAAAATTCAAATTATTGCAGCCATGTTTGATGGCGGTTGGGTTATCTGAAAGAGGGATTTTAAATGTATCATTTCTTTTAAATTTGATACCTTACAGGATTTTTTTTAATTGAATTTTCTCCCCAATATTCTTTTATTAATAATAGTGGCAGCCATATTTGGTGGCAGTTAGGTTCATCAACTTAAGAGAGAAGATCGTTTATGTATCATTTTCTCATATAGTTTAGCAGCAATTGGTCAATCATAAAATATTTAATTTTGTTGTTGATTAGAACCCCTTTATTCTATTTATAGAAATGCATGTTGGTATGTTTGAGCCATCATCAGACTTACTTTTTGATTCAGACTAACTTTTCGTTTAAATTTACACTGGTTTTGTAGGACATATTGAAATTGCTCTAATCTTGTCCATATATGACGAGTGATGTTTCAATCAACATTATGCCTTTTAAACTTTCCCAGGTGTCCTATTCGTTCCTGAAACTACGATACTTACCAACTTAACTAAGAATTCATGTACAAGTTTTTATGGGTTGGTAGTGTCCCCTCCCCTTTTCAACTGAATTGGACAACCTTTCAAAACATTAGTGCCAATAAAACCAACAATACAGTGGCCCCCCATCTTATAAGACTCCCCCCCCTACCTCTGTTATCAGACAAGATTTCTGATGCACTGAGATAGTATAATACTAGTAAATTGTCCCCTTCAAGAAATGCTACACCTCATACAAGCCTCTTTTTCATTGCAGAACGGATGGTATTAAGGGGGGGACCACTGTATTATTGCTTTCCAATTGAATATTTTACAATATGAAAGAAAACTCATCAATTTAAGGTCTAAATTTATCAAAGGGAACTCAAGCATGTTTTTCCCCCCAATAATTATGGCCAGTCATCTTTAAAATAAATCACGATTTACCGATAATATTGTGGTAAAATCATCATTTTAAACATTACACATGTTGATTAAACTTGAAACGTTCTCACGATGATCTTTTATATGTATTTCCTCATTACAAAAACAAAACATAACAAACAAACAAAAAAGAAATCAATTAATAATAAATATTTGGCATCTTAGGGCTGATTTTTTTGTTTTTTTTGTTTTGTTCAAATTGTACATTTTCATGATTACTGTGGTTTTATAATGGAAATTGTTTTACCTTGTAGAATAATTAAATGTATCACATATTGTACAAATCTAGATTAATAATTTAAATCTAATTTTTTAACATTTTCTTTATGTGTGGTGTTATTGTGATGATAAGTGTACTGTTTATTTATTTATATTTAATGAAATGATTAATCCTTAATTGCATCAAGATACAGTTTGTACATGTATTGATAAAAAAAACATAAACATTTGAAATTAAGAATAAGACTAGCCATTTTTCCTCCCAGATTGATCGATTTTCAATTATGTCAAGAAACCAGTATTTCAACTATATTTAAAAAGAAAAGGAGTTTATAAACAATAAACCATGCAGGTAAAAAGGTAGACTGGAGTGGGCTTCTGGATAGAAATTTAAGATTTGCTATAGACAAGAGATTATATGAATTACTCAGAAAATGTTTGCAATAGATCTGTGTATGTGCTTATACGTCGCATCCATAATAATATATTTGCTTGCAATCCAACCATACCAATTTATAGGAAGATATTACAGGATATCGCCTAGATTAAAATATATGATGTCTATCATTTATTTCTATCTCAACCGTACGTTTTCAGAACAATATTTATTTTCGAAAACCTTGAAAAGGTCGTGAAGTGTTAAATATAAAGCAAGAATTAATGGGGACATGGTCACTTTCATATGGCATATTCGGTCTTCGGACATCTTTCGTTGTTCCAATTAAATGGTTGTCACTATAATTCTCCATGTTGCGTGCTCCATAAAACTTCCTTCCAAGCCTGGTCCAAGATGTACGTATATTCAAAAGTAGTTGACATTCCAAGCATAGCCATCCATGATATTTGTAATGTATAAATAGTTCGCATAGCAATTCATCCCAAGCAAAATTTTCCTTTTGAAAATTCTAACGGCATACTAGTATCTTTATTAAGGAAACAAAGCATTCACTGTCTTTTTAAGCAGAATTGTATATATAATGACAAGATGGTCATCCTTATTGAGTAAAATGTAAACATCCCATAATAAAAACTCACAAGGATCATAAAATCCACTATTATAACACCGTTCATAATATGTCAAGTTTATCTATACATGTGTAGTCATTTCACAAATGTTTCAATGGACATCAAAGATACACGTACATTGAAACCATGTTGGTATATTGCTCCAATGTCAATCCTTTAAAAATTTTACTTTTCCCTCACAGATCCCACACAACGAAGTAGTCAATTTTAAATTCATGATATAGTAATGATGAATCAATCCTCCTCCATTGAAAAATATAAGATACAGTCGTTTTCTGTTGAAAAATGTAATGATGAATCGGTCGTTCTCTGTTGAAAATGTAATGATGAATACGATAGAAATGTCGTAGTCTATTGAAAAATATATGATGAAGCGGTCATTCTCGGTTGTCCATTTCTGTTGAAAAATAGATTTATTTTAATTGGTTTACACCACACTGCTTGAAAAGTTTTTTTTTATATCTGTCTTCCCTGCATCGTCTACACTGTTGTCTCTTTCATGTCGTTTTCTTGAAAGTGACCAGTAT
The DNA here is from genome assembly GCA_963383655.1 of Bathymodiolus septemdierum. NCBI lineage: Eukaryota > Metazoa > Mollusca > Bivalvia > Mytilida > Modiolidae > Bathymodiolus > Bathymodiolus septemdierum. The sequence continues at coordinate 34,949,354 of OY726529.1, read as the reverse complement.
ATTAAGATTTGAAAGGGATATTCCTATCAAAACTTTAAAAAAAAAATATACTTCATTGGTTAATCTTACTTGATTCTTGTTGTGAAAAATGTATATTGGTAATATTTTGTACATCAACAGATTGCATAATGTATTTATGCAAAATACATTGATAATTTTGTACATCAACAGTTTGGATAATGTATTTATGCAAAATACATTGATAATTTTGTACATCAACAGATTGCATAATGTATTTATGCAAAATACAATGTTCTAAAAAAAATTGCAATATACAAGTATCCATATGTACAAAATAAAAATAAAAACCACCAATATATCAAATTTCCTTAGAAAATATACAAAGTATATTTTGTAAAACATATATACTAAAATGTTGAGATCATGATACTCCATTACAAGGTGCATTCCAATATAATACAATAGTATCACTACCTGATCTACAACTCTACCATTTTAGTTGTTTAACAATAAAAGTGATATCAAACAAAATCTTGTAACTGATACATTAAGAACAACAAAAAATAACTAATAATCTTCATCTGTGTATTCACTGCTGAACACTTCCTGTTATTGCCTTTTCTTTGTATGAAGTACATCACAATCTGTATGTTGTGCATCACGCTAAAATTCCACGATTTAAATGAAGAACCTTTATTCTTCCCGTATAATCTGCAACTAATAATCTTCATCTGTGTTTTAACTGCGGAGCACTTCTTATTGTTCTTTCATCATAATCTGTATGCTGTGCATCACAAATTAAAACTTCACAATTTTAAATGAAGACCCTATATTGTTACTGTAAAATATGCATGCTGTGCATCTTGTCGAATTCTATGATTCTAATGAAGATGAACGGCCTTAATTTTTTCAATCCACTATATAATCACCACGCTGTACATCTGAACAATTTCCATTATTGAAAAGAAGATTCCAATTCCACAATTAAATCAAGATATCAGTCCTTTACTCTTGTTCTCCTGCACGTCCACATTTTCCATAGATTAACAGTACTAAATGCATTTTGGATTTCCTGTAAGTTCATTCTGGAATAATTTTCACTGATATATGAGAAAGATCAATCATATGTCTGGAAATAAAATTGTTGTGAAGTAAATACATGTATATTTATTACATTAGACATTGTTGTCAAAATAAAATATCCTACAATTTTCAACAACAAAAAATGATGTCATCATACCTGTCATTCATCATTGATAACAATACAAACAAAGATAGGGGGGATTAGGGTTATCATGTTTAATACCATTTTCACCACTATTTCAGTTATATTGTGGCGGTAAGATTTATTGGTGAAGGAAACCAGAGTAGCTGGAGAAAACCAGGAGCGTAGCTACCCCAAAATGAAGTGTACTCAAATCTGTTTAAAAGTATGGTGGAGGGTCACGAAAGTGACCCCTCCCCCACCTTGCAGAGGTGGCCTTACAGCAGGGGGTCTGGGGGCCGCTTAAGGCCCCTAGAAGCTCTGGGGTAAATGGTGCAAAATCCTGCATTCTTGCAATTTCCTGGCACTAAAAATGATCCCACGGAAACCCAATTTTCATGAGCAACAAGTCAACTTTTGAACATAAATTTTGAGAAATAAAATATTAAATAGAGCAATATAATACAAATATATAGTTGACTTAGAAATTTTATTTTGTCAAATGTGCAGTGGGTTAAGCTTGATTTGGAATCGAATACAATTAACATATGGGCCAAAGAATCTACACGGTGCACAGTAGACACTATCTTGAGTTTTTAATATTTCATCGAAGTGTGTTCAAGAAACCATTTAGCCTTTGCTCTCCTTGTAGAATTCGGGATTACCCTGAAAAAAATATTAGCTAGTCTGCACTATCTTTACGCAAATTTTATTTCAAAGGAACATTTCTTGAATAGAAATAATTTATACTCTCTGTCAATGGTATGATAATGTATAAACATGATAAACTGTAATCTCAATCAATTCGAAACGATGTCGATGTGCATCGGCTGTACAGACTGGAAAATGCAAATTCCATCCGTGTTAAACCAATACTTTTTTTTCTTATTCCGGTTCGTTCCATATGATACGTATCCAGGTTACCAGAAGATATTAAAAGTTTACTAAAAGTAAACTAATATCAATATGCTTCCAATAACGTTAACGATCCCATATGCTCTTTGTTTTTGGGTGTGCGTTGTGGTTTTCCTTTAAAAAGAAATACGATTAGTTTGTTTGTTCAAGCAAAATAAAAAAAATCATACCTTAATAACAAACCTCCCACCCCAAACTCCATTCCTAAAACACGTACACGACCATCGATCAGTATTGCACTTGTATAGCACACACCGTTCTATGCTGATTCCGTAAATGATAAGCGTAGTTTCCGCAATTGAATATAGGTACATTAAGTAATTATTAACATGTTTGTATTTGTTTGGATTTGACTTAGTTTATTAATTTAGTTTTATTCTACCTTATGTCCTAGATTTACCATGTTTTCATTTTTGTCAAAATTTTCGATGTGTATGCAACTGCGTTTTTGCGTACGGGTTGCTACGCGCCTGAAAATCACCAACCTGTTGCAAGCAACTGACATTGCTTCCAGTAGATCTTGCCTGAGAGGAATCAGAACTCTTAATGTAAATGGTGATAGGCACTGATTCTCTCTAACGTTAGTGACCAAGAGAGTAATTATACTTCAATATGATAAACACTGATACCCAGATACAAAATCAGTTGAAACAGATGGAAATGAAAACTACTTACCACGATACGTCAAACTTAAATCCATAGAAAAGATAAACTTGGCGCTATTCAAATTCAACAACGACAAATCCTATATTAAAAGCACTTTGAATAGACATGTTTATTAATAGAAGATTTCACATGGAGTTTTCATCATTTTTATCGTCTTGATATTTTCATCTTTTAAACATGGCTTAACAAATTACATTCACTGTGTGTTTATATTACTTAAAATAAATATGTACCTGTTGTATTTTTGTACAAAGTGGATTGCTTTTCTGGGTTCAATAAAAACTACAATGGCCGACTTTCCAAGTCTCTGATAGCTCTGAAAGGTACAAATGAAATATTTCAAACACAACATTAAAGAACATGATGAAATATAGCGTCTAACACCAGAAGAGGTAGAAGATCGTAAAATCTATGACACCATAGGGTACAATTTAAATCTTACCCGAGGGTGTCTCAGATTTAATGACCTTGAACCTTTCACTCTGTTTGACTCTTTTTCTCACCCTTTTCTACCATGTCAATGTTTGTTTACTTTGAGTAAATAATAGAGTGATCTCCCTTGTTAGTAACTAACACAACGAAAAGAATTACCCCCCTTTGACCAAAGTGGAATAATTTTTTACAGGGGTTTATCGCTGTTGTAGTGGCATTTAAGGATATGGTCTATACATTTTATTATGAAATATATCTAAAATACTGTCAAGACATGGATGTATATTGATAAATCAACAATTTACTTCAACAATGGAAAACAATTTGCTCGTGTAGTTTGTCATACCCAGGAGATGGATTTCTATAGTACTAGCTCACTGAAACAACAGTCTGCGAGTACTCTATGTCGCTTAATATTATATCCTGATTCTGGGTCAACCAGTCTTTGCTCTTTCTCCTTAATGCTGCATGCTTAGCGGAGAAGCAACAAATACCAATTTTATAGTCTTCTGTTTGACCTGACCAGGGCTTGAACCCACGATCTACTATGTTTGATGCAAGCATGTTAACCATTACGCCATCAATGTTTTTTTGTTTTTTGTTTTTTTTTTAAAGTGGGACACGCAACAAAATATATAGCAAATAGTTCATGGTACTGAAGGTCATATGGCAGTATATGGACCGGTCCGACACCAAAAAAATATTATATGGACCGAAGCTTCTGAGGTCCATATAATATTTTTTTGGTGACGGACCGGTCCATATACTGCCATATGACCCGAAGTGATATGAACTATTTGCTATATTATACTTTTTATCTAAAATAATAATGCAGGTACCGTTCCGGAACCGAGTCGAAAACGAGGCAGTCCAGTCCCGGTCCATATAACGTTATATTGACTGGCTGCGCTAACAAAGACAAATAGGGAAAATAAAAATGTAAAGTATAATATAAACTGATATAACTTACTTGAATAGGTCCAACACACGAACACATGTGCTTTATAGAACTGTCTGATGTAGATGATGATAAATTGTCTATCTGCACTTTTTTTGTCCTGGTATCAGAAGAATTATCAATGACAATGTTCTAGAAAAAAAATAAAAAAAATTAAAAAATAAAAAAATTAAATATATAGATTATTAGCTAAGTAGGTGATCTTCAAAGGTTTTTTTTTATAGGGGCAGTCGTGGTCATGATCGTATGGCAGTTAGATTTACAACCCCCTGTGCAATCAGTGCCTATCACCACTAAAGTTGTTACTTTGAACCCCATTCATGGCGAGGTGAACTCGATACAACATCATGTGATAAAGTTTGTTAGTGACCTGCGTTCGGTCGATGGTTTTCTCCAGGTATTCCATATTCCTCCACCAATAAAACTGACTGCCACGATATAACTGAAATATTGTTGAAAGTGGCATTAAACACCATAAACCCATAAACCCTTTTAAAAAGGTTTTATCACATACATATCAGGGCTAGGCTATTATGGCATGCACTAAATTGGATACGATTGCAACATTAAAAATAATATGCAATCGTCTTTTATGTGTTTCCCTAATATTATTACATTTTTTTATTTTGAAAGAACTCCAATTATTATTGTCCAAAAATTCTTGGTTTTAAATTTGAACAAATATAAATAAATTTGTGATTTTATTGATATAAAAAATAATCTGCAATAAATGAAAATCGTTAATTTTTAAGATATAGCTACAATACAAGCAAAACAAACCATTAGATAAAATAAAACCATATTTTATAGGACGGCACTAAAAAAGTTTGTCAAAAATAGGATTAGTGAGATATATGTTTGTGGTTTCAATATTCATTGATTTCAAAACACTAAAGCAAAGTTAAATTTTTGGTAAAATAGATCTCTTTTTTTCATAGTGGGGGAAAGGGGGGTGTCTCATACAACTAGCTTAACCCTGCCACTTTTTATTTCAGTGCTTGTATCAAGCCAAGCGAGTGAAGGTCATGTATCTGTGTTAGGGGTATTAACTTTGCCTCATTTTCTTCAATTTTCAAGTTGGATGTTGCAATTATTTTGAATGTGCTGTATTTGATGAATTTCTACAATTTTTTTTATAAAAATTGGTATAAAAAACCCAATGTATTCTACAGTAAATAAAACTTAGGTAAAGAATGTTGTATATACTTATGATCATAAAAGTTACAGGTAACATTTTCGTTCTCATACTAAAAAAATGTCCAATCAGCACAAAGTATTTATTTGATACAGTGTTTCGATTGGCTGTTTTTTTTTCAAGTATGAGCACAAACTCGTGCTCTAATGGATTATTAGTGTATACTTACTCTTTTTCCGTTACCCACTGGACTTGAAGCAACCACTGTCCTTGTACTTTCCTCCTTAGCCAATAACTTTGAACTGTCTACAACCACTCTATGAGGCTGTGGTTCAGGACTACTAACTGCTGATGATGGCAGTGTTTTAGGAACATTAGTTATTACCTCATCATCCCCTAATGGTATCATTTCAATTTCCGTTGAGAGAATTTCACCTTTAGCATTTTTCTTTGTTCTAATAATTTTTTTCATTCTTCTTAATTTTGGTGCATTAACCTGTCTATTTGTTTGAGCTCCTACAGGTAATTTTACCTGTGGATTAACTACCTGTTGCTGGCTGTTATTGCCTATTGCTTCCCTAGAATGAGGTTCTATTACTTTCCTAGTCCTATTTTCCTGAGAAAAATTCCCAGCATTGCCCCTTCCTCGGCCACGTTCTGGATGAGCTACATTAAAAGGGCCATTGTTTTTCCCTTGGATCATTTGTTGTCTGCCACTTTCAAAATCATGTGTCTGCCCTCTTCCTCTTTGAGGAGCTTTACCTCTAAAACCTGGCTGACCTTGACCTCGGTTTCCTCTATTATCTAACTGTCCTCGACCTCTGTTTGGCGGCTGACCTCTGCCAGTGTTTGCAAGCTGACCACCGCCTCTATTTGCTGGATAACCTTGCTGACCGCGACCCATATTTGCTGGATGACCTCTCTGACCTCTGCCCATATTAGCTGGATGACCTCTTTGACCTTGTATTTGACCTCTTCCAATATTTCCTGTACCACCTTGTGCATTTACCGCAATTGCTGCTTGATCATTTCCTTCCAACTCAGCAATATTTTTTCCTAAAAAAAAGTTTGAAGATATTATTCTACTTTTTATCCATCAACATTACATATTATGGAATTACAATGTAGAAATATTCTGAACACTGCATTTAAAAGAACGACAAAAGTAAAATGTTTTCTTAAATCCTGGAACTTAGCATCCTTAGTAGTGCTCAACTGAATACTATGGGTTATTTCACACTAATTTTAGGGTATGAGTTATGCTCATTGTTGAAGACACTACTGTGACTATCAGGGATCTCACTACTTCCAAATTAGAGGAAGAAGTGACTTCTCTTTCAGAGAGCTCACAGGGAGAAGTGAGAAGACTTCTGGGAGAAATTAACTGCTGTCTGAACTGATTTGTTCTTGTTTTTTTTTATTCATAATTACCTTAAGGACATCTATTCAATGTCAAATTTTTATTTCTGTCTACCTTGACTATTGAAGTTATGCATACCAGTGATTTTTTATATGTAACCCCCCACCCTTTTAAATATTACTGTGCTGTGATCCAATACCACACAAATTGTAATAACTCATATTTGTGTAATCTTCAGTAGAAGAACGATGTCTCTGCCAATTTGCTCAATGGTCCAACTATATATAGTTAGCTAGGGAATGAAAATATAGCACAAACGTAAATTGACACTATCATTCAAAAAAAGAAGAAAGTAACGGCTGTAATTATTATTTGCCAGACCTCAAATCAGATTGCAACAAATGGAGGAAAGCTACTGTAGTTCAAAGTCTATTTTTTAATTGCATATGCATTAACGTTTACATATGTCTGTATGTAAATAAACAGTTCGATAGATCGCAATATTAACCCGGTGTCGAGTATAAAATACCAATGTGTATCGATAAAAATCTGAAGTGTCCCCGTGCATTTCAACGAATTTTGAATTATCAACCTTCGCATATATGAACATATTAGATATGAGAACTATGATTTTATGTCACAGAAATGAGAAAAAAATTAATCAAAAGTTCGTTTTGTTGTAAGTAGATTCGGACAAAAAGTTCGGTCAACATTTCCCATAGCACAGTACCGCATCGCATCCCCTTTCCAATTAATGGTGCCACTGTTGTTTGTTTACAAAAAATTACAAATAGTTTTATTTTAAGTCGGGCATATATAAACAATAAACATAAGCTCTAAATTACAAGGCGACTTGAACTTCGCTTTTGACCAACAAGAAAGCAAAGTCAACCTTCACATGGCGACTTCTTCGCCCTCCAACGTGAGCCCTGGAATGTGAAATTTAGAACTGCAACAAAAGCAATGTTCCTTTACGTTATTCGACAACCCCCAAATCAGGAATTTGCAAAAGGTCTATGGTCCAAATATGACACACTACTACACCAACTACCCTAACAGATAAATGGAATAGCCCTTACCTTGTTTAGCAATGGAATAGCCCTTACCTTGTATAGCAATGGAATAGTCCTTACCTTGTCTAGCAATGGAATATCCCTTACCTTGTTCAGCAATGGAATAGCCCTTACCTTGCATAGCAATGGAATAGTCCTTACCTTGTCTAGCTAATTTTTCTTGAAGATCTCTCCGTCTCTTCATAGCATCAGCCTCTCTTTTCATTTCTTTCTTCCTTCGTATTTCTTCCCTCAATGCTTCCTGTTGCTCCATTTTCCTAATGTATTCTTTTGATTCTTCAGTTGATAATCCAATCTGAAACATAAATAAATAAATAAACAAATAAAGAGCAATATACTGAAAAAAGTAGTCAAATCTGTTTTATGTGACCTTCCAAGGAAACAGTGAAATAGGGTCACATAAGACAGGTGGTCACTTAATACAGGTTTAATTAATATAAAATGCACTGTAAAGAGAAGTTAAAATCAAGGTCACATAATACAAGTTATTGCTTAATAGAGGTGGTCTAATATTAAATATTGAAAGAGCAAGTGATTGTTGTTTAACGCCAAATGAGCAATATTTCATCTATATCATGCATGGTGAAAACATTTGATGAAGTGATGATGTACGCTTTGTTGATTGATTGGTTTTTAGCAGTATTTCAGCTATATCATGGTGTGAAAAAATTTCATAAATTAATTTCCTCAACTAGAGGACCAGAAATAAAAAAAAAACATTTTGTGTATAAAACAAGGGGATTATCTATCTGCTTAGTACTAGACCAACATGTTTATTTGGACTTTTCTAGTGCTAGCTCACTGACACAACAGTCGTCGGGTAAACAATTTTTGACATGTCGCTTCACTCGCACACATTATCCTGATTCCGAACCAACCAGTCTTTGCTCTTTCTCCTTGATGCTGTGCGCTTAGGAGAGAGGCAACAAATATCAGTTTTATAGTGTTTGGTTTGACTCGACCTGGCCTTGTACCCACTATCTATCGTACTAGAGACGAGCAAGTAAAGTAATATTGTGCTAATATATAATGGTGTGGACTGAAAATAAGTTAAATTGATGTAAACTTAAAAGAATGACAGGTCAAGGTTAGGTGACACATGCCTGACTGTCATTTACTCACAATGATCAATGTGTGTACCTAGGTTGTATGGTAACGAAGAAACTGACGTAATTACAAAAACCTGACAGTCACTAATCCCTGAAAATGAGGTCAAGGTCAGGTGACACATGCCTGGCTGATATATACCAACCAAGACCAATGTGAATACCAAATATGGCAAGTCTTAGTTGTATGGTAATGGAGACACGGACCTAATCACGAAAATATTACATAAACTTCACAAAGTCAGTAGACCCTGAAAATGAGGTCAAGGGTCAGGTGACACATGCATGGCTGACATGTATCCTCCATGTTCAATGTGTGGAACAAGTATGGGAAGCCAAGGTTGTATGGTTATAGAGAACCTGATAGGGAAAAGTCTGAAAAGCATTAATGTAGAGTCTAATTACCAATATGGTCGTATGGTAGGTAGATTTATAACTACCTATGCAATCAATGCCTATCACCACTAACGTTGTGAGTTTGACCCCTGCTCAGGTGAGGTGTACACGATACAACATTAAGTAGTAAAGTTTGTCAGCCACTTGCGACAGGTTGGCAGTTTTTTCTGTGTACTTCTCTTTTTTCCAACAATAAAACTGACCGCCACGATATAACTATAACTGAAATATTGTTGAAAGTGGCATTAAACACCATCAAACAAACAAACATAGATATTTAAGTAAAAAATCAACCTACACTCTCAGCTGTCTCAGGCTTGATCATAGATATTTAAGTAAAAATCAACCTACCCTCTCAGCTGTCTCAGGCTTGATCATAGATATTTAAGTAAAAAACAACCTACCCTCGCAGCTGTTTCAGGCTTGATCATTTTAGGTGGAGAAGCTTCCTCTGCATCTGTTGATGGACGTTTCATTGTCTGCCGTCCTATTACTGGTATATTCTGAATGTTACCAAACTTTTTAGCCCTATCTTCCCTAGCTCTCTGTAAGATTTTTTTACTATGCTGCTGTTGAAGTGATGGTCTAGGTCCTTGAAATCTTAAAAAAAATTAGATTGAATCCTTAAGAAAGAAAGGCATATGAATCTGGTTTGATTTTTCTCGTCTTGAAACCTTGAGGTGATTATGGTGTGGGAACCCATGACAGTCATGTTACACATGAGATCAGAAGTTCAGAACCAAAACGACCTGGTCACCCAAGCTCAAGAAATGCATGTTTTACAGCCGTATTTTACCAACTGCAATATTCTCCCTCTTATACATACCACCTCTATCAAAGGACACCCCTATTTTCAGGACAGAATTCAGATGCACTGCATTAAAATACTACTAAATTGCCCCCTCAAGAGAGGCAACTTTTTTTTTATTGCAGAAGAGGTTACCTTGTAAGAGTGTGTGTGTATGTGCGGGGGGGGGGGGGGGGGGGGGGGTGGTGGTGGTGGTGAGAGAGAGAGAGAGAGAGAATTAATAATGAAAAATATATATTAACATTTTGCATGTTCTTTCCAACAAATACAGGAGAAAGTGATTATTGGTTAATGCCAAATGAGCAATTTTTCAGCTCTATCATTGTGTGGATCAGTTGCATTTGATGAGATGATAATGATGTCCGTTTTGTACTAGATTAACACGCTTAGGATAGACATGCTGCTCCACTCATGCATTCAATGAGCTCAATGAGCTAATGATGTCCGTTTTGTACTAGATTAACACGCTTAAGATGGACATGCTGCTCCACTCATGCATTCAATGAGCTGATGATGTCCGTTTTGTACTAGATTAACACGCTTAGGATGGACATGCTACCCCACTCATACATTCAATGAGCTGATGATGTCCGCTTTGTACTAGATTAACACGCTTAGGATGGACATGCTACCCCACTCATGCATTCAATGAGCTGATGATGTCCGCTTTGTACTAGATTAACACGCTTAGGATGGACATGCTACCCCACTCATGCATTCAATGAGCTGATGATGTCCGCTTTGTACTAGATTAACACGTTTAGGATGGACATGCTGCTCCACTCATGCATTCAATGAGCTGATGATGTCCGTTTTGTACTAGATTAACACGTTTAGGATGGACATGCTTGCACCACTCCGACACATTATCCTAATTCCGAGCTAATCTGTCTTTGCTCTTACTCCTTAATGCTACGTGCATCGCGGAGAAGCAGCAAATACCAATATTTTGTAGTCTTGGTTTTGGTCAGACTGGGACTCAAACCAATGATTTACTGCACTTGAGGTGAGCATACTAACCATTGCATCACAGATAGTTACAAATACAGAATCAATACCTTGCATTTAATGGAGGTCTATGGCCTCCTCTCATCAGCGGTTGCCTTGGTTGCTGGAAGTTATTTCTTGCTGGATGTGGCATTCTTGGTTGTGGCTGAAAATGTTGCTCCTGTTTATAGTGATTAGGTCTAGGCTGATGGATCTCCATAGGGCCTTCGCCGTGCCGCTGTTGACGATTAAAATTTCCAGGTCCAGGGCCTTCGTGTGGTGGACGATGATCAAAACGATTCCCAGAATTGTCTCTACTGTGTGGTGGTCCTTCGAAAGGAAACATTGGTCTAGGCGGCCTATTTGGTTGGCTGTGTGGAGGTCCATGGTACTGTTCATGTGGTGGCATTTGTGGCCTACCACCGTATCCTCCCTGGTGCAAATGTTGTGGAGGAGGTGGTCCACCAAACAATGGCCTTGGCTCCATCTGATGTTGAAATCTTGGTGGAGTGTTCATCATGGGTCCTGAAATTTTAGGGAAAATTGTGTTACCAGGGTTGAATTAACAAATTTCTGACCATATATATGAAAATTTGGTTCATCAGAAATATACAACGATCGTGTATTGTATTCGAATAAAAGTAGCATTACTAACGTTGTGGTCGTATGGTAGTTGGATTTACAACTACCAATCAGGGGTTATTTTTTTTCTCTCCAAAAGTTCACTGGTACAGGACCAGTGAGCATCAGGATTCTATTGGTCCTGAATATCGGAATGAAGGAAACAAAATTTGTTGAACACAAAATTAACTTACTAGTAACTGAGTGACATATATTATTTAAAATGGCTATTTTAGGTTCGCAATTTTATACCTGATCAGATGCTGCTGTACACTTAATTTTATAAAACCTGCTTTTTATCTTGGGCTATCAAACAGTCAATTTTCGTACATTGGTTGTACCTTAAATAAACATTGTTGTGGGGTTTTTTGTGTGCAAATTCTGGATATATTCTACAGTATTTACACCACACATTTACTTCATAATTCTCATTTGTATGATCGCCGGTATTCTCGTTGAGATTAATTAGATTTCCACAAATACAGAACAGAAAATGTCTTCGGAAGTCTAATCTCTGGAGATACAGAGCAGAAAATGTCTTCGGAAGTTTAATTTCAACGAGATTAGATCGCCAGGGTTATCAGCTTACCACTTGCTTCAACCCAAGGAATTATTTCCTTCCACGATGTTTGAAATGTTCTCTTCCGTTTAAGCCTATCGTGTCTTTGATCTTTTGTTAGTTGTGGTGTTTTTTCATCATGTTATTTATTGTTGTCAGTATCTCGAGCAGCTCTGTTAACTTTAAAAAAACTGGTCAATGACTTTCGGAGTTTCGGGTCATTTTTATGTTTGAACTGCTTCACTAATACGCTTAAGTATATCGAAAGAATTACTGTTTCCGTAAAGCGCAAAACTGATCTTAAGCTATTCTGTTACAACTATCCCGAGTGTGTGTGCTCTGTTAATTATCGGAGGTTTGTACAGAACAAAACACACTTGGTAAAGGGCTAAAACGATCTTGAATTATTTCAGATTACGTAATCCAATGTTAACAATAATAAGAGGCAATGAATGTTGGATTAAAATTATGCAGTAACATCTGTCACTCGAACTTTTAACCTCCTATTTAATTCAAGTCCGTAATTGTACAGCTTCAACTGGTCCTTCGGTCTTTACAGGATTAGAAAATGTTAGGTCCAAACCACAAATCGCCGGTCCCAGACCTCGGACCAGCGGATTTTTTAACCCCAGCCAATGTAATCAGTGCCCATCACCACTTACATTGTGAGTTCGAATCCCATCCATGACGAGGTGTACTCGATACAACATTATGTGATAAAGCTTGTCAGTGACTTGTGACAGGTCGGTGGTTTTCTCCAGGTACTCCAGTTTCCTCCAACAAAAAAACTGACGACCACGATATAACTGAAATATTGTTGAAAGTGGCATTAAATATCATAACCCCATACCCCAACAATTATATCTATTATCAAGCAACAAGCATGATACAAACATATTATATATATCTCTGATATGTATTGCTCCAAATGGACTTCTCATCGCATCTTATACTTCATGTTTCTCTTTCGATAAAAGTCTGATACTAACTACTAAATTTTTGTCAAGAAAACAATGTGTGGCAGCCAGACAGATAGAATTCCTCTCCCCCTCATCATATAAGCGAGGGAAAATTGGACCTCTTCAAAGCCAATAATTCCAGCTATTTGGCAGCTAGACAGATAGATTTCCTCTAGCCCTCGTCATACAATCGAGGGAAAATTTGACATCTTCAAAGCCATATATAGTGCAGCTATTTGGCAACAGACAGTTAGATTTCCTCTAGCCCTCGTCATACAAGCGAGAGGGAAAATTGGACATCTTCAAAGCCATTGTCCAGCTATATAACATTACCTGAGAAATGTTGTGATGAAGGAGGTTGTCCATGAGGTGGTCCATGATGTGGATGCTGTAGATGATGAGGTGCAGAAGGAGGTGGTGGCTGGTTATAAACAGGTCTGTATGGATCCATCTGAAATAATCAACAATAGTTAATATAATACATGTATTTTGTATTACAGTGAACCCTGAATAAACCAGAATAATATATAAAGCAAACTTTAAATAAAGTCCCAATATAGGAAATCTTTGTTAATTAAACCTGTATAAACCAAACACCAGTCTATTCTGACCACAAAAGTTAGTCACGAGGAGGTTCGGTTTAGACAAGTTTTACTGAATTAAGATTTTTAAATTTCTTCAGGACAAAGGAAAAATGACCACTTTAATTTCAGGATTGGTAGATCCAGATTGTCAGTTCCTGTCCGTAATAATACACATTATAATGCAATTATTATATGATACGTAATGTTTATTATGGTGAGTAAATTTCTTAATTTTACTGTTATCAGAAGGTAACTTATTCCATAACATGGCCATTACTTTGTAATGCAGTATTGCTTTTGTAACAATTTATGGTAAATCAATTAATTACATAGCTTAATTAATACAATCATGTATTGAGAACAGCTTGAAAATAATTTACTGGTAAGTCTAGAATGAAAACTCATAGTTAAATACAGATTAACTGAAACAATGGGATAAATTTATGTGACCCCTGCCTGTTTACTTGAATTAACATAGAGAAAGTAAAACATTCGAAAAAAGATGAAGGTAACTTCCTCTTGATCCCCACCCTTAACCATTTTGTAGCATAGATCACCCTAAAAATAGTTTCACATTGAAGAAATTTACATCCATTTAATATTTATGCTATGTAGGACAAGTGACTTGTAAGAATTAAATATAATAACCCTGTCTTATGTAACCATCCAAGGAAACATTAAAATATAGTTATATAAGACAGGAGGTCACTAAACACAGGTTAACTTAATATGAAATTCTTCACAAAGGGAAATGAAAATTAAGGTCACACAATACAAGTTATTGCTTTATTGGTTGATTTGATTTTTGGTGTTTTAACGCCACTTTCAACAATATTTCAGCTATATCATGGCGACCAGTTTTAGTGGTGGAGGAAGCCGGAATACCCGGAGAGAACCACCGACTATGGGCAAGCAACTGGTAAACTTTATCACTTGCGGCTGCGAGTCGAGTGCACCCTTTTTTGTAATTTACAAAGCCGGGCGCTAACCCACGCCGTATTGGTGATAGGCTTGTATGAGTTGTTAGATCTAACGACCTAACTCATTGAGCCACCCTGTTTTATTGGGGTGCTCACTGATGCAAGCTTGACTGTAAAACAGTTGTACACTTTATAAGGCCACCCCTTCTGCAATGAAAAATGGCATCATAAGAGAGGTGGTCTCTCTTGAGGGGGACAGTTTACTAGTACCGTAAACGGCTTTGTAATATATGCAGAAATTTAGCCTTAAGGGGATTTTCAGGTATGTGGGGGCGGATTATATACTACGATAGGTTCTGAGAAACTTTTTTCCAAGATGTCAGATGATGTATTTCATCTGGCCTGATAGGAGTGGTTGCCCTTTAGTGCTAGGGGCCTAATAAAAGGGAAGCTACTATATTACCTGAGGCTGACGATGATGATCAAAATGATGCCTTGGGATTGGTTGTTCATGTCTAAACATAGAAGGCTGAGATCTTGGCGGGTGATCAAACACCGAATGAGGCCGACTCTTTGCTGATCCAGGTGGAGGCTCTGTCCTCCTAAAATGTGGGTTCATATAAATCTTTGGTCGGCTGGAACCAGTAGGATAATGCTGAGGAGGTGCCGTTAATATTGGTTCTGGTTGTGATGTGGTTGGCGGTTCAAACGGCTGTGGACTACTGGTCGAGGTAATCGTTTGTATTCTACTCGGTTGCTGTTGATGATTTTGTTGATACTGATAACCTCGTTGATTTGGTCTTCTCCTTTTGTCCTTGCCAGCCATAAATTCATTTATTTGTTGTTGTTGTTCGTCTGATATTTCTAAATTAAAAACACATATATGATATAATGCTTTGAATGAGTTACTGCTTGTTGTTTATTTTACAGTTCTCACGATGAGCAGCGGTCCTCCGGCCCAAAACCAGTCAAACTTTGTTCGGACCAGTGAATTTTTCTGTTTTTATTTAGAACTATAAAAAAATGAATTCAAGAATTTGATTTGGACCAGTAAATTCAAATTTTCATTTCGAGTACTGGTTTAATGCAAAATGAGCAATTTTTCAGCCATATCATGGTGAGAACAAGTTACATCTCAATGAAGTGATGATGATGTGGTGCTTTGTACTTGACCAACACGATCAGTTGGACTTTTTAGTGCTAGCCTGGGAGTAATATGTTTTATTAATCCCAATGCAAGCTCAATGAAACAACAGTTTATGGGTAAACATGTCACTCCACTCTGACACATTATTCTGATTTTGAGCCAACCAGTTTTTGTTCTTATTCCTTAATGCAGCATGCTTAGCCGAGAAGTAGCAAATACCAATTTTGTAGTATTTTGTTGCCTCGACACGGGTTTGAACCCACGATCTATCATGCTCACCATTACACCAACGATGCAGTTAACATGAAAAAGACTCTACAAGAATAAAACAGAAGTTGGAATTTGATATCATTCTGTATTAAAACATCAAATTTTACTTAATCCCAATCATCTTACCGAGCGTGTCTGGTATATCTGTATGAGTGGTAGGTTTTGATGTTATAGTGACGATATTTTGCCGTTCTGATTTAAAGCGGCCTCCTCGTTTATCACCTTCATCTTCACTCTCATCTGATTCATCACGAGTTACCTCAGCTTCAATGTTAGATTGCTGCAAAAAACAATGAAAATAAAATGCCCAAAATGGTTAATTGATATCAAAATTTTAGTTTGACCTCAGTGTGAAAAATTTGAGAAATTTGCAAACCGCACAATTCTCCTAATATATCATGTTAATAAGCCTTGTATAATCAGTGATTTGCGACATGTGGTTTCCTCCAGGTTTCTTTCCTCTACCAATAAAACTGACTGCCACGATATAACTGAAATTTTGTTGACAGTGGCATTAAACATCATAACCCTCCCTGTATAATATATTGTTGTAATCCCACAACTATACGCATGTAAGTCAACCTGATTAAATCATTCATTTGCCACTCTTTACTGATATGTCGAGGCATGAGAGATCCAAGGAAAACACATTACTGGGCACATGCGAGTGATCCTATGTACCATTCAATGAAAATGGTGATTGCGAGACTACGAGCAATCCGTTTGGCAGGAAAATGTCGTAACTGTGATGATATATTCATGACATAAGGTCAGTCGCATGTGACCCATAATAGGGTTTCCTCAGATCTCCCATGCCACGACATGTCAGTAAAGGGGAGCAAGAGAGAGATCTGAGTTTATTCATATTAGTATGGTATGTAAGTACATGTATGTTATATTTATTCATTTCATAGAATTAATTCCAAAGGCTAATTTTTGTTCTTATGACCTCGATAAAACAATATTAAATTGTAATTGTGTCTACGAATAGATTGCTCAAATTTTCTTTTTTTTTCGATAAAACACAGATAAAATTGTAAACTGTGTAATCAATCATCGAAAATGGCTGTTGTTGCCATGGTAGTGATTTTTTAAATAAATTCTTTTATTTCAACAATATTCTTGTTTCGAAAGCTTTGTAGATATATCACATGATATTACATATATTAATCACAAAAAGGCTATCATTGCCATGGAAACTATATAAACAAGAATATTGTATCATAGAAGTTATTTTGTAAGGAAATTCCTTTCCAAACATAAAACTTTGCAAGAAGTTTTTGGTTGCTTTCCCAACAACTGATTCGAGGCATTTTATTATTGTGATCAATGTGTTGACAACTAACCTCATGACTGGTCTCCCCTTCATCATGTTCCTCATATGTTGTGTCATCAAAACTAGGCTCAACATAAGCCTGTTCTTGTACAACGTCGTGCTACAAAATAAAGATATACATTGAAATATTGTTATTCCCATAAGCTACAGTAAACTCCAAGTGTATTAACGATCATACTCTCAGGTCGGACATATTCCTCCCAAAATGTCAGACAAATTTGAGAGTCAACACTCTCTAAGTCCGACTATTTGGTCGGACATCGTGGTCGGACGTGAGAGTGGATATTTAAAGATTTTTTTTACATTTCTCGAGGTGTAAACATTTTGTGATCGATGCATTTTGTAAGCGTACTTTCTTTCCGGTATGTAGAATGTCCGGGTACATAAATATCCTAGTGTATTTCTACCTTGCACCATATTCGTGCCAGGAAAGGTAGCTCAAAGGTCAATACATAACTGAAATATTGTTGAAAAGTGACGCTTAAACACCCATAGCCTCATATAAATTATTGCAATAAAATATCGATTAAGTAACAAAATCGATATAAATTATTTTCCAGTATATTTAGTATAAAAAGCTTGTTCTACACGTTTAATGTGAGATGTATTGCAACCGCCATTTTTTTTACTACAATCATGTGCGCATGCTCGTGTTTGATGGAAAAGGTATAGCTATATTTAGATATTTTGTGATAATAATTTTATATTGTAAATCGATCCACCCTGTGATTTTTTTCAACAAGATACATTTTTTATAGTATATATTTTTATTATAAAATACAATATTGAACTGATTTTCGCTAACACTTCAATCATTGAATATTGATTTTTTCGGATGTTGAATATTTTATCCCCAGAATTGCACCCCCTGTTAGTATACTTTTATTGCTTTATTTAAAAAAAAAAAAAATAACACCAAGAACATCGATGATACGAGTTTTCTTATTCAGAAATAAACCAAGAGCAAAATAAAGGTATACATTTTTTGTACTGTAAACAAAATCGTCATTTTTATCTAGATTTATCGTCCGAAAAATACGGTACTCCTCTACTATACTAATTTGGATTAGGTGATGGGAATTAGGTGCCATCATCAAAATAAAGATTAAAAAAATGTATTTTATGATAATGATGGCTGATTAAAATTGTTTGTCATGCATTAGCTGTCAGTTGTAATATACAGGAAGAGCCCCTACTGTGAAGCCATCTATTTTGAGATGCCATTCAATGAAAATAACAACCTGACCATATTGTTAAATAAGAATAAGAATTAGATAAGAAATTAAAATTTATAGAAGGCAAGGATTTATATAATTAACACATTAAGTCACATTTCATTTATTTAGCTTGGGTCAGTTATCAATTAAAAAGACAAAAATGGTTTTAAAAAAAATCTGTCTAATAAGTATTTACCTAAATAACGATATCATGACGTATAATAATTTCTCACTGTAAATGTATTTATTTTATTAAGATATTTATACACATATATAAGAAAAAAGATATAAATTTATTTTTTAAGTACAAATAAATTGGAAGACGGCTTGAAAATCAAAAACGCAAAATAGTTATCTATGTTTATAAGTCTTAGTAAAAGGAGTTTTGAGCAATGTTTTTTTTTCACACAATAGGTGTATTTGTATATCATGAATGCACGATGCGACGACATCCTGAGATGGGTGATGTTTTGACAGGTAAACTAAAAAAAAACGTAGAATACACTAATAAAATATTATTTCACCTATATCAGGACTCCGCAGACTGCCAATTTTCAAGAAAAAAAAGCCGGGATTTACGGATTTATGACCCATTCGCCATAAACAAAATAAAACTTAAATTTTACTATTTAATTTTAATCCAAATTTGCCTTTAAAGAAATAAATGTATAAATTAGAATTATTTACCCGGGTTCGTTCGCCCTATATTTGGCAAACACGCAAAAGAGCAAACGCACCCGATATAGTAAACCAGCAACTGTCTGCAGCAAGTGAAAGGGCCTTGGCATCGATTGTCACGAGTACATAGGGACATATTAATATTAATATTCACTTCTAGTGCACTTAAAACATGGGTACTGCATGTTAATACATTTTATTCATGGATATTATTGTATATATCGCCCGTGACAGCTGTTAACATATCTATACTTTCCGTACTGTATATCACTCATTTACTTCAGCTTTACTAAGATACGCATGTTTCTTTATGCACAAATTTATTGGTTAGCAGAATTTGGGGACGTTTCCTGTTTACAGTTTAACTATCTGAGAGTGGAGACTCTGACTCCGACATGGGATACTCTCACTCTCACCTGGGAGGATTTTGTCGGACAATTTTAAGAGTGACACTCTCTTCAAGTCCGACAAAACTTTGTGTCCGACCTGAGAGTATGATCGTTGATACACTTGGAGGAATCTGTATATTATCCATTGTCAAAAAGCTATTCCAGAATTGTAGAAGGAAACGGTTAGGAGGTGCTTTATATGTCATTATATAGCTATGTGGTGAGTATTACAATTTTATGGGTGGTGTGTCAATGATAAATGTGCCTTCCAACCCAAAACCATACACAACTTTTTTTGTGTGGAATAGTCCTAAAAAGAATTTCATGAAAATGTCAAAGCATATTCCGATGAAAACTTTTCCACGAAATAAAGCTTCCAGAACATCAAAGTATGACTTTCGGTAGAATTCTGAACACCCTGTTCATTTATAACAGCATTTCGATTTGCAAATGATATCATAACTCTCACCCCCTGTATATAAAGGACACTAAAAGAACCTGAAAATGTGTCCTTTAAATACAGGTTAAAATTGCATTCATCATTCATTAAATGTAGAAAATGAAACTGCCTTTTTAATAGACAGTGATTTGCTATATACAGGTTCTGTTTAAAGCAGGTTTGACTGCAGTTTGTCTTACCTGTGAAATACTACCAGTATCATAAGAGTCAAACTCTGTAACTTCCTCTGGTGCCAACAATTCTATCTCATCTTCTAATTCAAATTCTTCTGGTTTCCTGTCAAAAAGAAAGTGAGTGAATCATTGGTGTTCAATGCTAGGTGAACAATTATTTAAGAAATGAATGCAATTTTTTGTTGTTTTATTGGTTTGTAAAAGCTTTGACAAAGTACATTAATATGCATCACTATCTCGTTTCATATAAATAATATACTTCTGTCAGCACCTTAATGACACTACGCAACTTGGCCTTCACTCGAGTACTCATGCGGAAAAAGAAACCTATTACATTATATATGGGCCATTTCTTTTGTTTCAATTGTACTGTATCTTATACTTAAGATTGCTAGATTATAATAATCAGCATAGTCGAGAATGTGAGAAGGGACAATTCCACTTGAGGGTTCACATTTTCAAGTCAGAAACAAGACTTGTCTCTCACCTCACATTATTGGCCATAACTGATTATTTTTCTCACATTATTTGTCTAATTATCTGATATTCGTGTAAAATTTGAAAATGGCTGACATTGGAAATAGTTTACTTCTAAACTATGTATGCCGCTCAATGAAAAATAAACAAAACATTTGAAATTATTGCATCTGTTTTAGTTAGATATAAAACTATAAATCAGCAACTTGAAAATACTATATAATAATTTACAAGCTGAACCAATCACAATTTCAATCACGCAAAATAGTTAGTTTTTGGATCTTTTTCCTATTGTGACACAACATTTTTACCATGTGACGTCAAAAAAGGGTCATGTGATGTGAGAGATGCATATATCTCACAACGATTATAACTGTCACACATATACAATCATGTGAGAAAATATTATTACGGTACATCGTTTTCTAAAGACTTACGTTTCTCTCTTAGGTTCCCATTTAATCGGTGAAAACGATTTTTTCCCTGACTTTTTATTACTTGTAGATATCACAGTTCCAATGGTTTTCCCTGATTTTAATCTGTCTTTACTTGTTGATCGAGTTGACCTGATATTTTCTAATTCGTCATCAGAACCAAGTAGAGCATCTTCATCTACATCCTCATCAAAATCCTAAAATAACATCAGTAACATACATAAAAATATATGAACATTACAGAGCCTTTTTTTTTTTTTTGCAAAACCATCAATCTTCCAGAAAATTTAAAGATTGTGTGATGAGCATCAAATGTAAGCTTCAGTACTTTTTCACCATTTCAAAATCAAATAGAGAACGGTTAGGAATATGTTATTTAGCACCACTTTCAACAATATTTTAGCTATATCGTGGCAGTTAGTTTTATTGGTGGAGGAAACAGGAGTACCCAGAGAAATCAACCGACCCGTAACAAGTCCCCAAACAGAGAACTATTGAAAGGTATTCCCCAAGACTATATACTGGAATGAGGTGCATACATGCATTTTCCACTTGAAAAAAATGCTCTTCAACCAGAAAACGTTTTCATCACCAGATACAAGACCTAATACATTCACATTTCTGCCACGATATAACTGAAATATTGTTGAAAGTGGCATTAAACACCATAAACCTATCCTAATACATTTGACTTCTCTCAACTTATGTTTTCCCAATTTTCTAGGTCAACTTTTGCAAAATAAGCCACCGCTATGACAGTAATGGTAAACCTGAATCAAAACACTCACCTTACTTGCACGTACAGTAGTATCTTCATTTAACAAGTCATCGTCACTGGAAGATAAAAAAAAACCTAATTATTTCTAACCCATTCAAAGAAGTGTAGATGTCATACAATATGCAGTATAAAATCGGGTGTTTGTTTTTTTTTTTTTTTTTGGTGATACACATACATCTAATAACATCTCTTTTGGTGACAGAGTAGAAATCATGGAAATGGAGTGACTCAGTGAGTGATTAAGTGATTGTTGTTTAATGCCAAATGAGCATATTTTTAGAAATATTATGAGAACAAATTACATTTCAATGAGATGATGACGATGTCCGCTTTGTCCTAGATCAACAAACATAGTCAAATTTTTTATAGTGCTAGCTCATTGAGGCAAGCATGCTTACCAAGTAACCATTATAACACTGAAGCATTTAATGGCAATAGACTTCAAATTTTGTTTTATATCAAATAAGAGTCAGGGCTCACCAAACCAGGCGAAGTGGGCGAAATTCTCGCCCTATATCAGCTCAAAATCGCCCTCCCTTGACTCCAAAGCGAAATTAATGTTGCCTTGTTTCTTTTTGCAAATAATTTGCATTTTATGGTAAAGCTGATTGACAAAGCATTTGTAATCAATGTTAAATTACATAAAAATGAGAGAAAAAGGCTTTATTCAAGCAGTAAATAAAATTTAACTTGTTGAGACAAAACTCAAAAGTATCACAGCAAATTTCTAAATTTGTACTGACGAAATTCCAGGTGAAAATTAAATCCCAAATCTAATAATAATCAAACACACTTCCTGTACCAAATGTGTTGTTGGATTATGTTATATATTTTTTTATTATCTTAACACAACTTGAGATATATGTAGCTTTTTCAAAAGTAAACAATCAACTTGTCAAGTGTTAAACATGGCGGCATTTTAATAGAAACTAAAGAAAGTTGATCTGGTGATCACAGATACCCCCGCATTCCAAATTTTGAATGAGGCAATGAAAGGAATGAAACATGTTGTGATTTATGTTACAACTTATTTATTGAACTCGTGAACCTACCCGATTAATCTTCTAAGCATCTTCTCAAAAGAATCCTTAAGAAAAAGACGGTCATAACTCGTGAAAGGTAAATGTCAATTCCACCATAATCGAACTTAACCTCTTTCCACAGCATTTGTTTAAGTTTGAAAAGATTTGGTTGAGCGTTACTTTTATTTTCATCCAGAAACCTTTAAAGTCCCTATCTTCTAAGAGAAAAAAGGCCATAATTCATGAACGGTAAATGTCAATTTCACTATAATTGAACTTAATCTGTATTTTATGGTACATCGCATTGTGTTAAAGTTTGAAAAGATTTGGTTGAGTCGTACCTTAAATATCATCCGGAAACCAAGAAAGTCCCTATTTTCTAAGAGAAAAACGGCCATAACTCATGAACGGTAAATGTGAAATACACCATAATCAAACTTAACCTGTATTTTATGGCATACAGCATTGTGTTAAAGTTTGAAAAGATTTGGTTGAGCGGTACTTTAAATATCATTCGGAAACCTAAAAAGTCCCTATTTTCTAAGAGAAAAAGGGCCATAATTCAGGAACGGTAAATGTGAAATACACCGTAATCGAACTTAACCTGTATTTAATGGTCCACAGTATTGAGTTAAAGATTGAAAAGATTTGGTTGAGCCATACTTTAAATATCATCCGGAAACCTAAAAAGTCCCTATTTTCTAAGAGAAAAAGGGCCATAACTCATGAAATACACCGTAATCAAACATAACCTGTATTTTATGGTACACAGCAATGTGTGAAATTTTGAAAAGATTTGGTTGAGCGGTACTTTAATTATTATCCGGAAACCAAAAGTGTGACGGACGGACGAACGGACACGAGAATCCCTATATACCCCCGATATAAATATGAAGGATATTAAGAAGGGCACACTTCAGATGCAAATGTTTTTTAAATGATGCAAAGAAACAACACATTTTTGCAGAAACATGTCTATGAAGCTGTTGGAAGTCTCCCTGTAATGTCTTCACTTCTCCCTCATGTTCTCTGAGGGAGAAGTCAAGTCTCCCTGTTTTTTGAAAGTGTGGTGAGCCCTGAATAGTATGTTCCAGTATCCTGAAACTTTATATTGCTTATTAATATCAATCCCAGAAATTTGCTACAGAATCTGTCACTGTAATCATAATAAACTTGGTTTTCGATAGTGGGTGTAGATCAAAATTTTGTGAGGAAATACTATAAAATAAGTATTTCTTGTCCCCTGTTTCCCATTAAGATTAGTTTGAAACTGTAGCATTACCGGTATTATTAAAATTAATAATGAAAATAAAAATGTAAATTATCAGTGATTCCGGAGGCATTGTGATTTGAACTGACAATTGGTCCAAAATAAACCCCACACTTTACCGGACTGAACAATATATATTTTACCAGACTTTTTCCACTTAAATTCTATAAAATTATCTATACGACTGGACATTTGGTCCAGGAAAGAAATATATTAAACTGAACCTAACCGATTTTTTCCTAATGTCCAACGGCAGGCCTCGACATGTAACGTTTGTCCGATACCAGTGAAAACGGACGTCGGACAAGTAGATCTTGTATTACGGTTGTCCGACGGGACAAGTGAAAAAATGACTGTCCTACCGTTTGAAGCTTATTTTCTATGATAAAAATGTGTTGCTTTGTCATTTTTACAGACTTAAGCTTTGTAAATAATTATTTTAATGTGTTTCAAAATATCGGTTTCCATTGAAGTACACTATTGCTAATTACAACGATGAACCTAGAGATTTTCCGAACATATACTTGATCCGTATCTTTTCAGCGATTTCATTAAACGACAACTGGCATTAAGTAATTATAATGGAATAGAAATAGATTTGTTTATAGTGTTTCTTTCCCCAACACAATAATTCCCTGGAAACGTAATTACCATGCCCATCGGCACAGATCTATAATATCCCCTGATCTTAGAAAGTACGGACATACAACAAGTGGCGAAGCTCAATTCAACCAAAAATGCTTAGGCGTCTAATGTTAATTTCCACTGATTTTGATACACAATCTGCATTCAATAGATGTTCAAACTCAAAGCATCCTGGATTCAATCCACATTATACGATTACCGCTTAGATGGGCCTGCTATTCGAGAACCAAACTTAAAAATTAATGATTAGACA
Organism: Bathymodiolus septemdierum; assembly: GCA_963383655.1. Classification (NCBI taxonomy): domain Eukaryota; kingdom Metazoa; phylum Mollusca; class Bivalvia; order Mytilida; family Modiolidae; genus Bathymodiolus; species Bathymodiolus septemdierum. The sequence goes on along the minus strand of OY726529.1, from coordinate 34,924,161 downwards.
CTCATACCATGATGACATCGTTTGATACCAATGGCTTTATGTCTAACTTCTAAGTGTATGTTAATTTGTCGATTAAAGATGTCATAATCATAATGTTCAGTCTTTGTCTTAATGTTTTTCACCTACTTGTCCGAAAGCCAAATTTAGAAATTTTTTCTATTTATTCAAACAAATTCTTTTATAATTTTCACCTGTCCGAATCCAGTGTTACTTGTCCCGTGCTTCGGGCAAATGGGTTAGCGCGAAGACTGAATGTCTGTCAGTATTAATAATGACAAGACGAGATTATGTCTGCGAGACAATAACCAAAACATTTTACACAAATTGCTGATAATTATTCTCCGGTTTTTATAATTTTCATTAATTTTTTTTGGACAACTAAAAGATTGAGTCGGACAAGTACTTTTTTTTAGTTAGTTGTCCGAAGGGACAAGTTAAACAAATTTTTAATGTAGAGGCCTGAATTCTACACCCAACTTTGATCAATTATCCCTCTGACTTATGCCAGACTATTCCAAAATAACACACACTGTATGCAAGTTTATATACATTACCTATCCCATGACATTTCAGTATGTCTTTTTCTTGACATTATAACTTCCTGTGATTATTACTTTCTATTTTATATTTGTTTCTGTAGCTAAACCTCTGATGTTTTTACCATTTTTGCCTGAAAATAAACAATGCTTGTATTAAAAAAAACACCCTATGTATTGGGAGTAGTAATTGCTGATTAAAATGAAATTAGCAACTTTTCAGCTATACATTGTATCATGGTGACAAGTCACATTCGATGAGATGAAACCTGCTAAGTACTAGACCAACACGCTTAGTTCAATTTTTATTCTGCTAGCTCCTGAAACATTCCACTGGTAGCTATAGACATGTTGGCATGATGTTGCTCCACTCATTCTCAGCACCAATCTTTGATCTTAGTCTTTCTCCTTAATGATGTGTGCTTAGCGGAGAAACAGCAAACACCAATTTCATAACCTTTAGTTTTACCTGACCAGGCCTCAAATCCATGATATACAAAATGTAGCGCACATGAGGCGAACGTGCTAACCATTACACCACCGATGCGGCTTCTATGTATTGAGACAGAGATGAAGAAGTATAATAATGATTTTTTGAACAACAAAAGCAGAATTAAATGTAGTTTTACACCTACATGTAAGTTCATTGTAACTTTGTAAACTAAGAACTTTGAGAATGCACACGTCAGACAAAAAACTGAATTAACGAGGCTCAAAACACAATATAATGATAATACTTTTGTAGGCATACAATTTAACTCTAATAGGGCTTGTGACGAGCTTAGGCTGTAGATACAGAGCAGAAAATGTCTTCGGAAGGCTAATCTCAACGAGAAAACTTACACAGTAAAGATAGCATATAAATTTTATGAATTTTCAATTTATATTTGTTATACACCAATCAGATAATTCACACAATCGAAACAGTTCATATAGTTTTTTTTTATTATTCAGTTTTATTGAGATTTTGGAAACAAAAATGAAAGCGTAAATCGTGCAATATAAGCTACATTAATGCGTTTTTTACACGATTCGCAGAGATTTTTGGAAACAAAAAATATTAAAACGTTCATTCTAGTACAGTACAGAAAGGGACATACCGTGATTGATCACTCCGAGAGACATAATTTTTAATCCTTTAGACATATCATCACAGACATAAACCCACTGTGATAGACCTTAAAAGGACCATAAAACAAGGTGGTGGGGATTAAATTTTATGGCTCTCGGCCACCTGTGCGCCGATTGATATTTTACCGCTAATTAAGAGATTAGCGTTACCTGTTCTACCTGTTGTCTTTTAATATCGTAAGCCGTAATTATTCCTACTGAAGGATGTATTTTTGACAATTAATTTTGTATCCTCTTGCTGTTAATATTTGACTGTTTGTTGCTTTTCATTGCCAAAGAATGTCTGTCTTGTTATCGTTTTCGTTTGTTTTAGTAAGTTCTACTTTATGACCTCGAGTTCTATATTAAGAATTTTGTTGAAACCGCAACTGAACTTTATCTTGTTTAATTTTGATTTCTCATTTTTTTTCTCCTGTTGGGTCGAATTCAGTATGTATTGAATTATTCGTAAATACGGGCTACTTCATAAATGTATTTTTTGTTTATAAGTTAAACCGCAGGCGCGGGGTTTTGAAGCACGGACTTTGCAAGCGTGGGTTTTGTAGTGTTTAGTTGGTAAAGAGCAGACTTAAAATTGATTATTGGTTTATTTTGTGTTTTGGACTTTTACCTCTCGTATTGAAAAAAATTAACAATTCAAGTAAACTGCTTTACACACTTGGCTTGTTACGTAATTCCGTTATAGATGAAAATAATTTTCTTTAAAATTGCAAACAAAAACCTATAACAATCCAAATTTATGTAACCTAATGGCTACAAAATGAACAAAAAGCGGAAAACGAAGAGCATGCTTTTAATTTGTTCCATAAACTTTGGGTTTTTTTTGGCTGTATTTTGTCACAAATCTATTGGGTTGAAAGCCAATTAAGATTTGAATTTGAATAAATAAATAAACTGGTGACATTTGATTTTGGTCAGATACTGTGTAATGTCAAACATTTGTAGGGGTAAAATCATGATAAAGGTTAATTCCTTATTTCCTTTCACGTTTCTAAACTTTCTGCAGATTAGCCGCTAATTTCCAAAATATATCCGTAAATTTAGGGTACCTGTAAAATGCGAAACGAAATCGAAACGAAATTCATCGAAACGAAACGAGGTAAATTTCGTTTCGATTTATTTCGTTTCGTTTCGCATTTTACAGGTACTCATAAAGATGCGGTATTTCAGTGATGTCTCCTTGATTCATTTTACTTTATTTTCAGTCAAAGTAAAAACCGAATAACGAATCAGTTGCATGTATTCAACCCAACTAAGCTACAAAGGGAACTACCATTTAACTTGAAAAGAGGGGAGGGGGGGGGGGGCATGACATTTTTTCTATAACATTTTCCGATTCTGAAGCTTGAAAGTAATTAACCAAAAGTAATTAATTTTTTTTAGTTATTTGGCTGGGTATATGTTAGAAACAAATATAATATTTCACGCTTGTTAAGTTTTCAGGTCATATAGACGTAAAATTCCCAAGTATTGTGTGAACTTGATTCTTTTTTACTTCTTGCCAAAATTACATGAAGGGAGAGGTGGCACTCGCACTCCTCGCAGCCCCTTCCTATGTGCATGTCCCTCCCCCCCCCTCTTCAAGTTAAATGGCCGGTCCCCAAATCTTAAAAAAGAAATTTAACATGTAGTTTTGCAAGATGAGTGTACCGTTTTGTGCAGTATACCGTTTAAATTTTGCCAGATTGGTCACCGATTTAAAATGTCTTTTTATCTCGAGTCTTTCTTATACAAAAATGTAATAATAGAAGCCATAATTTGTTGCATATTTGAATATGAATATATGTTGTTTATATCGTTAGCAAGGGGTAAACTTTAAGAAAACAATGAAAAAAATTCTCACGCACAAAAACTGAAAAAAACACATATAATAAATAATTGAATAATTAAACAACAAAGGTAATTTTGCATTTATTTCGAAGCGGAACTAATAAGCATTCTCAAGTAACAGTACCCGGCCTACCTTACAAAATAATGGGTGGTCTTCCGGGCCGCTGGACCCAGACCCCTGTACATACGGATTCTGATGCCAATTTTAGACCCAATCTCAAGACTAAAGCCTCTTTAAGCCCCAATTTTTGAAGAATAATCCAAACAAAAACATATACTCCTTTTCAGCCATTTGTGACAAAAAGATTACCCCATGCCAGACATATAATCAATAATAGGACCCCGATTGTCAGAACATCACCATGTATATAGGAAGTAATATCCCCCCACGTAACAGTCATTTTCATTTTGTCATTCGGCACAGTATAGCTGGAATATCACTGATGTGGTGTTTAGCAGTCAACAATCGATGAATCAATCAGTTCGTCATTGCTAGATGAAGAACGATTTTTTTAAATATAACCTGGAAAACAATTAACTTTTCTACTATCCTTTTCTACGCTTAAAAGATACTTTCTCTATTTTTGTCTTGTATTTCCCCAAGAAATTGTTTCGTTAAAATAGGTTTTATTTCATTTTGAATTATTCCGTTTTGCTTCGGTAAATTCCGTTTGGCATTTTACAGGTACCCGTCAATTTAGTGACTTTTGGACATGTAGTACTTCTTTGAGCGATCTGTTTATAAATATTTGTTTCGTTAATTTTTAATCAAATTCTTCAATGACCGTATAAAAATTATTTAGTATGTACAGGGTATTTCTACAACGAAAAGGGTTTTAACTGGGTTTTCTACGAAGATTAAAATAAAAAAAATTACTGAACGTATAAAACATATTAGTGAACTACAATGTAATATTGAACTGGAAATACGCTTTAAAACGTAACAAATCACGCATATCGCGCATGTGTTTATGAAACTTCATTTGAGCACAAGCCAGGTCACGTGTACGTGTGTGAATAAAATACTAGGTGTAGATACGCAACACACAGCCAAGGTTAAAAATCTTTGAAACAAATTTGCACAACCCATGATTTCACTGAATTGAAGTTGAATAATCATTTATTATTTACATTTTATTCATCAATTCAAATTAACTCTCCGTTCTCGTGCTATTTCCGCGATTACGTTCAAGGATGTTTTACATTTTGAGGAAAGAAATAAAAATGTTTTTTTTTTAATTCTGAGGGGAATCTGAGACAGTACAAGAAAAAAAAATAGGCGATATAAAAATGTAATTTCACCTGTACATCTTATCTGACTAGTCTACATGTAAAACGACACACTTGATTACAAGATTAACACCTGGTGTTTTATTGCCCCCTGATCACTGACATGAATTAAATTTTTTAATCCCCATCACTCTCCTAGACATGACCACTATCACGGTATTTCCCTTTCTGTACTGTATCTACGGAAGTCTAAGGACGATATGACTAGGTTATTTATCACTCGCTTCTCATGTCGTACCTGCTCTTAATAGTCGAAATGTGTTTGGCTAATAGTACAGGGGCTCGCAGTTATATTTTCACATCACCAGGTATGTATTAAAAAGAAGAAGGGAGGACACTTTTTGGGGGTGCCAAAAGTGAAAGTAGAGTTTCTGCACCTTTTTTCGCTTCAAAAACGGTTTAGTCTTTGTTGTTCCCATAATATTAATGCAAATATCGATGTTTTTTGCTGATTGACTGGTTTGCAGTGGAATAACACTCGTTTTTAAATTCCAAGCGGCTTGGACAACTTCTTATCATACTCAATTCCAGTTTATACGGACTAAATATCAAGGTGAGTTTTCATTGGTCGAAGGATTTAAACTGGCATTTTTGCGGGAAATTATTTACTCATCTTGTCAAAAGATATTCTTAAAATGCTGTCTTGCTATATTTCCAGATTGATTGAGACGAGGAAAAAATATATTTTAATGCTAGAGATTTAAATTGGTTTTTTTCCTACTTTTTAAAATTATATTTCGATTTTTTTATTTCTATCAATATTATTTAAGTCCGTATAAACCGGATTTGAGTATGATAAGAAGTTGTCCAAACCGCTTGGAATTTAAAAACGAGTGGTATTCCACTGTAAACCAGTCAATCAGCAAAAAACATCGATATTTGCATTAATTTTATGCCTATGGGAAGAACAAAGACTATAATCTCGTTGAGATTAGGATTCCGAAGAAATTTTCTGTCGGTTCTTCATCCTAATCTCGTTTCAAGCCCTAACAAGGGTATTCTGGAAATTGTAAATTTGACCCCCCGGTGCATTCCGATGGATATTTTGGCATGGACGGATTGCGTCAGATCAAGTGCAGGTAAGATTTCATAAATAGACATATTTTCTAGTTCAAATCTGCAAAAATATTGATATTTCCTTACCTTTTACAGCGTATACCCGACAAAATAATCCAAAATCCACCTTAAGCTGACCGCCATTTTACTGAACTCATGAACTACACCACGTGATCAAAATTGTCATGAATTTTGCTACAGCATGTTTCTAAATGAAAGGTCGATGTCAATTATTTATTGTGTATATGCAAGCATATCTTTTATGGGCCGTTGATTGGTTTTAATAAAATATTTATAACAAAATTACAAAATTTCAAGCCGTGTATATGGGATTTTTAAATTATAATATAATGTTTGACATCGACATCTCGAACTACGAAACAGACTATACCAAAATACGTCATGATTTTTGATCACGTGGTGTAGTTCTAGAGTTCAGTAAAATGGCGGTCAGCTTAAAGTAGATTTTGGATTATTTTGTCGAATATACGCTTTAAAAGGTAAGGAAATATCAATATTTTTGCAGATTTGAACTTAAAAATATGTCTATTTATGAAATCTTACCTGCACATGATCTGACACAATCCGTCCATGCCAAAATATCCATCGGAATGCACCGGGGGGTCAAATTTAAAATTTCCAGAATATCCTTGACAGGGCTTGGATCTCCTGTACTTGGCGATCACAATACTGGTATACTAGTATTGTGCACAATACTGGTATAAAAAAAATATTCCAGTATTGTTAAATTAGTTATTTTTTGGGAGTATTGTATATATTGGAATAAATTGATAACAATGTGTCAAGTTGTCATTGTGTATTGTAGGACAGGAAATGGCAACATGCATTGACACTTTTTCAAAAGCAAAAAAAACACAAAAAAACATTATCTTATTTTTTATTGATTTAAGCACTATTCACTATTTCATTATATAAGTATTGGGATAACATACTTGCAAGTTTTCAATAATAATGTTAATTATTCAAATGTTCATACACAGCTGTTGTTATCAGGCAAATTCTCAAATCTTCAATGGTTTTGTTTTTAAAAACGGTATGTTGGCGTAGGACATCCACAGTTCCTTGAGAATTGCTGATATTTTGCTGTAGTTGTTGTTTGGTCATTCTCATAATATTGTGTAAAGAATTTTTGATTGAGATAGCCGTCTCTATATTTGGATCATCAGCGATGTCATCCTCATTGTTGTCTTGTGTATTTGCAAGTAATCTCTTCCGATACTGGTACTCTGTTTCGTCATCTTGCCGTTTCCGTTTTACAGCATGTCCAGTAGGTTGCTGTGATGGCACTTGGACGGCTCTTTTGCTGTCGTAGCTGGATGAATTGTCCCACCACAGTATGGTTGCTTGATCTTTGGCTTTAGTTGTAGAGTTGATAGCCCCCGACGACAATTCTTGTAGAAAGTCTTTTGCCCAGTTTGGTGCATTCTCTGATGTTGCCATATTGATGCAGTGAGTCAACTTCTTGTTTCGGCTGACCTCATTTTTCTTAATTCTCTCAGAATAACGGGCCAGCAAAGAGCAGTGGGTTTTCGGTTTAGCAGATACATCCAGCAAGCCTGCCATTACCTACATAGAAACTGTTGACAAAAGAGATGCCGCAACTCTTTTACCTATTATACAACGTGTTGTAAAACCAGGGACAATCATCCATTCAGATCAGTGGGAAGCGTACCATAACATCAGCTCATGACTGCAGCTTAGCCATGGCACAGTTAATCATTCGCTCAACTTCGTGGATCTTGCAACTGGCATACATACTCAAGCAATCGAGTCGTACTGGGCTAAAGCCAAACAGAAGTTTAAAGAGATGAAAGGTGTGTCATCACATCTACTACCCAGTTACCTAGATGTTAGAATGTGGAGAGACAGATGGGGTACCACAGGTGACAATGCATTTACAAACATTCTCATACATATTTCAGAACAATATCCTGTGTAAAAGTGATATTTATTATGGACATGATAGACTCTTTATAATTCTAGTGCTAGTATATTATATTGTGAATGTGATGTTATTATTCATAAATCATGTTGTTCATCAAAGATTATTAAAAATTTGATGCCATCTACAAAAATGTATGATCATCTATAAAATAAATAGAATGTAAATTATGACATGTTGTTTTATCAATTATTATATATCCTGGTATTGCATATTTTTATTTACGAACAGTATTGTTAACAATACTGGAATATGATTTTATACCAGTATTGTATTTTTTTTGTAAAAAATTTACAATACTGGAATAATTTTTTATACCAGTATTTTCAACAATACTGGTATGCCAGTATTGTGATCGCCAAGTACAGGAGATCCTAGGGCTTGAAACGAGATTAGGATGAAGAACAGACAGAAAATTTCTTCGGAATCCTAATCTCAACGAGATTACAAAGGCTAAACCGTTTTTGAAGCGAAAAAAGGTGCTGAAACTACTTTCACTTTTGGCTCCCCAAAAAGTGTCCTCCGTTCTTCTTTTTAATACATACCTGGTGATGTGAAAATATAACTGCGAGCCCCTGTGGCTAGCACATCAGCAGGTGCGTCGCTGCCAGTGAATTTCACTGTTGACGCACGACAATAAACTTACACACCTACTTTAATTTCGTTAAAGTGCTTATTCGATCTCTGTTGAGAGTTGCAATTCAGCTGAAAACAAGACAATTCATACAAGGGATCGGTCCCATAGTACAAGAAAACAACCCAATGATCTGTACATGCAGATTTATAAAATGATGGCGTGCATTTCCTCCTTTCGAGTTACCTCGGGGTCAATACAAGAATCAAATGAGTTTAGGAGTGTAAAACAGGCGGGAAATTTGAATTTCATTAAATAGATAAATATATAATTCTAACATAACCTCCTTCGTTCGCTCTGTTAACAAACGAGCGAGTTATCCTTTCGGTATAATCTCTTTAGCACATGCGCCGGTGAATGTGACTGAGTTTTCCATTTGCAGCATAAATTGTGTGCGACATTTTCCGCAAACGTAAATATAAATTACCGTCTTCCAATCAAAGTATACTAGTACCGTATTTGTACTCTTAGACATATCAGAATCGAAATAAATCATGGAAGCCAGAATGTGTTTTGAGTTTTAACATGGATTGGCGGATATTAATAAATTTACAATAATACAATACAATACGCTTTATTTAAAGTCGGAAAACATCAAACATTACAACACAAACTCTAATAAGCTTTTAAATCCGACATAAGAATATGCATATATAAACAATAATCCAAAAACATGCACACAATATTTGCTAAAAAAAAAACACAAAAAAAACATTGTCATATTAAAATTTTCTATGAAATTTCAAACCAAATTAAAATATGAAAGCAATTTAAAACACAGCAGTAGCAGAAGCATAATTTAAAAGCACATTATATATTGATGTGAATAAACAAAAAACATGGATAAAATGAGACAAATAGAAATCAAAACTTTTAAAATCACATGCATCTATATCTAAAAACATTAAAAATAAAGCAAAAAAGTATGAAAATAATTTAAAATCATGCACAGAAGCTGCAGTGACATGAGCTGCCATTCCAAGAGTTTATTAAACTCTTAAATTGATTGAAAGATGTTTCTTTCCTGAAATGGTCTGGCAGCTCATTCCAAGGTTTTGAAGCATAATATCTAAAAGAGTTCAATCCATACCGGGTAGTCTTGACTGCTGGTATATGTGCTGTATTGCTGTACCTAAAATTATATTTATTATTTTTTAAAGTTACAAGATCATGTAGATATTGAGGGGTTTCCTTATTTATAATTTTAAATGTTTCAATAGCTATTGTACGTATACGCCTAATTTTTAGAGAAGGTAATTTTGATTTAGCCAGAAGTTCTTCATATGTGGAGTGGTTTTCATTATATATAAATTTTAGTGCTCTCTCTTGAATTTTTTCCATCTTTTTAGTATTGGCTTCAGAACAAAAATGCCAAATTACTGGGCAGTAGTTAAAGTTTGATAGAATAAATGGCCAGGGATAAAATACTAATATCCGCCAATCCATGTTATATAACTCCTAACACATTCTGGCTTCCATGCTTTATTTCTTAAATAATATATGGTGGAGATAACATATAGCAAGTCTCCAATAAATAAAATGTTATTGTGGTCGTTTATCCTCACACTACATTTCCCAATATCTTAGTGTAGACCAGTCACGGACGTATTTAGCAACAGAGAAATGGGAGCTGAGAGTAATAAAATAACTGTTTTAAATAGTGGATATCAGACAAGAGAATAGTGAAAATAAATCAAATGATTTCAATGACTCGAAACACATCTGGAAAACTTTAATGATTATGACGTTGATGACATCTTAAATTTGTTTTCCCTAGTATCTTCACTACTTTTTTTTTTGATCACTTGTTTTATTACGTTTTCTTTACAATTCTGATATCTTATACAATGAATTTAAATTTTTGAATTACGATTTTCGAGCTGATTTCCTGTAGTTTGTCATTCTGAACCTTAATTATCACTTATTTGTCTAGTGTTGTCACTGATATAAAAATGTAGATATCAAATTTAGTGCACACGACACGTTTCTGGAATATCCTTCATCAGGTGTGCTCATAATCAAAAAATTGAAAAGCCATTTAAATGTCGTTGAGAGCAAGTAAACGAAAGGTCCTTAACGCTCTTTGTGATTTTAAATATTCGGACTAAAAATGAATGATCGTCTTTGTCATTCGAATGAGCGTCTTCCACCAACCACTATGTACATTGACACTTTCAAGCTGAGCTAGATCTCTAGCTGAAAGAAAGTGTTAGTTAACAATTGTTCATTCAGAGAAGTCAACAGCTTACTGTTTTAAATGTCACTGATGTTACTAAATCTTATGTTCATGCATAGTCAGATATAGAGTTTTTGACAAAGATTGGCGAATCTCTTAAATGCTTGTATGGTGCCGTCGTGGTCGTGATCGTATGGTAGCAATTGGATTTATAACTACCTATACCACCAGTGACTATTACCACTAACGTTGTGAGTTCGAATCTCGTTCAGGCGAGGTGTTCTCGATACAACATTATGTTATAAAGTTTCTCAGTAACTTGCGGCAGGTCGGTGGTTTTCTCCGGGTACTCCGGCTTCCTCTACCAATAAAACTGACCGCCACGATATATCTGGAATATTGTTGGAAGTGGCATTAAACACCATAACCCTAACCCCCCTAAATGCTTGTAAGACCGGAAATAAGATCCAACTCTTGTTGAGTGAAACGTTAACTCCCAAGCAAAAACTTGTTTCTGTATTTTGTGTTTCTCACTAAAATTAGTTCCCTGATGAAATGTAATCGTAATGGCTTCATCAGTATTAATACTTATTAGGACCTAATGTAGAACCTGGCGATGGATACGACTGATGGGTGTTTTCTTGACAGGGTACCAAGGAGCTAGAATGAATGCCATATACTAGCGATTTCAGGGTATCAAATTATATAAATGTAGTTTGACTGATTTATATCAGTGTTCAAAGAAAGGTTATAAGTTACCAAAGGGGTAATTAGAAGCCGCAAATCAAAGGACAGACAATGCAGTGGCAAACAAGACGAAAAGACAATTAGTCATAAAAAATACATTGAAAACTAAGGATTGAACAATACGAATCCCTCTAAAAACGATAGGTGAACTCAGATGCTCCGGAAAGAAGGTCTCGCTCCACTAGTCAGGGGCGGATCCAGGGGGGGGGGGGGGGCGCACCCGGCGCGCGCCCCCCTAAAATTGGAAAAAATGATTTTATGGCGTAAAATCGTGATTTTTCGCACGAAATACCCCAAAATTTTCGCACCTCCCTCCGCTCGGCACAATTTTGTTAAGTGCTCCCCCCTAACTTGAAATCCTGGATCCGCCCCTGCTAGTGTCACCCGTCGTATTACTCATATCCGAAATCATGTGATCAATACTGTGAATTTCAAAATTCAATGAATACCAATTTTTTTTGCAATCATATCAAACCAAGAAATTTAGCGTAGCACGAAAAACATATGTGAGGCGAGAGAAAGTATCAAAGCCATGAATTCAAACACTAACGAAAATCTCAATATTCGTTAATTCTCGAAAATTGATAGAATCGAGGTGCTTAACGCCACTTTCAACAATATTTCAGTTATATCGTGACCGTCAGTTTTATTTGTGCAGAAAACCGGAATACCCAGAGAAAACCACCGATCGACCTGCCCCAAGTCACTGAAAAACTTTATCACATAATGTTGTATCGAGTACACCTCGCCTGAGAGATATTCGAACTCACAACGTTAGAACAGAAATGATAGGCACTGCTTGCATAGGTAGTTATAAATCCAATTACCATACGATCACAACCACGACATTGCAATCGAAAATAAATGAAACAACTGTTAGTCATGAACGAGGAAAGGACGGGATTTGATTTTATTGGACGAAGACAAACGGAACTCATCCGTTGTTATCTGTGACAAACGGAACACATCCGAGGTTATATGTGACACAGATATTTCCGTAACGGTTAATGGCGAAACTATTGAAGTGATCATGATGACTTCAATTTTACCACTAGTGGGAATCCTTTGTTCTGTAGCCACCCTGTTATCATACTGGAGTGTTACTACATCTAAATGGAAAGTTCATGATGGGAAAATTGAAATCAATTCTCTTGTCGTAAAATAAATCTGAATTCTTCAACATCTTGTGGAAATCATTAATTATTAGTTTGAAAAATCAAAGGTGAGATTCCACAGTTGTCCTCACTTTTAACAAGGTGAGATACAAGACAATAAATGTTCAAATGTCTTACTTATAGACATGTTAAGAATGTTTCGTCGCAACTTGTTTTTGTTATTAAGTAGATTTTAATGAGAAATACTTTGATGATGGCTTGTTGCAATCTTAATCCATTTCCTCGATTTTCTGCGTCAATTAAAATGTTAGCCTATTGTTAGATATACATTTGTATAGGCTCATTCCAGTGCTACTTTTTTACCCATATGACTTGATTTATAGTTTGTGAACTTGTTTTCGTAATGAATATAGCTGAAATACTGCTCACTGTGCGTTATAGAAATCAATCAATCAATCAATCAATCAATCAATCAGATAGCACTATAATAATCCAATTTAATTCAATCTACGGATAGGGATTAATATAAGTTCTTGCAACTTGTTTCCCAATCCACTTAATTACTTCTTATTATGTAATGTATATAGTTGAATATTGTAATGTTATATTGAATTAATTAATAAAATATGTTTAAACTAATTTAATTCAGGTGTTGATCTACTACAATGAGGAAATCATCAAATGTCACCTAGTCATATTACGTGTTCTGGTCATGATATAACTGAAATTGTTTATTTGGCATTAAACAACAATTACTCGCTACTTTGCTATAGCTTTTAAATTTTCTTGCCATTTTTATGAATTCTGTAATATTATATTATGTATAGTATATGTATATATATATGTATATAATAGTGTTCTATTCTAAAAAAAAATCGAATTGGCTCATGGCGAGTTCACCTCGCCATCACATTATGTGATAAAGTTTGTCAGTGACTTACGGAAGGTCGGTGGTTTTTTCCTGGATACTCCAGTTTCTTCCACCAATAAAACTGATCGCCACGATATAACTGTTAATCACAATAACACTATTCATAATCCCCTTTTATTCCAAAATAGATATCTTATTAATTGCAATATCATTTAAATTTTCGCGCCATTTTAGAGGACATGTGAGCATTTTATATTTAGATACTGGGACTTTCTTTAAAGGTAGTTTTTGAAGTCGTCAGCAAGGTTATAAGAGTTTAAATGCACGGATTGTTATTTTCACAAAGAAAACGATAAGTAATAATTATTTAAATTAACGATATATTTTGTTAAATGTAGACTTTGTTGATACATTTGTATTAATAAACAAAATCATCTATAGGTAAAAATCATATATTCGGGTGCATGAGATTTCTTAAATGCGTATATATCATGCTCCGCTAAGCAATAATTCATGGATCATTTTCTTTTATTACTGACCGTTCATTGTCGCTAAAGCTATGAATAGACATTCCACGTACATTGTCGGTGAAATAGCACTTTCACCCTCGTTAATTTTTCCAACCACTTCAACGGAATTAGGACAAAAAACCTCCCGGTGTGAATCACTCCGGGCGCTGCTCCATTACGTTGAATGGGGCCGAATCGTAACCCTCGATGGGAGCAAAAGCGGACTGAGGGTTACGTTATCGTATCTAGCGGGCAAGGGATCAATAATCTAGTTGATATTAGATTCCAAAGTCATGTTCTGCTCTGTATCTCCAGCCTGGAGATGTAGAGCAGAACATTTCTTAGGAGCCTAATCTTAAAGAGATTAAGGGGGAATGTATACCCAACTTTCTTTAGAAGTGTCTGCATCAACCAGGAAAGTGTGGGTGGTCATATATTTGTGTTAGGGGGTGGTGATGTATTTGTGTTGGAGGGTGGTGATGTATTTGTGTTAGGGGGTGGTGATGTATTTGTGTTAGGGGGTGGTGATGTATTTGTGTTAGGGGGTGGTCATGTATTTGTGTTAGGGATTAGTCATGTACAGTACAGAAAGCGACATACCGTGATTGATCACTCCGAGAGACATAATTTTTAATCCTTTAGACATATCATAACGGACATAAACCCACTGTGATAGACCTAAAAAGAACCATAAAACAAGGTGGTGGGGATTAAATTTTATGGCTCTCGGTCACCTGTGCGCCGATTGATATTTTACCGCCAATTAAGAGATTAGCGTTACCTGTTCTACCTGTTGACTTTTAATATCGTAAGCCGTAATTATTGCTACTGAAGGATGTATTTTTGACAATTAATTTTGTATCCTCTTGCTGTTAATATTTGACTGTTCGTTGCTTTTCATTGCCAAAGAATGTCTGTCTTGTTATCGTTTTCGTTTGTTTTAGAAAGTTCTACTTTATGACCTCGAGTTCTATATTAAGAATTTTGTTGAAACCGCAACTGAACTTTATCTTGTTTAATTTTGATTTCTCAATTTTTTTCTACTGTTGGGTTGTATTCAGTATGAATTGAAATATTCGTAAATACGGGCTACTTCATCAATGTATTTTTTGTTTATAAGTTAAACCGCAGTCGCGGGTTTTTGAAGCACGGACTTTGCAAGCGTGGGTTTTTAGTGTTTAGTTGGTAAAGAGCAGACTTAAAATTGATTATTGGTTTATTTTGTGTTTTGGACTTTTACCTCTCGTATTGAAAATTTTTTTACAATTCAAGTAAACTATTTTACACACATGGCTTGTTACGTAATTTCGTTATAGATGAAAATAATTTTCTTTAAAATTGCAAACAAAAACCTATAACAATCCAAATTTACGTAGC
This sequence comes from Bathymodiolus septemdierum, assembly GCA_963383655.1. Lineage (NCBI taxonomy): Eukaryota > Metazoa > Mollusca > Bivalvia > Mytilida > Modiolidae > Bathymodiolus > Bathymodiolus septemdierum. The sequence continues at coordinate 34,908,926 of OY726529.1, read as the reverse complement.
CTAATGGCTACAAAATGAACAAAAAGCGGAAAACTATGAGCATGCTTTTAATTTGTTCCATGAACTTTGAGTTTTTTTTACTGTATTTTGTCATAAATCTATTGGGTTGAAAGCCAATTAAGATTTGAATTTGAATAAATAAATAAACTGGTGACATTTGATTTTGGTCAGATACTGTGTAATGTCAAACATTTGTAGGGGTAAAATCATGATAAAGGTTAATTCCTTATTTCCTTTCACGTTTCTAAACTTTCTGCAGATTAGTCGTTAATATCCAAAATATATCCGTAAATTTAGTGACTTTTGGACATGTAGTACTTCACTGAACGATCTGTTTATAAATATGTGTTTCGTTAATTTTTAATCAAATTCTTCAATGACCGTATACAGGTATAAAAATTATTTAGTACGTATTTCTACAACGAAAAGGGTTTTAACTGGGTTTTCTACGAAGATTAAAATAAAAAAAATTACTGAACGTATAAAAAATACTAGTGAACTAAAATGTAATATTGAACTGGAAATACGCTTTAAAACGTAAAATATTAGTGAACTAAAATGTAATGTTGAACTGGAAATACGCTTTAAAACGTAACAAATCACGCATATCGCGCATGTGTTTATGCAACTTCATTTGTGCACAAGCCAGGTCACGTGTACACGTGTCAATAAAATACTAGGTGTAGATACGCAATACACAGCCAAGGTTAAAAAAATTTGAAACATATTTGCACAACCCATGATTTCATTGAATTGAAGTTGAATAATCATTTATTATTTACATTTTATTCATCAATTCAAATGAACTGTCCGTTCTCGTGCTATTTTCTCGATCTCGGGATTTCATTCCCGGGATTACGTTCAAGGATGTTTTACGTTTTGAGGAAAGAAATAAAAATGTTTTTTTTTTCAATTCCGAGGGGAATCGGAGACAGTACCTGAAAAAAAAAATAGGCGATTTAAAAACGTAATTTCACCTGTACATCTTTATCTGACTAGTTTACCTGTAAAACGACACACTTGATTACAAGATTAACACCTGGTGTTTTATTGCCCCCTGATCACCGACATGAATTAAAATTTTTAATCCCCATCACTCTCCTAGACATGACCACTATCACGGTGATTGATCACGGCATGTCCCTTTCTGTACTGTATTTGTGTTAGGGGGTGGTCATGTATTTGTGTTAGGAGGTATCGATTTTGCCTCTTTCTATGATATTTCTATTGGATTTTGGAACTGTTCCGAATGCGTGGTAATTTTTGTTTTTTGTTTTTCATTAATCTCATTGTTGGTTTAAAAAACACACGCAACCATGTGAAAAATATAGAGTATATTTCTTTCTTGCTAATATAGTTTTAGGGTTAGATTATAGTTATGGTGTTTAACGCCTCTTTATACAATATTTTAGTTATATCGTGGAGGTCAGTTTTATGATGGCGGAAACCGGAGTGCAAGAAGAAAACCATTATTATATATTTTAAATAATCTGTTTTGATTCTTTTTTTAATAAAAATGTATGGCTTTTTGGCAACATTTTTTTAACATAGAAATTGCATAAATAGAAAGTCCAGCATATACTAATTCAGTGAAGGTCCACATTGAACCCCATGAGACAGTCTATCGAAATGTATGTTATGCTTTGTGACCGCAGGTTTTCAGAGCACCATTCTCTTGGGTTTCCTGTGCTGCTGGTACTACGGGGTTGTGAATTTTCTTTATGGTTTATTTGAAATATTGGTACACCATATAACCCTGACCTTGACACTAAATATCGACACTATTGAACTCGACAGGCTATTCGGTTAAACAAATGTATTTCTTTGTTTTTATTTATTAGTAAACAGTAGTGAAGTACGTATGACTGTGCATACATAGAATAAATATGATAGTAGATTGTACGAACTGGTGAAATAATACTATAGTCAAGTATAAGATAAAGAAAAACTTTCATTTTTCATTTGTTTATCTGAATCAAATAAAATATTCATGGCGACACAAACCCGGAAGTACAAGTAATAACTGACAGAATACGGTCAGTTTTTGATTTTTAAAAGTTGACCCAAAGTTTTCGACTTCCTGGTTTTTATATTCATGTTTGTTTAAGTGTATTTTAATGGATTTCCATTTGGTATAATATAATCTTTTTATCTAAACATAATTAAGTCCGAGTCCATATGGGAGATATGTCTTCATGTAAGTAAAATGAGATATAAATATAGCTGTTTGTCTGTAGTGTCTGTGAACAGATCTGAAACAGATTTGATTAAATGTTTTTTTTTTTTAATCATTGTTAAAACATTTTGTCTGTTTTGGTTTGATTATTTATTTTTATCATTGTTAAAACATACTTTTAATATTTTTTTTGGTCGAATATCCCAGATCAATTGAATTGATAGGGTCTGTGAACAGATCTGTTTTGATTTGATTTTTTTTTTATCATTGTTTAAAACATTCTAATTTTTTCGGTCGAATGTTCCAGATTAGCTGATGTTGCCGGATGGATGGGTTGAATTGGCTAATCAATAATATGTTCGGGAATAACCCTTATCGAGTACGCTCATAGCTATATTAAAAGCTTTTGATCACACAGTGAAGCCTGTGCTACTTTATTCTTCAGAAGTATGGGGTATGTTCAATATGACTAGTAAACTCAAGAAAAGTAAAAATGACCTTATTGAATTGATAGGGTTCACAGACCCTATCAATAAACAAACTCCTGTATATTTACATGATTTAGTAACTATAAAGAAAAGTTCTTACTCTTTTAGATACAACAACACTGTCAACATACCAAGAGTTAAAACCACCAGGTATGGTTTGCATTCACTGAGATATGGTGCAGCAAAATTGTGGAACGAACTTCCAAATGACTTGCGTGAGGGAATAAGTTTAAATAATTTTAAAAACTTGATAAGCAAATGGGATGAGGATGGGTGCTCGTGTTCTTTTTGTTCCTAGAACTTTTATTCCGCAAGGTTTTCCGTGCCATGTCTCAGTGATGTGCATTTAAAATTTTTGTTTTCGCTTTGCTATACATATATTTCTTGCATGGCACTGCTTATGTGCTTGCTTTATTTTGTATTTTAATCCCTACTTTTTTAGGGTAGTGCTTGTTTTCGTAGTGCTAATAACCTAATTATCTGCTGCTGCATTTTAATTATGCTTGAATTTTTATATGTTTGTCAATGTATTGTCCATGTATTTTTGTGGGTATATATATATATACCTGTATGTGTAATTTGTATGTCCGTTCATAAAAGCTCTTTCGAGCTTATTTTTTTTATTGTTATTTATATGTTTCTAATTAAAGCATATACCAAAAAAAAAAAATTTTTTTTACTTAACTTGATGCTTTTCAGTTTAACTTGTGCTCTATCTTAGTGCTTGGCTATTTCTGCATGAATATTTTTAAAATATTTTTTTTAGAATATTTTTAAAAAATATGTTTTAAAAGTACATGAATATTTTATGTGTTTGAGTTAATTTGCTTCTTTGCTTAAATATAGACTGGTTATAATTTGCATGAATGTACTTGTATGTGTAATGGCTGCTAAATGTCGGCATCTTTTTTCTGTTTTGACCTCTGGTCCTGTGACAGTGGGTGCGCAGAGAGGCACTTGTGGGGGTCCAGAGGTCAAAACACAGAGATGTATGCATAGGTTTGTCTGGATGTGTATTGGTTTTGTATTGAATGACATGTTTTTGTTGTGCTGTATTTAATTCATGTAATTTTGTTATGCATGTCGGTTTGAAAAGCTCTTGAGAGCTTATGTTGTATTGTTATAAAATGTACCGACTTTAAATAAAACTTTGATTGATTGATTGATTGATCTATGACTTATATAATGATCATAAAATTGAAAAGCTAAATTTAAATTTATGCAAGAGTATTCTTGGGGTGGGTAGCAAAGCCTCAAATTTGGCAGTGGTTAGAGAACTTGGTAGATATCCTTTGTATATAGATATTGTTATTAGCATGATCAAATATTGGATTAGATTGTATGAAGATAAAACAAGTTGTATACTTAAAGCAGCATTAGATGAAAATAATAAAATGCATAATAATGGTCAGCATTGTTGGGTTAGCTGTATTTATTATATTTTAAAAGAACTTGATATGTTGAAAATGTTTAAATCTCCATTTACTTGCGGTGCAAGAGAAATAAATATAATAAGAAAAAAATTAAGAGAGATATACAAAAATTTGGAGGGAGAAGATTAATTTAGTTAAGCAAAACCTAGTTCTAATAATAAAACCCTAAATGCTCGCTTACTCGCAAGGGTTATAACGGGATGCCATTACACGTAATGGAGCAGCCGCCGAGATTTTTTGCGCTCGCTTACAGAGCTTCTGACGCCTGCATTTATCAATAACAAGACATAACCTTTCCTTTTGTCCATTATTATAACAAGTTTTTATCACCTACCAGTATTTTAAAATGTAATTCCCACAAAATAAAAATCCATGTCTCTGAACATTTTGAATTTCGTCATTTCCGCCCTCACTATTTGGATGTCGATACCATATTTGGCGATTTAGGCGTGAATGCGTGTAGTAAGAAATACCATATTTAGAAAAGCTCCGCCTTCCGTAGTTTCCGGTTATGGAAAACGATCGATAAATTTGAACAAGGTTGTTGCTACCTTTGAAAAGCATATATTTCTCAGCCAAACCGATTTAACAAGGACTGGGATCATCAGTAATAGTTATAATGAAATGTTTGAAGCGTAAATAGTGAGTTTTTATGTTTCAACTGCAACTTTTTGTTTGCTCCATTGTGACGAATGGGACCGCGTTGTTGCTCTGCCGAGACACAAGTTTGCCACAGGAGCTACATTATTGCAGCTAAGTAAAACCCAGCTACTAACAGAAATGAAAATAAATTACGTACATATTGTAAATTTAAATTTATATTCCAACAGGAAAAATACTTAGATAATATAAAAGAATTATCAAATCGATCAACCCTAGCACGCTTTCGAATAAGTGCACATAAACTTGAAATTGAAAGGGGCAGATACACAATTCCAAAAACTGCAGTTGAAAATAGAATATGCAAACAATGTAACTGTGAGGCAGTTGAGGATGAAGAACACTTATTAATTAAATGTAATAAATATTCCTTTGCTAGAAATACTTTCTTTTCTAATATAAATAACAATTTTTTTCCGGAATTATCAGATAGAAATAAGTTTATATGGTTATTAAGTAATGAAGACAGAGACATCTGTAAAAATCTTGCAAGTTTTATAGCAACTTGCCTTTCAATAAGAGATTTATCAGATAAGTAACTGAATATATTTATGTTCTATAACCAACAGTGCTGATTCATGTTTATATATATATATGTATACCAGTATATTGTTTATATATAGTCTACAAATATTTGGGTATGACTCCCTCTGGTACAACTGTAGTATTGTTATTATTTTTTATTTTCCTTGTATTTCCTTGTTTTATTCTTTTGTTTGTTCTAGTCATTTGTGCATTCTTTCATACATGCATGTCCCTTATGGAGCTCTCTTTATTAATAAAGAATTTGAATTTGTATGTAAACTCTGGGAGGCCTGTTCACGGATTATTAAAAATATATGGTTATGTTGTTTAACGCCACTTTCAATAAAACAATATTCCATCGAAAATATATATGATATCATAATTGTGCTTAGAAGAAAATATTTTTTGTATTCCCAATCCTCGAAATGAAATTTGAATTTACTGGTCGGAATCAAATTCTTGAATTTATTTTCATATAGTTCTAAATAAAACTGAAAAATTTACTGGTTCGAATAAAGTTTTCAGTACTGGCTTTGGGTCGGAGGACTGGTGCACATCGTGAGAACTAAATCACTATTGTATTGTTTGACATCAAATAGAGCTTAAAAGAGTAATAAGTAAACTGCCGATCGATTGAATGGATGGCTAAATATTACCTTCCTTTGGAGAATAAAGTCTCCCAGGGGGAACAATGTACATTGTACAGACCAACTACAGGAAAATACATGTATAATTAAAAGATTGCATGCTTGCTGATTGTTTAAAGTCCAATGTCAAGTTATTCCTGTATATCGGGGGTATGGTGCTTAACGCCACCTTCAACAATATTTCAGCTATATCGTGGCGGTCAGTTTTATTGCTGGAGGAAACTAGAGTACCCGGATGAAACCAGCGACCTGCCACAAGTAACTGACAACCTTTATCACAAAATGTTGTATCAGAGTACACCTCGTCATGAGCTGGATTCGAACTCACAACGTTAGTGCCAGTGGTGATAAACATTGATGCCTTAGGTAGTTATAAATTCATACGATCACGGCCATGACGGCTCCTTTTCCTGTATAATATGCAAGACGACAAATTTAACAATGTCAGTAAAAATACTACAATGCTTACATGTATATAGAAATGAGGGAGGAATGTAGCTTCCGGAGCAACGACTGTTACTGGAAAATTATTCAGAATTGGGTATGAATTAATTGAAAAAATAGCCCATTATAGCGATTACAGTGTGCTTCAGTTTTAGAAGTGGGTCTTTAACATGTTAGGGGCGTTTCATCTTCTAAATACGGCACCCACTTTGCTTTCCATATTACTGATCAAAATCCCATTGGAGTGCATCCATACCCGCCACAAGGGGATGAACCCGGAAGCTCTGTGAGTTGAACCATGCAGGAACATTCACTAATTACCTAGTAGAATATTGTTCATATCGAATATTGTTGGTACAATGTGTTTTGTATTTACTTTAACAAACTTCCACCTTAGATAATGTTAACCAAGACAAGTATTTCTGTATAACTTAATTTCTCCCATTATTACGGCGTTTTAACCCCGCTGAACCAGTGGTGGAAAAATCTGTAATCCTCTAAAATGTCGATGTCATCCTGGTTTGCCCACTTTTAATTACAGGTATAAATAAACGATGTCATCCTGGTTTGCCCACTTTTAATTACAGGTATAAATAAACGATGTCATCCTGGTTTTCCCACTTTTAATTACAGGTATAAATAAACATAGGGGGTTATGTTGTTTTAACAATTAAAGTTTGTTTCTGAAATGTAGTTATATTTTTACCTGTATTTTAGCTGTAAAATCTTGTAAAGAATTATATAGTTTACTATTGAATTAAGTGAAATATGCACATTTTAACAATAAATCTTTCACAAACTCTGTAGAAATATGCTTAATATTAATAACAAAATTTGCAAAACTTATACAATTTTGACGAAATATCTTACAAAAAATCTTCTACATACACAGAAACATACATATTTGACACCTATATATTTGGAACAGACTATACAATTTTATGGTCAGTAAACCCTTTGTTTTTTGTTTGTTTATTTAACTGATTGATAATTGGTGTAAATAAATGTGGGCAAACCAGGATTAAACCAAAATGTCTCGTGCCTTTCCCCGCATGTTTGTGTAGAGGTCCGCCAAAGGATTTTGAAATAAAGTTCGTGTTAAATAATGGAAGAAACAAATTCTCCTTCAGTTACCCACGTGGATTACGATATTTCTCCACTCTCGAGAGTTAAATTAAGAATTTTAACCACTCGCCTGATGGCTTGTGGTTAACATTTTAAAATCAACTCTCATGAGTGGAGAAATATTGTAACCCACGAGCAACTGAAGGAGAATCTATATTTATTGGCGATTGTAAATAGTGTCATATTTATATTTTACTTTATAATGTTTTTATTGTCAATATCTATACAATAGGACTGGGAACAAGTTTTTACAACTTACTAGTCCCTCTCTATACAAATACATTAATAACATAAATAAAATGACAACAAATGCACAAGTTATATATAGAGGTCGTCGTGGCCGTTTTCGTATGGTAGTTGGATTTACAACTATATATGTACTCAGTGTCTAACACTACTAAAGATATGAGTTCGAACCCCGTTCATGGCGAGGTGTACTCATACAACATTATGTGATAAAGTTTGTGAGTGACTTGCGACAGTCCGGTGTTATTTCTCCGGTTTCCTTCACCAATAAAACTGACCGCCACGATATATATCTGAAATATTATTGAAAGTGGTGTTAACCCTTTGACTGCGAGGTTTCGTGTTCCTGACGTTATGACCCTTTCATCAGGGTGACGTCATTTTAACAGCAATGTGACGTTACTTCCCGTTTCTTTTTAATTTTAAAGTGGTTCTCAGGGGCGGATCCAGGATTTGTGGTTAGGGGGGGGGGGGGGGGGGGGGGCGTGAGTAGGCCAGGGGTCTGGGGACCGCTTAAGATCCCCAGCGGGTCCAAGGCAGAGCCCTGATAAGGGGCCCAGGGGGACTAAGCCCCCCCGGAAGCTCTGGGGGTTTGAGGAATTACAGACATTTATTTGAACGGCAATTTTGAACCAACCACACCATTTTTATCAGTCCAAAAAAACTTGACTTTGAGTCTTAATTTTGTCGGATAATTGTTAACAGTATGTTTTTGTCATATTATAAGAACCTAAAGTAAAACTTTTTTTTAACAACCGTGATGCGAATTGTTCAACTCATGACTGATCGATCACGATATATTCTTTTTTTAACAACAATATATTTTTATTCAAAATGCTTGTTACATTCTTACTTCAAAAGCCTCGATCACGATATTTTAACCCTTCAAAGAAGTATTGGTTTAGTTTTAACGCATTCCTCATTTCACTAATTGGTCTGTACTTTCGGCGCTTGTTCTTTCGGGTGGTTCTAGTTAATACTGCCCGTCCGGATGGAGCTTTTCTTTTCATCGTTTGATTCATTCATTGAAAACGTATGATTCGACCGTTCTTGTTTATAGACAAACAAAGCGGAAATTGTCAATACATGAACTTGTTATTGATTTCTGATAAGCTAACGTAACTAAATTAGATGATCAGAATCGCTTCATGCAGCATTAATGTTAACATATTCGCCTTTGTTTGTCTATAAACAAGAACGAATCATACGTTTTCAATGAATGAACCAACGGCGAAACGAAAAGTTTCATCCGGACGGACAGTATACTGATCATTTATCAATGGGTAGAGCTTTTTAGAATGATATCCCAAATTTACTCCTAATATCATTACTATTCATTTTGACTTACAGGTCACGAGTTAACCATTCATGAAAAATTTGTTTGTTGAACTGCTTAATTAACGTTGTGTAACATATTCTTTGCGAATTTTAGGAGGGGGGGGGGGGGGGGGGGGGGGGGGGCGCACGCCCCGCACGCCCCCTCTAAATCCGCCTCTGGTTCTATATGTGCAATATATGTATCTGACTTCAAATTCTGTAATCTAATTAATACGATAATAGGTGTTACCTAACTTGGAACGAAGTTCAATAAAAAAAATTAAAAAATAATATGAGACAGGTGCTACCTGTAGTGCCAGCGAAGTACAATCCACATTATCTAATCACAGTCGTATTTCAGTCATAAATAGAGCTCGGAAAAATAGTGGAAATTTAGATGTTGGGGTAATATAATATATATATAAGAGTCTCTTATATATATGTTATATTACCCCAACATCTAAATTTTCACTATTTTTCTCTATTTATGACTAAAATTCATACGACTGTGATCTAATATTTAAATCATGTAAATCCTTGGAATGATTGAAATCATAGAAATCTTACTTACTTCTGTGTACTTTTTGGAGTGTACTGTAGTACAATGTAAGGATGCTCTTTCCATCTATTGAAACAGGCACGGACATGAATGCTCGCGAATCTGAAAATTATCTGCCAATTTTCACTCTCATTCAGTGCGTCAAAATAGTGTCGAGATTTTTTGGGCCGAGATATATCGGGGACGACTTTATTTTAGGGCCGAGATATATCGGGGACGACTTTTAACATTAATAACGGAAGTAGTTCCAGATTACTGCGCATCCGATTTTCTGCAGACCATGCATTGGTTTCCGGTGTATCATTTCCAATGCATGAAATTGAAGCCATTAGTGATATGGATCTGGATCTGGAATCAAAATATATCCCTAGCAAACACATACATGACCGCTGACTTCCCTGGCTTGGTACAGACACTTTAGTAAAACGCCCGTCCTTCGAATGAGACGTAAATAAAACCGAGGTCCCGTGTTGAGAGATTGCCACCCTCTTCGCACGTTAAAGAACCCAGTGTAACAGCTCATTATGAGCATTATGCTTATGATGAGTGGTCCATATGAGACCTGTTGCACTGGCTAAATTATCCGTCCTTACCCATCACCTTTCCTTGTTTCGAGTTCCGTGGCGTTTAAATTTTTAAATGTTCTCGTCCTGAATATAGCTGAAAAATTGCTCGCTGGACGTGAAACACCAATCAATCAATCAATCAATCAATCATTAATAAAACGTGGCAGGGTTAAACTAGTTTTATGGACAGAAACCTTCATTTATGCACCATTTCAGATATAAATATGTATATGGTTAAACAATAAATAAATATTGGGCCTATGCTTATATTTGCTTGAAGTCGTATTATTCCGAAAAAATACAGAAAAACAATACAATAATTTCATATTCATTTCTCAGGAAGTCTGCATTAAAAATACAAGCATTAGTCTAATAGATTAACTGTACTATATAGAAAAAGCTGACGGAATAATTCATTTAAAAGACAATTAATGTACACCATTTCACAAATAAGTATGTACATGAATACCATTGGCTAAATTATATTTTATATCAATAAATTGAAAACATAGGGTGTAGTCTAATATGTGCTTTGAAAATAAAATAGAATCACTTTGTATACAGTAAGGTTTTTTTTCCAAACAATTTAATTTAATGACCCGAAAATGTAAATGGACTTAGAATTTTATACAAAGCGTATTATGTATTAGAATCAAACGATGAATATTATTATTATTATTATTATACTTTACTATAGAAACCAAGCAAGAAATACGATTTTCTAATACGAACACTTTGTTTGTTTATTTTTATTTCTCGTTTAACAAACAAATAAGTGTCAAAGAAAACCGAAGAGGCATAAAATACATATAACTTCTAACTGAGCGTGAAGATTGTGTATGGTGACGACATATAGTTTAAATTTAAACGAACTCTTGCTTGTAAATATAATGATATGATGACTAATACAGTCATATGTTAATACTATTCCAAATTTACAAACATTAAATGAATGCATTCAATTCTTAATTACAATTTGTTAGCTAATCGTATTCGACTAAGCCTGTTGCATGCCTTAAATGATATTTTTAAAATGAAGCTTGATATTGAACTGCTTCCCAACAACTTGGGGGTTTGTTGCAAATACAACTGGACTATCTTTCTGACAGATCGATAATCGATTTAGGCTATCCTGATTAGGCATTTTAGTTTATTTTCTACCAAAGACTTAAATTATTTTTCTTTTCAATCATTTGACGATAAGCGTATCTACGTCGTACGCACTAAATTTGATATCATGAAAAAAAGTTAACAGTGATGGTCAACAATTCCACTAATATCAACCAAACGAACGATCACCTCTCACCACAATTCATTGAACATAAAAAAAACCCACGGCATATAACATTGGAAATACAGGTCATGGCATGGAACAGGCACAAGATGTGACGGGGTTAAACCGGTAACTGGGATTAACCTTCCCCATTTGATTATTGGATCGCCAACGGCAATGCATATATAAACAAATGATAAACAAAACCTGCATACGTTCCGCTTCCACTCAAAAGACCACATTTTACATATTACAAGAACAGAAATATTCAGCAGGATTAATAATATCTGTCAAAACTTTCATGTCCTCAATCCAGAACAGAAATTATATTGGCTTCTTAATAATGAAAATGAGGAAATTCTAGCCAGTATTTGTAATTTGATAAAACAAAGCACAATATAATTAAATAATTGCTCTTTTACACTGTGCACGGGTTGGCATGTTTAGAAAGGAGAAATATAATATAAATTGATAATATTTCTAAATAAATAGAATAAATTTAAAGAAAAACACATATTACTGGGTTTGATCTGAATTTCTTCTTGATTCCTTTTAACATGCCTTTGCACTGTCGCTTGGTGCACTCTGTAATTGAGCAATAACATGACGACATATTTCCTCCAACTAGTTCCCCTGTTCTAAACACGAGGTGACACATCCGAATGAATAACAATAATAATAATAGATATAATAATTAACTATTTTTTTTATTTATATATAGTATGCGATAAGTATTTAATATTATATATAATCATTTACTATATAATTGTGAGAAAATGCAATTATCGGATAGGGTGTGTCAGAAGCACCGTCCCTTGGTGTTTTTAGCAGGTTTACTACTTGTTAAGGAATATGCAAGATATGTAAAGTTTCACACTGGATCTGAGATATAGGGGACAAACCAGAACATGATCCACTAAATAATAATAATTATATTTATATTTTTAGAAATATAAAAACCTTAAACTATGTCCTTTTTCTTTTGTGTGTATGTCTCATTTATCAATCATGAATGTTTGTATTGTTAATGATGCCTCATGTGGGCCCTTTGATTAGGCAATACAATATAATATATATTCTATTACAAAAATGAATGACATCATAAACATGGGTACTTGGGAAGAATTTTTTGTCAAAGAGACTATGGCCCCTTACTTGACCACATCAAGGGGCCATTTTAGATAATAATGTACCATTTCAAATTTGCAATGGGCCATTTAAAATTAGCAACGGACAACAACTTTGGTTAGTTAAACTACTTGCTAGCCTATGCATTGATAAATATCATTTTTTAGACTTGTATGGATTGTGTAACATGAAAAAGCAAATAGTCAAACCGAGACATCCAAATTAAGAAGATGTTTTGTACATGTTGTATAGGTTAGATCTGAAACAAGCAAACCTAGCAATCATACAGTTGTTAAGTTTGCTTGTTTCAGATCTAACCTACAACATATACAATGTATCTTCTTAATTTGGATGTCTTGGTTTGACTAGTAATAAAAAAAGCTTGGATGAACAGATGAACAAACATTTTAATAAAGAGAGTCTACACTGTAATAAAAGTCTTTCTTTTCAAGAGTCTGTTCTTTGCTGCCCTTCATCTGTTTAAAGAGCTTAGGAAGTCATGCTTGGTTATTCCCTTGCCTTGTGTTCTTACTCTTAAAAGTCTGTCACTAATTTTAGGATTTAGCCTAGACCTACGTCTGGTAACTATCAAGTTTTGGTTACTGAACACTCTTTCACAGCTACAAGTGTGAAGTGGTAAAGTGAGTGCATATTGAGCCAATTTAATAATTTCAGGCACTTCATCCTTATGAAACAGAGTGTTAGTTTTCCATAGGGATGGCATATTATCAACTGGGTACTTTGCTGATTTGACAATTGTTTTCACTAAGTTAAGATGGAAAAAACAAAGTACATATGTTCTTAAAAAAATATCAGTTCATGTTATGATTGCATTTTGGATTACACAATTTTTTTTTCTAAATTTAACACAGGAACGTGACTTGAAGTATTAACTGTCAAAATGTACCCAAAGAAAAAAAAAAGTATGATAAAAAAAAAGTCCATTTTGGGTTGGAAATATAGCGTATCACACTCCCTGATACTTTTCGGTTTTTAGTTATACCAAGCGCATGGTTCCGGTTTACGATTTTTATTTATAGATACAACTTTCACTCAAATAAAAAAGATCGGTGCGGTATACTTGTACCAATTAATTGTAATTAGATTCTATTCAACCAGAAAGTAGAATACACTCCATTAAAACCGATCAATTATTCAGGAAAGAGAACGAAACGCCAGGACAAATGTGTTTTAAATACGCTAAATTTAGAATCGAAAGACTGAATCCTTTTGTCTGATTCAGTGATTGGTTGACACAAATAACTGTTCTAAACATAGAAAGGGAAAATCAAGGAATCACCATTAAAGGGAAATTAACGATGAGTGAAGACAGTGACAAAATCACGACATGAAATAGAAAACGACTTTAATGGACACATGAAATAATAAAATAATTAATCAGAATTTACAGGGCGCACATGGGCGTATAGATAACGGACCTCAATGCGCCACAATCGACTTGGAAGCGCCAATTGCGCATGGCGCGTGGCCTTTCCAATCCCTGAATTGGGCAGTACAATAACAGTGTCAATGTATGCTTGTAGTTAACTGACTACTAACAAGGAAAGTAGAATCTTTTGATGAAAGACTATTACTCTTATGACAAAAAAAATCATAACAGATTTAATATCAATTTGTCATGAACATCTAAAATAAAATAATTATGTATTCAATTTGTTCGGATCAAATATTGAGCATAAAATAGTTCATATATATATATGGAATGAAATATGATTTAATTGCTAGTTGGACCTGCTAGTTACACATGCAGATTGTCTATGTTTTTAGCAACGTAAACCTGTCCCAAAGAGTCATATATAATTGCTAAATCATAGCCTTTACAAATAAGATTTCTGAAGGATTTTGATGAGTCAGAGTGAGACTGCACATTTTACCTTTGTTAATTATCTCGCTATACAAACATGGATTTTTTTTATCCCATCTCTGCACGTAGAATTCTATTTATATCAAAAGATCTTTATAACGGTAATACAAATTTGTCACAACATATTGAATTCATTTCAAAAGACATGGCAACCCAAGGATATATATGATTAACATCTGACTTGTTGAAATTATTCTCAAATAATAAAGGTTCCTTTGGAACTTGAGTTTATCATTTATTATTATTGGTACTGCATTCCAGAACCGACCTTACACCCACAGGCACTTGGGTCCAGGAGTTTACCAATTGCTCCCAATTGGGCCATGTGCCTACTCTCGACTGCTCACGTACACACAACAAAACACTGCAGGTTTTACAGAGGACAACAATTGGGTCCCGTACCTCATAAAACCGGTCATGCTGCAATCAGTACATTTATTGCCTATATAAAGGTGTGTGTAGAAACATTTTCTTTACATACGTCTACTAGCGGTATCAAGTCTTATTATCTCTACGTCTTACGTAGAGCGAAGCGCAATAAACACCAGTCGAACACGTACCGCGCTGTAATCACCCAATAGGTAATTCAACTAAAATGTCCAATGTTTTTGTCTTCTTGTTTGTAAATTTAACATATTTACATACATGACATTGTAGTATAATCACAATATACACTCATTGTTGAAAAATATAAAATATCATCCACTCAAAACGGAAAGAAACGCCCATCAGAGGCTTGCGTTTCTTCTTGTGTCTAAAGCTCTAAGAAATGATTTTTTTTATTTGTCGACAATGTGCAAATATGGAATTGTCTATAAATTACTGAAATTACTTGAATTTACAACCAGTGCTCGTGCTACATATATTAACCGATAGATAAAATAAATATAATAAAAAGGATAAAAAAAACCCCGAAACTATACAGACAAAATATATTACATGCATTTACAGTATATTGGCAAATAAAATGAAAAACGAGAAAACGCCACTCTGTCAGGAAACGGACGGACAGACTCGCAAAAGTTCCCCTTTCCCTCGTTTCTAAGCCTCGCCACATAAATTCTATATTTACCGTCAATACACCAATATTTAGAACAAAATGTTATCGAACTATATTTCTTCACGCTATGTTGATGTAAGGTGAGATTCACGATACAATATACTTGTATCGGTTATGGAACTCCTCTCACGTACAACAGGTACATTTGCACTCATTTTCAATATTGAAGAATGTATTAATCGAAAAAGATACCGATTTAAACGAATAAAACAGGTAGAAGTTGTAAATATAAGTCATAATGTAGAACTTGTGTAATCTCACTTTGAATTTGTTTATTTTTAAGGTTATCAAGCTTCATTGTGCATGATTATTTTAATATTCCCAAGGAAATTCTTGTGCGTATTACAGTTAAGAGAATAACGTTATTTAAACATGATATTAATTTTAAAAAGCAAAAAAGGTAAGAATTGGTTTTTGCAACATTAAATTATAATATTTATGTCATATAATGGAAATAGTCAAACCTGTACTAAGAGGTCACCTGTGGGACAAAGAAAGATGGTCTTTTAAGACAGGTGACCTCTTAAAAGAGGTTCAATTCATATGAAATTTTCTATGACAGGACAAGAAAAAGGTTACCCTGAATACAGACGACTGCTTAATAGAGGTGAATGCTTGGGCAGATTTGACTTTACATATTTATTATTGAAATTTACAGTTCCCAAAATAATGCAGTTATTATTCAAACTAAGTTTCTCCACCCCTAGGCATTGGTGAACTTTTTTCTATCCCTTTAAGTTCTTAATTTGGCTTTTTTGTTTACAAAGACATTAATTATTTGACTTTCCAATCTTGTGACCTTTAGTGTACCTGATGAAGGTTATTACAGAAACGTGTACTATTTTATATATCTCCCTTTTTAGCTCACCTTGCCAAAGGCAACGTGAGCTTTTGCCATCACTTGGCGTCCGTCGTCCGTCGTCTGTCGTTCGTCAACTTTTCACATTTTAATCTTCTCCTCGGCCAAATGAACTGAAACTTTGTAGGAAGCATCTATGGAAGAATGCTCATTTCGTCCCGATCCATTAACAAACATGGTCTCCACAGGCAATTCTTGTTTCTGATTGGCCGATTTTTAAAAATCTTCTCCTCTGAAACCGCTTGGCCAAATGAACCCAAACTAGGTAGGAAGCATCTATGGAAGGTCCTCTGTAAAGATTGCTCATTTCGTCCCGATCCGTAAAAAAACATGACCGCCACAGGCGACTCTTGTTTCTGATTGGCTGATTTTTAAAATTCTTCTCCTCTGAAACCGTTTGGTCAAATGAACTGTTACTTGGTAGGCAGCATCTATGGGCGGTACTCTCTAAAGATTACACATTTTGTCTCGATCCATTGACAAACATGGCCGCCAAAGGCAATTCTTGTTTCTGATTGGCCGATTTTTAAAAATCTTCTCCTCTGAAACTGCGTGACCAAAGGAACCGAAACTTGGTAGGAAGCATCTATGGAAGGTCCTCTATAAAGAATGCTCATTTTGTCCCGATCGGTCAACAAACATGGCCGCCACAGGAAATTCTTGTTTCTGATTAGTTGATTTCTAAAAACAATTCTCCTCTGTTAAAAGAAAGACAAATCTTGCCTAAACTGTAAAAAGAAAGATAACTCTTGCCATTATCTGCCTTAGAAATTAACTAATGCTGATATATGTAGCATGTTTATTCTATGCATTACAAGTAGGTTTTCACATTTAATATTCTTTTTAGCAAACCTTGCCAAAGACAATATGAGCTTTTGCCATCACTTGGTGTCCGTCGTCTATCATCCGTTTACTTTTCATATTTTAATCTTCTCCTCTGAAAACCCTCAGCCAAATGAACTGAAACTTGGTAGGAAGCATCTATGGAAAGCTCTCTCTAAAGAGTGAACATTTTGCTATGATCCATTACCAAACATGGCTGCCACATGAAATTCTTGTTTCTGATTGGCCGATTAAAAAAAACTCTTCTCCTCTGAAACCGCTTGGCCAAATGAACCGAAACCTGGTTGGAAACATCTATGGAATGTCCTTTATGACGATTGCTCATTTCGTCCCGATCGGTAGCAAACATGGCTACCACCGAAACTTGGTAGGAATCATCTATGGAATGTCCTCTATTAAGATTGTTCATTTCGTCCCGATCGGTTATCAAACATGGCTACCACCGAAACTTAGTAGGAAGCATCTATGGAATGTCCTCTATGAAAATTGCTCATTTCGTCCCGATCAGTTAGCAAACATGGCCACCACATGCAATTCTTGTTTCTGATTGGTCGATTTCTAAAAAGTCTTCTCCTTTGAAACTGCTTAGCCATATGAACCGAAACTTGGTAGGAAGCATCCACATGTATGGAAGGTTCTGTATTAAGTTTCCTCAAAGCAGAATGAAAGGTGAGCGACACAGGCACAGCCCACTGATCCTCTAGTTTTATATATAGTACTTACGTTTTGGAATGTTCATTATCAACATGTGTATTTTCCTTAATAATGTATGTCCCTTCTTTTATGTTTGTTTGATGGTGTTTAACGCCACTTTCAACAGTATTTCAGTTATATCGTGGCGGTCAGTTTTATTGGTGGAGGAAACCGCAGTACCAGGAGAAAATCACCGACCTGTTGTCGCAAGTCACTGACAAACTTTATCACATAATGTTGTACACCTCGCCCTGATCGAGATTCGAACTCACAACAGCAATGGTGATAGGCACTGATTACATAGGTAGTTGTAAATCCAACTACCATACGATCACGGCCACGAACATTTTATTTATGGATGACAGTTTTCATGATTGTTTCGTGACATAAAATACAGACGATCGGGAGTTCAAATTCTAGATACCCTTAGGGACCGACCATTTAATTTGAAGGGGGGGGGGGGGGGGGATTTTTTTTTGTTTCGCTCAGAATTTTTTTTTCCGACAACACGAGAGTTAGAATATTAATTTTTTTTGTCGCGAATTCCACATTAGGTTATATGACAAAAACTCTGAATCATATTATTTTTTTTTCCTCCACCAAAATCAGAATATTTTTTTCAGCAACATTGGGAATCAGAATATTTTTTTAGAAAAAAACCATAAACCTCCCCCTTTCAAGTTAAATGGTCGTTTCCTAATGTTGTTTTTTTTCGCAATAGAAATTGAGAATTTACATTTCACTTTTCTATATCGTGCCCTAAGTGACATATTCAAATCGACATCCAAGGATAAAAACCAAATTCATATTCATTTCACCAATGATATTTATTACATTACTTTCAATAATATTTCAGCGTGTGCCTGCTCATGTCAGATTTATATAAGTTATTAATTTAACTTTTGTTTTATTTTAACAGAAGGGAGATGCCTGCCAGGAAGGAAAACAGGATGAATATCTTGTCACCTTTAGAGTTTAAAATGTGAATACATTCACATATCGTCAAAAAATGTGAATGCCTTCAAATATCGTCGGATATGTAACCATTCATAGAGAAAAAATGCATTACAACGTACACAGCTTAGTTCCATTGCTGTTCGTAACATTTATTTTACATGAAAGTGGCGCCGAAAAGAGAGGTAACTATTGCACTTATAATGCGACTACCGAAGTCGCAACGTGTAAAGGACAATGGACTATGAACACGATACCAGAACTACCACCAAATGTAACCCATTTAATTATATCACACGGAAAATTCTCAAATGTATCAAGAAATACGTTTTTGAATTTAACACAAGACTCCATAAAAGTTCTGAAAATGACAAATTGTGGTATAAAATTTATAGCAAAAGACGCCTTCAAGAAATTTACTCAAATGAAACATCTAGATTTGTCGAAAAATTATGAAGGATTAAGTGCTACACATATTGCTGAAATGATGTCTCATAGTCTGAGTCATTCCAAGATTAGACATCTGTCTTTTAATTATATGGGATGGAATGAGTTACCACCGGAAATGTTTGTCGGCTTGATTAGCACAAATATAAAGAAAATTGAGTTGACTCATAACTTTATAACACACATTAAGGAAGACACGTTCCGACATCTGAAGTCTTTACGAAAACTTGATTTGTCGTGGAACGGAATTTCCGATAATCGTATAAATTTTACAGGTATGTCGCAACTGAAAAATTTAAGCCTAGCAGGAAATTGGTTTTTATTTTTTCCTAATTTTTGTGGTAAAAATAACAAAAGTATTATGCCAAATCTGCTTGAACTTCGTTTGGAGTATTCCAAAATATTAACGCTTTATAAACCCATTACTTGTCTTGATAACTTGGAGAATTTAAATCTGACAGGTCTCTCACTAAGACTACTGTATGCCAATACATTTGCGCAACTTAAGAAATTGAGAGACTTGACATTATCTAAACTTGGATCACAACTGTCTATAATAAATAGCACAGCTTTTAATAGTTCGTCCTTAAAAAAGTTAGCATTTTCCGTTGCTGTGGGATACGATTTCACAGAAAAGAACACTCACCATTTTAACCTTTCGGAGATTTTCAGCCATTGCCGTAATCTTACACACCTAGACTTGTCCTACAACAATTTAAAATTGTCCGATACAAATCTAATGGAAATGTTTCAGCCACTTGGCCAATTAAAAACGCTCATTCTCAAAAATATGAATATGCATTGCATTCCTGATAATCTTGGGGAAATATTTCCTGATCTGGAATACCTTGACCTTTCTAATAATAAAATTAAAACCTGGAACCGGTCATTTGCGAACTTTACTAAATTGAAAAAATTATTTTTGAATGGCAATGAAATAAGCACCATACACGATACGTCATTTCCTACGTCATGGATGACTGCTTATGGGACACTAAAAAGATTAACATTACGTGACAACCCATTTGTTTGCAATTGTGATTTGACTTGGTTCCGGCAATGGATAGATAGATCAAAAGGATATAATATCAGTACAGATAAAGCGGAGTGGCTCTGCTCTGACTCTAATATGACGGTCCTGCACTATCACCCTGAGAGAACCGCCTATTGTCTGTTAACATATATAGTGACGTTATGTGTGGCATTGTTTATTATTCTATTTTCCTGTTTTATTGTTTATACGTGTAGATGGCGCATCAGACTCAAAATATACAAGTGGCGGAGAAAACGAAGAAAGTATAAAAGGCTGTCTAATTCTGACCAGTGTCTCTATGACTGTTATGTCGTGTACAATTACGACGATATTAACTGGATCAGAACATTTCTTATTCCAAACATGGAAGATGTTTATAATCGCCGTTTATGTATAAATGACCGAGACTTTCCGATTGGTGTCGGTTTATCCAATCATATGATAAACAGTATAGAATCTAGTCGTGCCGTCCTATTTATAATATCCGATAATTTTACAAGAGACAAATGGTGTCATTTCCAATTAGACGTAGCGCGTCATATGTACGTCACAGAGGGGAAACCAATCATGATCCCTATTCTATTACAAAACATAAGTTTCAAATATATTACAGGATCAGTCTACAAAGCTGTTTACAATATCAGCAGTTGTCTAAGGTGGACAGAAGGGAGGCATTCCGAAGAGCTCTTCTGGGCTGGCATTTTAGATGCAATTCCTATCTCAGAGGAATATAGCGACTTAAGAGACCTGTTTTCCGAACAGTCGGTGGACACTCTTGATTCAGGAATTCAAGAATCTTTGATGGTAAATAGTTAGCTTTACTTCGTCAATGTGCTTCAACGATGCACGTAGATTTTTGATATGTTGTTAAATAAAAACATGTTGTTTGTTTTGATGTCATCTTGGTGACGAATACAGAATATAAGAGAGAAGAAAAAACCACCCCAGGGAACTCTGTATTATATACCCGTATATAGAACAGATTTTCTATAGTGTGGGAGACAACATCTCCAGTACATGTCGAGCAAGTTTATATTAGTTTAAAATGTTATTGTAATTGTCCTTTTGTCCTCTTTCATTCAGTGACCATTGTATTATCTATCCTCTTTCGATTTACGGCCTCTGATGACCCATTTGGTATCTTCAAATTTACTTCGATAAATAAAGATTTGCTGAAGGAATCAATACGCAACTCGCCCTTCATAAGTACCTGTTTTTGGTTTGGTGTTTTGCCCACTAAACTAATTTCAGCTTATAGCCCTCTCCTATATTTCCTATGTTATTAATCGTATTATATTACCCTTCCATAGGCTCTATCACAGAGCCACCTTTTTTTTACCTAAATACAATATAAGTCAACTTGTTCTCGCCATATAAATAAGCAGTGGGCATCGTGATCATGCTCGTATGGTGATTGGTACTATCTAGGCAATCAGTGCATATCACAACTGACGTGAGTTTGAACCCCGTTCATGACGAGGTGTACACAATGCAACATTATGTGATCAAGTTTGTCAGTGACTTGCGACAGGTCGGTCGGTGGTTTTCACCCGGTACGCCGGTTTCCTCCAGCAATAAAACTGACCGCCACGATATCACTGAAATATTGTTGAAAGTGGCGTTAAGCACCATTAACCAAATCAACCTAAATGGACCCCATTGGAAATTAACGGAAAATATTTCGTCTGTCATCCTTTAAGGATATCAACTTGCAAAGTGCATGTTAACCTTGAAATACTTGTTTACTTTCATACTTTTAAATATGCATATTTTTAAGCTACACTTGTATCGATTCCTACACGAATGCTACCTTTGACCTTTACCTTCAGATGACTGCCATTAATCCACATCAATTTAATTGATATATTTACAGTCCCTTGTTCTGTTATCTACTAAAACAACCCATTATTGGTTAATGCCTAACAAAGTTTCTTAAAGTGTATTATTATTCTGATTTAAATAAACGTCAGAGAAAACCGAAGGGGCAACAAAGAACGGCCAATCCAGAGAAATTACAAGATTAGGTACACAAGGCACATGACGAAGACAAGAAAAACAAAAGGAAAACAGGAAACTAAAAGAAGATGAGGACTGCATATAACTTGGCATAGCCTGCTGTCCAATTATATTGGTTATGTACAATACAAATATTATCAAACTAACGAAAGACAGAAAAGGGGTGATTTCGGGTGTTTCAGAAGTGTTAGTTGTTCTTGCTTCACTATGGACCCCGTCTTGTTGCTCTTGTTTTAAATTCCAATGATGAATCATGAAACAAGGACAAAAGGATTGTGAGAAGGACAAGGGAACATATCGTGACACATATTATCCGTAACGGGTAAGCAAGTAATGATGATGATTGTAACATGTTCGTATCTATGTTATTGAAAGTTTCTAATACGGTTGTTTCGAATCATATCAATTCCGACCACGTTCCGTCTTTTTCGTGTCTTGACATCTGAAAGGAACGGCAGACGACTTCCGGTGTTTACGCTATTACTGTGACAACGTCAGCATATAATAGTCGTAGATGCGGTAGATTATAAGTAATTGTAATATGGAGATGCCAAAGAAACGGCTGGATAAATACTGGTGTTCGGTACCCCACTATCTGTCTGATATCAGAAATATATAAATGCAGATCGTTTTCCTTTCATGATGCTGACCGCAGTAAATAATGAAAGAAAGCAAATTTAATTTTAAAGAAGCAATTGTCTCTGCATTGAAATCTTTGATACAAATAAAACAATTTAATTGATATCTGTCTTTCATAGAAAATGCTAAGTTCACGATCGAACGCTTAAACGGGACATATCGATTGGAATTTTTGCTTTGTACATTGACACCGGAAGTCCAGTGCTTTACAGTCCATCCATGTCCCATGATCTGGCGGACGAAAATAAGAAAATTTTGACGGACTGGAAATGATTCGAAACAACCGTATTGTCATAGATGTACATGATATAGAGGAGATAAACCACCGACCTGCCGCGAGTCACTGACAAACCTTATCACATAATGTTGTACACCTCGTCCTGAGCGGGATTCGAACTCACAACGTTAATGGTGATAGGCACTGATTGTACAGTAGTTGTAAATATAACTACCGTACGATCACGACGGTCACCTATCATCGAAATAGAACTTGGTTTCTCCATGATATGATTGAAATATTAACCATCTGGCGTCAAACGACAATCCCTTTCTCACATGTTTCATTGTATTTATTTGTGTATTGAATATTTAAAGCTTGTTATGTTAAACCTTAATACACATACATTAAATACAAAAAAGGTGCACTCGAAACGGAAATAGGAAATAATTCCACAACAAACCAGATTTATGAAACGAATCGTGCGCACTACATTAGGTATATACATTTTTATTAATCTTTTAAAGATATTTTTCGAATGATGTCTTTGATATGACTGCGATACTTCTATATGTCTTAAGTACATTTATCGATTTCGAGGAAACTAAACTTTTCTCTTAGTAGCTATTTCAAACGAACAACACATTGACATCCTATATATGCAAACATTAGAACCCTATCTGTAAGTTTGGGCGGTATGACATTTTTGTGTCATGCACCACATTATTCCCATTATCTGTGGTTACTAACATAAATTCCTGTTTGGATCGCTGGTAATTGGGTGACGGATCCAATCCACAGGGTTATGTTTACGATGTTTAACACCACTTTCAACAATATTTCAGTGGGGGTCCGTGTTATTAGTGGAGGAAACCGGAAGTACCAGGGGAAAACCACCGACCTGACACAAGTCACTGACAAACTTTATCACATAATGTTGTATCGAGTACACCTCGCCTGAGCGAGATTCGAGCTAACAACGTTCGTGGTGATGGGCACTGATTGCATAGGTAGTTGTAAATTCAATTACCATACATTCACGATCACAACGACCCCCAACCCACAGAGCTTCCCAACACGTTCCATGTTGATGGATATAGGATGCTCTCACCATGGAGTTGTTGGGTTATAATATGGAAAACCTGACTGCGGACCATAGTTGTGAATGTATACGGAGAGTGTCATGCACCATGCACGCTGAAGATCCAATAAATATATTTCTAATTATAGCCGTTACAAATGGTTAAATGTTTCGTCTCTACCCAACTCAGTGAAGGTCAAATTTTGGTGTCCTGTATGTCCCGTTCCCCCCTCATTTCTGAATAGCTTAGATAATATTGAACTTATGCTGGTCCTAAGTAAGCGTGAACAAGTTGTCGATGAACCTTAGGCAACAAATAATCTATCAATCATGTTTCAAGCAAGAAAGTGTTTCCAACAATTAAGCGGGTCTATGAATATTCTCATGTTTCTGATGTCACTGCTTCGATTGTATACCGAATGTCAGTTTCATCACTAGATGTCGAAGCGATTTCATCAGCAGTTATAGCTTTCGATCAGTTTTATTGGTGTTCAAACTTTGTTTTGTCTCAAGCAATTATCAATCTTTATTAATTATTGATTTGGTTTGGCTTGGTTAATGGTGTTTAACGCCACTTTCTACAACTTGTTATATCATTAAGGTTAATTTTATTGGTGGAGGAACCCGAGTACCCGGAGAAAACAATCGACCTGTCACAAGTCACTGACAAACTCTATCACATAATGTTGTATAAGAGTACACCTCGTCATGAACAGGTTCGAACTCATAACTTTAGCGGTGATAGGCACTGACTGCAAAGGTAGTTGTAAATCTAACTACCATACGATGACAATCACGACGGCCTCTCCTATTAGTTATTGGTATACATTGATACTTTATTTCAATGGTTCAGTCATATCATGATAATCAGCTTTATTTGTGGAAGAAACCGAGAACCACGAACCAGCCGTATGTCACTATCGATATATAGCTAAATCCTTATGTATTAATTATTCACTTCAAATACAAAATGTTTCAGGCGACTCCCTTGAATTGTTCACGTCCGCGTTCTTGTGTTACTAAGATTAACATCAATAAATATATGTGCCTGAGGCAAAGTTGGTTATTTATATTTGTAGTGTTTTATAGGGAAAAAAAAGAAAAGTTCGAACATACCAAAGGGAGGTATCCAGAAGCCGTAATTCGAAGGACATACAACACAATGGTCAAAGGGACAAACAACGATCTACAAAACATTACACAGAAAACTAAAGATCGAGCAACACGAGCCCCACTAAAAACCGGGCTGAACTGTCCATTTTCCTTTGTATTGTCTGTCCTTCGACTGACGGCTTCTGAAGGTGGTTGATTTTCGAAAACTTGAGAGGAATAAGACATACACATACCACGATGATTAATATAGATGTTAATATTATAGATAAACAACTATAATCTTGGTCATCACTATAAATATAACTATGTAATTGACAGGTCAAGGATAACATGGAAAAGAAGATCCGAGAGTAAATAAGAATTATTAACAAAATAAAACAACGGAAGTATGTTAGTCTAGTAATGTATGACCCCGTCGTAATAGCCGCCGATTGGTTGAAAAATGCACCACTTAAGGGTGTAGGCCAGGGTATCCCCCAAATTTTCCCATAGTTCAATTGTTTTTTAAATTTGCATTATTGAATAGTATATACTTATTGACTGGGTCAATAGTCAGTGGGGACAACAAACTTGCTATTCCCGAATACACAGTCTATGAGTATTTTATTATACCGAAAAACATTAGATTCATAGTTGAATGATCACCTCAAAATGATAAAGACCAATAAAATCATGCATCTTTTGCCAGTATTTTGCATTATAAATCTAAATATTGTCTCATGGACATTTTTATACTATTTCCCCAGTCATTCATAAGAGTTTGATTCTTTTGAGAAAGTAGACTTCAATATAAATTTATATGGTGACTACAAGTCTTATGAAAATTTTGAAATTTTTTAAGTTCAGAAATTTTTTGAAATTTTTGAAATCTTATGAAATGCTATGAGGAGGGGAATCATAACAAAAAGCTTTTGGATTCTTATATTTGTCATAGTGAATATCCAAATTACCAAATTACTGCAATTGTCTTTTTATTTTCAGATCGGTTTGGGAAGGGGGAAGGGTAGTTAGAGGTTGACTCAACTTGATTAATTCATTACAAAAATACAGACGGCTCCGGGAGTTTAGGGGGACCACAAGCCAAACGAGGGAAAACAAAGAGGGTGTACCTTGAGCGAGGCAAACACAATAAAATGTGTGCTTTCGCAAATATGTGAATGACAATTTCGTGTAGTGGATATACAATTATTCATACAGAAGTAGCCCCAGGTTTCAGGAAAGAGCCCACTAATGACTTTCATAGGACCCTTGATGATGTATGACGCTTTTCAGTTACGGTGTATGGAGCACTGGACCATGTACATATATTTAGTGATTTTCGACTTGTAAATGTATATCAAATGACTCAAATGAGGGCCAAGCCCGACTGCTTGGGCTCCCCTAAGAACAACCATTGACACTGGCAGATCGAGGGCCCACTAATTTTGTATATAAGGGCTCTGAAATATGTTGACCTAAGTGACTTGCTATGGACAAATGCATAGGAAATGGAGATCCTGGCTAAGTCCTTAAGAATTACATCTGAGATTAGCAGATCGAGGATTGCAGGGGGAGGGGTTCATTAATGGTGAGTAGACAGGATCAGACTTTTTTTAAGCTCAATTGATTCCATTCAGGTAAGCCTTTATTTTTTATTTATTTATTAATTTCACTTCGTCAGTCACCACATTGTCATTGTCACACGTTGCAACATGCAAATTAAGCAAATTATAATCAAGGTATGCTGTACGGGTCGGCACAAAAGATGTCGAGAGAGAGACTGAGAGAGATAAAAAAAAGAATGACATCTCGGACACGCACAAGTCAACTGACCAAAGTAGGCATACAATAGTTGTCGGTATCAAAAGTAGTTTCTGCTAAATTTTGGTAAATTGACTTCAATTTAACTTTAAACTGATTAATATTCTTAAGAAGGCAAGTGGGTAAAACGAGGCACGAGAGTTCCTCTTGGTAATATTTTCCAAAGCCTCGGAATCCTATCTGAATAAAATGTTCTGCTGAAATTGTTTTTACCCTATGCTTTTTCAAATAAAAATTTTGTAGACTTAGACTAAAGCGTGTTCTGAGAGTGAGAGTGTGGAATGAGACTATGCTATGAACTTACGATTGCGAATATTGAAATATATGAGGTTATGAAGACTCTTGTTTTTAGTTTATGAAAATACATCTATTAATAAATGTACCAGATCATTATAATTAAGGGTCCAGACAAATAAACAAGTAGAAAGCTGTTTTTTAAATCACAATTGATGAATTCATTTTTGTTGTACTGATTCCTTGCTTATGACACACCGTGGTGGACTTAGTTTGAGTATCATTATTTGGAGAATTGGAGGAGGGGGGGTCATGTTTCCTTTTGCCCTGGGGCCACTGCCCGGGTATACCAGGAGAAGATTCATACGTCAAGAGTATATTTCTTTCTTGGAAATATAGTGTTAGAGTTAGGGTTATTATGTTTAATGCTCCTTTCAACAATATTTCAGTTACATCGTGGCGGTCAGTTTTATTGTTGGAGGAAAGAGGCAGTGATTGCATAGGTAGTTATATATCCAACTACCATACAATCACGATAACAACGACCCCTGTTATTAAATGAGGATCCTCTAGAATTAAAATGCTATGCTACAGGATCAGGTTTATTGTTTTATTACAACAAGATTAGTAATAGACTGACGAGTTATGTCCCCTGTTGTTTTATTACCACAAGATTAGTAATAGACTGACGAGTTATGTCCCCTGTTGTTTTATTACAACAAGATTAGTAATTGTATTCGATGAACGACCCCTTCCGTTTCACTTGTCATAACTTTTACAAAAGATTGTATGAACGGCATTTACAGTTTTATGATTGATGTAAGTCTTGACATTATATCTATTTTCTTTAAAATCGGTAAAAATATCAGTATCACGTAAAAATGGTCATAGAGCACATGCAGTTCCATCTACACTATTCACTTTTGTTAAGTTTGTTAAAGAACATTCCGTTGTTCTTCTTGTGTACTACAAGGTTGTATCTTTTCCAGAGGATTAACATGACAAACAAAAAATACCACACTGTCGGAACAGTTAAAAAATCCAAGAGAAAAATCACTCACTTTCCAGGCTTAGTACATACACTTCTATAAAAAGTGGCAGGGCTATAAAGGTAATAACAAAATTACCAAACTCCGAACAATCTTACAAAGGGAAAGTCAAAACTCATAATTATATAAACAGACAAAATCAGTCAACAACCGGAAAACTGTGAAAACCGTAATGACCCTGACTTGGTACAGGCATTTCTAAAGAAATGGTGGGTTGAATCAGATTTTAAGGCGCCAAACCTCCCGCTCTCATTACGGTTCAAAAGTTCCGGCTGTCATTGTAACAGAAATTAAATACAGGAACAAAATAGGTAAAATAGTTGTCAAAGCAGTACCATATTCGGTGACGTAAATGTCAAAAATATTTTTACGTCACACATTGACAAAAAAATTCTTGACATTTTTGACTTCTTTATCTTTATACATTTTCACTATATGAAAATGCATCGCTTATAATTTTTTTTGCAGAGACGGAATATATTTCGACAAGATATTGGTATCGGAATATAAACTTTTTAAGAGATCGAATAAGGCGAATCTTTTTATAGCCCTGGTCCAGTAACCTGTTTCACAGATGAAGATGACGTTTCAGGAAATCAGAATAATTGCTACTGGCCCTTGCATAGCGAATCAATTGCGAGATGTAAACACCATATGCAGGAGAAGCTGGTATATTGTTGCACATGTTTGGAAAATTTATTAAATTTTAGTACTGAGTTGACCACTGTCGTCAAATTCGAGGTATAAGTACAAAAATGTGGCGGACGAAGCTGTATCGGTGTTCTCTTTAACTTCCAGCTCTGGAGGATATATCAATGGAAGAAATTCTGCAAATCTAGAATTATTGATAGATAAAACGTCATCAATATACCTGTATGTGAAATTAAAGGCTCTAGCCTCATGAATCTTCTCATCTTTTACAAGCTTTTGAAGAAACTCCGACTCATATGAGTATAAAAATAAATCGGCTAGAAGAGGGGCACAATTCGTACCCATTGGTATGCCGACGACCTGCTGAAACAGTGTCCCTCCAAAGGAGACAAATATGTTATCGATGAGGAACTCCAGCATACTGATCACTTGTTCCTCGGAGTAGCATGTTTTACCTTTATGAATTTTGTTTGAAAAATATGTGGAATTGTAGCCTAACACAACAAATTTTGAGCCATAGTTTCTATGACTAAAAGCTTTATGAATTGTTTCTTTTAAGCGGGTTTTTAATTTGTCATGCGGTAGGGTGGTATATAGAGTTGAAAAATCAAAAGTTTTGATGGGGGATACCTGAGAGAAAGATCTTGATTTCAGGTTATCCAAAAGATCTTTAGAGTTTAGTTTTACAACCACAAACCTCCCTGCTTAGTGGAATGATGCGGTCATGCAAGTGCTTTCAATATGTAAGTAAAATGCCAACTTTCACATATAACAGGGAGAACAGTGTTATTATAAAGAATGCTATAAATTGAACATTATGCATAATATATTTAATCGTCGTGACACTGAAGTTGTCATATGTATAATATTAGTTCTTTCATGGAGAGCTGATGGCTTCAAATATTACCTAAATATCAGATAGCATACAAGGCCATCGTAAATAAGAGTAATAACAAAATTACCGAACTCCGAACAATCTTCCAAAGGGAAAGTCAAAACTCATAAGCATACAAACAGACAAAATTAGTGAACAACCGGAAAACTGTGAAAATCGTAATGACCCTGATTTGGTACAGGCATTTCTAAATAAATGGTGGGTTGAATCGGATTTTAAGGCGCCAAACCTCCCGCTTTCATTACGGCTCAAAGGTTCCGGCTGTCACTATAACAGTATTTATAATAATACTGGAATAAAATAGGTAGAATAGTCAAAGCAGTACTAAATTCAGTGAGGAGGATGGAGCATCTATCGTGAACCATCTCCATCAACAACCCCGAGTCACCTGATGTTTTCCCGCATTTCGGAGTGGTGCGGGAAAATATTGGAATGTATTTTTGATATGGAATTGAGGTTGGGGTTTTAAACCAATGAAATTGTTTTACATTGTGAACTCAAGTTCAGTACCGAATTATAATATCATTATCTAGCCGCATGTCGATACAAGTTCAAGTTTTCATTTAAAATATTATATATTTTAAATAACCTGTTGCGGTTCTTTATTTTATAACCATGTATGTTTTAATACATATAAGTTGTATGAATAGAAAATTTAGCATATTCTAATACAATGAAAGTACACACTAAACCCCATGCTCAAGGCAGTCTGTCGAAATGTATGTCTCGCTTTGTGACCGCAGGTTTTCAGAGCACCATTCTCTTGGGTTTCCTGTGCTGCTGGTACTACGGGATTATGCATTTTCTTTCTTATATGACTTATTTCATACATGAGATATGTTATTGGATCATCATGATGTTTATTGTTGTAATAAATATCGATACTATCGTACTCGGTGGGCTATTCGTTTAAACATTTATATGTTTGTTTTTATTCACAAATTGTGTTAGTAAAAAGGGGGTTGTCGTGGTCTTGATCTTATAGTAATTGGATTTACAGCTACCTATGCAATCAGTGCCTATCACCACTGAAGTTGTGAATTCGAATCCCACTCTTGACTAGATGTACTCGATACAACATTAGGTGATAAGGTTTGTCAGTGACTTGATGCAGGTTGGTGGTTTTCTCCTAATACTCCGGTTTCCTCCACCAATAAATCTGACCGCCACGATATAACTGAAATATTGTTAAAAGTGGCGTTAAACACCATAACCCCCCAATAAATATCGACACTCGGCGGTCTATTCGATTAAACAAATTTATTTATTACATGTAATATATTTTGTCTGCATTAGTTTCGCTTATTTCTAATCTTCCTTTTTTATATTTATTTTTATATCTATCGGTTAATATATGTAGCACGAGCACTGGTTGTAAATTCAAGTAATTTCAGTAATTTATAGACAATACCATATTTGCACAGTGTCGACAAATATTAAAAATCATTTCTTAGAGCTTTAGACACAAGAAGAAACGCGAGCCTCTGACGGGCGTTTCTATCCGTTTTGAGTGGATTATATTTTATATTTCTCAACGATGAGTGTATATTGTGATTATACTACAATGTCATGTATGTAACAATGTTTCTACCTACACCTTTATATGGGCAATAAATGTACTGATTGCAACATGACCGGTTTCATGAGATACGGAACCCAATTGTTGTCCTCTGTAAAACCTGCAGTGTTTTGTTGTGTGTACGTGATCAGTCGAGAGTAGGCACATGCCCCAATTGGGAGCAATTATCTATAGGAGAATGTCCAAGTAACTCTCCATTCCTTAAAAATAATGGAGCCGAAGCCCCGAAGGGGCCGGGACCCATTATTTTAAGGAATGGAGAGATACGAGGACATTCTTCAACTTAAAATCCACCCATTGTACTTTATTAATTTTATTAATTATTAATTTTGTAACAAAAACAAGTCTGTGTATAGTATCTAAAGTACAAAGTATTAAATTGTTTGCCCCTTGTGGGACCTTAAAAGTACAAACAGAACAATAACTCTCCATTCATTAAAAAATAATGGATAGTTTTGACAATAGATTTACATCACAGGTGGATTTTAAAAATGATTAACTCAAGTTCCGAACGAAAATTTATTATTTGAGAATAATTTCAACAAGTCAGAGGTTAATCATATATATCCATGTCTTTTGAAATGAATTCAATATGTTGTGACAAATTTGTATTACCGCTATAAAGATCTTGTGATATAACTAGAATTCTACGTGCAGAGATGGGATAAAAAAGGGTATTTCCTATCCATGTTTGTATAGCGAGATAATTAAACAAAGGTAAAAGGTGTAGTCTCACTCTGACTCATCAAAATCCTTCAGAAATCTTATTTGTAAAGGCTATGATTCAGCAATTATATATGACTCTTTGGGACAGGTTTACGTTGCTAAAAATATAGACAATCTGCATGTGTAACTAGCAGGTCCAACTAGCAATTAAATCATATTTCATTCCATAAATATATGAACTATTTTAAGGTCAATATTTGATCCGAACAAATTGATTACATAATTATTTTATTTTAGATGTTCATGACAAATTGATATTAAATCTGTTATGATTTTTTTTGACATAAGAGTAATAATCTTTCATTAAAAGATTCTACTTTCCTTGTTAGTAGTCAGTTAACTACAAGCATACATTGACACTGCAATTCTACTGCTCATGTTTATGTTGTCATACATTGACACTGCTATTGTACTGCTCATGTTTATGTTGTCATACATTGACACTGCAATTCTACTGCTCATGTTTATGTTGTCATACATTGACACTGTTATTGTACTGCCCATGTTTATGTTGTCATACATTGACACTGCTATTGTACTGCCCATGTTTATGTTGTCTTACATTGACACTGCTATTGTACTGCCCATGTTTATGTTGTCATACATTGACACTGCTATTGTACTGCCCATGTTTATGTTGTCATACATTGACACTGCTATTGTACTGCCCATGTTTATGTTGTCATACATTGACACTGCTATTGTACTGCCCATGTTTATGTTGTCATACATTGACACTGCTATTGTACTGCCCATGTTTATGTTGTCTTACATTGACACTGCTATTGTACTGCCCATGTTTATGTTGTCATACATTGACACTGCTATTGTACTGCCCATGTTTATGTTGTCATACATTGACACTGCTATTGTACTGCCCATGTTTATGTTGTCATACATTGACACTGCTATTGTACTGCCCATGTTTATGTTGTCATACATTGACACTGCTATTGTACTGCCCATGTTTATGTTGTCA
The DNA here is from genome assembly GCA_963383655.1 of Bathymodiolus septemdierum. NCBI lineage: Eukaryota > Metazoa > Mollusca > Bivalvia > Mytilida > Modiolidae > Bathymodiolus > Bathymodiolus septemdierum. The sequence goes on along the minus strand of OY726529.1, from coordinate 34,875,586 downwards.
TACATTGACACTGCTATTGTACTGCCCATGGTTATGATGTCATTCATTTTTGTAATATGTAAAATATGGTCTTTTGAGTGGAAGCGGAACGTGTGCAAGGTTTGTTTATCATTTGTTTATATATGCATTGCCGTTGGCGATCCAATAATCAAATGGGGAAGGTTAATCCCAGTTACCGGTTTAACCCCGTCACATCTTGTGCCTGTTCCATGCCATGACCTGGATTTCCAATGTTATATTCCGTGGCTTTTTTTTATGTTCAATGAATTGTGGTGAGAGGTGATCGTTCGTTTGGTTGATATTAGTGGAATTGTTGACCATCACTGTTAACTTTTTTTCATGATATCAAATTTAGTGCGTACGACGCAGATACGCTTATCGTCAAATGATTGAAAAGAAAAATAATTTAAGTCTTTGGTAGAAAATAAACTAAAGAGCCTAAGGATAGACTAAATCGATTATCGATCTGTCAGAAAGATAGTCCAGTTGTATTTGCAACAAACCCCCAAGTTGTAGGGAAGCAGTTCAATATCAAGCATCGTTTAATATCATTTAAGGCATGCAACAGGCTGAGTCGAATACGATTAGCTGACAACTGGTAATATAGGCTATGTATATTTGAGCTAAGTTTGTGACCTTGACCTTCCAGAAAGACATACTAGCCTAACTTATTCAAGACAAACCATTTAATTGCGTACTACAATAATAACAAGTACCGGTATCGTAAATATCATGGTGTATTAGCAATTTGCACAGATGTACCGACTGGCAGTGTGATTCGTGTATACATTTAGGGAACGATCCTTTAATTTTTAGTCGGATGGGTGGATCTGAAAATAATTTATGTTGCCAAATAAAAATAATAAATAATAATAATAAAAAATTCACCTGGAAGATGCAAACATATACAAAATGTATATATATAATCTGACCTTAGTGTTTACAACGAGAAATTTTGCTAAAATATGAGAACAAAAATACTGAAGAAATTCATCTGATTTCTGTTTCCCGTAAAAAAAACCTCATTCTGGCTCAGGAGAGATGAGGACATACCCCCTTCCCCCTAAAAGTTAAATGGTCGGTGTCTTGTCTATATGTTGGTTTTCTATGCAGTCTAACAAACTTATCTCTATTTTGTATATATTGTACATGTATTTATATCCATTTTGTATGAACCGCCTCGGTGGGTGTAATGGCTAGCGTGCTCGCCTCGTGTGCGGTAGATCGTGGGTTCGAACCTCGGTCGGGTCAAAACCAAAAACTATGAAATTGGTATTTGTTGCTTCTCCGCTAAGCACGCACCGTTAAGGAGAAAAAACGAAGACTTCTTGGCTAGGAATCAGAATAATGTGTCCGAGTGGAGCGACGTTTTTATCCGCGGACTGTTGTTTCAGTGAGCTATCACTATGCAATTCAGCGTGTTGTTCTAGTACAAAGCGGACCTCATCATCATTTCATTGAAAATTAACTTTCTCTCGCCATGATATAGTTGAAAAATTGCTGAATTGGCATTCAACAACAATCACTCTACTCCATTTTTTATGTACCGTTGTATTAATACGGATGATATAACTTCGTCGTGGGTGATATAATTACATGTTTTATGTGAGTGTAATTTAATGTTTGTAAATTTGGAATAGTATTAACTTATGACTTTATTAGTCATCATATCATTCTATTTACAATAAATAAGGGTAATAACAAAATTACCGAACTCCGAACAATCTTACAAAGGGAAAGTCAAAACTCATAATTATATAAACAGACAAAATCAGTCAACAACCGGAAAACTGTGAAAACCGTAATGACCCTGACTTGGTACAGGCATTTCTAAAGAAATGGTGGGTTGAATAAGATTTTAAAGCGCCAAACCTCCCGCTTTCATTACGGCTCAAATGTTCCGGCTGTCACTATAACAGTATTTATAACAATCCTGGAACAAAATAGGCAAAATAGTTGTCAAAGCAGTACCAAACCCAGTGAAGCAAATGTCAAAAACAATTTTACGTCACACATTGATAAAAAATATTTTCGACATTTTTGTTGACTTCCTTATCTCTATACATTTTCACTATATGAAAATGCATAGTTTACCATCGTCTCTGCAGAGACGGAATATATTTCGACAAGATCTTAGCAAGAGTTCGTTTAAATTTAAACTACATTGTATATGTTTTAACCATACACAATCTTCACGATCAGTTAGAAGTTATATGTATCTTATGCCTCTTCGGTTTTCTTTGACACTTATTTGTTTGTTAAACGAGAAATAAAAATAAACAAAGTGTTGGTATTAGACAATCGTATGTTTAATATAGCCATGGACTGTCAAATATAATAATTTGTCTCAACAAAATGCATAATGAACATTAAAAAAAAATGAAATAAGCGAAGTGATGATAATTCACTCCTGTACATTGAATTAATTGCACAGGGAGATTGAAATCCAACTACCATACGATCACGCCCTGGTTATGGTTTTGGTATTTAGCGCCACTTTCAACAATATTCCAGTTACATAGTGGAGATCAGTTTCATTGGAACCGGAGTACCCTGAGAAACCACCGACCTGCCTCAGGTCATTGACAATCTTTATTACATAATGTCGTATCCAGTACACCTCGTCATGAGCGAGATTCGAACTCAGAATTTAGCGGTGATAGTCACTGAGTGCATAGATAATGTGTACATTCTACTATAATACGATCACGTCCACAAAAGCCAAAATATCTGAGAACCAAATAATTTAAAAGTCTTTGGGAGAAAGAAAACCAAAGGACTTAAACAGGATATCTAAAATCGACTAAGGTGATCTATTCCTACGGGAGGGGAACCTTAGTTTTAATCATAATTACATGTAAATTACGATAAAAAAAATAGATCTAATAAACCGTGTCAGTCCCGAAGCACTTACTGGGCGGATGATATCCTCCAGGACTAATAGTCCACCAGCAAAATAATCTATATAAAACCATATGACACTTAAAAATACATGTATATCCAAATGTTTTATATAAGTAAAAATTGATTATAATATACAATTATGGCCTTCATGAGAAGTTAATATCCGTAATTAATACATACTTAGTTCAAATAAAGGCATTTTTGTATGACCAATATGACCGAAAGTAAACTGTCCATATTTTCACACCCCGGGAAAATAACCGGTTATTGGATTACTATAAGATCATTTCCATATCGAGGCCCATATTGGCCCGGCCAATATGGGCCTCGACTTCGTCTCAGGCCAATATGGATGTCTCTTTTCTAGATGTCAGAAGTATGTAATAAATAGTTCAATACATGGGCATTTCCATATTGGCCTGGTTATCATCCCTCGACCCATATTGGCACTCGACTGCGTCTAGGGCCAATATGGGGGTCTCAGGATGATAGCCAGGCCAATATGGAAATGCCCATGTATTATAGTATTATTACGTGATGTTTTTCATATTGGCCTAGTTATAGGTCCGAGGCCTGCTGTATTGGCCTGAGGCGCAGCCGAACGCCAATACAGCAGACCGAGGACCTATAACTAGGCCAATATGAAAAACATCACGTAATGATACCTTTATTAATTAACCAGTCCAATATTTCTCTGGATTTTTCCTTGCAATTGCCGAAATGTCTAGCGGATTCCGATCTAGTTGTTATTGGACTGACTGGAATTGGGCCAATACGGAAATTATCCGTATTGGACTGGTTTTTGCCGTATTGGCCCAATGAAAGTTTCTATATTGCATTGGCAGATTTGATCATATAAAGGCTAATAAATCAAAGTTAATTAATAATAATCTGTAGTTATTAAATTGAGAAAGGGTTATTTTCCCGAGGTCCGAAAGACCGAGGAAAAATAACCCTTTCGAGATTTAATAATTAGGGATATTAGCTTCACATGAAGGACATAACTGTATTATTATAGTGAATTAATATGAGGGAAATAACTAGTTATTGGTTCGACGTGCAAAAGCGCGCCAATTTCAAACAGTTATTTTGTGCTACGTGCAGATTCCCTTACAGTTATTTGACCTACGTGCAGTTTGCCGCGGGAATAATGAGTTATTTCTTGCTTGGTTTCTATAGTAAAGTATAATAATAATAATAATATTCATCGTTTGATTCTAATACATAATACGCTTTGTATAAAATTCTACATTTACATTTTCAGGTCATTAAATTAAATTGTTTGGAAAAAAAACCATACTGTATGCAAAGTGATTCTATTTTATTTTCAAAGCACATATTATACTACACCCTATGTTATCAATTTATTGATATAAAATATAACTTAGCCAATGGTATTCATGTACATACTTATTTGTGAAATGGTGTACATTAGTTGCCTTTTAAATGAATTATCCCTTCAGCTTTTTCTATATAGTGCAGTTAATCTATTAGACTAATGCTTGCATTTTTAGTGCAGACCGGGCTTCCTGAAAAATATAAGCATAGGCCCAATATTTATTTATTGTTTAACCATATACATATTTATTTCTGAAATGGTGCATAAATGAAGATTTCGGTCCATGAAACTAGTTTAACCCTGCCACGTTTTACTAAAGTGTCTGTACCAAGCCAGGGAAGTCAGCAGTCATGTATGTGTTTCCTAGGGGTATCGATTTTGCTTCTCTTTACGATTTTTTAATTATTATTTTTTTGAACGGTTCTGACAGTGTCTTATTTTTTAGTCCTCACGATGAGCACCGGTCCTCCAGCCCAAGAGTAGACCAGTAAACTTTCTTCGGACCAGTAAATTTTTCAGTTTTTATTTAGATATATATATAAAATAAATTCAAGAATTTGATTCGGACCAGTAAATTCAAATTTTCACTTCGAGGTCTGATTTGTTTGTTTTTTCATTTTATTATCCCTTATGTTTATCTTTGAAGTACATTTAACCTATTAACCTAGTGCTTGTATTTTTAGTGAAGACTTCCTGACCAATGGATATGAAATTGACTGATGTATTACACTTGTATATTTCACCGTAATAATATATTACTTCAAGTATAAACTTATAAATCATACATATATGTTTGAAACATCCCACCAACATCTAATAAGAATATCTAGTTTCTTGTGATGATATTCTTGTGGAATTTAAGTGGGCCATCTATACGAGACGTTCAGGAGTTAGGGTTGTGGTGCTTAACGCCACTTTCAACAACATTTCAGTTGTATCGTGACAGTCAGTTTTATTGGTAGGGGAAAAGTGAGTACGAGGAGAAACCACTGACCTACCGCAGGTCACTGACAAACTTGATCACATATTGTTGTATCGAGCGGTATTCGAACTCACAACGTTAGTGATGATAGATACTGATTCACAACGAAAAGGCATTAATGAAAAGAGGAGTTATTTGAATGTATAGAAAACCACGAATTCAATCAACGAACACTTCAGTTTCTGCAAAATCCACGAAAATTAACACCAACGAAATAAAGTCACGAAACCACAGTATACGAAATTAAGCCAGGAAACCACAGTATACGAAATTAAACTAGGAAACAACAGTATACGATATTAAGTCAGGAAACTACAGTATATGAAATTAAGTCAGGAAACCACAGTATACGAAATTAAGTCAGGAAACCACAGTGTACAAAATTAAGTCATGAAACCACAGTATGCGAAATTAAGTCAGGAAACCACAGTGTACGAAATTAAGTCAGGAAACCACAGAGTACGAAATTAAGTCAATAAACCACAGTATACGAAATTAAGTCAGGAAACTACAGTATACGAAATTAAGTCAGGAAACCACAGTATACGAAATTAAGTCAGGAAACCACAGTGTACAAAATTAAGTCAGGAAACCACAGTATGCGAAATTAAGTCAGGAAACCACAGTGTACGAAATTAAGTCAGGAAACCACGTTATTAAATTGTGCCAGCTCCTAATGAGTAGCAAAAACGTAGATATATAATTCATTGCGCACGACCAGTGCCGGATTTAGATAAAGAAAGGCCCTATGCTATTCCACTTGTGAGGCTCCTCCCAATTCCCCACCTTCACGACTGGAGGAAGATGGAAGTATATTTAATCAACTTCAATAAAGGCGAAGATGATGGGTGTTTGAAATTCTGCAATATTCTGAAGTGGAGTGCAACTGTGCAAGAAAAATTACTGAAGGGTTGCTTAGAAAATACAGTACGCTATGACAACATAAGTGTGAAAGTCCAATAACAGTGTTGAAAATAGTATACACCTTGGCTGGAGGCTCCCTAAATTGGGAGGCCCTAGGCTTCAGCCTATCGAGCCTATAGGTAAATCCGGTACTGCGCATGACGCATTTCTGGAATAACCTTCATCAGGTGACGCTAAAAATCGAAATATTGAAAAGCCAAATGACTTAAAGTGTTTGTGAGCAATAAAACCAAAGGGTCTATACAGGATATGTATAATCGCCTAAGATCACCTATGTAAGAGGGAGGAGAACCTTAGATTTGATTTTAAAATTGCATATTTAAGAACTGTAAATTTCAATGGTGAATATATCTAATAAACCATGTCATTGCACAGTTTGTTACCATTGGTCGTTATCTGCCTGTTGCAAGTCAAACTTTCTCGACCTTATTCATCACCTCCCCCTTTTCTTTTACCTACATATTTTTTATTTTGGTTTATAACTTGTTCTTGTCATGAAATTAATAGACCCTCGGCACATTTCGGATTTGATTCTAAATTTATATGTTTTTATATCTTTTATAAACGAGTTATTTCCCTTACGACGTTCAAAATGGTATCTGTTCTAGCAAAAGAAATAGAAAGGGCAGCGAATTTGAGTGTAATTTTCTAAAAGTTATTTGAAACATGTAAAAAACCACTTTCAACAATATTTCAGCAATATCGTGGCAGTCAGTTTTATTGGCGGAGGAAACCGGAGAAAAACACCGGACTGTCGCAAGTCACTGACAAACTATATCACATAATGGTGTATCGAGTACACCTCGCTAATAGCGGGATTCGAACTCACAACGTTAGTGATGATAGGCACTGATTGCACATGTAGTTGTAAATCCAACTACCATACGATCACGGCCACGACGACCTCTATATATAACATTTGCTGTCATTTTATTTATGTTATGAATGTATTTGCATAGAGAGGGACTAGTAAGTTGTAAAAACTTGTTCCCAATCCAATTGTATAGATATTGACAATAAAACATTATAAAGTAAAATATAAATATGACACAGCTATTTACAATAACCAATAAATTAAGTTACACAGAAATGTCTGTGTTGATTAACATTATCTAAGGTGGAAGTTTGCTAAAGTAAATAAAAAACGCATTGTACCAACAATATTCGATATGAAAAATATTCTACTAGGTAATTAGTGAATGTTCCTACATGACTCAACTCACAGAACTACCGGGTTCGTCCCCACATGGTGGATAGGGATGCACTGAAAAAAAGGGGGGTTCTGGGTTATATCAGTAATATGGAAAGCCCGACCGTAGGGCATAGTGTGTGTCGTATTTAGAGGATGACACGCCTCTAGCATGTTAAAGACCCACTTCAAAAATGAAGCGCACTGTAATCGCTATAATGTGCTATTTTTTCAAATTAATTCATACCCAATTTTGAATAATTTTCCAGTGGCAGTCAAAAGTGGTTGCTCCGGAAGCTACATTTCTCTCTCATTTCTAGTTACCTTGTAGTATATTTTACATTGATGAACTTGTCGTCTTGTATATTATACAGGAAAAGGAGCCGTCATGGGCGTGATCGCATGGATTTATAACTACCTAAGCCATCAGTGTTTATCACCACTAACTTTGTGAGATCGAATCACGCTCATGGTGAGGTGTACTCTAATATAACATTATGTGATAAAGTTTGTCAGTGAGTTGTGGCAGGTCGGTGGTTTATCCGGGTACTCCGGTTTTCTCCACCAATAGCTGAAATATTGTTGAAGCAATCAACAAGCATGCAATCATTTAATTATACATGTATTTTCCTGTTGTTGGTCTGTACAATGTACAGTGTCCTCACTGGGAGACTTTATTCTCCAAAGGAAGGTAATATTTAGCCATCCATTCAATCGATCGTCAGTTTACTTATTACCCTTTTAAGCCCTTTTTGATGTGAAAAAATACAAAAATTCAGTCCTCACGATGAGCACCGGACCTCCGGCCCAAGACCAGTAAAACTTTGCTCGGACCAGTAATTTTTTTTCAGTTTTTATATAAAAATAAATTCAAGAATTTGATTAGGACCAGTTTCGAGGATTGTGAATAAAAAAAATATATAAAACACCGATAAAAAATAGTGAGCGCGCGATTATAAAACACCGATAGAAAATAGTGAGCAAGTGCGGAGATCTAATTTTAATTAAATTGTTCTCGAACATATTATTAATTAGCCAATTCAACCCTTCCAACCGCCAACATCAGCTAATCTGGAACATTCGACCGAAAAAATTAGAATGCTTTAACAATGATAAAAAAAAATAATCAAATCAAAACAGATCTGTTCACAGACCCTATCAATTCAATTGATCTGGGATATTCGACCAAAAAAAAAATTAAGAGTATGTTTTAACAATGATAAGAAAAATAATCAAACCAAAACAGACAAAATGTTTTAACAATGATAAAAAAAAACATTTAATCAAATCTGTTCCAGATCTGTTCACATACACCTGTACAATCTAATGTAGTATTCAATGTATGTACAGTCATACGTTCTTCACTAGGCTTTTTTTTACTTTTTTATTGACAGCTAAAATGAAAAACGAGAAAACACCCCTCTGTCAGGAAACGGATGGACAGACTCGCTAAAGCTCCTCTTTCCCCCGTTTCTAAGCCTCGCCACATAAATTATATATTTATCATCAATACATCAATATTTAGAACAAAATGTTATCGAACTATATTTCCCCACGCTATGTTGATGTAAGGTGAGATTCACATTACAATGTACTTGTATCGGTTTTCTAACTTTCACGTACAACAGCTACAATTGAAGAATGTATTAATCGAAAATGTAAAGATAATTCATACACATGTAGAACTTGTGTAATCTCACTTTGAATTTGTTTCTTTTTAAAGTTACCAAACTTCATTGTGCATGATTATTTTAATATTCTCAAGGAACTTCTTGTGCGTATTACAGTTAAGAGAATAACGTTATTTAAGCATGCTATTGATTTTAAAAAGCAGAAAAGGTAAGAATTGGTTTTTGCAACATTTAATTATAAAATTGATGTCATATTATGGAAATAGTCAAACCTGTATTAAGAGGTCACCTGTTGGACAAAGAAATGTGGTCTTTTAAGACAAGGTGAACTCTTAAAAGTGGTTCAATTCAAATGAAATTTTCTATGACAGGAGAAGAAAAAGGTGACCCCTGAATACAGATGACTGCTTAATAGAGGTGAATGCTTGTGCAGATTTGACTTTACATATTTATACCCCCGCTCCCCGAAAGGTGAGTGGGGTATACTGTTTTACCTCTGTCCGTCCGTCCGTCCGTCTGTCCGTCCGTCGGTCCGTCCTTCCGTCCGTCCATTCCGTACTTCGTCAGTCCAAGATATCTTTCGTCACATTTTTGTTAGTAACTGTTGATGGCAGAAATCTGATATTTGGTCACAAGCTACATATAGGTATACCATATTGTGGGTAGCGTTTTTGGACCCGTCAGATTCCTACTTCCTGTTTGCCGACTTAGTTGGTTTTTATACACATTGAACATATATGCACATTTTTCGTCACATTTTTCTCAGCAACTATTGATGGCAGAAATCTGATATTTGATCACAAGCTACAAATAGGTACCCCATATCGTGGGAAGCGTTTTTTGACCCATCAGATTCCTACTTCCTGTTTGCCGACTTTGTTTATTTTTATACACATTGAACATATATGCTCATTTTTCGTCACATTTTTCTCAGCAACTATTGATGGCAGAAATCTGATATTCGGTCACAAGCTTTATATAGGTACCTCATATCATGGGAAGCGTTTTTGGATCCATCAGATTCCAACTTCCTGTTTGGCCGATTTTGTTGATTTTCATACACATTTAACATACATTTGTATATGCACATTTTTCGTCGCATTTTTTCTATGCAACTATTGATGAAAGGAATCTGATATTTGGTCACAAGCTTTATATAGGTATGCCATATTGTGGGAAGCGTTTTTGGACCCGTCAGATTCCTACTTCCTGTTTGACGACTTAGTTGGTTTTTATACACATTGAAGATATATGCACATTTTTCGTCACATTTTTCTCAACAACTATTGATAGCAGAGATCTGATATTTGGTCACAAGCTTCATATAGGTACCCCATGTCGTCGGAAGCGTTTTTGGACCCATCAGATTCCTACTTCCTGTTTGCCGACTTTGTTGATTTTTATACACATTGAACATACATTTGTATATGCACATTTTTTGTCGCATTTTTCTATGCAACTATTGACGAAAGGAATCTGATATTTGGTCACAAGCTTCATATAGGTATGCCATATTGTGGGAAGCGTCTTTGGACCCGTCAGATTCCAACTTCCTGTTTGACGACTTAGTTGGTTTTTATACACATTGAAGATATATGCACATTTTTCGTCGCATTTTTCTCAGCAACTATTGATGGCAGAAATCTGATATATGGTCATCAGCTTCATATAGGTACCGGATATCGTGGGAAGCGTTTTTTGACCTGTCAGATTCCTACTTCCTCTTGTCGAAGAGCGGGGGTATCATAAGTGAGCTTTAGCTCACAGTTCATCTTGTTATTGAAATTTACAGTTCCCAAAATAATGCAGTTATTATTCAAACTAAATTTCTCCACTCCTAGGCATTGGTGAACTTTTTTCTATCCGTTTAAGTTCTTAATTTGGCTTTTTTGTTCACAAATACATTAATTATTTGACTTTTCAATCTTGTGACCTTTAGTGCACCTGATGAAGGTTATTACAGAAACGTGTACTATATTAGATATCTCCCTTTCAATTTTTTTTATATGTAGTACTTACGTTTTGGAATGTTCATTATCAACATGTGTATTCTCTTTAATAATGTATGTCCCTTCTTTTATGTTTGTTTGAACAATATTTCAGTTATATCGTGGCGGTCAGCTTTATTGGTGGAGGAAACCGCAGTACCAGGAGAAAACCACCGACCTGTCGCAAGTCACTGACAAACTTGATCACATAACGCTGTACACCTCGCCCTGATCGAGATTCGAACTCACAACAGCAACGGTGATAGGCACTGATTAAATAGGTAGTTGTGAATTCAACTACCACACGATCACAGCCACGACGGCCCCCTTCTTATATGTAATTCAGAAATAATCATGAAGCCAGAATATGTTGAGAGTTTTAACATGGATTGGCGGATATTAGTATTTTATCCCGAGCCAGAAGCGAGGGATAAAATTTACTAATATCCGCCAATCCATGCTAAAGCTCAAAACACATTCTGGCTTCCATGATTTATTTCGATTCTGATATTTCTAAGAGTAGAAATACGATAGTCTACTTTGATTGGAAGACGGTAATTTATATTTACGTTTGCGGAAAATGTCGCACACAATTTATGCTGCCAATGGAAAAGTCAGTCACATTCACCGGCGCATGTGCGATTGAGATTATACCATCGATGAATCGTCTACAAAGCGAAAGAAGGAGGTCATGTTAGAATTAGAAATATACATTTTATTTATGGATGACAGTTTTCGTGATTGTTTCGTGACATAAAATACAGACAATCGAGAGTTCAAATTCTAGACACCCTGATGTTGGGTTTTTTCGCAATAGAAATTGAGAATTTACATTTCACTTTTCTATATCGTGCCCTAAGTGACATATTCAAATCGACATCCAAGGATAAAAACCAAATTCATATTCATTTCAGCAATGATATTTATTACATTACTTTCAATAATATTTCAGCGTGTGCCTGCTCATGCTCATGTCAGATTTATATAAGCTATTAATTTAACTTTTGCTTTGCTTTAACAGAAGGGAGGAAACCAGAAGGAATTGTTACCTTTAGGGTATAAAATGTGAATACATTCACATATTGTCGAAAAATGTGAATGCCTTCACATATCGTCGAATATGTAACCATTCATAGAAAAAAAAATGCATTACAACGTACACAGCTTGGTTCCATTCCTGTTCGTATCATTTATTTTACATGAAAATGGCGCCAAAACGGGAGGTAACTATTGCACTGTTAATGCGACTACCAAAGTCGCAACATGTAAAGGACATGGGACTATGGACACGATACCAAAACTATCACCAAATGTAACCCATTTAATTATATCACATGGAAGATTCTCAAACTTAACAAGGGATACGTTTTTGAATTTGACACAAGAATCCATAAATGTTCTGAAAATGACAAGTTGTGGTATAAAATTTATAGCAAAAGACGCCTTTAAGAATTTTATTAAAATGGAACATCTAGATTTGTCGAGAAATTATGAAGGATTAAGTGCTACACATATTGCTGAAATGATGTCTCATAGTCTGAGTCATTCCAAGATTAGACATCTGTCTTTTAATGATATGGGATGGAATGAGTTACCATCGAAAATGTTTGTCCGCTTGATTAGCACAAATATAACAACAATTGAGCTGACTCATAACTTTATAGCACAAATTAAGGAAGACACGTTCCGACCTCTGAAGTCTTTACAAAAACTTGATTTGTCGTGGAACGGAATTACCGATATTGGGATAAATTTTACAGGTATGTCGCAACTGAAAAAATTAAGCCTAGCAGGAAATTGGTTTTTATATTTTCCTAATTTTTGTGATAAAAATAACAAAAGTATTATTCCAAATCTGGTTGAACTTAATTTGGAGAATTCCAAAATATTAACGCTTCATAAACCCATTACTTGCCTTGATAACTTGGAGAATTTAAATCTGGCTGGTCTCTCACTAAGACTATTGTATGCCAATACATTTGCGCAACTTAAGAAATTGAGAAAGTTGACATTATCTAAACTTGGATCACAACTGTTTATAATAAATAGCACAGCTTTTAATAGTTCGTCCTTAGAAGAGTTAACATTTTCCGTTGCTGTGGGATACCATTTCACAGAAAACAACACTCGCCATTTTAACCTTTCGGGGATTTTCATCCATTGCCGTAATCTTACACGCCTAGACTTGTCCTACAACAAATTAAAATTGTCCGATAAAAATCTAAGGAAAATGTTTCAGCCACTTGGCAAATTAAAAACGCTCATTCTTCATGATATGCATATGCATCACATTCCTGATAATCTTAGCGGAATATTTCCTGATCTGGAATACCTTGACCTTTCTAATAATAAAATTAAAACATGGAGCCGACCATTTGCGAACTTTGAAAAATTGAAAAACTTATCTTTGAATGGCAATAAAATAAGCACCATCCACGATACGTCATTTCCTACGTCATGGATGACTGCTTATGGGACACTAAAAAGATTAAAATTACGTGACAACCCATTTGTTTGCAATTGTGATTTGACTTGGTTCCGGCAATGTATAGATAGATCAAAAGGATATAATATCAGTACAGATAAAGTGGAGTGGTTCTGCTCTGACTCTAATATGACGGTCCTGGAGTATCACCCTGAGAGGTCCGCCTATTGTCTGTTAACATATATAGTGACGTCATGTGTGACCTTGTTTATTATTCTATTTTCCTGTTTTATTGTTCATACGTGTAGATGGCGCATCAGACTCAAAATATACAAGTGGCGAAGAAAACGAGGAAAGTATTAAAGGCTGTCTAATTCTGACCAGTGTCTCTATGACTGTTACGTCGTGAACAGTTACGGCGATATTAACTGGATCAAAACATTTCTTATTCCAAACATGGAAGATGTTTATAATCGTCGTTTATGTATAAATGACCGAGATTTCCCGATTGGTGTCGTTTTATCCAATCATATGATAAACAGTATAGAATCTAGTCGTGCCGTCCTATTTATAATATCCAATAATTTTACAAGAAACAAATGGTGTCAATTCCAATTAGACGTAGCGCGTCATATGTACGTCACAGAGGGGAAACCAATCATGATCCCTATTCTATTACAAGACATAAGTTTCAAATATATTACAGAATCAGTCTACAAAACTGTTTACAATATCAGCAGTTGTCTAAGATGGACAACAGGGAGGCATTCCGAAGAGCTCTTCTGGGCTGGCATTTTAGATGAAATTCCTATCTCAGAGGAATATAGCGACTTAAGAGACCTGTTTTCCGAACAGTCAGTGGACACTCTTGATTCAGGAATTCAAGAATCTTTGATGGTAAATAGTTAGCTTTACTTCGCCAATGTGCTTCAACGATGCACGTAGATTTTTGATATGTTGTTAAATAAAAACATGTTGTTTGTTTTGATGTCATCTTGGTGACGAATACAGAATATAAGAGAGAAGAAAAAACCCACCCCAGGGAACTCTGTATTATATACCCGTATATAGAACAGATTTTCTATAGTGTGGGAGACAACATCTCCAGTACATGTCGAGCAAGTTTTTATTAGTTTAAAATATAATTGTAATTGTCCTTTTGTTCTCTTTCATTCAGTGACCATTGTATTATCTGTCCTTTTTCGAATTACGGCCTCTGATGACCCATTTGGTATCTTCAAATTTTTCTTCGATACATAAAGATTTGCTGAAGGAATCAATACGCAACTCTCCTTCAGACGTAACGTGAATAAGTACCAGTTTTTGTTTTGGTGTTTTGCCCACTAAGTTAATTTCAGTTTATAGCCCTATCCTATATTTCCTATGTTATCAACCGTATTATATTACCCTTCCATAGGCTCCATCACAGAGTCACCTTTTTTTGACCTAAATACAATATAAGTCAACTTGTTCTCGCCATATAAATAAGCAGTGGGCGTCGTGGTCATGCTCGTATGGTGATTGGAACTACCTAGGTAATCAGTGCATATCACAACTAACGTGAGTTTGAATCCCGTTCATGACGAGGTGTACACGATGCAACATTATGTGATCAAGTTTGTCAGTGACTTGAGACAGGTCGGTCGGTGGTTTTCACCCGCTACGCCGGTTTCCTCCAGCAATAAAACTGACCGCCACGATTGGGATTGATGGCAGTCATGTGAAGGTAAAGGTCAAAGGTAGCATTCATGTAGGAATCGATACAAGTGTATCTTAAAAGTATGCATATTTAAAAGTATGAAAGTAAACAAGTATTTCAAGGTTAACATGCACTTTGCAAGTTGATATCCTTAAAGGATGACAGACGAAATATTTTCCGTTAATTTCCAATGGGGTCCATTTAGGTTGATTTGGTTAATGGTGCTTAACGCCACTTTCAACAATATTTCAGTGATATCAAGATATTTAGAATAATATTTTTCATGGATGGCACACAGAAAAATGAAATTGTCGAGGAAAATTATTACACACTCTTCTTTATTTATGAGATAAAAAAAACTAGTTACCAATAACAAAAAGCTTTTGGATTCTTATATTTGTCATAGTGGATATCCAAATTACCAAATTACTGCAATTGTCTTTTTATTTTCAGATCGGTTTGGGAAGGGGAAAGGGTGGTTAGAGGTTGACTCAACTTGATTAATTCATTACAAAAATACAGACGGCTCCGGGAGTTTAGGGGGCCCACAAGCTAAACGAGGTAAAACAACGAGGGTGTACCTTGAGCGAGGCAAACAAAATAAAATGTGTGCTTTCGTGAATATGTGAATGACAATTTCGTGTAGTGGATATACAATTATTCATACAGAAGTAGCCCCAGGTTTCAGGAAAGAGCCCACTAATGACTTTAATAGGACCCTTGATGATATATGACAACTTTTCTGTTACGGTGTATGGAGCACTGGACCATGTACATATATTTAGTGATTTTCGACTTGTAAATGTATATCAAATGACTCAAATGAGGGCCAAGCCCGACTGCTTGGGCTCCCCTAAGAACAACCATTGACACTGGCAGACCGAGGGCCCACTAATTTTGTATATAAGGGCTCTGAAATATGTTGACCTAAGTGACTTGCTATGGACAAATGCATAGGAAATGGAGATCCTGGCTAAGTCCTTAAGAATTACATCTGAGATTAGCAGATCGAGGATTGCAGGGGGAGGGGTTCATTAATGGTGAGTAGACAGGATCCGACTTTTTTTAAGCTCAATTGATTCCATTCAGGTAAGCCTTTATTTTTTTATTTATTTATTAATTTCACTTCGTCAGTCACCACATTGTCATTGTCACACATTGCAACATGCAAATTAAACAAATTATAATCAAGGTATGCTAAGCGGGTCGGCACAAAAGATGTCGGTCGAGAGAGAGACTGAGAGAGAAGTCAACTGACCAAAGTAGGCATACAATAGTTGTTGGTATCAAAAGTAGTTTCTTCTAAATTTTGGTAAATTGACTTCAGTTTAACTTTAAGCTGATTAATATTATTACGAAGGCAAATGTGTAAAACGAGGCACGAGGGTTCCTCTTGGTAATATTTTCCAAAGTCTTGGAATCCTATCTGAATAACATTTTCTGCTGAAATCGTTTTTACCCTATGCTTTTTCAAATAAAAATGTTGTAGACTTAGACAAAAACGTGTTCTGAGAGTGAGAGTGTGGAATGAGACTATGTTACGAACTTACGATTGCGAATATTGAAATATATGAGGTTATGAAGACTCTTGCTTTTAGTTTATGAAAATACATCTATTAATAAATGTACCAGATCATTATAATTAAGGGTCCAGACAAATAAACAAGTGGAAAGCTGTTTTTTAAATCACAATTCATGAATTAATTTTTGCTGTACTGATTACTTGCTTATGACACACCGTGGTGGACTTAGTTTGAGTATCATTATTTGGAGAATTGGAGGAGGGGGGCCAAGTTTCCTTTTTCACTGGGGCCCAAGCATTCTCTTGGTGGCCCTGCCCGGGTATACCAGGAGAAGATTCATAGTCTAGTAGACGTCACGTTTAATGTAAAGGTTAATACAGCCTAGTCAGTAAACCACTGTTGTCAGTATGAACATGCCGAATGTAAATAGCATACCATATATTAGAACATCAATTGCGTTGATTATAAGAGAGCAGATTTAACACCGCCATGGTTATTGAAGTGTCTGTACCACTCCATGAATGTGTGGGTGGTCATGTATTTGTGTTTGGAGGTATCGATTTTGCCTCTTTCTATGATAGTTCTATTGGATTTTGGAACTGTTCCGAAAGCGTGGTAATTTTTTGTTTTTGATTAATCTCATTGTTAATTTTAAAAACTCACACGCAATGATATGAAAAATATAGAGTATATTTCTTTCTTGGTAATATAGTGTTAGAGTTAGGGTTATTATGCTTAATGCTCCTTTCAACAATATTTCAGTTACATCGTGGCGGTCAGTTTTATTGTTGGAGGACATCGGAGTACCCGGAGAAAACCACCAACCTGTCGCAAGTCACTGACAAACTTTTTCATATATTATTATATCAAGTACACCTTGCCATGATCGGGATTCGAACTCACAACGTTAATGGTAATAGGCAGTGATTGCATGGGTAGTTGTAAATCCAACTACCATACAATCACGATAACAGCGACCCCTGTTATTAAATGAGGATCCTCTAGAATTAAAATTTTATACTACAGGATCAGGTTTATTGTTTTATTACAACAAGTTTAGTAATAGACTGACGAGTTATGTCCCCTGTTGGTTTATTACAACAAGATTAGTAATTGTATTCGATGAACGACTGCTTCCGTTTCACTTGTCATAGCTTTTGCAAAAGATTGTATAAACGGGGTCCGACCTATAATCTGACAGTCCGATAGTCCGACAGTCCGATAGACCGACGATCCGATAGTCCGACTGTCCGATAGTCCGACAAATGCTTTATTTCTTTGAAATTTAACACTATAACATGTGTAATATGGGGTCAGAAACCGAACCGTTTACTCACCAAAGAAAGGTCCAGAACATCGGAAACACGATATCATAGACGGACAAACAATTGGCAGGGATACACAAGAACTGAAAAAAACACATATATGAACAACACGGACTCCATAAAAACCTGGATCCAGTCGTGATGAACCACTAGTGTAAGAATCCCGTATATTTTTTTAGTAGCGACTACTTCAGGCTTTATTCAAGTAGCGTGTAGCTGAGTCCAGCCAAGAAAAGTCACTATTGAAAAGAAAGATAAAATAAATGAATACAAAAGAAAGGAAAAGACAAAAAGAAGAGCGTACCAGTGTCCCCCCTTTTATCATGGAATATTTATGTTAAAAAGCAATGTCGACATATCAATAGAGCTGGATACAATAATGTGTGCGAATTGATTGATTGATTGATTGATTGATTGATTGATTGATTGATTGATTGCTTAAGGTCCAGCAAGGAATATTTCAGTCATACTCAGGATGAGAAAAGTTTGGAAGCAAAAAATAAGAAAGAGGGGACTCTGGGATGGGTCAACATGGGTAACGACTTAACACGAGAACATGTTTTTCTGTCTCTTCCGACGACAAGGTAATCCTATTTTTATTCCACGGGATTCCGACGGGTGACCCTGCTATAGTCGCCTTCTACGACAAGCGCATATGTAAAAAGTTATGATTGAAGGAATTGTCCCTAAGGGACCCCTTATATCACGGAAAGAAACAGCATCGGAATATGACAAAATAAACAACTGTGCCATGATACGCCCCTCCCCCCCCCCCCTTGTGACAATTGAAGGTCAGTTGCTCAGCGTGAGAACAGTAATTAAGATGCTGCATTTTTTAAACCAATTAATTGTATATACCATAAGAAAACTGGCGTTTTCCAAACTGACTAAAATCACACCTCTCACTTGCTCCCCCTTTTGTCAATACAATTTATGTCACGACGTGACCTATCAGTTAAAGGAGGAACAAGTGAGAGATGTTATCGTACGAGGCGTGGATGGACGGACGAACAGCGGTATGCCATAATAAGCCCGTATTTTGACGGGCGTATAAAAATGAATGGCCCATATCCTGAAACTACGAATATATCATCTTTGGCCAAATTATTTTTCAAAACTTTCATCAGTTTAAAACATTTGTCCGACTATCGGACTGTCGGACTATCGGACCGTCGGACTATCGGAATGTCGGACTATCGGACTGTCGGGCTATCGGACTGTCGGATTATAGTTACGGCCCCGTATAAACGACATTTACAGTTTTATGATTGATGTAAGTTTTGACATTATATCTATTTTCTTTAAAATCGGTAAAAATAGGGTTGTGCTAAATTACGAAACGAAATCGAAACGCAACGAAACGAAACGAAGCGAAACGAAATATTACGAAGCACAACGAAACGAAACGAAATACTACGAAACGCAACAAAGCGAAACGTAATATTACGAAACGCAACGAAGCGAAATATACTAAAATGCGAAACTCAACGAAATATACTAAAATGCGAAACGCAACGAAATATACTAAAATGCGAAACGAAACGAAAATATACTAAAATACAATAAGAACAACATGAATGGAACGAGAAGTGATGAAAAAGTCTAAGCAGAATTTTATACGGATATGCATGTTAGTATAAGAAGATTTATGAACCATTCTTCAAGACAAATATTTAATGTATAATATTTATGAACCATTCGTCAAAACAAAGCAAAAGTTCAATCAGACTGTGTTCCACTCTCTGAAAATATTTTTCATTGAGAGTGGAACAAGCTAGTTGGTTGTCTACGTGTAGGTCAAATGTCCAATTCGTCGTCCTATTTTGCATATCTTTAACAGCCATGTGGACACAACAAAGATTATGTTTTCAACCGACCGCAAGCCTGTAGTTTGTTACTTATTCCTGGCTCGTATTGCTTCGTCCGCATCATTTTTGGACTTATACCTCGAATTTGACGACAGTGGTCAACTCAGTACTAAAATTTATGATAAGCGGGACGACTTCAATTTTAAAATCATAAATTTTCCAAACATGTGCAGCAATATACCAGCTTCTCCTGCATATGGTGTTTACATCTCGCAATTGATTCGCTATGCAAGGGCCAGTAGCAATTATTCTGATTTCCTGAAACGTCATCTTCATCTGAGAAACAGGCTACTGGACCAGGGCTATAAAAAGATTCGCCTTATTCGATCTCTTAAAAAGTTTATATTCCGATACCAATATCTTGTCGAAATATATTCCGTCTCTGCAGAAAAAATTATAAGCGATGCATTTTCATATAGTGAAAATGTATAAAGATAAAGAAGTCAAAAATGTCAAGATTTTTTTTTGTCAATGTGTGACGTAAAAATATTTTTGACATTTACGTCACCGAATATGGTACTGCTTTGACTACTATTTTACCTATTTTGTTCCTGTATTTAAATACTGTTACAGTGACAGCCGGAACCTTTGAACCGTAATGAGAGCGGGAGGTTTGGCGCCTTAAAATCTGATTCAACCCACCATTTCTTTAGAAATGCCTGTACCAAGTCAGGGTCATTACGGTTTTCACAGTTTTCCGGTTGTTGACTGATTTTGTCTGTTTATATAATTATGAGTTTTGACTTTCCCTTTGTAAGATTGTTCGGAGTTCGGTAATTTTGTTATTACCTTTATTAAAGTTATTCCTTATTCATTACTTATTCCTTATTCGCTATTCCTTATTTCATTCGATGGATTTCAATTAAACTTGGAGAATACATCAATAATTGAGAATGCAAGTAGCCTTTTAATTTTTAACGTCAGAGGTTAGAGACGTGGTGACATTTTTTCTTTTAATATATAGCCTAGCGGACACAACTGAGCTTTTTTAATTGGTTTCGATCAAGCTTGGTCAGAACATTAATTATTTAGAGAGCAAGAAGTTTGTCGTATTTTTAATGTCATAGGTCAAAATACCAAGGTTTCCGTTATATTTTGAATTTCTTTTACAGCCTTGTTGACACAAGACAGCTTGTGTTTTGCAATGGATTTCAATCAATCTTGTAAATATTAATCGTTGAGATTGTACGAATGTTTATTTTCAATGTCAATGGTCAAATATCAAGGTCAAAAAGACATTTTGCGGTCCTTAGATAGACTTAAGTAGTTAAATATGTATATCGATTCAAGAGAGGTCATGAAAAACCACGATTCTAAATATAATCAATCTCAAAATCCAGATACAAGGACAAGGTCAAGATAGCAATGACATAGACGAAATTCAATTCTCAAAAACTTGAAATTTACACAACAGAAACTAAAGAGTAATCAGCAACTCGGATTCCGCCAAATATGTGGAGCTTAGACCAGATGCACTGGATGGGTAAGCGTTCTCTGCTTTTTTATGAAACACCCACCACGTTGCTCGTGTCATAGTCTGGCAAGATGTTGCTCATGTCATAGTCCGGTAAGACGAGAGAAAATACTACGAGTTAATTAGGAAATTAATCAGTTCTAAATTGAAAAAAAAACAAAAACTGCACTGTCCTTGCACCACAAAGTGGTCCTCTGAAATTCAATATTTATTCTTCGTAATTCGAAACCGACTAAACATTATAAAAAAATATGCGAATGTAAAATAACAACACACGAAGTTTTTTCTCGAGTTTTGAGAAGATATCGTTTCCGTAGAGATGTTCTTAAAATATTCTATTAAGATATCATCGTGACCCTTATACTGTGGTTTGATTTACTTTCGATAGGTACCAATTTTCGCGGATTTCTAGGATGACTTTGACCCACGAATTCAAGTATCCAACGACCTGTTTATTCTATTATTCTATAAAAGATGATCTGGCAGAATTCCACAAACCATGAAATTGAGTAACCACAACTTGCCAATTTTTTTTCCAGTTTACGAAAATTGATACCCACAAAAATAATTGAATCCACAGTAATCGGATTTACTATGATTAATGATGCGTTACTACGTACTTTGCATGCGTATATCAAATATAAGTATATGAACGTACTGAAATGTGCACGAATAATAAATTTGCTTCCACACTGATATGACTTTTTCATCACTTCTCGTTCCATTCATGTTGTTCTTAATGGATTGTAGTATATTTTCGTTTCGTTTCGCATTTTAGTATATTTCGTTGCGTTTCGCATTTTAGTATATTTCGTTGCGTTTCGCATTTTAGTATATTTCGCTTCGCTGCGTTGCGTTTCGTAATATTTCGTTTCGCTTCATTGCGTTTCGTAATATTTCGTTTCGTTTCGTTTCGTTGCATTTCGATTTCGTTTCGTAGTTTAGTACAACAAATATTAGTATCACGTAAAAATGGTCATAAAGCACATGCAGTTCCATCTACACTATTCACTTTTGTTAGGTTTGTAAAAGAACATTTCGTTGTTCTTCTTGTGGACTACAAGGTTGTATCTTTTCCAGAGGATTAAAATGACAAACAAAAAATACCACACTGTCGGAACAGTTAAAAAATCCAAGAGAAAAATCGTAGAAAGAGGCAATCGATACCTCTACCACACACATGCATGATCACCCACTTTCCAGGCTTAGAACAGACACTTCTAAAAAAAGTGGCAGGGCTATACTAGTTGTACGGGCACAAACCTCCCTGCTTAGTGGAATGATGCGGTCATGCAAGTGCTTTCAATATGTAAGTAAAATGCCAACTTTCACATATAACAGGGAGAACAGTGTTATTATAAAGAATGCTATAAATTGAATATTATGCATAATATATTTAATCTTCGTGACACTGAAGTTGTCATATGTATAATATTAGTTCTTTCATGGAGAGCTGATGGCTTCAACTATTACCTAAATATCAGATAGCATACGAGACCATCGTAAGACATAGATATGTTTTCCCGCGTTTCGGAGTGGTGCGGGAAATTTTTGTAATGTATTTTTGATATGGAATTGAGGTTGGGGTTTTAAACCAATGACATTGTTCTACATTGTGAACTCAAGTTCAGTACCGAATTATAATATCATTATCTAGCCGCATGTCGATACAAGTTCAAGTTTTCATTTAAAATATTATATATTTTAAATAACCTGTTACGATTCTTTTTTTTTTATAACCATGTATGTTTTTCTTTACATATAAGTTGTATGAATAGAAAATTCAGCATATTCTAATGCAATGAAAGTACGCACTAAACTGCATGCTCAAGGCAGTCTGTCGAAATGTATGTTTCGCTTTGTGATCGCAGGTTTTCAGAGCACCATTCTTTTGGGTTTTCTGTGCTGCTGGTACTACGGGGTTATGACCATTCTCTTGGGTTTCCTGTGCTGCTGATACTACGGGGTTATGACCATTCTCTTGGGTTTCCTGTGCTGCTGGTACTACGGGGTTATGACCATTCTCTTGGGTTGCCTGTGCTGCTGGTACTACGGGGTTATGCTTTGTGACAGCAGGTTTTCAGAGCACCATTCTCTTGGGTTTCCTGTGCTGCTGGTACTACGGGGTTATGCTTTGTGACAGCAGGTTTTCAGAGCACCATTCTCTTGGGTTTCCTGTGCTGCTGGTACTACGGGGTTATGACCATTCTCTTGGGTTTCCTGTGCTGCTGGTACTACGGGGTTATGACCATTCTCTTGGGTTTCCTGTGCTGCTGGTACTACGGGGTTATGCTTTGTGACCGCAGGTTTTCAGAGCACCATTCTCTTGGGTTTCCTGTGCTGCTGGTACTACGGGGTTATGCTTTGTGACAGCAGGTTTTCAGAGCACCATTCTCTTGGGTTTCCTGTGCTGCTGGTACTACAGGGTTAGCAATTTTCTTTATGGTTTATTTGAAATATTGGTACATTTTTGTTCATAAAGTATTTATATGACTTATTTCATACATGAGATATGTATATTGAATCATCATGAGGTTTATTGTTGTAATACATATCGATACTATCGTACTCGGTGGGCTATTCGGTTAAGCATTTATATGTTTGTTTTTATTAACAAATTGTTTTAATAAAAAGGGGTTGTCGTGGTCTTGATCTTATGGTAATTGGATTTACAACTACCTATGCAATCAGTGCCTATCACCACTGAAGTTGTGTATTCGAATCCCACTCTTGACTAGATGTACTCGATACAACATTAGGTGATCAAGTTTGTCAGTGACTTGAGGCAGGTCGGTGGTTTTCTCCTGGTAATCCTGTTTCCTCCACCAATAAAGCTGACCGCCATGATATAACTGAAATATTGTTAAAAGCGGTGTTAAACACCATAACCCTCTAATAAATATCGACACTCGGCGGGCTATTCGATTAAACAAATTTATTTATTTGTTTTTATTTATTAGTAAAAAAAACCTAGTGAAGTACGTATGACTGTACATACATGGAATACTACATTAGATTGTACAGGTGAAATAATGCTATAGTCAAGTATGAGATTAAAAAAACACTTTTTTCATTTTTCATTTGTTTATCTGAATTAAATGAAATATTCATGGAGACACATACCCGGAAGTAAGAACAAACAGAACACGGTCAGTTTTTGGTTTCTAAATGTTGACCCGATTTAATTTGTCAGCTCTTGACCATGAGTTATCGACTTCCTGGTTTTTATATCCATGTTTGCTTAAGTGTATTTTAATGGATTTCCGTTTGGTATATATATATATAATATAATCTTTTTATCTAAACAGAATTAAGTCTGACTCCATATGGGATAGATGTCTTCATGTAAGTAAAATGAGATATACATATAGCTGTTTGTCTGTAGTGTCTGTGAACAGATCTGAAACAGATTTGATTAAATGTTTTTTTTTTATCATTGTTAAAACATTTTGTCTGTTTTGGTTTGATTATTTTTTTTATCATTGTTAAACTATACTTTTAATATTTTGTTGGTCGAATATCCCAGATTAATTGAATTGAGAGGGTCTGTGAACATATCTGTTTTGACTTGATTAAATGTTTTTTATCATTGTTAAAACATTCTAATTTTTTCGGTCGAATGTTCCAGATTAGCTGATGTTGGCGGTTGGATGAGTTGAATTGGCTAATCAATAATATGTTCGGGAATAATCTAGTTAAAATTAGATCTCCGCACTTGCTCACTATTTTCTATCAGTGTTTAATAATCGCGCGCTCACTATTTTCTATCAGTGGTTTATAATCTGTTTTATAATCGCGCGCTCACTATTTTCTATCGGTGTTTTATAATCGCGCGATTATAAACCACTGATAGAAAATAGTGAGCGCGCGATTATAAAACACCATTAGAAAATATTGAGCAAGTGCGGAGATCTAATTTTAACTAGATTGGTTCGGAAATAACCCTCATCGAGTACGCTCATAGCTGAAATTATATGTAAACTCTGGGAGGTATTCTCGAATTATCAAAGGTATATGGTTATGTTGTTTAACGCCACTTTCAATAAAACAATATTCCATCGAAAATATACATGATATTATAATTGTGCTTAGATATAGAAGAAAATATGTTTTGTATTCACAATCCTCGAAATTGGTCCGAATCAAATTCTTGAATTTATTTTTATATAAAAACTGAAAAAAAATTTACTGGTCCGAGCAAAGTTTTACTGGTCTTGGGCCGGAGGTCCAGTGCTCATCGTGAGGACTGAATTTTTGTATTGTTTGACATCAAAAGGGGCTTAAAAGGATAATAAGTAAACTGCCGATCGATTGAATGGAAGGCTAAATATTACCTTCCTCTGGAAAATATTTCTCCCAGCGAGGACACTGTACATTGTACAGACCAACTACAGGAAAATACATGTATAATTAAAAGATTGCGTGCTTGTTGATTGCTTAAAGTCCAACGTCGAATTATTCCTGTATATGATGGTATGGTATTTAACGCCACTTTCAACAATATTTCAGTTATTGGTGGAGGAAACCGGAGTACCCGGATAAACCACCGACCTGCCACAAGTCACTGACAAACTTTATCACATAATGTTGTATTAGAGTACACCTCACCATGAGCGGGATTCGAACTCACAAAGTTAGTGGTGATAAAAACTGATGGCTTAGGTAGTTATAAATCCATGCGATCACGGCCATGACGGCTCCTTTTCCTGTATAATATACAAGACGACAAGTTCATAAATGTAAAATATACTACAAGGTAACTAGAAATGAGAGAGAAATGTAGTTTCCGGAGCAAGGACTTTTGACTGCCACTGGAAAATTATTCAGAATTGGGTATGAATTAATTTGCAAAAATAGCACATTATAGCGATTATAATGCGCTTTATTTTTGAAGTGGGTCTTTAATATGCTAGGGGCGTGTCATCCTATAGATACGACACACACTATGCCCTACGATCGGGCTTTCCATATTACTGATATAACCCAGAACCCCCCTTTTTTCAGTGCATCCCTATCCACCATGTGGGGACGAACCCGGTAGTTCTGTGAGTTGAACCATGTAGGAACATTCACTAATTACCTAGTAGAATATTTGTTGGTACAATGCGTTTTTTATTTATCTTAACACACTTCCGCCTTAGATAATGTTAATCAACACAGGAATTTCTGTGTAACTTAATTTATTGGTTATTGTAAATAGCTGTGTCATATTTATATTTTACTTTATAATGTTTTATTGTCAATATCTATACAATTGTATTGGGAACAAGTTTTTACAATTTACTAGTCCCTCTCCATACAAATACATTCATAACATAAATCAAATGACAGCAAATGTTATGTATAGAGGTCGTCGTGGCCGTGATCGTATGGTAGTTGGATTTACAACTACATGTGCAATCAGTGCCTATAATCACTAACGTTGTGAGTTCAAATCTCGCTAATAGCGAGGTGTACTCGATACACCATTATGTGATAAAATTTGTCAGTTACTTGCGACAGTCTGGTGTTTTTCTCCGGTTTCCTCCGCCAATAAAACTGACTGCCATGATATAACTGAAATATTGTTGAAAGTGGTGTTAAGCACCATAACCCTAACCCTAACCTTGAATTTTTACATGTTTCAAATAACTACAAATTTTTAGAAAATTACCCTCAAATTCGCTGCCCTTTCTATTTCTTTTGCTAGAACAGATACCATTTTGAACGTCGTAAGGGAAATAACTCGTTTATAAAAGATATAAAAACATATAAATTTAGAATCAAATCCGAAATGTGCCGAGGGTCTATTAATTTCATGACAAGAACAAGTTATAAACCAAAATAAAAAATATGTAGGTACAAGAAAAGGGGGAGATAATGAATAAGGTCGAGAAAGTTTAACTTGTAACAGGCAGACTACGACCATTGGTAACAAACTGTGCAATGACATGGTTTATTAGCTATAATCACCATTGAAATTTACAGTTCTTAAATATGCAATTTTAAAATCAAATCTAAGGTTCTCCTCCCTCAGACATAGGTGATCTTAGGCGATTATACACATCCTGTATAGACCCTTTGGTTTTATTGCTCACAAACACTTTAAATCATTTGGCTTTTCAATATTTCGATTTTTAGCGTCACCTGATGAAGGTTATTCCAGAAATGCGTCGTGCGCAGTACCGGATTTACCTATAGGCTCCATAGGCTGAAGCCTAGGGCCTCAAAATGTAGGGAGCCTCCAGTCAAGGTGTATAATATTATTAACACTGTTATTGGACTTTCACTCTTATGTTGTCATAGCGTACTGTACTTTCTAAACAACCCTTCAGTAATTTTTCTTACACAGTTGCACTCCACTTCAGAATATTGCAGAATTTTAAACACCCTTCATCATCTTCGCCTTTATTGAAGTTGATTAAATATACTCCCATCTTCCTCCAGTCGTGAAGGTGGGGAATTGGGAGGAGCCTCACAAGTGGAATAGCATAGGGCCTCTATTTATCTAAATCCGGCACTGGTTGTGCGCAATGAATTTGATATTTAATATTGTGGTTTCTTGACTTAATTTCGTATACTGTGGTTTCCTGACTTAATTTCATATACTGTTGTTTCGTGACTTTATTTCGTTGGTGTTAATTTTCGTGGATTTTGCAGAAACTGAAGTGTTCGTTGATTGAATTCGTGGTTTTCTATACATTCAAATAACTTCTCTTTTTATTAATGCCTTTTCGTTGTGAATCAGTATCTATCACCACTAACATTGTGAGTTCGAATCTCGCTCGATACAACAGTATGTGATAAAGTTTGTCAGTGACCTGCGGTAGGTCAGTGATTTCTCCTGATACTCACCTTTCCCCCACCAATAAAACTGACTGCCACGATACAACTGAAATGTTGTTGAAAGTGGCGTTAAGCACCACAGCCCTAACTCCTGAACGTCTCGCATAGATGGCCCACTTATATTCCACAAGATAAGGATTTCCCCCGAAAGATGTCGTATGTCAAGTAAACATTTGTCAAAAGTGTTGAATATCATCAGAATAAACTAGATATTCTTATTAGATGTTGGTGGGATGTTTCAAACATATATGTATGATTTATAAGTTTATACTTGAAGTAATATATTATTACGGTGAAATATACAAGTGTAATACATCAGTCAATTTCATATCCATTGGTCAGGAAGTCTTCACTAAAAATACAAGCTCTAGGTTAATAGGTTAAATGTACTTAAAAAATAAACATAGAGTGTCATATGGTTTTATATAAATTATTTTGCTGGTGGACTATTAGTCCTGGAGGATATCATCCGCCCAGTAAGTGCTTCGGGACTGACACGGTTTATTAGATCTATTTTTTTTTATCTTAATTTACATGTAATTATGATTAAAACTAAGGTTCTCCTCCCGTAGGAATAGATGACCTTAGTCGATTTTAGATATCCTGTTTAAGTTCTTTGGTTTTCTTTCTCCCAAAGACTTTTAAATTATTTGGCTCTCAGATATTTTGGCTTTTGTGGACGTGATCGTATTATAGTAGGATGTACACATTATCTATGCACTCAGTGACTATCACCGCTAAATTCTGAGTTCGAATCTCGCTCATGACGAGGTGTACTGAATACGACATTATGTAATAAAGATTGTCAGTGACGTGAGGCAGGTCGGTGGTTTCTCAGGGTACTCCGGTTCCAATGAAACTGATCTCCACTATGTAACTGGAATATTGTTGAAAGTGGCGCTAAACACCAAAACCATAACCAGGGCGTGATCGTATGGTAGTTGGATTTCAATCTCCCTGTGCAATTAATTCAATGTACAGGAGTGAATTATCATCACTTCGCTTATTTCATTTTTTTTTAATGTTCATTATGCATTTTGTTGAGACAAATTATTATATTTGACAGTCCATGGCTATATTAAACATACGATTGTCTAATACCAACACTTTGTTTATTTTTATTTCTCGTTTAACAAACAAATAAGTGTCAAAGAAAACCGAAGAGGCATAAGATACATATAACTTCTAACTGATCGTGAAGATTGTGTATGGTTAAAACATATACAATGTAGTTTAAATTTAAGCGAACTCTTGCTAAGATCTTGTCGAAATATATTCCGTCTCTGGTAAATGTATAGAGATAAGGAAGTCAACAAAAATATTGAAAATATTTTTAATCAATGTGACGTAAAATTGTTTTTGACATTTGCTTCACTGGGTT
Organism: Bathymodiolus septemdierum; assembly: GCA_963383655.1. NCBI lineage: Eukaryota > Metazoa > Mollusca > Bivalvia > Mytilida > Modiolidae > Bathymodiolus > Bathymodiolus septemdierum. Next base: position 34,846,109 of record OY726529.1, on the reverse strand, counting down.
TGGTATTGCTTTGACAACTATTTTGCCTATTTTGCTCCAGGATTGTTATAAATACTGTTATAGTGACAGCCGGAACATTTGAGCCGTAATGAAAGCGGGAGGTTTGGCGCTTTAAAATCTTATTCAACCCACCATTTCTTTAGAAATGCCTGTGCCAAGTCAGGGTCATTACGGTTTTCACAGTTTTCCGGTTGTTGACTGATTTTGTCTGTTTATATACTTATGAGTTTTGACTTTCCCTTTGTAAAATTGTTCGGAGTTCGGTAATTTTGTTATTACCCTTATTTATTGTAAATAGAATTTATGATGACTAATAAAGTCGTAAGTTAATACTATTCCAAATTTACAAACATTAAATTACACTCACATAAAACATGCAATTATATCACCCACGACGAAGTTATATCATCCGTATTAATACAACGGTACATAAAAAATGGAGTAGAGTGATTGTTGTTTAATGCCAATTCAGCAATTTTTCAGCTATATCATGGCGAGAGAAAGTTAATTTTCAATGAGATGATGATGAGGTCCGCTTTGTACTAGAACAACACGCTGAATTGTATAGTGCTAGCTCACTGAAACAACAGTCCGCGGATAGAAACGTCGCTCCACTCGGACACATTATTCTGATTCCTAGCCAACAAGTTTTTGTTATTTCTCCTTAACGGTGCGTGCTTAGCGGAGAAGCAACAAATACCAATTTCATAGTTTTTGGTTTTGACCCGACCGAGGTTCGAACCCACGATCTACCGCACACGAGGCGAGCACGCTAGCCATTACACCCACCGAGGCGGTTCATACAAAATGGATATAAATACATGTACAATATATACAAAATAGAGACAAGTTTGTTAGACTGCATAGAAAACCAACATATAGACAAGACACCGATCATTTAACCTTTAAGGGGGAGGGGGTATGTCCTCATCTCTCCTGAGCCAGAATGATTTTTTTTTTAACGGGAAACAGAAATCAGATGAATTTCTTCAGTATTTTTGTTCTCATATTTTAGCAAAATTTCTCGTTGTAGACACTAGGGTCAGATTATATATATACATTTTGTATATGTTTGCATCTTCCAGGTGAATTTATTATTATTATTATTTATTATTTTTATTTGGCAACATAAATTATTTTCAGATCCACCCATCCGACTACAAATTAAAGGATCGTTCCCTAAATGTATACACGAATCACACTGCCAGTCCGTATATCTGTGCAAATTGCTAATACACCATGATATTTACGATACCGGTACTTGTTATTATTGTAGTACGCAATTAAATGGTTTGCCTTGAATACGTTAGGCTAGGATGTCTTTCTGGAAGGTCAAGGTCACAACCTTAGCTCAAATGTACATAACCTATATTAGAAGTTGTCAGCTAATCGAATTAGACTCAGCCTGTTGCATGCCTTAAATGATATTAAACGATGCTTGATATTGAACTGCTTCCCTACAACTTGGGGGTTTGTTGCAAATACAACTGGACTATCTTTCTGACAGATCGATAATCGATTTAGTCTATCCTTAGGCTCTTTAGTTTATTTTCTACCAAAGACTTAAATTATTTTTCTTTTCAATCATTTGACGATAAGCGTATCTGCGTCGTACGCACTAAATTTGATATCATGAAAAAAAGGTAACAGTGATGGTCAACAATTCCACTAATATCAACCAAACGAACGATCACCTCTCACCACAATTCATTGAACATAAAAAAAGCCACGGCATATAACATTGGAAATCCAGGTCATGGCATGGAACAGGCACAAGATGTGACGGGGTTAAACCGGTAACTGGGATTAACCTTCCCCATTTGATTATTGGATCGCCAACGGCAATGCATATATAAACAAATGATAAGCAAAACCTGCACACGTTCCGCTTCCACTCAAAAGACCACATTTTACATATTACAAGATGAATGACAACATAAACATGGGCAGTACAATAGCAGTGTCAATGTATGACATCATAAACATGGGCAGTACAATAGCAGTGTCAATGTATGACAACATAAACATGGGCAGTACAATAGCAGTGTCAATGTATGACAACATAAACATGGGCAGTACAATAGCAGTGTCAATGTATGACAACATAAACATGGGCAGTACAATAGCAGTGTCAATGTATGACAACATAAACATGGGCAGTACAATAGCAGTGTCAATGTATGACAACATAAACATGGGCAGTACAATAGCAGTGTCAATGTATGACAACATAAACATGAGCAGTACAATAGCAGTGTCAATGTATGACATCATAAACATGGGCAGTACAATAGCAGTGTCAATGTATGACAACATAAACATGGGCAGTACAATAGCAGTGTCAATGTATGACAACATAAACATGGGCAGTACAATAGCAGTGTCAATGTATGACAACATAAACATGGGCAGTACAATAGCAGTGTCAATGTATGACAACATAAACATGAGCAGTACAATAGCAGTGTCAATGTATGACAACATAAACATGGGCAGTACAATAGCAGTGTCAATGTATGACAACATAAACATGAGCAGTACAATAGCAGTGTCAATGTATGACAACATAAACATGGGCAGTACAATAGCAGTGTCAATGTATGACAACATAAACATGGGCAGTACAATAGCAGTGTCAATGTATGACAACATACACATGGGCAGTACAATAGCAGTGTCAATGTATGACAACATAAACATGGGCAGTACAATAGCAGTGTCAATGTATGACAACATAAACATGGGCAGTACAATAGCAGTGTCAATGTATGACAACATAAACATGGGCAGTACAATAGCAGTGTCAATGTATGACAACATAAACATGAGCAGTACAATAGCAGTGTCAATGTATGACAACATAAACATGGGCAGTACAATAACAGTGTCAATGTATGCTTGTAGTTAACTGACTACTAACAAGGAAAGTAGAATCGTTTGATGAAAGACTATTACTCTTATGACAAAAAAAAATCATTAAAGATTTAATATCAATTTGTCATGAACATCTAAAATAAAATAATTATGTATTCAATTTGTTCGGATCAAATATTGAGCATAAAATAGTTCATATATTTATGGAATGAAATATGATTTAATTGCTAGTTGGACCTGCTAGTTACACATGCAGATTGTCTATATTTTTAACAGCGTAAATCTGCCCCAAAGAGTCATATATAATTGCTGAATGATATCCTTTACGAATAAGATTTTTCAAGGATTTTGATGAGTCAGAGTGAGACTGCGCCCTTTACCTTTGTTAATTATCTCGCTATACAAACATGGATGGGAAATACCCTTTTTTACCCCATCTCTGCATGTAGAATTCTATTTATATCACAAGATCTTTATAGCGGTAACACAAATTTTTCACAACACATTGAATTCATTTCAAAAGACATGGCAACCCAAGGATATATATGATTGACCTCTGACTTGTTGAAATTATTCTCAAATAATAAATTTTCGTTCGGAACTTGAGTGCATCATTTATTATTATTGGTACTGCATTCCAGAACCGAACTTGCACTAATAGCTCCCAATGGGGCCATGTGCCTACCCTCGACTGTTCATGTACACACAACAAAACACTGCAGGTTTTACAGAGGACAACAATTGGGTCCCGTACCTCATAAAACCGGTCATGCTGCAATCAGTACATTTATTGCCTATATAAAGGTGTGTGTAGAAACATTTTCTTTACATACGTCTACTAGCGGTATCAAGTCTAATTATCTCTACGTCTTACGTAGAGCGAAGCGCAATAAACACCAGTCGAACACGTACCGCGCTGTAATCACCCAATAGATAATTCAAATAAAATGTCCAATGTTTTTGTCTTCTTGTTTGTAAATTTAACATATTTACATACATGACATTGTAGTATAATCACAATATACACTCATTGTTGAGAAATATAAAATATAATCCACTCAAAACGGAAAGAAACGCCCATCAGAGGCTTGCGTTTCTTCTTGTGTCTAAAGCTCTAAGAAATGATTTTTTTTTATTTGTCGACAATGTGCAAATATGGTATTGTCTATAAATTACTGAAATTACTTGAATTTACAACCAGTGCTCGTGCTACATATATTAACCGATAGATATAAAAATAAATATAATAAAGGAAGATTAGAAATAAAGGAAACTAATGCAGACAAAATATATTACATGTATTTACAGTATATTGACAGCTAAAATGAAAAACGAGAAAACACCCCTTTGTCAGGAAATGGATGGACAGACTCGCTAAAGCTCCTCTTTCCCCCATTTCTAAGCATCGCCACATAAATTCTATATTTACCGTCAATACACCAATATTATCGAACTATATTTCCCCACGCTATGTTGATGTAAGGTGAGATTCACATTACAATATACTTGTATCGGTTATGCAACTCCTCTCACGTACGCCAGGTACATTTGCACTCATTTTCAATATTGAAGAATGTATTAATCGAAAAAGATACCGATTTAAACGAATAAAACAGGTAGAAGTTGTAAATGTAAAACTTGTGTAATCTCACTTTGAATTTGTTTCTTTTTAAAGTTATCAAACTTCATTGTGCATGGTTATTTTAATATTCCCAAGGAAATTCTTGTGCGTATTACAGTTAAGAGAATAATGTTATTTAAACATGATATTGATTCTAAAATGCAAAAAAGGTAAAAATTGTTTTTTGCAACATTTAATTATAATATTGATGTCATATTATGGAAATAGTCAAACCTGTACTAAGAGGTCACCTGTGGGACAAAGAAATGTGGTCTTTTAAGACAAGGTGAACTCTTAAAAGAGGTTCAATTCAAATGAAATTTTTCTATGACAGGACAAGAAAAAGGTGACCCCTGAATACAGACGACTGCTTAATAGAGGTGAATGCTTGGGCAGATTTGACTTTACATATTTATTATTGAAATTTACAGTTCCCAAAATAATGCAGTTATTATTCAAACTAAGTTTCTCCACCCCTAGGCATTGGTGAACTTTTTTCTATCCCTTTAAGTTCTTAATTTGGCTTTTTTGTTCACAAAGACATTAATTATTTGACTTTCCAATCTTATGACCTTTAGTGCACCTGATGAAGGTTATTACAGAAACGTGTACTATATTAGATATCTCCCTTTTAATTTTTTTTTTATATATAGTACTTACGTTTTGGAATGTTCATTATCAACATGTGTATTCTCTTTAATAATGTATGTCCCTTCTTTTATGTTTGTTTCAACAATATTTCAGTTATATCGTGGCGGTCAGCTTTATTGGTGGAGGAAACCGCAGTACCAGGAGAAAACCACCGACCTGTCGCAAGTCACTGACAAACTTGATCACATAACGCTGTGCACCTCGCCCTGATCGAGATTCGAACTCACAACAGCAACGGTGATAGGCGCTGATTAAATAGGTAGTTGTAAATTCAACTACCACACGATCACAGCCACGACGGCCCCCTTCTTATATGTAATTAAGAAATAAATCATGGAAGCCAGAATGTGTTGGGAGTTTTAACATGGATTGGCGGATATTAGTATTTTATCCCGAGCCAGAAGCGAGGGATAAAATTTACTAATATCCACCAATCCATGTTAAAACTCAAAACACATTCTGACTTCCATGATTTATTTCAATTCTGACATGTCTAAGAGTAGAAATACGATAGTCTACTTTGATTGGAAGACGGTAATTTATATTTACGTTTGCGGAAAATGTCGCACACAATTTATGCTGCCAATGGAAAAGTCAGTCACATTCACCGGCGCATGTGCGAATGAGATTATACCATCGATTAATCTTCTACTAAGCGAAAGAAGGAGGTCGTGTTAGAATTAGAAATATACATTTTATTTATGGATGACAGTTTTCGTGATTGTTTCGTGACATAAAATACAGACAATCAAGAGTTCAAATTCTAGACACCCTGATGTTGTTTTTTCTCGCAATAGAAATTGAGAAGTTACATTTCGCTTTTCTATATCGTGCCCTAAGTGACATATTCAAATCGACATCCATGAATAAAAACCAAATTCATATCCATTTCACCAATGATTATTTATTACATTACTTTCAATAATATTTCAGCGGGTGCCTGCTCATGTCAGATTTAAATAAACTATTGATTTAACTTTTGTTTTATTTTAACAGAAGGGAGATGCCTGCCAGGAAGGAAACCAGAAGGAATATCTTATTACCATTAGGGTATAAAATGTGAATACATTCACATATCGTTGAAAAATGTGAATGCCTTCACATATCGTCGAATATGTAACCATTCATAGAAAAAAAAATGCATTACAACGTACACAGCTTGGTTCCATTGCTGTTCGTAACATTTATTTTACATGAAAGTGGCGCCGAAAAGGGAGGTAACTATTGCACTTATAATGCGACTACCGAAGTCGCAACGTGTAAAGGACAATGGACTATGGACACGATACCAGAACTACCACCAAATGTAACCGTTTTAATTATATCAGACGGAAAATTCTCAAATGTAACAAGAAATACGTTTTTGAATTTGAAACAAGACTCCATAAAATTTCTGAAAATGACAAGTTGTGGTATAAAATTTATAGCTCAAGACGCCTTCAAGAATTTTACTAAAATGGAACATCTAGATTTGTCGAGAAATTATGAAGAATTAAGTGCTACAAATATTGCTGAAATGATGTCTCATAGTCTGAGTCATTCCAAGATTAGACATCTGTCTTTTAATTATATGGGATGGAATGAGTTACCACCGAAAATGTTTGTCGGCTTGATTAGTACAAATATAACGACAATTGAGCTGACTCATAACTTTATAGCACAAATTAAGGAAGACACGTTCCGACCTCTGAAGTCTTTACAAAAACTTGATTTGTCGTGGAACGGAATTACCGATATTGGGATAAATTTGACAGGTATGTCGCAACTGAAAAATTTAGGCCTAGCAGGAAATTGGTTTTTATTTTTTCCTAATTTTTGTGATAAAAATAACAAAAGTATTATTCCAAATCTGGTTGAACTTCATTTGGAGAATTCCAAAATATTATCGCTTCATAAACCCATTACTTGTCTTGATAACTTGGAGAATTTAAATCTGGCTGGTCTCTCACTAAGACTATTGTATGCCAATACATTTGCGCAACTTAAGAAATTGAGAAAGTTGACATTATCTAAACTTGGATCACAACTGTCTATAATAAATAGCACAGCTTTTAATAGTTCGTCCTTAGAAAAGTTAGCATTTTCCGTTGCTGTGGGATACCATTTCACAGAAAACAACACTCGCCATTTTAACCTTTCGGGGATTTTTATCCATTGCCGTAATCTTACACGCCTAGACTTGTCCTACAACAAATTAAAATTGTCCGATACAAATCTAATGAAAATGTTTCAGCCACTTAGCAAATTAAAAAGGCTCATTCTCCAAGATATGCATATGCATCACATTCCTGATAATCTTGGGGAAATATTTCCTGATCTGGAATATCTTGACCTTTCTAATAATAAAATTGAAACCTGGAACCGACCATTTGCGAACTTTGCTAAATTGAAAAACTTATATTTGAATGGCAATAAAATAAGCACCATCCACGATACGTCATTTCCTACGTCATGGATGACTGCTTATGGAACACTAAAAAAATTAAGATTAAATGGCAACCCATTTGTTTGCAATTGTGATTTGACTTGGTTCCGGCAATGGATAGATAGATCAAAAGGATATAATATCAGTACAGATAAAGTGGAGTGGCTCTGCTCTGACTCTAAGATAACGGTCCTGGAGTATCACCCTGAGACGTCCGCCTATTGTCTGTTAGTATATATAGTGACGTCATGTGTGGCCTTGTTTATTATTCTATTTTCCTGTTTTATTGTTTATACGTGTAGATGGCGCATCAGACTCAAAATATACAAGTGGCGAAGAAAACGAGGAAAGTATAAAAGGCTGTCTAATTCTGACCAGTGTCTCTATGACTGTTACGTCGTGTACAGTTACGGCGATATTAACTGGATCAAAACATTTCTTATTCCAAACATGGAAGATGTTTATAATCGCCGTTTATGCATAAATGACCGAGACTTTCCGATTGGTGTCGGTTTATCCAATCATATGATAAACAGTATAGAATCTAGTCGTGCCGTCCTATTTATAATATCCGATAATTTTACAAGAGACAAATGGTGTCATTTCCAATTAGACGTAGCGCGTCATATGTACGTCACAGAGGGGAAACCAATCATGATCCCTATTCTATTACAAAACATAAGTTTCAAATATATTACAGGATCAGTCTACAAAGCTATTTACAATATCAGCAGTTGTCTAAGGTGGACAGAAGGGAGGCATTCCGAAGAGCTCTTCTGGGCTGGCATCTTAGATGAAATTCCTATCTCAGAGGAATATAGCGACTTAAGAGACCTGTTTTCAGAACAGTCAGTGGACACTCTTGATTCAGGAATTCAAGAATCTTTGATGGTAAATAGTTAACTTTACTTCGCCAATGTGCTTCAACGATGCACGTAGATTTTTGATATGTTGTTAAATAAAAACATGTTGTTTGTTTTGATGTCATCTTGGTGACGAATACAGAATATAAGAGAGAAGAAAAAACCCACCCCAGGGAACTCTGTATTATATACCCGTATATAGAACAGATTTTCTATAGTGTGGGAGACAACATCTCCAGTACATGTCGAGCAAGTTTATATTAGTTTAAAATGTTATTGTAATTGTCCTTTTGTCCTCTTTCATTCAGTGACCATTGTATTATCTATCCTCTTTCGAATTACGGCCTCTGATGACCCATTTGGTATCTTCAAATTTACTTCGATAAATAAAGATTTGCTGAAGGAATCAATACGCAACTCGCCCTTCATAAGTACCTGTTTTTGGTTTGGTGTTTTGCCCACTAAACTAATTTCAGCTTATAGCCCTCTCCTATATTTCCTATGTTATTAATCGTATTATATTACCCTTCCATAGGCTCTATCACAGAGCCACCTTTTTTTTACCTAAATACAATATAAGTCAACTTGTTCTCGCCATATAAATAAGCAGTGGGCATCGTGATCATGCTCGTATGGTGATTGGTACTATCTAGGCAATCAGTGCATATCACAACTGACGTGAGTTTGAACCCCGTTCATGACGAGGTGTACACAATGCAACATTATGTGATCAAGTTTGTCAGTGACTTGCGACAGGTCAGTCGGTGGTTTTCACCCGGTACGCCGGTTTACTCCAGCAATAAAACTGACCGTCACGATATCACTGAAATATTGTTGAAAGTGGCGTTAAGCACCATTAACTAAATCAACCTAAATGGACCCCACTGGAAATTAACGGAAAATATTTCGTCGGTCATCCTTTGAGGATATCAACTTGCAAGTGCATGTTAACCTTGAAATACTTGTTTACTTTCATACTTTTAAATATGCATATTTTTTTAAACGACACTTGTATCGATTCCTACATCAATGCATTCCTAGATAAATGCTACCTTTGACCTTTACCTTCGCATGACTGCCACCAATCCTCATCGATTTAATTGATATATTTACAGTCCTTTGTTCTGTTATGTACTAAAACAACCCATTATTGGTTAATGCCTAACAAAGTTTCTTAAAGTGTATCATTATTCTGATTTAAATAAACGTCAGAGAAAACCGAAGGGGCAAGAAAGAACGGCCAATCCAGAGAAATTACAAGATTAGGTACACAAGGCACCGGACGAAGACAAGCAAAATAAAAGGAAAACAGAAAACTAAAAGAAGATGAGGACTGCATATAAGTTGGCATAGCCTGCTGTCCAATTATATTGGTTATGTACAATAAACATATTATCAAACTAACGAAAGACAGAAAAGGGGTGATCTCGGGTGCTTCAGAAGTGTTAGTTGTTCTTGCTTCACTATGGATCCCGTCTTGTTGCTCTTGTTTTAAATTCCAATGATGAGTCATGAAACAAGGACAAAAGGATTGTGAGAAGGACAAGGGGACATATCGTGATACATATATTCCGTAACGGGTAAGCAAGTAAGATAACGATCGTAACATGTTCGTATCTATGTTATTGAAAGTTTCTAATACGGTTGTTTCGAATCATATCAATTCCGACCACGTTCCGTCTTTTTGTGTCTTGACGTCTGAAATGTACGGTAGACGACTTCCGGTGTTTACGCTAGTACTGTGACAACGTCAGCATATTATAGTCGTAGATAAGTAATTGTAATATGGAGACACCAAGGAAACGGCTGGATAAATACTGGTGTTCGGTACCCCACTATCTGTCTGATATCACAAATATATAAAGGCAGATCGTTTTCCTTTCATGATGCTGACAGCAGCAAGTAAAGAAAGAAAACAAATTTGATTTTAAAGAAGCAATTGTCTCTGCATTGAAATCTTTGATACAAATAAAATAATTTAATTGATATCTGTCTTTCATAGAAAATGTTAAGATTTTTTTATGTTGACGATCGAACGCTAAAACGGCACATATCGATTGGAGTTTTTGTTGTGTATATTGATACCGGAAGTCCAGTGCTTTACAGTTCATCCAAATCACGTGATCTGGCAGACGAAAATAAGAAAATGTTGACGGAATGGAAATGATTCGAAACAACCGTATTGTCATAGATGTACATGATATAGAGGAGAAAACCACCGACCTGCCGCGAGTCACTGACAAACCTTATCACATAATGTTGTACACCTCGTCCTGAGCGACAATCACTTTCTCACATTTTTCATTGCATTTATTTGTGCAACTTTCTATGCTAAACCTTAATACATATACATTAATTACAAAAAGGTGCACTCGACTCGCAGCCGCAAGTGATAAAGTGTACCAGTTGCTTGCCCATTGTCGGTGGTTCTCTCCGGGTCATCCGGACTCTTCCACCACTAAAACTGGTCGCCATGTTATAGTTGAAATATTGCTGAAATTGACGTAAAAAAACCCAAAATCAAATCACATACATTAACATAAGCTTATACATAAAAATCCATAGAACATTTCACAAGCTTTAAATATTAAAATAAATAAATGAAATACACAGGAAGTATTTTGACGGTGTTACAATACAATAATATAATCCCCTACTAAGAGCATTATTTATTTGCCTCTTCACTATAAGTGAGACAAAAATCCTAAAATTTCACTGGCGAAGAACACTAAGCTACCTTGTATGTTGTTAATCAAATTAAGACTGTGACATGGAAATGGGAAATAATTCCACAACAAACCAGATTTATGAAATGTTCAACACAAATGATTAGAGAAAGATTATGAAATTTATACAACAAAAAAACATAACATAAATAAAATATGACCAAACAATCAATGAAGCGAATCGTGCGCACTACATTAGATATCTACATTTTTATTAATCTTTAAAAGATATTTTTCGAATGATGTCTTTGATATGACTGCATACTCCTATATGTCTTAAGTACATTTATCGATTTCGAGGAAACTAAACTTTTCTCTTAGTAGCTATTTCAAACGGACAACACATTGACGCCCTATATATGCAAACAATAGAACCCTATCTGTAAGTTTGGGCGGTTTGACATTTTTGTGTCATGCACCACATTATTTCTATTATCTGTGGTTACTAACATAAATTCCTGTTTGGATCGCTGGTAATTGGGTGACGGATCCAATCCACAGGGTTATGTTTATGATGTTTAACACCACTTTCAACAATAATTCAGTGAGGGTCCGTGTTATTGGTGGAGGGACCGGAAGTACCAGGAGAAAACCACCGACCTGCCACAAGTCACTGACAAACTTTATCACATAATGTTGTATCGAGTACACCTCACCTGAGCGAGATTCGAGCTAACAACGTTCATGGTGATAGGCACTGATTGCATAGGTAGTTGTAAATCCAACTACCATACATTGACGATCACAACGACCCCCAACCCACAGAGCTGCCCAGCACGTTCCATGTTGATGGATATAGGATGCTCTCACCATGGAGTTGTCGGGTTATAATATGGAAAACCTGACTGCGGATCATAGTTGTGAATGTATACGGAGAGTGTCATGCACCATACACGCTGAAGATCCAATAAATATACAGTGTATTTCTAATTATTACCGCTACAAAAGGTTAAATGTTTCGTCCCTACCCAATTCAGTGACAGTCAAATGTTGTCCTGTTTGTCCCGTTCCCCCTTCATTTCTGACTAGCTTAGATAATATTGAACTTATGCTGGTCCTAAGTAAGCGTGAACAAGTTGCGGCTGAACGTTAGGCAACAAATAATCTATCAATCATGTTTCAAGCAAGAGAGTGTTTCCAACAATTAAACGGGCCTATGAATATTCCCATGTTTCTGGTATCACTGCTTCGATTGCATACCGAATGTCAGTTTCATCACTAGATGTTGAAGCGATTTCATCAACAGTTATAGCTTTCGATCAGTTTTATTGGTGTTCAAACTTTGTTTTGTCTCAAGCAATTAACTTGTTAGTGCAATGTCGAAACGTAACAATTATCATCAATCTTTATTAATTATTGATTTGGTTTGGCTTGGTTAATGGTGTTTAACGCCACTTTCTACAAGTTATATCAATAAGGTTAGTTTTATTGGTGGAGGAACCCCGAGTACCCGGAGAAAACAACCGACCTGTCACAAGTCACTGACAAACTTTATCACATAATGTTGTATAAGAGTACGCCTCGTCATGAACAGGTTAGCGGTGATAGGCACTGACTGCAAAGGTAGTTGTAAATCTAACAACCATACGATCACGACCACGACGGCCCCTCCTATTAGTTATTGGTATACATTGATACTTTATTTCAATGGTTCAGTCATATCATGATAATCAGCTTTGTTTGTGGAAGAAACCGAGAACCACGAAACAGCCGTATGTCACTGTCGATATATAGCTAAATCCTTATGTATTTAAGTAATAGTTACCGACTGAGATCGAAGTGTTCACGCTAGATGAACACCTGAGCCCGTGCAAATTGTGCGCCCAGACCGCACGGGTGAGGGTATTTATCTAGCTTGAACCCGAGATCGATGTCGGTAACTGACTTACACTCTAGTGATATTGTTTATAACAAATATATAATATCAAAAATATTGAATTTACTTGGACATATTTAGCCAATTAAATGCAGCCTTTTTGTCATCGATAAGTCACTTGAACACCTGGCACAGTAACGAGGTGGTTCAAGCATGAAAACCTGGCACAGTGCCGAGGTGTTTAAGTGACGTCACTATTTTTCCTGGGCCTAAGACGCGAATTCTTTTGACAAATAGGTATTTCCAAAATTTGAATACCTATCGATAACAATAGAACTAGTGTGTAATTACTAGTATTCACTTTAAATACAAAATGTTTCAGGCGACTCCCTTGAATGATTGTTCACGTCCGCGTTCGTGTGTTACTAGTATTAACATCAATAAATACAATATGTGCCTGAGGCAAAGTTCGTTATTTATATGTGTAGTGTTGCATAGGGGAACAAAGAAATGTTTCAAGATACCAAAGGCGCAACCAGAAGGAAAAGGACAAACAACGATCTACAAAACATTACACAGAAAACTAAAGATCGAGCAACACGAGCCCCACTAAAAACCAGGCTGAACTGTCCATTTCCTTTGCATTGTTTATCCTTCTTCGACTGACGGCTTTTGAAGGGGGTTGATTTTCGAAAAGTTGAGAGGAATAAGACATACACATACCACGATGACTAATATAGATGTTAATATTATAGATAAACAACTATAATCTTGGTCATAACTATAAATAGAACTATGTAATTGACAGGTCAAAGATAAAATGGAAAAGAAGATCCGAAAGTAAATAAGAATGATTAACAAAATATAACAACAGAAGTATGTTAGTCCAGTAATGTATGACTCCGTCGTAATAGCCGCCGATTGGTTGAAAAATTCACGTGATCAGTTTAATGATAAAATGAAAAACCCAAAAATGGCACACTGTAGGAACAGTTCCTAAATCCAATAGAAACATCGCAGAAACAGGAAAAATCAATCCCATAACACACAAATACACAACTGCTCATTTTATTGGATTGATACAGGCACTTCAATAAAAAGTGGCGTGCTAAGGAGAGTTTGAAGATACCAAAAGGGGTAATCCGAATCCATAAATCGAAGGAGGGCAGGCAATAGGAAAAATCAATCCCCCTAACACACAAATACACAACTGCTCAATTTATTGGATTGGTACAGGCACTTCAATAAAAAGTGGCGGTGGTAAGGAGAGTTTGAAGATACCAAAAGGGGTAATCCGAATCCGTAAATCGAAGGAGGACAGGCAATATGAAAAATCAATCCCCTAACACACAAATACACAACTGCTCAATTTATTGGATTGGTACAGGCACTTCAATAAAAAGTGGCGGTGGTAAGGAGAGTATGAAGATACCAAAAGGGGTAAGGGTAATCCGAATCCGTAAATCGAAGGAGGACAGGCAATAGGAAAAATCAATCCCCCTAACACACAAATACACAAGTGCTCAATTTATTGGATTGGTACAGGCACTTCAATAAAAAGTGGCGGTGCTAAGGAGAGTTTGAAGATACGTAAATCGAAGGAGGACAGAAAACATAAAGTGAAATGATAAAAGGAGGAATAACAATCTATTAAAAACTACACAGAAAACTAAAGATGGAGCAACACGAATCCCGCTAGAAATCGAAGGTGGACTCAGTTTTGGTATTATGACGTACAATCGAAACAAACAAATATAGAAGCACCTATAATTTCCATTCGCTTCAGCATTCATATGTTTTTATTTGTTTTTCAATAGTCAGGAATTTGCATAGGAAACCCACCTGATATGGATGGTCACGGGATAACTACATAGAATATTATTTGACTATTTTATATCCAAATTAAGGAACAAAATAATAAATGTGACATAAATAAATAAATAAATCAAGAGACACTTTCATTTTTTCACATTCTATTTCCTTTTCATAACAGCAACACGAATATATCAGTTTTCAGAAAGAAACACTATCTATAATCTCGGAATTTGATGTGGAGCAATTATTGATGATGGCATTTATAAGACCACCCTTTTCATTCAAAAAATATATGACCCCTCCTCTTTCTTACTTCAAGGTAAACATCTTCCGGTCTGGTTTAAATTGATTTAGAAAAAAAAAACAAACTGTGCTTTAAAAATCCAATGTCAGTAATTTGGAGTTGAACATATTTTTATAATCCGCATTCGAACAATTATCTGTATTTTAAAGGCTTACTTTACATTTGAGAGGGGATGATCATGATGCCATTGCTACAGATGGCCGGTCTAGAGAACTCCGAATGCATATACAAAATCCAACGCAAACCGGAAGTGGCTGTATCCGTTTCAATGACTGAAAGTTTCACCAAGCCACGTTCGCTGTTTATTCTTGTCCAATTTGTCTGTACCGGTAGGTATATTTACATGTGGCAGTCGAAATGAGAAATATCTCGGGAATGTAACGATATAATTGGGTCAGCGAAAGGATCACAAATAAGCGAAAAATATTGAGGCGAAGTGGGGAAGTGGAAAAGGGCAGATGTTTACCTTGAAGTAAGGAAGAGGAGGGGGCATATATTTTTTGAATGAAACAAGTGTCTGTGTACCCTATTATGATTTCTTGTTGATAGCTCCGCATCTAGGAAATAAATTCCTGTACACCAACATAACATCAAAACCACAAGGATACCCAGATGTAGATGTCATCAATAGAAGTAGAGTACCGATTAATTACAGGCTATGGGTCGTTTCACACTCATTTTAGCGTGTGCTGTAATGCCATTATTGAAGACACTGTGACTGTGAAATGTAGAACAACAATAAAAGTGCTGTTCCATTACTTTAATTTGTGTCTTAATGTACGGGGGTCCGTTGTTGAACTTGTGATTAAGCTAATCATATGATTAGCCATAATTACATGATTCATTCCTAATCACATAATCAGTTAATTCAATGATTAAATATGATTAGTTAATACATTGATTAAAAAAGAGTTCAGCAACAAAATTTAATCATTGCATTAGTCTTTCTGGTTCATTTAAGCGAGAGGGGAGGTTTTGGCAAATAAAATGTATTTGTGTATTAGGGGTATAAAATTTCTAATATCGAATGCCTCTTTCTATGATTTTCCCAATGAATTCTAGAAATGTTCCGAAAGTGTGGTATTTGGTTCGTGTGAATCCTTTCTTACTAAAAAAACTGTAAATAAACGTTAGAGAAACCGAAGGGGCAACCAAGGATGGACAATCCAGAGAAATTGGCTTTGTTGGACACCACCATTTACCAAGACACTAAATTTTTCAAAAGACAGATATATATATTTACAATCATTCGTCGTTAGTCATGATATATAATTTGTCGTGAGGTACATATTTGTGTAAAGTTGAACTTAATAAAATAAACAGAATCTCAAGAGAAACACAAAGTATTTAGAAATGCGATACTTTGATGATTGTATTTTTATCTAGATGTCAACACCGATTAGTAAATTTAATACCTTTAATTAGGGGTACAGGTGGTTCCATGTCGGTAATTATAATGATCTATTTCCTTAAAGCCATTCATATGCGTCTGTTTATTTGAAACTCGAGGAATCGTTAGAGAAAATATACAATCAAAACCTGTATTAAGAAGTCACCTTTGGGACAAAGAAGAAGTGGCCTTATAAGACATGTGATCTCTTAAAAGATGTTCAATTCATATGAAGTTTTCTATGACAGGAAAAGAAAAGGTGACCTCTAAATACAGGTGACTGCTTAATAGAGGTGACGGCATGGACTTAAAAAAGACAAGATGATCAACATTAGTGCAGCAAAACTTTGTAAATAAACGTTAGAAAATACCGACGGTGTAATAAAAAATGGACAAGCTGGAGAAACTGGCAACATATGGTATATAAGACGGAGAAAAACAAAACACAACACAATATGTACCAGACACCAATGCATGCAAACAAACACAAACAACGTAAGCAAGACATGAGCCTTGCTATAAACAACGGGAGGTAAAGACAAGACGAACCGAACATCGTACGGAAAACAACGCAAACAAGACATGAGCCTTGCTATAAACAACTGGAGGTAAAGACAAGACGAACCGAACATCGTACGGAAAACAACGCAAACAAGACATGAGCCTTGCTATTAACAACTGGAGGTAAAGACAAGACGAACCGAAAATTCAGGTAAAATTGATATTTGAAGATTTTTTAGATCTACTAAGACGACAATTTATATTACTACAGCAGTCGTAGAAGCGGATTCCATTGATTATACTCGGCCGATTTGATTGGCTGATAATGCCATGTAAGACAAGGTCACGCGCAGCTTTCTTTATGGCTTGTCTTACATAGAAAACGCATCAAAACGGAAGAAAAGACGAACCGAACATCGTACGGAAAACAACGCAAATAAGACATGAGCCTTGCTATAAACAACGGGAGGCAAAGAAAAGACGAACCGAACATCGTACGGAAAACAGCGCAAACAAGACATGAGCCTTACTATAAACAACGGGAGGTAAAGACAAGACGAACCGAACATCGTACGGAAAACAACGCAAACAAGACATGAGCCTTGTTATTAACAACGGGAGGTAAAGACCAGACGAACCGAACATCGCACGGAAAACAACGCAAACAAGACATGAGCCTTGATATTAACAACGGGAGGTAAAGACAAGACGAACCGAACATCGTACGGAAAACAACGTAAACAAGACATGAGCCTTGCTATAAACAACTGGAGGTAAAGACAAGACGAAACGAACATCGCACGGAAAACAGCGCAAGCAAGACATGAGCCTTGATATTAACAACGGGAGGTAAAGACAAGACGAACCGAACATCGCACGGAAAACAACGTAAACAAGACATGAGCCTTGCTATAAACAACTGGAGGTAAAGAAAAGACGAACCGAACATCGTACGGAAAACAACGCAAACAAAACATGAGCCTTGCTATAAACAACGGGAGGTAGACAAGACGAACCGAACATTGTACGGAAAAGAACGCAAATAAGACATGAGCCTTGCTATAAACAACTGGAGGTAAAGAAAAGACGAAACGAACATCGCACGGAAAACAGCGCAAGCAAGACATGAGCCTTGCTATAAACAACGGGAGGTAGACAAGACGAACCGAACATTGTACGGAAAAGAACGCAAATAAGACATGAGCCTTGCTATAAACAACTGGAGGTAAAGAAAAGACGAAACGAACATCGCACGGAAAACAGCGCAAGCAAGACATGAGCCTTGCTATAAACAACGGGAGGTAGACAAGACGAACCGAACATTGTACGGAAAAGAACGCAAATAAGACATGAGCCTTGCTATAAACAACTGGAGGTAAAGACAAGACGAACCGAACATCGTACGGACATCACAACACGGATCTCATAATGTAAAGGCACAAAATAGGGGAAAAAACAAGCTAAAAAGATGAGCAACATGGACCCCAAAAAAACCGGGGGTGAACTCATGTGCTCGCGAAGGGCAAGCAGTTCCTGCTTCTTCTAAGACACCCGCCGTGCTACTTATATATATAGTGCGGTAAAAGTCATGGCAGTTGATGCTACTTACTATTACTAATAGTCTCAGATAACAAAAATCGACACGAACTAGAAAAAAGTGAGCGATTTTTCAGCTATATCATGGTGAGAACAAATAACATTTCAATGATATGATGATGATGTCTGCTTTGTACTAGATCAACACGCTTAGGTGAAGTTTTATATTGCTAGTATACTGAAACAACAGTCAGTGGGTATACATGTAGCTCCACTCACATTATCCTCATTCCGAGTCCACCAGAGGTTTTACTCATTCTCCTTAATGCTGCGTGCTTAGCGGGAAGGAACAAATACCAATTTGATAGTCTTTGGTGTGATCCGGCCGGGGCTCGAACCCCGATCTACCGCACTCGTGGCGAACACGATAATCATTATACCATCGATGCAGTTTGGAATAAAAAAGAGGAAATGTTTTCGTGCAAAGAAATAATTCGAGTGCTAAACAAGAGACAAATTCGCACTAAGCAATATTTTAAAAGGAATGAGAAGAATACACCACCCCACTTCATGAGTGATAACTAAAATAATGACTTTCTAGCAATATCTTCGTACATACTCCCTCAATAACGGGGTTTTATTTTTTAGGAGTATTTATCTTCACCTTCAGCAAATGTCATCTACATCGTGAACAACAAACATATTGTGGGAGTGCATACCGAACAGTTATTAAAAACAGCAAACCTGACTGGTAAAATCCGCGAAGTGTCTGAAAACCTTAACACGTGTGATTGGTATCGATGTGTGAACTCACATGGTGTTAGGCTTGTTGTCAATCACCAAGTCTCTTCTCACTACTACTATCTTTAAAAAGAAATTATATGGATGCAAGTGAACATGGATAGCAAAATGCATCTACATATAAATAGCTAAGAATTGGCGATGTTATTGCTGCTTGTCATCTGACAGAATATAAGACCGCTACAAAAGAGGGGGCCGTCGTGGTCATGATCGTTTGGTAGTTGGATTAACAAATATCGGTTATTGACTGATTTTGTCTGTTTATATACTTATGAATTTTGATTTTCCCTTTGTAAGATTGTTCGGAGTTCGGTAATTTTGTTATTACTCTTATTGCCTATCACCACTAAAGTTGTGAGGTCGAACCTCATTCATGGCGAGGTGTACTCGAAACAATATTATGTAATAAAATTTGTAAGTGACTTGCAGCAGGTCGTGGTTTTCTCCGGGTCGGTTTCCTCCACCAATAAAACTGACTAAAATATTGTTGAAAGTGACGTTAAGCACCATAAGTCTACCCTTCAACATGATCCTTACAATATCCTTATAAAGGCAAAAGTAACTAAGCACCCATGTTTTATGATGAGGTGGGTGCTGCCCATTCTCTTCTTTTCAACACTGTTTGCCGTTCTACATTGATTTAAGCTTATATGATCATGTCTAATAATCTAATAATACATTTCTCTGACGTCACACTATTGTTCGAACAGTGGAATATATTTAAGAATCTACACTTTATTCTTTTGTTTTTGAATATATGAACTTTAACCTTTAATAAGGCTTAAAAACGTGATATATATTTTTTGGGACATTCGGGTACCGAACCACTGCTGGGCTTTTTAAAGTCTACTTTGACTTTCAAAACTTCCATCTAAACACTCGGTTACGGTGACCACACTACTATACTCTATAATTAGTATATATAACTCTTGATAGTAAACTTTGTTAAAAAGCAATTGATCAATATATACAAGACACGATACAAGTATTTCAGATCTGGCATAATTTATGTTCAGAACTGACGAGTATTCTCGCAATACAAAAACAACCAATGAACCGACCGCAAGTAATAACAAATCAGACAGACCACAGGTGAACATTTGGGATACTTGAAAGACCTTGATATATCTAAATATAAACGATTCATTTCACTGAAAGACCTTGAAATATCTAAATATAAACGAGAATCGAAAGCACGAATGCCGATAAAATTTTGTTTAATTTTTGTTAATTGTGGCTTATTTAGCTTTCTGAACATTAAAAAGGTAAACATATAAAATGAAAACATTACTGCAGATGTATTATGTAAGAGAATACACTCCAACTTGTAGATTCTTAAAAATAATCAACTCGACCCTGACGGATGGAGTGTATTCTCCATTACCTCATTTTCTTTCAATCGTTTATGGAAACAATAACCCATAAAAATGTTTGACTTAATTTACAAAATGACCTTTATTACAATGTCACGCCCAAATCATTATTATAAATACAGGCAAAACAAACTGAGAAATTGTATGCACCATGTGACCTAGATTACGTTCATTACTATGTCAAGTTCAAACCATTATTATAAATACGAGCTAAACAACACGAGAAATGTATTCATCATCGATGATCATGTGATCGATTTACATGAAGGGAAAAAGTCGTTTCTATTGTCAAATATCTACCTGTATCAAATTTACCATGAGAGAGGTCAATGTCCTGATAAAAATGTTATTATTATACTTTACTCTAGTAACCGAGTAATAAATAACTAATTATTCTCACGGTATACTGCACGTAGTGATAATAACTGTTCGGGAATATGCACGTAGCGAAAAACAACTGTTGGCGCGTAACCGCACGTCGATATTTCATCGTCTGCCAATGCCAAATAATGAAATTTGTTAATTTCGTTGTTATTGTATTGATATGTTAATTGAAATGAAGCATGTCCATTAACAAAAACATATCTATCCTTTAACATTGGTACGTTGCTTCTCTATGACTTAATTATACCATTGTGTCCTTCCTGAAAAGTTAAATATTTTCGGAAGAGTCATTTCCTTCAGCCCTTCGATCTTTGGGAAAATACTCTTTCTCAATTTGATATTATGGATATTCACTGTTCATGAAGGTTATTTCAGTATATTATTATCTTTACTAAAAGTAAGTTTAGGACAAATTTGTTTACAAGAATAGGATTATTAAAATTAAAGACCCTGTTGCATGGCAAAACAGGCTGCATCAACCTTGCCGTATGTAACTTTTGTATCGTGATGCTCGTCTGTTTACACATTATATCAAGTTGTATATTATTGTCAAGACATTCTCTCACAAGATCATTTTCTCTGTGATATAATACACAAATCGGTCTCCTGTTCATAGAGATGGAGAAGGCTTTCCATCTGTTCCTTAGTCCAAACAACATCGCTACTCGTTTTCCTTTTGTCTGCAGCCATGTTTTATATACCATGTGCTTGTGTTTGGTGATGTTGTTGTGAACTTCATGACCTCAAACCACGACCTCTTATTGGTCAGAGATAAACAGTTGCAGGATATTTGCTGTACAGGATAGCACATGTGTGCATCATGCAACTTTTGATACAGAGTAATAATACTGTATACTAAGTGATTAACGATGTTTTTTAAAACGAGAGGACGTTTTTCAGTCATCTCTCATCGAAGGGCATCCTGAGATGAGAGATGACTGAGAAACGTCCCAAGGATTTGGTAATGTGACGTCATTATAGCGTTATAATAGAAAACAGCGATATTACTACGCGTCCTTGACAACGCTTAGCGATTAGCGATTATTTGAATTGTCTCAGCGCTAGCGTGATATGAAACATATTGGTTTTAAACATCAAAGGGAAAATAAACAAAATAACGATAAATGGTATTTTTTGGTTTATGAAACTTGCTTTACTGTGTAGCATAGCCTTAAGATAGCTTCTAGGTATCTACAGTGAATACTGAATAAACATATATATTTGAGTCCTATATAATCATTGATAATTTAATCAAAGGAAAGTTTCCGTAGCATCTGATTTCACCCCAGGTTTTTACTGTGGTTCGTGTTACTCGATCTTTAGCTTTATGTGTATGTTTTATAGATCATTATTTGTCCTTTTATACTTTTCCTTTTGGCCATTGTGTTGTCTGTTCTTCTTCGATATACGGATTCTGATAACCCTTTTGGTATTAAACTCTTCTTATGGATAACAATTCCACTAATATAAAAAAAACGAACTACATTTCACCTCAAATCAGATCCACGACATTTAATAACACGGGACTGGTTAAATGATTAGCGAAATTATGAAGAACTTCAAAGTGCTTGGCATTTTAATTGTTCCGTTTATGTGGAAATTGAGTATATAGGTGGGTTTATACTCCGGGTGCGACAGCGATGGGACGGATTTGCGATGTCGCTTTCAACATCACTATCCCATCGCAGCGACAACGCACGTCATCGCAGACCATCGAAAATTTTCGTCGCAACGGTCATCGCAAGCTGTCGCAGCAAAGTTAAAATTATTATATCTTTTTAGCGATATCGCTAACGTCGCTGAGTAATTGCCATCTGAAATCATAAAAAAATGTTGACGAAAATCATTAAGCAACACGAACTGAAAACGATAGTAGCGACGCGACAAAAAGGCAATGATTTCGCAATAGTATCGCTTCTCCATCGCAACAATTTCATTGCTCGTCGCATCGCTGTCGCACCCGGAGCATAAATCCACCTTCAGAAGAAAAGAGTCGAAATTGAGACATCCGATGAAATAAAAAAAAATAGTGAAAGAAACATTTTCATGTGGATTTTAAGATATAATGAAGGAATATATTCATTTTTAGTTCAATTCATAGTTCGTTCACTGTCATAATTTAAAAAAATCAGATTCCATGATATCAGTTACAACATGTTTCAATATGTAGGAGGGTTCATGTCTTATTTACGTTATATTTTTGTTTGCGCATAGTGGTGTCCAACACTTATTGTGTTGTAGGTTTTCTTTTTAAAAAATTTTCGTAACGTAACGCTTATATTAATCTGCTTCTTAAAAAAGCACATTAAAAATTGACAATAGTCATTAAACATACTCAATTCATTTAACATTTGTTTAAATAGCTGAAAAGAAAAGGAAGGAAAAAAAACAGAAAAGGGAAATTGTGGGTTGCACTCTGAATATAAAATCACATGATGTATCTGAGTTTTATTATTTTTTTTTACTTTGCGATGTTTTATAAAATTCACGTAGGCCCTTTGTATATCAAATTATGATGGACAGCATTTCATTGGAGAAAAAAAAAAACAGTCAAAGGGAGATAACTCAAATCACGATAACATTAACGCATTTTTTTCTAAATTGTGCGAAGCTTTATTGTTACAATGACGTAATATTTTATGGAATAATGAATCCATTATAAATTAGTCAGTGCTTTACTAAAGTATTAAATTCAGTATACAAATGTAGATATATACTTTAAGGAGCACGACGTGTTTCTAAGATAATCGTCTTCAGGAACGCTTAAATTCAAAAGATTGGAAAACCAAATAAACTCAATCCTATCCTTAAAGGGCACCCCTATATAATAAATCACTGTCTATAAAGGGCACCCCTATATAATAAATCACTGTCTATAAAGGGCAGTCTCATTTTTTCCCAGTAATGCCACAGGCGCTCGTGGCACGCACTTACCACCCCCCTTTTTTTCTAACGTTCTGTTTACAAATTTATTTTCAATACAATTTCTTTATTTCTTTATTATTTCATCTCTTTTTCCTTATTTTAACTTATTCGTGTCAATATTCATACAATCTTATGTGAACATCAAATTGCATGTGTCGATCCTATATAGATACTAATAATCCACAAGGCATGCAACTCGGCAGGTTTAAAAATCGTACCCCTGCTCGCTTCGAGTACATTTATTGTACCTTATTTCCATTATGGCATTCAAACTAGGACATGTATCCATTCCTAAAAGACGCATCTTTTTGCCCCTGTTTTTGTGTTGTGCATACGATAACTCAGTTGTCCAGAAATTTAAGATTTTCACACATTTATTGACAAATTTTTCGTATAAGGAATGTTTGGAACTTTTCTGACCCTATCGTTCGTTGAAGTTAATGCAGTGGTACGTCACTTCCGTCATCTGTGGGTCCTTATACGAAAAATTTGGCAATAAATGTGTGACAATCTTATTGCTCTAACATAAGCAATGGGATTGGGAACAAGTTAAAACAACATTATAAACGCCCTCTCCCTACAATTTACAACATAGCATAATACATGACAAAACTCAATCAAATAAATATTAGAACAATATATAAGTGAAATTAACCTTTTACAAGAAAGACAAAATAGATTTTACAAAGAAGAGGGGAAAAAGAACTAGTGAAAGTAACACCTGCAACAATCAATCAAACCTATGACTGTTACGTATGAACGTTTGAACTGCTGTAAAAATATCAACATTTTGTAGCTTGTTCTCGTTATGATATAACTGAAGATTGCTCATGTGATGTGATGTAATGTGTACATGTATAAAAGACCGAAGGTGTAAACGTTGTTCCTTTATTATGCTGATTTGGAGTTGGCTCTTGATGCCATTCCTAGATGTTAATATAATATAATGAAATGAAATGAAGAACAAAAATACAACTCTGTCGGAACAGTTCCAAAAGCCATTAGAAAATTCGATAACTGAAAAATAGTTGAAAGTGGCGTTAAACACCACAATTCTTTCTCTCCCTCTCTTACGCACGCACACACACCTTAGTGTGGTGGTAAGAAAATAAGAAAAATCATTTGTTTTACTTGATTTGTACAAAAATAAGTTTGAAGACATCAAAGGGGGATAATCAGTGACCGTAAATCAAAGGACAGACAACTCAATAGCCAAAATAAATAGGACAAAAGAACAAACACGTGTGCATGTTTATTGTCCGTAATTCAAAGGACAGATAATACAATAGTTAGAAGAAATATGATAACAGAACAAACACGTATGAGTAAAATGACAACTCCACGCACATTATAAAGAACGCAATAATCTTGAACATCATACATAATATATTTAATCTTATTTTATGGAAAACAATAAAAGCACATAAAGAAAAAAAAAGGAAAATATTGTTTAGCTGTCTGGAGTACAGCCCTTTGATTCCATTTTCTTCCAGTATCCCAGTGTGTTTGAAGTTGTACACCCTCGTGGTCCTCCGTTATGGATCCTGGCATAGCTTTCACAGTTCATGGGACATCCGCTGAATTTTATATATCTTGCCATGTATCTTTGAACACAGTAGTAAGAACATGTGTAGTCTTTAGTGCATGCTTCATAATCTACAAAAATATAATAATAGAATAGGTTCAGGTTCACGGTGTTTAACGCCACTTTCAAAAAAAAAAAAATTTCAGTTATAACGTGGCGGTCAGCTTTATTGATGGAGGGAACCGGAGTATCTGGAGAAAACCACCGACCTTCCGCAAGTCATTGACAAACTTTATCACATAATGTTGTATCGAAGGGGATTCGAACTCACAACGTTAGTTGTGACAGAAACTGATAGCATAGTTAGTTGTAAATCCAACTACCATACGATCACCACCACGACGGCCATTTAGTAAAAAAATGCTTAGCTTAACAAGGCAATTAATGCGCAACTAGTGGCTGCATTACTTATTATGAGTGAATGGGCATTGTTTAGCTCCAACTGAACAATATTTCAGCTATATCGTGACGAATACGGGTTATATATTGATGAGATGATAATGTTTGCTTTGTACTAGACCAACACGCTTAATTTGATTTCTATAGTGGTAGCTTAACAACAATCGAAACAACAGTCCGCGGATAGACATGTCGCTCCACTCGGACACATTATACATTGTGAATGAATGAGCATTGCTTAACGCCAATTGGGCAATATTTCAGTTATATCATGGCGAGGACGAACTACATATGTTTGCGATAATGGTGCCCACTTTGTACTAGACCACAACAAGGGTAGGATGTGACAACTTTAAGGCATTGCCATTTTGTTCTTTATCACACAGACGATAACAATGTAGATATCTAATTTAGTGCGCACGCGCAAAGGTGAGAAAGCCAAATAATGAAAAAGTTTTCGGGAGCAAAAAAAAAAAAAAAAAAAAAACCGAAAGGGGACTAATCAACATTGCCAAAATTGGCTAAGGTGTTAAATTAGATATCTACGTTTATATTGTAGATGCCTCAGAGAGATGAACCTTGCCATGGGCAACACGGAGAGCGTTTTATAAGGAACAGGAACTGCTAGCCCTTCGGAAGCACCTAGGTTAATCCTCGTTTTCTGGTAGGGTCAATGTTGCTCATCTTTTAACTATGTGTTGTGTTTTTGCTTTGTTCGTCTCCGCTCTGTGCCGTGTGCCCAGTCAATGCTTATGTCTGTTTCTCTTGATTGCCCCTTCGTTTTCGCGAACGTTTATTATTTTTTTGTATCTGCTTATTTTGCAAAAACTAATGTCCTCATTAATTTTTACCTCCGCCTGGACTACCACAATCTGTCCAATAACCTCTTTTAATTTGGAAAGGTCCACAGGACAACGAACTAACATCCATACGACATCCTATGGGCTGGCAGTGCGTTTCAACCTATTAAAAACACAAAGAAGTTAATCTCCGGATCATACAAAGTCGGTCAGTAAAATAAGTACGCTCCATAGTTTTGTCATTGTTCTCTTTCTTCCGTTAAAAAACCTGCCCCAAATATATAGTGGAAATAATATATGCAAAATACATCACACTAATTTAAACATAGAATGACGTGTTACCTGAAACACTTTTATTATTAACACACGAGAATACTATTATGAAAGGAAAGTTTAAACAGTGAAGATCACCATTTCAACAATATCAAGAAAACAATCCTCTCAAATCATTGAACACAAAAAATACCATGACATATGGAAATACAGGTCCTGCTTTACTACGGGCACTGGGAGGGTGTTAAACCCGTGAATGAGATCCCATTCTGCTTTTCTATGGGCACAAATCTGAGAGAGTGTTAAACCCGTGAATAGAATCCCATACCTTTCCTCTTGATAACTTGGTCTAAAACGGCAATACAGATATAAACAAACATTTGAAAAAAAGCATTCTCATAGTCGCTTCCATTGATATAAAAGCAAACACTATCATAGAAATTAACAACACATAAACTTGAACAGTGCAATAACAGTGTTGGTATATGCTGAACGTTAGCTCACTCTCAGGTAACGAATGTGGAATCTTTGTGCTAAAGATTATTACTCTTAGTACTAAAACATCATGTAATTATACCCTTTAATTATAAAAATCTCCCTTTTTTGTTTTGTATATGTTCTACGTTATAGGAATATGGTTAAAAGTGGCTTTTGACAGCTATAATCCTACATTATAAACGAACACATGGCGAGGTGTACTCCATATTATATACTCACATTGTGTGATAAAGTTTGTCAGTGACTTGCTGCCGATCTGTGGTTTTCTCCGGTTTCCTCCACCAATAAAACTGACCACCATGATATAGCTGAAGTATAACCATATAAACGAAAATCATGTCAATACTTTTGTAATATCGCAGTCAGGAATTGTAATATTTCCCCATCAGAGTATTTGCTTTAATGTCATTCCATTCAGACTAATTTAGATTGACTTCAAAATATTCAGATGAAACGTCACTAATAACACAAACAGACACATTTCATATATTTTACAAACATTTACAAGACAGGTGACATTCATACAATATTGAATCACATAACTGACAGATGACCTACATACAATTTTAAAGAACTTACCTGACAGATACAGTCCATACATTTTGGGGAAACTAAGTCATTTGGTTGAACTAAAATAAAATTAAATCATATATTGATATGTATGTACTTGATATGTATATACATTTATTTTAATAGAAAATCGTCAGTTTCATACGAAATCTACTGCGGGGCCATCGTGGTCGTGATCGTATGGTAGTTGGATTTACAACTACCTGGGCACTCAGTGTCGGTCACCACTAACGCTGTGAGTTCGAATCCCGTTCATGGTGAGGTGCACTCGATGCAAATTTATATGATAAAGTTTGTCAGTGACTTGCGGAATGTCGGTGGTGTTCTCCGGTATCCAGCGTCAATAAAACTGAAAGCCACGATATAACTCAAATATCATTGAAAGTGCCCTTAAACACCATAATGGTCACCTCATCCCGAAATCTACCAATCTCAGTCAATGAACAATTGTAAAATCTTACATGCACATTCTTGGTTGTAGTACCGTATTTGTGGAGACAGAATCGACAATTTGCTTTCTGAATTTTAATATAACTTCTATGTCATATTTTTAGTAAAAGGGTAAACAATACTTTCAGTCTTTACAATTAGTCTATATGTAAAAAGATCTCTTTAAAAATCAAATAAGTCATTTTCCGAAATTTAGTGCTGAAGAATGTTTATCAAAACTCCCAGAAATATAACTTCACTAATGGAACAGGAACTGCTTACCCTTCCGGAGCGCATGAGTTCACCTCTCCTTTTTAGTACGGTGTGTGTTGCTCAGTTTTTATCAAAATATGCATAATTTTCATATTGGCATAAACTGACTTAAAAATAATTCACAGTAAACGCTTTTTGATTGGCTGAACAATCTGTTTCAGCCAATCGAAAAGTTCGTTAGAACTCTCTCAATTTTCAAGTCTATGGCGTTTGTGAAGGATGCAAAGGGGATTTCTTTCAAAAACTGACTTAAAGGGCATATAAATTGGCGAAAGGTAAGAAATGTTAACGTAATTTGAATGGATGAAAGTATTTAGCTAGTCAAAATGACTCGTTTACGCATGGGAAAGTCTGTACACAGATGGGAAGTGGTCAACCCAGCAAATGTACGACTTTTTGTTGTGGTTCGTGTATGATACCTCAGCAGTTCGGAGGCCTACGCTAACAATTGGGATCTCTTTGGAAAGGAAAATTAGTTGACTTTCGACTGGTGAAAACATTTGTTGAAAATATTAAGACGTTCCGAAGTTACGATCAATTTAACACGACGACTTAAAAAAATGGAAGCAAGTGAGTTCGTCCCCTTGTAGTATTATATAGTTTTTTGTGTGTTTTTTTCGGACGCACCTAGCCCCTGTGCGCATTGCCATATAGCTGCAGTTAACATTTGAGATCATTTTGAGTTATAATAAAACCGCAATTGACCATTCATGAAATTTCCATTTTTAACAACAGCAGCAATTAAGAATGTAGGGCCGGTCTGTCAGACACAATTTTGAAAGGGCACCATCCAATGAATATCCCAGCCAAGTTTTGTTTAATTTAACAATAAGCCTCATACACATAAACTTTATGCATATTTTTTTTATATTCGGACCTCGAACCTATGATCAACGGCACTAGAGGCGCCATTACATCATGGATGCATCAATTATTTAATGAAAACACCTTTACGTATATTATATATATAATTACATGTATACTAGATCATTATGTAAGTATAAAACACAGGTGCACATGTATATCAAATATTACAAATTAAAAATCCTAACACATTTCAAACCGGAATATTTAATATCGAGTTTATGAAAAGGAAGTTTAATAATAAGAATAAAATATGTTTAAACAATAAAGGAAAGTTTAAACAGTGATGATGAACAAGTAAATCAATTTAATATCAAGAAAAACTAACATTATGACCTCTCATTTTGTATCATTATTTAAAACTTACCTTGGGACATAAAAGGAAAAAGTAATATCAAATAAACTGGAGGAGACATTTTAACAAACATGATTAGTGTTGATTCTAACGTTTAACATTAAGGAAATATTGTATTTAATTAATTTATTTGGTATAGCGTCAGGATCTAATTTGAACAAAAATAAAACAAAAGGTTTATGGTTAGGAGCATGGAAAGATAGAAAAGATAATTAAAGAATCTTGTCTTGGTATCCTCCTTGTAAAGCTTAGAACCGGACTCCCAAATTCCATTCTATCAATTCTATTTTCTCTCACAAAAATCCAAATTCAGCGATCTATCGATTCCGCCAAAAACGCAATGATGTCCGATTATGTACCACACCATTTGGGCTTCAGTCACATTGATCATGAAACATTTGTCCGTGAACATAATATTCCGTTGGCGAAAACCTTGTTTACTAGCAATGAAAAATCAGCCGTTTTGGTGCTTGATGGAACTTATATCTACATACAAAAAAGTTCCAACTATAAATTCCGGAGAGTTAGTTACAGTCTGCATAAACATTGACCCCTCGTTAAAATGATGGTTATTGTTGCGTCAGACGGGTATATATTGAATGTCCTAGGGCCATATAGAGCAGATGGAAAAAACAACGATGCTTGTATAACCAAGCGTATACTAGGAAGGAATGAAGAAGGAATTAAGAACTGGATTCAAAGCGAGGATGTGGCTATCGTTGATCGTGGTTTCAGAGACGCCACTAAATTCCTTAAAATGCATGGCCTTCAGGTTGAAATGCCGTCCTATTTGAAAAAAGGTACATCACAACCTCCAACTGACGAGTCAAACATGTCACGGTTGGTCACCAAGGTTCGCTGCGTAGTTGAAGGTGCTAATGGTAGGATAAAACACTGGCGACTGCTCGACAAAGTCATGCATAATCACTACGTTACGTCTATAGGAGACTTTGTACGGATTGTTTGCGCAATATGCAATGATAACAGACCACCATTACTCAGCCTCGATGCAGAAGGTGAGGCTTTGGCACAGCAGATACTTGTGCGAGCACGCATGGAAAATCATGTAACATGTTTGGTTGAAGAGGGAAATCTTGTTAGGAGGAGATCCAAGTACGAGGCAATCAACTCTTTTGACTTGACAGATTTCCCAGTTTTGACGATGGACGATTTACGAGATTTGACAATGTGGGTATATCAACTAAAGCAAGCTCCACAGTATACAAGAGAACACATTGAGCCAGACTATGAACTATTCTTAGTGAAAGACGAACCTAATTTAATAAGATGCAAAATTCAATCTAGACATACAAATTCAGCTGTTCATACTTTATGGGTAGAATTCAGCTCAAGCAATGTTACTGGGTGGTATTGCACATGCAAGATCGGTGCCAGGACTGTGGGATGCTGTGCCCACGTGACGAGTGTTGTTTGATATTTGGGCTATCAAAGATACTCAGAAATGAAATCCATTCAGTCATCCAAATTCTTGTCAATTGTCACAGATGCTAGTGATTTGCCAGTAACAGACAGAGAAAGTGATGATGATAGTGCTGTGGAGGAATGACGTTTTTTGCTGAAGAATTAATTTCGATATATCTGACTACATTTTATCAATTTTAACAATTGTTGATTATTCCTAAATCTAAATAAAAATAGATCTCCGCACTTGCTCCTCTTTTTCATGCGGTCGTATCATGTCACAGCGACATGTTGCGACATGATACGGCCGAATGAAAACGAGGAGCAAGTGTGGAGATTTAATTTTAGTTAGATTGATCCTTATAAAGCAAAACCGAACTACCTTTGAATTGTATGTATTTATATGTATTTAAAATTGTTTACTAGTTTTTAACATCTGTATTTCGAGTAATACATGTGATTGTTGATCGAGATACTGTATATTGTCGAGTTTTTTTGTTTCTTGTCGGAATACTATGCAATATCATTTTGGATGATTTTCATTTCCTACCAATAGCCATATGTTCATTAAGTTTGACCCATGTCTGTCTGCAAGACTGAAATACACATCTTTTCAGGGTTTGCTTCTAGTTGCTAAGGGTAAAATTCTACCCATAATCTATCTTAACTACTTAGAATAATACTTCTTGGGGCACTAGGAATTAATTCGTATACAAAATACTTTGAATTCATGATCTGGAAGTCATTTTATGTAAAATGAAACATATTTTCCTTGTTGCTATGGGTTAAATCCGTTGCTATGGAAAGTACACATTAAAAATTGTTAAGAAATATTTAGAAATGATAACCTTCATATCTGTCTAGCGAGAAAGAAGAACATTTTCAAGATCATTGATTGTTTGAATATTGAGAGTAAATTATGGACTGAAAGACACACAATTTCACTGTGCATTTCTGGTTGCTAAGGCTAAATTTGTTGCTATGGAATCTCACAAAACTTTTGTTACCTCAAATACTAAGTAAAGTATTAATAGGTACACTTTAAATCAATTCTGAGCACAAAAATACTAGAAATTAGTAAACTTAAATCTATTTAAAGTAAAATGGAACACTTTTTTGCCTTGTTGCTCTGGGTAAAAATATGTTGCTATGGAAGTTCCACACTATCTATTTGACATTGAATTATAAGGGAAAATATCCTTCATATAACATAATTAAAATTTTAATTCATTTTCATGATTATTGAGTTTATAGTTGTTTAAAAGAAACTTCTGGACTTAAATGCACGCACATTCAGTGTAAATTCAGGGTTATGTTGATCTTGGTTGCTAGGTAACCAAAGTAAAGGTCAGAACAATTTTTTCATCCATTTCTTTTAGTTTTAAGGTCATCCCTAGCACATATGCCAAAATGGAGATTTTTTAAGAGGAAGCCAAAAATGCCCCTTATCCTATCTTGTCCTTTGGTATTGGTTTTGTAGAATGTATAAACATTGTTGGTTTTAAGAACACAAGATGATATTTGGCATCCTATTTATGTAAAATTTGAAAAAAGCGTTAAATTTATGGAAATCCAGACATTGTCTTTATTAGAAAAATCCATTGTTGTTAGCGTATTAGCCTCGTCAAAAATATGGTATATTGGTAGTGTCTTACATATGTCAACACATTATATTTGTAAATTCCAACGTCTAATTTTTTATTTTGTATGGAACTCTAAATAGGAGCTACTGGCCCGTAAAACTATGTATTTAACTAAAAATTCAGGTGGTTTAAATATTGTTAATATTGAATATAAATTATATGCTTTACGTTTGAAACATTTCAAGAAATTATTCTTAGTAGAAATATAAAATTTGTAAACTTTTCAATATATTGGATAGGTTATCAGTTAAGGGATTTTAAATGTTAGCTTAGCGTCACTATCTGTTCCACATAGTGACCTTGTATCACCTTTTTATAATAAACGTTTAAAGGTACTGAATATTTCTAAAGATAAATGTAATGATGTTGTATTAGGACAATACAATACGAAAACTTTATACAATATATTATTAGATAGTGATAAACATGTTATTAAAATAGTAGAACGAAACGTTGATATTGATCTATATTCTTTTGTATTCAAAAATGTTTTTGATAAATTGATAAGCAAGTTTTCTAGAGATGTTATGTATAGAATTATTCATCAAATTCTACATGTTAATATTTTAAAGTTTAAATATAATATTTCTAAAACGTATACATGTGTTTTCTGTAATGAAGTAGAAATTGTAAGACATTTGTTTTTTGAATGTACTTTGTACTTTTAACTCACAACTGTTATTATTAATTAAAAATTTAATATTTGCTTTGTCAAATGGCATTATCTGTTTAAATTTTAAAAAATATTGTACTTCAAGATATTGATATGATAATGACAAAATGAAAAGTATAATGTTATTGATTATATCTCTATATTGTAAAACTGTTTGGCTAAATAGAAATGTGAAAAAATTTGAAAAGAAAAATGTAAATTCAAATATATTATATATTATTTTTTTTATCTCAATTAAAATTGAGAATTTTGGCAGATTTTGAAAGGTTACCAATAATGAAATTTAATGAATATTGTAACAATAATTTATTCTACAATGTTAAAGACAATGTATTGAATGTAACCTTTTATTGAAAGGAACAGATCATTATGTGAAAAAATATTGTTAATTTATCTGTGATATTGCTGCTACTTATGTAGTATTTTATTATGTATATATATGATTTTATCTAAATGAAGTGTTTAAAATATATTTTTTTTAAATTTTCTTTTAAAGGAAAAGTTTTAATGCAGTATTTCCCAGTCACGTGATCTATTATGCATTGTACAGTGCTACTTTATTTTAACCGAATCATGAATACAACAGAATCCTGTATAAACTGAACTTTATACCAAGACAGCATATTTCTTATTGTACGATGTTGCATTTATTTGACGACCTATGATTGGATAAAATCATTCCTTAAAATAACGATAGAAGGCAGAGCCATATATGGAAATCTAGAGAATAAGATTAATACGCTTTACTGGCCAGTGGAAAATTCCATTCCAAGAAATAACGATACACACCGATGCAGACGATAGATAAACGTGCAGTTACGAAACGATGCAGACGGAAAATTAGAGGTCAGTGGGCGGTGCTTAACTTTGTCTGGTGACCATTACGTCTTTAGCCTTAGAACTTCCAAGAAAGTCCGTCAAACATAGTTCGCGGAAAAACTTAGTTACTGCTTCAGGTTATAGATCAGCAACATCGTACAAAAATATTCTAAGTTCCCGTGACCGACTATGATTACGGTATTTAGATAGTAAGTAAATAGTTGAAGGGTTCGCTAAAGCGCTCACCCTTCAACAATTTACTGACCTTCTAAATAATCATAGTCGGTCACTAGGGAGCTTAGAACATATATTGTATTTTGCAGTCCCGTGATCTATTATACATTGTACAGTGATACTTATCTTAACCGAATCATGAATCCAACGAAATCCTACATATTTTGAACGTTAAATAAAGTTCTAATGTAGCAATTCTGTAGGATCGCGACGTTCAGGAGGTTACATATGCCATAAGGTTAATCTCACAAATTGTTGCGTTTATAAAGCAATAAATTTCAGTGTTTACTTGTTCAAACATGCTATAGGTTAATGTAGGACATTTTTTGTCAATTTAATCTGTCTAAACGGAGCACCTATCTATTCTAAATTCCAATCACAAATGCTTATCCCAAAGGGGGTGGGGGTGCGTAGGTTTAGACAGGTGTCACTATATGTAATATGATGCTTATATCTATATTTAAAACATTACGTGTATATCTACCATTATCTATAATTATTGCTTATCATTTAAGACCATATTTGGGGAATATTTTAGCCATATCTTTGCATGATTGTTGTTCTCAAATATATTGAAATCAATGAAAGAATGATGAGTTAAGACATAATTTAGATTGATTGATTGAGCATTGCTTAACATCCAGCCAGCAGTATTTCAGCCATATTCAGGACGAGAACAAGCTCAATGATGTATAAAAACTATATAGAAATGAGGGAAGGGATGGGTAAACGACTTTTCATTTCCACTAAGAAATGTGGAGGAACCATTTCGTCTTTTGTAACGGCTACAATGCGCCTAAGCTTTTTGGAAATATGCAAAAGAGGTATTTAGCGTACATGGAGCGTTGCACTCTCTAAACACGTTACCAACTATGGTTCACGCTCAGGCTTTCTGTATTAAAACCTGACAGCCTCCATTGAGAGGCCTCCTTTTCTCCCGTCGGACACGCACAGGGCAGCTCTGTGGGTTTGAGCCCTGTGAAATTTAACAAGTATCCGGTATATCAATTTAGGTATCTAATTTGGAACGCACGACCGGAGCTCGAATCTATGATCAATGGCGCTAGAGGCGCCATTACACCATCGGTTCATCCATTATTTTATGAAAACACCTTTACGTATATTATATATATAATTACATGTATATTAGATCACTATATAAGTATAAAACACAGGTGCACTTGTATATGAAACATTACAAATTGATAATCTTAACACATGTCAAACCGGAATATTTAATTTCGAGCTTATCAAAAGGAAGTTTAATAATAAGAATAAAATATGTTTAAACAATAAAGGAAAGCTTAAACAGTGATGATGAACAATTAAATCAATTTAATATCAAGAAAAACTAACATTATGACCTCTCATTTTGCATCATTATTTAAAACTTTCTTACCTTGGGACATAAAAGGAAAAAGTAATACCAAATAAACTGGAGGATACATTTTAACAAACATGATTAGTGTTGATTCTAACGTTTAACATTAAGGAAGTATTTTTACTTTCTTTTAAAGGAAAAGTTTTATTGCAATATTTCCCAGTCACGTGATCTATTATACATTGTACAGTGATAATTATTTCAACCGAATCATGAATACAACAGAATCTTTATAAACCGAACTTTATACCAAAACAGCATATTTCTTATTGTATTTTGCAGTCACGTGTTCTATTATACATTGTACGGTGATACTTATCTTAACCGAATCATGAATCCAACGAAATCCTACATATTTGGAACTTTAAGGAAAGTCCTAATGAAGCAATTATGTAGGGTCATGACGTTCAGAACGTTACATCTGCCATAAGGTTAATTTTACGAATTGTTGTTTATAAAGCAATACATTTCAGTGTTTTACTTGTTCAAACATGATATAGTCTAATATAATACATTTTTTGTCAATTTAATCTGTCTAAACGGAGCACCTGTCTATTCTAAATTCTAATCACAAATGTTTATTCCAAAGGGGGTGGGGGTGCGTAGGTTTAGACAGGTGTCACTATATGTAATATGATGCTTAAATCTATATTTAAAACATTACGTGTATATCCACCAATATGTATTTTTATTACTTATCATTTAAGACCATATTTGGGGAATATTTTAGCCATATCTTTGCATGATTTTTGTTCTCAAATATATTGAAATCAATGAAAGAATTATGAGTTAAGACATAATTTAGATTGATTGATTGAGCATTGCTTAACGTCCAGTCAGCAGTATTTCAGCCATATTCAGGATTATAACAAGTGCAATAATGTATACATACTACAATGTATATAGAAATGAGGGTAGGGATTGGTCAACGACATTTGATTGCTACTAAAAAATATTGACGAAAATCAAAATCACTAAGCAACACGAACTAAAAACGATAGTAGCGACGCAACAAAAAAGCAATGATTTCGCAATAGTATCGCTTCTCCATCGCAGCAATTTCATTGCTCGTCGCATCGCTGTCGCACCCGGAGCATAAATCCACCTTCAAAAGAAAAGAGTCGAAATTGAGACATCCGATGAAATAAAATAAAAACAGTGAAAGAAACATTTTCATGTGGATTTAAGCATATAATGAAGGAATATATTCATTTTTAGTTCAATTCATAGTTCGTTCATTGTCATAATTTAAAAAAATCAGATTCCATGATATCAGTTACAACATGTTTCAATATGTAGGAGGGTTCATGTCTTATTTACGTTATATTTTTGCTTAAGTATAGTTGTGTCCAACACTTATTGTGTTGTATTTTTTATTCTTTTTTCGTATTGTTTGACCTGTGAGGCCAGTTTCTCTGGATTGTCCATATTTGATTGCCCCTTCGGTATTCTCTAACGTTTATTTCAAATGTATATTTAATACAGATGTTTTGATTTAAACACATTTATTGATAAATAACATATAAACTTTGTTCATAATATAATAAAACATAGGATTCAGAAACAACCGTAACGCTTATATTAATCTGTTTCTTAAGAAAACAAATTAAAAATTGAAAATAGTCATTAAACATACTCAATTCATTTAACATTGTTTAAATAACTGAAAAGTAAAGGAAGGGAAAAAACAGGAGAGAGAAATTGTGGGTTCGACTCTGAACATAAAATCACATGATGTATCTGAGTTTTATGTAAATGGTTTGCTTTGCGATGTTTTATAAAATTCACGTATGCATAGACAGCATTTCATTGATTTAAAACAGTCAGTCAAAGGGAGATAACTCAAATCACGATAACATTGACGCATTTTTTTCTTCTAACTTCTGCGAAGCTTTATTTTTACAATGTAGTATTTTATGGAATAATAAATAAATTACTCAGTGCTTTCCTAAAGTATTAAATTCAGTATACAAATGTAGATATCTACTTTAAGGAGCACGACGTGTTTCTAAGATAATCATCTTCAGGAACGCTCAAATTCAAAAGATTGGAATGCGAAATACAGTCAACCCTAGCCTTAAAGGGCACCCCTATGTAATACATCACTGTCTGTAAAGGGCAGTTTCATTTTTTTCCATTAATGCATCGCACATATAATTTTAACCTGTATATAAAGGGCAACTGCTCATAAAGACCACATTTTCAGGTTCCCTTTAGTTGCCTCTATATACATGTTTGATTGTAGTTTGAAAGACTTTGGGACCAGGAAAAACTAAAGGTCAGTTTTCTTTTGTGTTAAATGCCAAATGGAATGTTCTCATGTATCAATGATTTACACGTGTATTTGAATTAAGAAAAGAGCTCATCTGTTGTATGATAATTAACGAGCTAGCACTATAAAGATGTAACCAAGCGTGTCGGTTAAGTACAAAGTGGACAGCATCATCATCTCATAGAATGTAGCATGTTTGTTTTAATTAAGCATACTTTATTGCTCTAACATAAGCAATGGGGTTAGGCAAGTTAAAACAACATTATAAACGCCCTCTCCCTACAATTTACAACATAGCATAATACACGACAAAGCACAATAAAATAAATATTAGAACAATGTATAAGTGAAATTAACCTTTTACAGAAAAGACAAAATAGATTTTACAAAGAAGAAGGGAAAAAGAACTAGTGAAAGTAACACCTGCAACAATCAATCAAACCTATGTCTATTACGTATGAACGTTTGAACTGCTGTAAAAATATCAACATTTTGTAGCTTGTTCTCGTTATGATATAACTGAAGATTGCTCATGTGATGTGATGTAATGTGTACATGTATGAAAGACCGAAGGTGTAAACGTTGTTCCTTTATTGTGTTGATTTGGAGTTGGCTCTTGATGCCATTCCTAGATGTTAATATAATATAATGAAATGAAATGAAGAAAAAAATACAACACTGTCGGAACAGTTCCAAAAACCAATAGAAAGTTCGATAACTGAAAAATAGTTGAAAGTGGCGTTAAACACCATAATTCTTTCTCTCTCTCTCTTACGCACGCACACACACCTTAGTGTGGTGGTAAGAAAATAAGAAAAATCATTTGTTTTACTTGATTTGTACAAAGATAAGTTTGAAGACATCAAAGGGGGATAATCAGTGACCGTAAATCAAAGGACAGACAACTCAATAGCCAAAATAAATAGGACAAAAGAACAAACACGTGTGCATGTTTATTGTCCGTAATTCAAAGGACAGATAATACAATAGTTAGAAGAAATATGATAACAGAACAAACACGTATGAGTAAAATGACAACTCCACGCACATTATAAAGAACGCAATAATCTTGAACATCATACATAATATATTTAATCTTATTTTATGGAAAACAATAAAAGCACATAAAGAAAAAAAAATGAAAATATTGTTTAGCTGTCTGGAGTACAGCCCTTTGATTCCATTTTCTTCCAGTATCCCAGTGTGTTTGGATTTGTACACCCTCGTGGTCCTCCGTTATGGATCCTGGCATAGCTTTCACAGTTCATGGGACATCCGCTGAATTTTATATATCTTGCCATGTATCTTTGTACACAGTTGTAAGAACATTTGTAGTCTTTAGTGCATGTTTCATAATCTACAAAAATATAATAATAGAATAAATTCAGGTTCACGGTGCTTAACGCCACTTTCAAAAAAAATAAATATTTCAGTTATAACGTGGCGGTCAGCTTTATTGATGGAGGGAACCGAGTATCTGGAGAAAACCACCGACTTTCCGCAAGTCATTGACAAACTTTATCACATAATGTTGTATCGAAGGGGATTCGAACTCACAACGTTAGTTGTGACAGAAACTGATAGCATAGTTAGTTGTAAATCCAACTACCATACGATCACCACCATGACGGCCATTTAGTAATAAAATGTTTAGCTTAACAAGGCAGTTAATGCGCAACTAGTGGCTGCATTACTTATTATGAGTGAATGAGCATTGCTTAGCTCCAACTGAATAATATTTCAGCTATATCGTGACGAGTACGGGTTACATATTGATGAGATGATAATGTCTGCTCTGTGCTAGACCAACACGCTTAATTTGATTTCTATATTGGAAGCTTAACAACAATCGAAGCAACAATCCGCGGATAGACATGTCGCTCCACTCGGACACATTATACATTGTGAATGAATGAGCATTGCTTAACGCCAACTGGGCAATATTTCAGTTATATCATGGCGAGGACGAGCTACATATTTTTGCGATAATGGTGCCCACTTTGTACTAGATCACAACAAGGGTAGGATGTGACAACTTTAAGACATTGCCATTTTGTTCTTTATCACACAGGCGATAACAATGTAGATATCTAATTTAGTGCGCACGCGCAAAGGTGAGAAAGCCAAATAATGAAAAAGTTTTCGGGAACCAAAGAAAAAAAAATTACCGAAAGGGGACTAATCAACATTGCCAAAATTGGCTAAGGTGTTAAATTAGATATCTACATTTATATTGTAGATGCCTCAGAGAGATGAACCTTGCCATGGGCAACACGGAGAGCGTTTTATAAGGAACAGGAACTGCTAGCCCCTCGGA
The DNA here is from genome assembly GCA_963383655.1 of Bathymodiolus septemdierum. Lineage (NCBI taxonomy): Eukaryota > Metazoa > Mollusca > Bivalvia > Mytilida > Modiolidae > Bathymodiolus > Bathymodiolus septemdierum. Next base: position 34,805,297 of record OY726529.1, on the reverse strand, counting down.
AGCACCTAGGTTAATCCTCGTTTTCTGGTAGGGTCAATGTTGCTCATCTTTTAACTATGTGTTGTGTTTTTGCTTTGTTCGTTTCCGCTCTGTGCCTTGTGCCCAGCCAATGCTGTCTGTTTCTCTTGATTGCCCCTTCGGTTTTCGCGAACGTTTATTATTTTTTTGTATCTGCTTATTTTGCAAAAACTAATGTCCTCATTAATTGTTACCTCCTCCTGGACTACCACAATCTGTCCAATAAGCCTTTTTAATTTGGAAAGGTCCACAGGACAACGAACCAACATCCATACGACATCCTATGGGATGGCAGTGCGATTCAACCTATTAAAAACACAAAGAAGTTAATCTCCGGATCATACAAAGTCGGTCAGTAAAATAAGTACGCTCCATAGTTTTGTCATTGTTCTCTTTTTTCGGTTAAAAAACCTGCCTCAAAAACATAGTGGAAATAATATATACAAGATACATCGCACTAATCTAAACATAAAATGACGTGTTACCTGAAACACTTTTATTATTAACACACGAGAATATTATTATGAAAGGAAAGTTTCAACAGTTAAGGTCACCATTTCAACAATATCAAGAAAACAATCTTCTCAAATTATTGAACACAAAAAATACCATGAAATATGGAAATACAGGTCCTGCTTTACTACGGGCACAAAACCGAGAGAGTGTTAAACCCGTGAATGGAATCCCATACCTTTCCTCTTGATAATTTGGTCTAAAACGGCAATACAGATATAAACAAACATTAAAAAAAAAACATTCTCATAGTCGCTTCCATTGATAAAAAGGCAAACACTATCACAAAAAAACCCCAACACAAAAACTTGAACAGTGCAATAACAGTGTTGGTATATGCTGAACGTTAGCTCACTCTCAGGTAGCGAATGTGGAATCTTTGTGCTAAATATTATTACTCTTAGTACTAAAACATCATGTAATTATACCCTTTCCAATTATAAAAATCTCCCTTTTTTGTTTTGTTTATGTTCTACGTTATAGGAATATGGTTAAAAGTGGCTTTTGACAGCTATAATCCTACATTATAAACGAACACATGGCGAGGTGTACTCCATATTATATACTTACATTATGTGATAAAGTTTGTCAGTGACTTGCTGCCGATCTGTGGTTTTCTCCGGTTTCCTCCACCAATAAAACTGACCACCATGATATAACTGAAATATAACCCTATAAGCGAAAATCATGTCAATACTTTTGTAATATCGCAGTCAGGAATTGTAATATTTTCCCAATCAGAGTATTTGCTTTAATTTCATTACATTCAGACTAATTTAGATTGATTTCATAACATTCAGATGCAACGTCACTAATAACACAAACAGACACAGTTCATATATTTTACAAACATTTACAAGACAGGTGACATTCATACAATGTTGAATCACATAACTGACAGATGACCTACATACAATTTTAAAGAACTTACCTGACAGATACAGCCCATACATTTTGGGGAAACTAAGTCATTTGGTTGAACTAAAATAAAATTAAATCATCTATTGATATGTATGTACTTGATATGTATATACATTTATTTTAATAGAAAATCGTCAGTTTCATACGAAATCTACTGCGGGGCCATCGTGGTCGTGATCGTATGGTAGTTGGATTTACAACTACCTGGGCACTCAGTGTCGGTCACCACTAAGGTTGTGAGTTCGAATCCCGTTCATGGTGAGGTGCACTCGATGCAAATTTATATGATAAAGTTTGTCAGTGACTTGCGGAATGTCGGTGGTGTTCTCCGGTATCCAGCCTCAATACAACTGAAAGCCACGATATAACTGAAATATCATTGAAAGTGCCATTAAACACCATAATTGTCACCTCATCCCGAAATCTACCAATCTCAGTCAATGAACAATTGTAAAATCTTACATGTACATTCTTGGTTGTGGTACCGTATTTGTGGAGACAGAATCGACAATTTGTTTTCTGAATTTTAATATAACTTCTATGTCATATTTTTAGTAAAAGGGTAAGCAATACTTTCAGTCTTTACAATTAGTAGAAATTTAGTGCTGAAGAATGTTTATCAAAACACCCAGAAATATAACTTTACTAATGGAGCAGGAACTGCCTACCCTTCCGGAGCGCATGAGTTCACCTCTCCTTTTTAGTGCGGTTTGTGTTGCTCAGTTTTTATCAAAATATGGAAAATTTTCATATTGGCATAAACTGACTGAAAAATTATTCACAGTAAACCCTGGTATACATGTTATACTACTCATTGCCATATAGCTGCAGTTAACATCTGAGATTATTTTGACTTATAATAAAACCGCAATTGACCATTCATGAAATTTTCATTTTTAGTAACAGCAGCAATTAAGAATGTAGGGCCGGTCTGTCAGAAACAATTTTGAAAGGGCACCACCCAATGAATACCCCAGACAAGTTTTGCTTAATTTGTTTCAGATAAGATTTAAATATGACAGATTACAACGTACGACGGACAGACGGACGCCAAGTGATGACAAAAGCTTATATGGCCTTCCATCATTTACATTTGAATAAGACTTATTTATGAAATTTGTCATCTAGGAATGATTTGTATTCAAGATCTTTTTTCTCGTAAAGTATATGTTATTCTTAAGTCAAAATGCCCAATGTTATTGGTGTTCATATCTTAATTCTCGCATTGGAAGAACTATGGCCCCATATTTACATTGCATCTTTTCAATGGTAATTACATTTTAAGTGTAACTGACATGTTACTTTTTAATTCGAGTATACAATTCATCGGTTTGGCCGATGATTGAGATACCACTTCCAGCAAGCAATATCTGGGTTATGTCTTGAACAAAACGGGGAGTACTCGGTGACTTTCAGTGTCACACTATGGAACGTTATCACATAAGGTTGCATCAACAACACGGACGGAAAACTGATAAATCAGAGCGGATATAATCTGTAAGTTTAAAGATAAATATAATTGTATTCGTTTGACGGGAGGGAATTATAATTAAATTATTTATTTTTGGGCGTATTTCATTATTGAATGTGGCGCATTGGTAGCGAGGGTTTTCCCGCTACAATTAGTAATTGGTGGGTTTTTATTGAGCAGATTATTCCCATTCAGATAATTGATTAATGTTTATTGTTATTGCGATTGTGTATTTGAAATATAATGTCCTATTTAAAATAAATCAGCAGCGGCGTTGTCGTGTGGCTTTGCACTTTACATGATTTATAGTCGCTTTGGCCTTTATATGACTTGGTGTTTATAATTACTGGTACATTATGCATCCTGAGATGGTGTTTCCCAAGAGATCTGCTATCAATACTGGCATGTACTCACCTTCTACATCAATCTGTTCAAACTCTATTTCAAAATTTTCAACAATGTCCAAGGTACTACACACTAAAAGTAACAACAGAACAATCGTAAGAATATGTATCCTGCACTTGTTCTATTTGGGTAGTCAAATTTCATTGACAGGATAATTGTTGCGAAATACAGATTGTCCAATACCCCTGACACATGTTACCTGTTGAACTTTATGAAACCAGTTGTAAATCCTGTTCACTTCCTGTTGACAGAAAATATCAAAAGAGGTGCCAATGGTTAAATGTATAATTTCATTATTTAATTCGAAAGGTAAACGTCGCTGGATTATTATCTGTTTATGCAGGATAAACACAATATTAATACAATGTCTTTAAAAAATAAAGTTTATGTGCAAAACTGGGGAAAGTCTCAGTGAATCTCGCATGTATCCCAGTTTATCAAAATTTTTATATTTGATGACACTGCACTAACACTGTCTATATATGTTACCTACTTCAATGATATTTTATATTTTTATATTGTGTTGGTTCAAGTGGACATATGATCTGTCATTATTGGCCAAACAACCACATACACTTGTTTCAGTCAATTGTATTATAAGTGAACGTGGGTTGTTTTGTTTTTTTGTGTGCAAAATAATAGATAAGTTTATTTGTCATATTATGAGAGAAAAAAATAAAGAGTAGAATAATAGGGAAAAACTTTCTTAGTTGTAACCGAAAATCGGAAGAAAAATTCCTCATCGTAACCGGAAATGTATCCTCCATTTCGATTAAATACTATCATATCTACATTCCTAAAATCTGCTTAAGTGTTAAGACAATCAGTCAAAGCAAATTTGTAAAAGCACCCCTACCCTTCCACACACACACACACCCTCCCGCAAAAAAATTAAACAAAAAACATTAAAAAATATCAAAAAGAAAACAAATAATAATAAAAAAAAAAACAGACAAACAAAACCAAAAGAAAAAAATCCGTTATAGACAGACTAAATTTCATCAGATAAAATCCCTTATTTGTTTGGTGACAAACGTTAAAGTCTTCAAAATGTATGCAAACCCCTATTCATAATAAGCTCGTACAGTTTGAATAAAATCGGTCGAGGCAAAGTGAAGTTAGTGTACGCTGAGACGATGCATAAACTATATAGAATAATACATGAGCCCGCATAGTCTTACTGCTGTATTTAACAATAGAAATAACCCATATCCTACTGTGAATCTGAGACACAATTATTAGGAGTCAGTGAGTGATTGTTGTTTAACGCAAAATGAGCAATTTTTCAGCTACATCATGACCAGAACAAGTTACATTCGATGAAATGGCGATGCTGATAATGTTCGCTTTGTACTAGCACAACGCGCATGACTGGATCTTTAGAGTACATGCTCACTGAAACAACAGTCCGCGCGTAGATAAATCGCCCCACTCGGACACATTATGCTGATTCCGAGGCCACCAGTCTTTACACTTACTCATTATAGCTGCATGATCAGAGCGGAGTAGCAGTAAATAGCAAGTTTACAACCTTCCGTTTGACCCGACCGGAGCTCGAACCTATGATCAACGGCCCTAGAGGCACCATTACACCATCGATGCATCAATTATTTTATGAAAACACCTTTACGTATATTATATATATAATTACATGTATACTAGATCATTATATAAGTATAAAACACAGGTGCACATGTATATCAAATATTACAAATTAAAAATCTTAACACATTTTAAAACAGCATATCTCGTATCGTGTTTATAAATCGAAAGTTTAAACAGTGATGATGCACAATTTAACCAATTACATATCAACCATAACGAACGTTATCATCATTCATTTTGTATCATCATTTAAAACTTCCTTACCTTGGGACATAAAAGGCAAAAGCAACACCAAATAAACTCGAGGAGACATTTTAACAAACATTATTTAAAAATTTAAAACCTTGGGACATAAAAGGCAAAAGTATGGCTTAGACATGTTTCACTATATGTCATATGATGCTTAAATTTATTCAACCAAATATTTCCATCAATATGTATTATAATTACTTATCAACTTATCATGTAAGGCCATATTTGGGGAATATTTTAGCCATATCTTGGCATGATTTTTCTCCTCAAATATATTGAAAGCAATCAAGGAATTATGAGTTAAGACATAATTTAGATTGATTGATTGAGCATTGTTTAATGTCCAGTCAGCAGTATCTCAGCCATATTCAAGACGAGAACAAGTGCAATAATGTATAAAAACTACAACGTATATAGAAATGAGGATATGGATTGGTCAACGACTTTTGATTGCTACTAAAAACATATGGACGAAACATTTAGACTTTTGCAACAGTGCAGTGCGCCCACCAATTTTCGAAATCTATCAAAAAAGTCTTTAGCGTGCATGGAGCGTGGCATTCTCCAAACACGTTACCCACTATGGTTCACGCTCAGGATTTCCTTATTAAAACCTGACAGCACCCATTGAGAGGCCTCCTATCCACACGTCGGGCACGGACAGGGCAGCTCTGTGGGTTTGAGCCCTGTGAAATTTAACAAGTATCCGATATATCAATTTAGGTATCTAATTTGGAACGCACGACGGACCTCGAACCTATGATCAACCGCACTAGAGGAGTCATTACACCATCGATGCATCAATTATTTTATGAAAACATCACTTACGTATATTATATATATACTTACATGTATACTAGATCATTAAGTAAGTATAAAACAAAGGTGCACATGTATATCAATTATTACAAATCTAAAATATTAACACATTTCAAACCGGAATATTTTTTAAATATCGAGTTGATGAAAAGAAAGTTTAATAATAAGAATAAAATATGCTTAAACAATAAAGGAAAATTTAAACAGTGATGATGAACAATTAAATCAATTTAATATCAAGAAAAACGAACATTATCACCTCTCATTTTGTATTATTATTAAAAACTTACCTTGGGACATAAAAGGAAAAAGTAATATCAAATAAACTGGAGGAGACATTTTAACAAACATGATTAGTGTTGATTCTAACGTTTAACATTCAGGAAGTATTTTTACTTTCTGTTTTAATGCTGTATTTCCCAGTCACGTGATCTATTATACATTGTACAGTGATACTTATTTTAACCGAATCATGTATACAAACCCGTATTCCTGAAAAGCTCGTACAGTTTGAATAAAATCGGTCGAGGCAAAGTGAAGTTAGTGTACTCTAAGACGGTGCATAAACTATATAGAATAATAGATGAGCCCGCATAGTCTTACTGCTGTATTTAACAATAGGAATAACCCATATTCTACTGTGAATCTGAGACACAATTATCTTACGAGTCAGTGAGTGATTGTTGTTTAACGCAAAATGACAAATTGTTCAGCTACATCATGACCAGAACAAGTTACATTCGATGAAATGGCAATGTTTGATAATGTTTGCTTTGTACTAGCCAAGGGCATAGCTAGGCATAAAATGAAATGTAGGCACAACTTGCGGCGAGGGGACTGGGGGTCGCTTAAGGCCCCCAGCAGGTCCACGAAAACGATTGTAAGCGTAAATAGATGTACAAATGGCGAAATCTGAACAATAAAAGACATGAAATATATTCTTATTTTATCACGGAAACAATACAAAAATCGAAGTTGTTAATATATTTTTGCTGAATATGAGAACTTTTGAGTGAATATTTCTACACCGCTTTTCAGAATAATTTTAACAGTTACAAAAATTCAGCATCACAAAGCATTGAATCTACAGCGAAGATTATCATAAATGTAATATGTATGAAAGAAACATTCCCGGAAACATTCAAAGAATAAAGTTTCAGAGTTAATGTAAACACATGCAGCCATCATGTCCAGCAATACGGACTGGTAATTAAATAAAGTCCAGTAGACGTCTGTTTTTTCTCACTGCAAATTTGTTGATAATATCTTCGACGCTTAGATTTCTTGTTCTGTGAATGTGTAACAACGATAAATTTGATAATCTCTCATCACCCATTGTAGCTCTAAGACAGTTTTACTCGGCGCATCGCACTGAATGAACGCTCGCTAGACGCCAAAGACACTGGCATTGTTATCAATACTGTAAAAATTGCATAAATATTAGGGTACAAGTCTTGGTTTGTGACATTGAGTGTCTCCAGTAATGTTTGTGGTTTTTACCAATCAATCATATTCCAACGTGTTTTCCACCTAGCAACTTCATCAAGAAATGCTTGTCTGTCGTCAATATCCGTACAAAAAAAATCAAAGATTGAATTAGTTGTCTGATCTGTTAATGTGTGGAGCTACTCAGCTTATCTTTTTAAACATTTCATCCAAAGTTCTAACTCTAAGTTTAATAAACCCATACATTTTTACACAGCAAGCCAATATCCCGACAACAGTTCTTTTGACGGTCAATGACAAACTAGTAAATGTATCAATTCATTTCTAGATTCAGAGTGTGAAAAACAAATTGTGTTTTATTTTTATGTCAAGACAAAGCCTTTGAAGATACAATGAACTGTCAATTTCAAAGAGTTAGTTAAGGTCACAGTACTCATTGCAAATGTTTATCTTTTAACTTATAGAAGCTTGTCATCAGTACAATAAACATAAAACAGACATAATTAAAATATGCAATGCGTTGTTTGTCATTTTTCATCAATACCAAAATTTTGGGGAACAAATTATGTGTAGGCACGTGCCTATAGTGCCTTGCGGTAGCTACGCCCCTGATAGCACAACGCGCATTACTGGATCTTTAGAGTACATGCTCACTTAAACAACAGTCCGCGCGTAGATAAATCGCCCCAGTCGGACACATTATCCTGATTCCGAGGCTACCAGTCTTTACTCTTACTCATTATAGCTGCATGATCAGAGCGGAGTAGCAGCAAATAGCAAGCTTACAACCTTCGGTTTGACCTGACCGGAGCTCGAACCTATTATCTACGGCACTAGAGGCACCATTACACCATCGATGCATCAATTAGTTTATGAAAACACCTTTACGTATATTATATATATACAATACTTGTGCACTGTCGAAGCATATAGGTAATATGTGTACGAGGCTTAGAAACGGGGGGAAAGGCAAACACACATATTTACCTATATGCTTTGACAGTGCACATGTATTGTATTTATCCTGCAATTTTAAATCGTAAATAAACGTTTACTGGACGATGACAAAAGTATTTGAAATAATTGTGTGTATGTATATGAAAACACCTTTACGTATATTATATATATAATTACATGTATACTAGATCATTATATAAGTATAAAACACAGGTACACATGTATATCAAATATTACAAATCTAAAATCTTAGCACATTTTAGAACAGCATATCTCATATCGTGTTTATAAATCGAAAGTTTAAACAGTGATGATGGACAATTTAACCAATTAAATATCAACCATAACGAACGTTATCACCTCTCATTTTGTATCATTATTTAAAACCTACTTACCTTGGGACATAAAAGGCAGGAGTAATACCAAATACACTAGTGGTGACATTTTAACAAACATTATTTTTGTTGATTTTAAAGTGTAAGAATATGGAAGTATTTTCATTTCCCTGTTTTTATAGGTATTTTCCAGTCATGTGATACTAATTTCATATGAAATTTAAATTTATTTAACCAAATACATGTGTATTTCCAACAATGTGTATCATATTTTCTTATCATGTAAGACCATATTTGGGGAATATTTTAGCCATATATTAGCATGATTTTTTTTCTCAAATATATTGAAATCAATCAAGGAATTATGAGTTAAGACATAATTTATATTGATTGATTGATTGAGCATTGATTAACGTCCAGCGAGCAGTATTTCAGCCATATTCAGGAGGAGAACAAGTTCCATGATGTATAAAAACTATATAGAAATGATTGATTGATTTGTTATGTTTAACGCCACTTTCAGCAATATTTCAGCTATATCTGTGCATCGAAGTCTTAAATACATATAACATTTAATTGATATCTGTCTTTAATAAGTTGGGTAACGTTAAAACGCCACTTATCGATTGGAGTTTTCGTTGTGTACATTGACACTGGAAGTCCAGTGCCTAACATTCCATTGAAATCACATTGTTTGGCAGACGAAAATAAAAAGTTTTTGACGGAATGGAAATGATTCGGAACAAGCGTATTCAGCTATATCATGGTGAGAACAAGTTAATTTTCGATGAGATGATGATGAGATCCGTTTTGTACTAGACCAACACGCTTAGTTGGTTTTTTATAGTGCTAGCTCACTGAAACAACAGTCCGCGGGTAGACATGTCGCTCCACTCGGACACATTATTCTGATTCCGAGCCAACCAGTCTTTGCTCTTTCTCCTTAATGCTGCGTGCTTAGCGGAGAAGCAACACATACCAATTTTATAGTCTTTGGTTTGATTGATTTGATTTGATTTAGATTGTTGGTGTTTTAACGCCACTTTCAGCAATATTTCAGCTATATCATGGCGACCAGTTTTAGTGGTGGAAGAAGCCGGAGTACCCGGTGAGAACCACCGACTATGGGCAAGCAACTGGTAAACTTTATTCTTGCGGCTTCGAGTTGAGTGCACCCTTTTTTATAATTTACAAAGCCAGGCGCGAGCTCATGCCGTATTGGTAATAGGCTTGTACGAGTTGTTAGGTAATCCAACTACCTAACTCATTGAGGCACCCGGGCTATCGAAATAAGTAATAAAACTATCTGAATTACCATATCAGAAACTGCTATGGAAAAATCGTGAATTTGCTTAAAAGATATAGGAATAAGGGAAGGGATAGGTAAACAACTTTTCATTTCCACTAAGAAATGTGGAGGAACCATTTAGTCTTTTGTAACGGGTACAATGCGCCTAAATTTGTCCGGGATCGGCAAAAGAGGTCTTTAGCATGCATGGACCGTGGCACTCTCCAAACACGTTCCCCACTATGGTTGACGCTCAGGCTTTCAGTATTAAAACCTGACAACGCCTATTGAAAGGCCTCCTATCCATCAGCCGTGGGACTCACACGGCAGCTATGTGGGTTTGAGCCGTGCGAAATTTAACAAGTATCCGGTATATCAATTTAGATATCTAATTTGGAACGCACGACAATTTTCTGGAACAACTCTATTAGCTAAGCTCAAAATTCAAAACACTGGAATGTAAAATTTCATTGGTCTTTTGGAGAAAGCAAACCAAAGGAAATAAACAGCATAATATAAATCTACTATGGCTGAGGGAAGTAAATGTGTGTTTTAGTGATAATTTAATACATATATAAATATTTATTAACTTTTATTCCTCTATCGAGACACTAGAGAAGAGAAAAAAGACTTCGCCACAGCCCATGCCTTATGCGGTTTTATATTTGGATGTTTAATTCTAAATAACTGAAAGTCATCATCATTTACTAGTCTTTCACGCCAGAGGTTTTCCTCAATTGAATAGACATTTCCTTTTACGATTTTAGTCCAAGATATTTTCGATGGAAAAGTTCCAGTTTGCAAGAATGTTAATATAAAGTTATCGAGTCTATACTCTATTGCTATCTGTAAAATGTCTGGTATAAAACATAACTGTTCTTTGACACACTTGTATATATATTCCATCAATCTCGTTACCAAAGTCTGTTTGGGTAGAGCGCTGGATTTCAATCTGCAAAGCCTGCCAAAAAAACTAGCTTAACTTTTTATTGAAGTAAAATGTCACGAAAGTGAATTGCCATGTACTTCTATGTTTGGGGCATCGATTTTGCCCCTTTTCGTCGATTTTTGTATTGGATTTTGGAACTGTTCCGACCGTGTGGTAATTTTCATTTTTCGTTATTTACATTATTTACCACATTTAAATTTCAGCTATAAATATCTGCTGACTAATTCCGTACTCGTGGCGATGACAGTATCACGGAAATATTTCATTAGAAGTTTCCTGTCATCTTGAGTTTTCAATCGTTGATCTTAAGTCTTTAAACAGGAAGTATTTCACCTCTATTTATAACTTTTAAGGAATTCCATATCGCATTCATGTTTTCCTTGTGTAAATAAATGATGGTTAAAGTGGTCAATTATAAATCTAATATTTACAAAGGACAACTTTGGTGTCACGAAGATTAAATATATTATTTCCATAATACAATTTACATACACATTCAACATTGATATTTTAAACATTAGTATTTCCAAGTGAAGTTTCCAATCACCAGTTTGTCCGCTTCACCGATTTCAACTGACAAGTCAACATCTGTACATTGTATTAGGATTAACAATTGTCTATTAGACGATGTGGTTTTGGTCGTCGTGGTCGTGATCGCCTATAGGCACTGATCGCCTTGTAGTTGGCTATGCATTCAGTGCCTATAGGCACTAAAGTTGTGAGTTCGAATCCTGCTCATGGCGAAGTGTACTCGATACAAAATTATGTGATAAAGTTTGTCAGCGACTTGCAGTAGATCGGATTCCTCCATCAATAAAACTGACCGCCATGTTATAAATGAAACATTGTTGAAAGTGGTGTTAAAACCATTTTCCTAACCCTTATGTGTTTGACTTTGCATGCTCAGATTTATAAACTATTTAACCCTAACATGAATGCATTGAATAAAGGTAATAACAAAATTACCGAACTCCGAACAATCTTACAAAGGGAAAGTCAAAACTCATAATTATATAAACAGAAAAAATCAGTCAACAACCGGAAAACTGTGAAAACCGTAATGACCCTTCCTTGGTACAGGCATTCCAAAGAAATGGTGGGTTGAATCAGATTTTAAGGCGCCAAACCTCCCGCTCTCATTACGGTTCAAAGGTTCCGGCTGTCACTGTAACAGTATTTAAATACAGGAACAAAATAGGTAAAATAGTTGTCAAAGCAGTACCATACTCGGTGACGTAAATGTCAAAAATATTTTTACGTCACACATTGACAAAAAAATTCTTGACATTTTTGACTTCTTTATCTTTATACATTTTCACTATATGAAAATGCATCGCTTATAATTTTTTTTGCAGAGACGGAATATATTTCGACAAGATATTGGTATCGGAATATAAACTTTTTAAGAGATCGAATAAGGCGAATTTTTGTATAGCCCTGGTCCAGTAGCCTGTTTCTCAGATGAAGATGACGTTTCAGGAAATCAGAATAATTGCTACTGGCCCTTGCATAGCGAATCAATTGCGAGATGTAAACACCATATGCAGGAGAAGCTGGTATATTGCTGCACATGTTTGGAAAAGTTATGATTTTAAAATTGAAGTCGTCCCACTGGTACCATTATATCTACCTCGTATGATTAGACTACTTGGTCGGAAATATAGCCTTGCAACGGGCATCCAACGACCACGCCTTGCTATGAGCTACTTCATGTGTTGTCTTTTACGTACAAGTAACATAACAATCTCCATTTACTCATTTACGTTACACGGGCACAACTAGAGAATTCCCTTTTTCGAAGAGATTGCATCCCGCAGCAGAGAAACGGGGCTGCATTTCCTTATCAAGGGCTTCAATTGGTTCTTTTGGAACGACTACAATGTTTCTCCTTACGTGTATGTATAGCACAATTCAATACAGAGGGGTCATATTTCAGAAGACTGTATTTACATTTTCATGTAGCAAACAACACAACCCCGTCGTAGTCATGATCGTATGGTAGTTGGGTTTACAACTACCTATGCAATCGCCACTAAGGTTGTAACTTCGAATTCCGCTCATGGCGCGGTGCACTCGATGCAGCTTTATGTTTATTGTTTCTGTTTGACCTTTTGTTTAATATTTCTAATGGAATGAAGTAACTTTAGGGATTTTTTTTAGAATTAATTATTAACTCTGTGCTTGTCATTTTAATGTTTATATTGTCATCATGTGCATGTTTGTAAATAATTGGGTCTAAGCCAATAACATTTTTGCGATCGTGGTATGCTATGAATTTATCCTCGTTATTGGCATCTGTCTGTGTACACAATGGTTTCCGTGAAGTAATTTTTGTTCTAGTCGATCAATCTTTCTAATGTTATAACAAAGTATCAATACAAGATTCTGCAAGGTGCAAAAAGACTTTTTTTTTTAGGTATGTGGATCGTTTATTGTTTATCTGTTGTTGAGGAAGTCTGTTTTAAGGAATTCCTTAAGCAAATCTCTTTCAGAAAAATCGATATCATTATTAAGTAACTATTACCGTATTTGACATAGAAGGGCTAGGAAAAGTGAAATAAAAAACGAAAATCCATCCAATTTTAAATTTTTTTCTGCAAAATTTTCATATTTATGGTTTATCGAAGAACCATTAAAAAGTTATCTTTTTTTATTTTGAAAAGGGACATAAAAGGACCCACATTTTGTGGGCATGAAATTTATATTTTCCACCTATTTTATTCTGTGAATTAGTCACGTTGAGAGCTTCTGGTAGTGTGCTTACGATCCTCTATCTCTTATTGCTTCAGTAGGTCGAGAAATTGAGCGGTCATGTACAATATATGTGTTAGGTGTATCGGCCTAGCTTGAAAGGAGAGTGTGATTTTGCTTGTTTTTCATATTTAGTGCACACCTAACTTTCCGATTTGAAAATATAATAATTTCATCTTTACCAGACAGTTTTCAATTATGAAGCACAGATTTCTATAAAACAGTATAGTCTTGCTCAAATTTTTGTTTTCTGTTGGAGATTTTGTGTACGCATCAGTGGTGCTTCTATTGCGGATCATTCCAATGAATAATTTCACATTGTAGCTAAGTAGATTATGTTCATGTTTGTATTGAAATATAAATGAAGGTGTAGAAACATATGTTTTTGCTTGTTTTAAGATATACCTAGAGGAGTACAAACATAGGAAAATGTGAATATTTATTGCAAAAATAGATCTCATTATGGTCGGTCTTGTGTCTGCTGTTTATCACACGTACTGAGGAACTGTTCTAAAATTCCTGCAAACCTGCAAAATGAAAACGAGAAACAATATGAATGATTGATTGTTGGTTGCTTAAGGCCCAACGGTAAATATTACATGCATATTCAGAACAACTTCAACAAAATATGTAAGAAAAACTGAGAAAGAAATGTGGGGCAACGGCTGTTGTAACTGGCACTGGAAAAGTATGTAATGTTGAACAGGGACGGGAAAATTAGTCTTTTATAGGGTTTACTGTGGGCCAACACTATCTACGAAACATACAAAAGAGGTTGTTAACGTGTACGGAACGTGGCACTCTGCAAACATGTTACCCAATATTGTCAACTCTCAGACTTCTCTAATATAATACATGTAGTATAGCCCTCGTTGGGAGGAGGTCATCCATAGCGGCCAAACAGGAACGCACTGGGCAGCTATATATGTAGATAAAGCTATGACAATCTTCACTAGCATAAGAAAACAGTAACACTTATCACTATGCATACCCTTACTAATTTTTTATCAGAATTTCTCTTCGATGTAGTGTGGAGAATAAAATATTTCTCCGTATTTAATGCGTATATATTTATACAGTTGTGGACGCATTGTGCATGATAGAGTGTTTAATGTCTATACCCCTTCAGCTTTAATACATTCTTTATAATATTATTTATACAGGCCAATTAAAATCTTCATCTACGCGAAAATTATACAAGAGTAACACGATGGGTGCCACGTGTGGAGCAGCAACTTCTAACCCTTCCGGAACACTCTCGGTGTTTAGTGGGGTTCGTGTTGTCCGATCTTTAGTTTTCTGTGTAATGGTTTGTAGATCGTTGTTTGTCTTTTTGTACCTTTTCTTTTGGGCATTGTGTTGTCTGTGTTTCTTCGATCTAAGGCTTCTGACTACCCGTTTGATATCCTCAAACTTTTCTGATACCCTATTTATTATATTTATATATGCAAATGTGATGGGTCGACTCTTAAAGCCACTTTTTACTACTTGACTAGAGCACCTCGATACAATGTACTAAATATGGTTGATGATTACCATTCTCACAATATGAGTCAAATGAATAAATGGCGATGTTGTGTACCCTTGTATATCAATCATATACATACCTTTGGCTGTTAAAACCCCACAGTAAATATTTGAATCCTATTATATTCCACATTCGTAAGAACACAGGTATTTCATGGGCACACTCGGTTTTGCCCTTAATCACTGATCGTGCATTCTGTAGACAACAATTGAAATGACTTCCGGTACAGTTGAGACTATTCTGAAATTAAAATATAATATATTACCATGCATAAAGGTAAAAGGTCAAATTTATTTAGAATAGTATCAATATTTTATATACGATCAAATAAATGTGTTCAATTGAGAGTAATAAAACGGAGATATATAATTAAGTGCAAACGGCGCGTTCATGGGATAGTCTTCATCAGTTACGCTCAAAGTGAAGAGACTGGAAAGACAGATGATAGGATTGATATCGGCAGACGAGACTTTTACCGGATTTGACTATATGATTGATTAATTGGTGTTTAACGCCAACATTAGCAATATTTCAGCTATATCGTGGCGTGAACAAATTACCTACAAGGCCCTTAGAAATAAAACATAAAACATACTGGTCTATAATGATTATATGAGTAACATGACCGGTGTTTTATAAGAAACAGGAACCACTTACCTTTCACGAGCACATGTATCCACCCTCTGTTTATTTTTGTATGATCCGTGTTGCTCATCTTCTTCGTTTTCTGTGTTGTGAGTGTTTTTCGTATGTTTTTTCGTCGTTCTGTATCTTGTACCCAATGTTGGCAGTGTCCTTTGATTGTCTTTTCTTGATTGCCCCTTCAATTTGCTCTAACGTTTCCTTAAAAGCCTTAAGCCTGATTTCCATCAGGTGAAAACGAAACAACAATCGCAGCTTTTAACTCCAATTTCAAGGATTTTAGTTTATTCTACTTACAACTATGTCATCATCAGTCCAGTCATAGCACATATTGCCAACTCTAACAAAAGCATGTTGTGGAATATGTATCTGTTCTGAAGATTTTGTGGTGACTGGAGATATATCTGAACACTCCTTGGAATCAAGGTTTGTTACAGTGGTTGGACATTCGAATAACTCGAAATCTGCAATGGGAAACATATATGCATGTTAATAACCGTGTAGTTTTACTTGTGTTTACAACCACCTTTTCTGCATAAACATATTGCATTGTGGAGTTTTAACAAACTGGTAATGTTAAGAATTTGCTCGTTGGAATATGTGGTGCTTAATGCTGAATAATTCTTTGTTCTAGTTACATCGATTTTTCGATTATTTTTCTTGCATCTGTATTATATAAAATTTCCAGCGAAATATAGAAAGGGCTATTCGGAACCAGTGAATAGAAGGACAGACAATAGAATTGCAAATATGCACAAATTGGCAAGGAATGGTCTAGAAAATGCTACACTGAATAGTAGTGATTGAGAGGGTATACACGTGACAAAAATACCCGGGATTTGTGCTCGTGCTATTAAAGGGGGTCAACTGCTGGCCCGTCAATCAATACTGTCAAAGATGTATATAGAGGACACATTTTGAGCAGCTGTCGTTTATATACAGGTTAAAATATTATATCCACTATTCATTAATGGGAAAAATGAGGCTGCCCTTTATAGACAGTGATTTGTTACATAGATGTGCCCTTTGAGGTAGGCTTGTCCTTTCAAATATAGAATCTTGTGAAAAAAATGATACGAATATGAAATATGAATGACTACATGCAACATAAAACGTACATGATGTGTACAAAAAATATTTGTTTACTGTAATAATTATCTATTCGTATGATTCACTAGTGGAAACAAATCAATACATTCCATAGATCATTACCAGTGGCACATACATCGATACATTTGGTCTAATCACCATTCAAATCAATTGGGTCCATACCTCTGTTGGTGGATTATTATTCTTCGATGATTTCATCACTCCAGTATTCGGTGCTTCGGCACTTACATGGTTTATTAGAAATATTTATTATTGATACTTACAGTTCCTAAATAAAGTACTCTCTTGGCACCGGTGTTCGCGCATCCGGTGATTTCGCGCATACGTATTTTACATGTCAAATGCAAAAATTATTGGAAAAGTTAAGATGGAGACTACTGCTATGTGAGGATTAACTCTAATTATATTAAAGGATATTAAATGTTTTCAAAATTGAGCTTATTTTGAAGGAATAGGTATAAACTTCAATTTCGAAAACTTTCAAAATAAAATCTTTCCTTTATTCATGTTGATGAACCAGCCAAAGTATGCATGCGTGATGTCACCGGACGTTGCAACATTTGTCAAAAATCGAGGGTTGGTTTGTTTACACTTCGTTTTCACTAAAATGTTAAAAATTGTAGCGGAATCCGGAAAGACCATCAAGATAATACTTCAAAGTATTTGAGGATGATTTAAATTAATTCAATACAATTTTGGTAAGCTGTGAAATTAACCACTGAACCCTTAGGTGCGCGATAACACCGGACGGCTCTGTAATTATTATTAAATCTAAAATGTTCATCCCTCAATGGCCTCAGACATAGATAACCATAGCAATCTTGGTTTTCCTTTTTATGCCTTTTGGTTCGCTTGCTTCTGAAGACATTGAAATGATTTGACTTTCCAGTATTTAAACTTTGAACGTACTCGATGAAGGTTTTTCCAGAAACGCAGCATGTGCATTAAATTAGATACCTATGTTTTTATTCAAATATACAAACTATATATCTTACCTACAGTATTGATAGAGGATACCATTGTCCACAACAAGCAGTATATAATTACAAATTTCATCATTTCGTTTTATGACGTGCAAGAAAATTTCCTCGACATTAAAAGACAAGCTGAAATTTTCTCATTGTTTGCACATGTGATACACTTGCGGGCATATTTGATAGGATTTCATAGTCCTAATTCTTATTTCTATATTTTATGTTCGAATTAATCCCTTGAGAGACGATTATGATATTGATAAAGCCATAAATGACACGATAATGCATCATAATATGTGACAAAGTATATATCGTTAATCATAAAATTGTAGTCTAATGTAGAAAAAAATCAATTAGCTTAAGATTAAATTTATCTGAATGCATGTTTAGTAAATGTACATAAATTTCGTATAGCATGTATGCACGTCTGACATGTGAATCAGGATCTTTGGTTGGCGTCTATAAAAGTCCATCAGATTCGATAAACAACAGTACATCATGGTATTTTTATGTTAGCGGACGTCTTACAAAAGTACATCGTATATTAAAAGCGCTACAAGTTCGTTTTGTGTCGGTGAACGTTATGCAAAAGTACATAAGGTTTGTATTATGTCAGTTCACTTAGGCAACGACCGTTTTGTTATCTTGGGGGGGGGGGGGGGGGGGGGGGGGGGGGAGGGGGGAGGGGGGGGGGGGGGTTAAAATCATATTTTAATGCCCTAGCTGACCGAAAATGAATTTATATTTTGCATTGTAGCTGAAAATAAATTGATGCCGTCATCGGCTAGAAAAACAAATATTGCGCTGCTGAATTTGAGTAGTATAAAACCAACAACAGATGAGACAGTGAAACAGCAGATTATAAACATCAGTCCAGTCTAAAGATTAAAAAGGTAAGATTTCATATATATACTTAATCTTATTTTGTATGTTCCTTAGTACTTGATCCAGAAATTTTTAATAGGGTTCAAAATCTCTACTTCTAGATCCGCTACTAAGTACCATACACAGAACTGCAACAAACATCCACTGTTTCCGACTATGAAAATTGGCAATCGATTGAAACAGTAGGTAAAAACTTACAAAGATGGTAATATTTCAAATATTTTACCGTCATCTTCAATATACCCCAGTTCTCAACGATTTTAAAGATTGTACTTTTACTGCTTGATGTAATTAAATACACACATAATGTAGATGACATGTTTACTTGATTGAAGGTTTGGGCCCTTAAATCTAGTTTAGAGGTTTTCTTCTTTCTATGAATTTCTTTTTGGATTTTCGAAGTGTTACGAGTGTGGTATTTTTGGTTTTTAAATTTATTTCTAATGTAAGTCACTTTATTCTGTAAATAAATGTTTATCGAGAGAACCAAAGGGCAATACAAAAATGGACAATTCAGAGAAATTGGCACCATAGACGAAGAAAAGCAAAAACAAAATCACAACACTACGCAAACAAACACAAATAACGTAAATAAGACATAAGTCCGCATACAAACAACTGGAGATAAAGACGACCCGAACATAGTTTTTATGCAGAACTCGGAACGTAAAGACGCATAATACGACAACACAAAAAACTAAAAAATGAGTAAAACGGATCCCACCAAAAACGGTGGTGAACTCGCGAAGTGTAAGCAGCTCCTGCTTCTTATACGAAACCCGCCGTGTACTCATATATAAAGTCAAGTCCGATAAATTATGTATATTACTATCACAAGTGGTGTTTTGAAAAAGGTGTATGATATAAGATTAAATTCTGTCTACTAATTGATCTTATTGAAGGGCCCGGGTGCCTCAATGAGTTAGGTAGTTGGATTACCTAATAACTCGTACAAGCCTATCACCAATACGGCGTGGATTCGCGCCCGGCTTTGTAAATTACAACAAGGGTGCAATCGAGTCGCAGCCGCAAGTGATAAAGTTTACCAGTTGCTTGCCCATGATCGGTGGTTCTCTCCGGGTACCCCGGCCTCTTCCACGACTACAGTTGCTCGCCATGATACAACTGAAATATTGCTGAAAGTGGCGTTAAGCACCAAATATCATCATTGATCTTATTGTAATACACAAAAACAATTAAATCTATTTCTTTTTTGGTGATAAAATGAAAACAAAAAACACCACATCGTCAGAACAGTTACACAATCTAATATGATTGATTTTTGGTGTTTAACGTCACTCTCAGCAATATTTCAGCTATATCATGGCGACCACCTTTAGGGATGGAAGAAGCCGGAGAGTTAAGTGCATCCTTTTTTGTAATATGCAAAGCCGGGCGCGAACCCACGCTGTATCGGTGATAGGCTTGTATGAGTTGTTAGGTAATCCAACTAAGATACTCATTGAGCCGCCCGGGCCCTACTACTAAGTAACTCATTGAGCCGCCCAGGCCCTACTACTAAGTAACTCATTGAGCCGCCCAGGCCCTACTACTAAGTAACTCATTGAGCCGCCGGGTCCTACTACTAAGTAACTCATTGAGCCGCCCAGGCCCTACTACTAAGTAACTCATGGAGCCGCCCAGGCCCTACTACTAAGTAACTCATTGAGCCGCCGGGTCCTACTACTAAGTAACTCATTGAGCCGCCCGGGCCCTACTACTAAGTAACTCATTGAGCCGCCCAGGCCCTACTACTAAGTAACTCATTGAGCCGCCCAGGCCCTACTACTAAGTAACTCATTGAGCCGCCGGGTCCTACTACTAAGTAACTCATTGAGCCGCCCAGGCCCTACTACTAAGTAACTCATTGAGCCGCCCGGGCCCTACTACTAAGTAACTCATTGAGCCGCCCAGGCCCTACTACTAAGTAACTCATTGAGCCGCCGGGTCCTACTACTAAGTAACTCATTGAGCCGCCCAGGCCCTACTACTAAGTAACTCATTGAGCCGCCCGGGCCCTACTACTAAGTAACTCATTGAGCCGCCCAGGCCCTACTACTAAGTAACTCATTGAGCCGCCGGGTCCTACTACTAAGTAACTCATTGAGCCGCCCAGGCCCTACTACTAAGTAACTCATTGAGCCGCCCGGGCCCTACTACTAAGTAACTCATTGAGCCGCCCAGGCCCTACTACTAAGTAACTCATTGAGCCGCCCGGGCCCTACTACTAAGTAACTCATTGAGCCGCCCAGGCCCTACTACTAAGTAACTCATTGAGCCGCCGGGTCCTACTACTAAGTAACTCATTGAGCCGCCCAGGCCCTACTACTAAGTAACTCATTGAGCCGCCCGGGCCCTACTACTAAGTAACTCATTGAGCCGCCCAGGCCCTACTACTAAGTAACTCATTGAGCCGCCGGGTCCTACTACTAAGTAACTCATTGAGCCGCCCAGGCCCTACTACTAAGTAACTCATTGAGCCGCCCGGGCCCTACTACTAAGTAACTCATTGAGCCGCCCAGGCCCTACTACTAAGTAACTCATTGAGCCGCCGGGTCCTACTACTAAGTAACTCATTGAGCCGCCCAGGCCCTACTACTAAGTAACTCATTGAGCCGCCCGGGCCCTACTACTAAGTAACTCATTGAGCCGCCCAGGCCCTACTACTAAGTAACTCATTGAGCCGCCGGGTCCTACTACTAAGTAACTCATTGAGCCGCCCAGGCCCTACTACTAAGTAACTCATTGAGCCGCCCGGGCCCTACTACTAAGTAACTCATTGAGCCGCCCAGGCCCTACTACTAAGTAACTCATTGAGCCGCCGGGTCCTACTACTAAGTAACTCATTGAGCCGCCCGGGCTCTACTACTAAGTAACTCATTGAGCCGCCCGGGCCCTACTACTAAGTAACTCATTGAGCCGCCGGGTCCTACTACTAAGTAACTCATTGAGCCGCCGGGTCCTACTACTAAGTAACTCATTGAGCCGCCCGGGCCCTACTACTAAGTAACTCATTGAGCCGCAGGGTCCTACTACTAAGTAACTCATTGAGCCGCCCGGGCCCTACTACTAAGTAATTCATTGAGCCGCCCAGGCCCTACTACTAAGTAACTCATTGAGCCGCCCGGGCCCTACTACTAAGTAACTCATTGAGCCGCCGGGTCCTACTACTAAGTAACTCATTGAGCCGCCCGGGCCCTACTACTAAGTAATTCATTGAGCCGCCCAGGCCCTCAAAATCTAATAAGAAAATCGTAGAAACCGAGACAAAGTCGATACGTCTAATACACAAATACATGAACACTAACTCTTCTGGATGGTTACAGGCTTAGATATAAGGTTCCATGGTTGCTCTTTTCATTCGTATGCCATACAGCCCTGTCCTCTTTTAATTTCAAATATAATCGTCGTTACTGAAAATATATTATTTGTTTTAAAATACCCAGCAATGTGCATGCTGGAAACGGAACAACCAGTTGTTACATGAAACAATGGAATTGAACCAATATTTGAATATCAGCTTTGGTAAATATCTTGGAAAACTCCCAGACTTAATATGTTGTAATTTTGTATATCATCTTGAACCAGCACAAAGGTAAAGTACGCCACTTAAAGAATGGTGTCCATGGTTACCAATTCATGATTTGATCAACTCTTTGTGACTGAGTTGAAAATTGAGTTCTTATACAATAAAAGATGATATACATTACATTTACCTTTTATCTTAATTTTGTAGGTATGAATTAGTGAGGGAATGGTTTTTGGTGTAATTCGCAATAAATATATCCGACCATATGTATCAAATATTATTAAAAGATGCTACAACAGATGAAATGATTTGTTCAAAATGCAGATCTAAAATATTAATAGGCTGAAAATAAGCTATCGGCTTTGAATTTACACAAATTCGAAAGAATACACCAGCTCTCACAAGTCCAAAATTCATTCAAGTGCAGATATGTGCTAGTTCAAAATCAAACTGACTCTTAATCTTATTTATCAACAGAAATTTCCCATACGAACACCCATATAGTTCTCACAAGAAAGAGTGGATGTGGCTTGTGGCATCAGAAGATCCAAAGAGAGGGGTTGCTGCACGAAGCCAGCAGCCTATCAAAACGACACCCACTGCTTTCAATTTACAGATAATAAATAAAGCCAAAGGTACACATTTTTAAATCAGCTTAATATTTGCTTTACTATATATTTCTTCGTATTAAGGCAGATCCCGGGTGGCTCAATGAGTTAGGTAGTTGGATTACCTAGCAACTCATACAAGCCTATCACTAATACGGCGTGAGTTCGCGCCCGACATTGTAAATTACAAAAGGGTGCACTCGACTCGCAGCCGCAAGTGATATAGTTTACCAGTTGCTTGCCCATGGTCGGTGGTTCTCTCCGGTTTCTTCCACCACTAAAACTGGTCGCCATGATATAGCTGAAAGTGGCGCTAAAACACCAAAAATCAAATTAAATCAATGGTATTAAAGCAACACATTGATTTATTGGTAGATCTTCGATAATATCTAGTCTTTCACTAATGAGAAACATGTTCACACGACCTCTCTGTTTGGTAACTTGTATCTTTTACTAAGCAATCTTACAGTAGCCCTTTTCACAAAAAAAATGTCGATAACAAAATGTCGTAAGAATAAAACTAAGATTAAAAAGAGTTTCACAAAAATACTTACGATAATCTTAAGTGTAAAAATAGTCCTAACTGTACCTGTAAAACTACCCTGTCGTAAGTGTAAAATTTTGAACGTAAGAGAAATATTTGTCTTATCTTTTATCGTGAGTGAAAAAATAGAAAAAAAAGATGGACGATGCATTGGCGCTTCGGCTTGAAAACAAGAGAGCAATTCACAGTTAACACATTTTCTCTGACCGTATGACAAACCTCATTACACATATTGATAAATGTTTATTGAAATAAATATGGTTTAATACAAACAGACGCTACAAATGACATTATAAATTATCTACGTGTCTACCCGTGGGCATTGAGATTGTACCACCCTTCAGCACAACAGTACAACATTCGGCTTCGCCTCAGGCTATGCAGAAGTGCTTCAGGATGGTACAATATAAACATACTGCCTTTAGTTGAGGGTGTTATGGTAGATGACAACACGAGGGAAAAAATATCACACTCTGGAAAAAGAATATCACCCGAGTCGAGCACACGAGGGAAAGAATATCACACTCTGGAAAAAGAATATCACCGAGACGAAGTCGAGGGCGATATTCTTTTTCCAGAATGTGATATTGTTTCCCTCGTGTGGTCATCTTCCATAACACCCCTAACTAAAGGCAGTATGTTTTTAATTATACTGAATGCCAGTAGTAAAGAGGACTTTGATTTTTTATTGGAGTCAGTTAACCAATGGACACCCTATGTACATATCACTACCTAAATAAAGCAACAACGACTATCATTTCAACAAGTAATATTTTCATAATGGTAGGCTATAATTGTTTCATCATTTTTTAATATTATTATTTAAATATTAAAATTTAGAAATTTTATGAAAACTGAAATCTTTTAAACTTTTTGAAAATTTTATCATTTTGAATCAACAAAATGTTACACTACATGTTAAACATGACCATCAATACCGTAGGAACTTTAAATCTCTCAACAGAATTTGGTGCATTGTTAGTTTTTTCTGCATTTATTGAGACGCTTGATTTTTTTCTTCAAGAAATCGCTTGGCCAAATGAACCGAAACTTGGTAGGAAGCATCTATGGAAGGTCCTCTATGAAGAATGCTCATTTCGTCCCGATCGGTTAGCAAACATGGCTACCACCGAAACTTGGTAGGAATCATCTATGGAATGTCCTCTATGAAGATTGCTCATTTCGTCCCGATCGGTTAGCAAACATGGCTACCACTGAAACTTGGTAGGAAGCATCTATGGAATGTTCTCTGTGAAAATTGCTCATTTCGTGCCGATCGGTTAGCAAACATGGCCACCACATGCAATTCTTGTTTCTGATTGGTCGATTTCTAAAAAAAATTCTCCTTTGAAATTGCTTAGCCATATGAACCGAAACTTGGTAGGAAGCATCTACATGTATGGAAGGTTCTGTATTAAGTTTCCGCAAAGCAGAATGGAAAGGCGAGCGACACAGACTCAGTGGCTCTAGTTTGTCCTTTTTCCATTTGATGGTCTGTGCTTCTTAGATTTATGGCTTGTCTTCTGATTACCACTTTGGTATCTTCAAACCTTTCTTGACAAAGCACTAAGCACAATAAGCTAACAGTGCATGGCATTTGTTTATGTATTTGTACAGTGATATCATCTTATTTGGATTAGTAGATAAATTTCACCAGCAAGACAATCACATTGTATTTACCAGATGTGGTGTAATGGTAGGTGTGCTTGTTTCAAATGTAGTAGATTGTAAGTTTGAGCTCCGGTTGGCTCCAACCAAAAACTAGTAAATTAGTATTTGCTACTTCTCCACTAAGAAAACAGCATTAAGGAGTAAGAGCAAAACATGGTTGTCTTGAAATGAGGATAATGTGTGTTGAGTGGAGAGACATGTCTACCTGCAGTCTGTTGTTTAAGAGGGCTAGCTCTATAAAAATCACTTAAAGGCAATGACAAATTTGCATATTCTCAGTTACAGGCAATGTAATTGAATGATTTTGATCTTTGGTGTTTAATGCCACTTTCAGCAATATTTCAGCTATATCATGGCGACCAGTTTTAGTGGTGAAAGAAGTCGGAATACCCGGAAAGAACCACCAACCATGGGCAAGCAACTGGTAAGCTTTATCACTTGCGGCTGCGAGTCGAGTGCATCCATTTTTGTAATTTACAAAGCCGGGTGCTAACACACGCTGTATTGGTGATAGGCTTGTATGAGTTGTAATATAATCCAACTACCTAGCTCATTGAGCCACCCGGGGCCCCTTACAGGCAATGTACAATTTGCATATTCTCAGTTACAGGCAATGTAAAATTTGCCTATTCTCAGTTGAAGGCAATGTAATTGATTGATTTTGATTGTTGGTGTTTAACGCCACTTTCAGCAATATTTCAGATATATATCATGGTGACCAGTTTTAGTGGTGGAAGAAGCCGGAGTATGCGGAGAGAACCACCGACCATGGGCAAGCAACTGGTAAGCTTTATCACTTGCGGCTGCGAGTCGAGTACATCCTTTTTTGTAATTTAGAAAGCCGGGCACGAACCCATGCCATATTGGTAATAGGCTTGTATGAGTTGTTAGGTAATCCAACTACCTAACTCACTGAGCCACCCGAGCCCCTTACAGGCAATGTAACATTTGCCTATTCTCAGTTACACACAATGCAAAATTTGCATATTCTCAGTTACAGGCAATGTAAAATTTGCCTATTCTCAGTTAAAGGCAATGAAAAATTTGCATATTCTCAGCTACAGGCAATGAACAATTTGCCTATTCTCAGTTACAGGCAATGCAAAATTTGCATATTCTCAGCTACAGGCAATGCAAAATTTGCCTATTCTCAGTTACAGGCAATGAAAAATTTGCCTATTCTCAGCTACAGGCAATGTAAAATTTGCATATTCTCAGCTGAGAGAGAGTTTAGCGATCATGATGGAACATACGTCACAATAGGTTGTGGTTTCGGTAATAATAAAAATTATAAACGTAAAATTTGGGATTATAAACGAGCAGATTATCTTCTTATGAAGCAAAAAATATCTGAAATAGACTGGGTCAATTTAATAACTAGTGCATGTAATATTCATGGAGCGGTCTCTGATTTTACGTCAATATTTTTGAAAATAGCTAGTATATGCATTCCGACAAGGGAGGTAATTATAAGAAATGACGACAAAGTTTGGTTTGATTCCACTTTGAGAAGAGAGATACGAATACGTGATCGTTTTCGTAAAACTTTTCTTAGAGTGAAATCAGTACTAACAGAGTCGAAATATAAACAACAGCGAAATAAGGTAAATAATTTAAAAAAACAGGCCAAACAAATTGTTTATGCAAATATATATGAAAATTTAGATGAATTAAAATCAGCCAATGGCAAATTATATTGGAAAACCATGAAAATGTTAATAAAAAATGAAAGTTCATCTAATGAGACTCCTCCTCTCTCAGACCCACAAAATGATTTCAAATTATCATACGAATCCATAGAAAAAGCAGAAATTTTAAATAAATATTTTTCTTCCATATCTAATTCAAACAATGAAAATAAGGTTTTACCGGATTTTGATTGTAGATGCTTGAATGTTCTCTCTGATATTGAAGTTTGTGAACAAGATGTTATAGATATAATTTCCACGTTGAATGTAGATAAGGCTGTTGGACATGATATTATAAGTAACCGAATGTTATTAGCTGTAAAAAATGAAATAGCAAAACCAATGTCCTTGTTATTTAATAGGTCGATACAAGAAATGGTTTTTCCAGATCAGTGGAAAATTGCACATGTCATTGCTTTGTTTAAAAAGGGGGATAAATCTCTACCGTCAAATTATCGTCCAGTTTCCTTATTGTCATGTGTTAGTAAGATTTTAGAAAAAATAGTTTATAAACAGATTTATAATCATCTGCATATAAACAAACTTTTATATAAATTCCAGTCTGGATTTCTGCCGGGATATTCAACTACCCATTAGTTAATTGAACTTTATGATAATATTGTACTTGCGTTGGATAAAAAACAAATAACTAGTATAACCTTCGCTGATATTAGTAAAGCCTTTGATACAGTTTGGATTAAAGCGCTTATATTAAAACTCGAGAATTATGGCATAAAAGGGAAGCTTCTTTTCTGGTTAAAAATTTTTCTTTCAAGACGAAAACAACGAGTAGTTATTAAAGATGCAATATCAAGTACTGGGGAATTAAAGGCTGGTGTGCCCCAAGGGTCGATCTTGGGTCCATTGCTCTTTCCAATTTTCATAAATGACGTAGCAGACATTATGACTGGCTTTGGCAGACTATTTGCTGATGACACTTGTATTGGCCATATGGCACATAATGAAGAAAATTTACATACATTAATAAGTACAGATTTAGAATATTTAAATGCATGGTCATATAGATGGCTTGTGAAATTTAATCCCAATAAAACAGATATTATGATTTTTAGTACTAGGCATTTAGAAAATAATGTACTATTTGACTTTAACAATATTTCACTATCTCCTGTGCATATGCATAAACATTTAGGTGTTATTTTTAGCAATGATTGTAAGTGGACAAAGCATATTGATGTACTTATTGAAAGAACTTCCAAGCAACTTAACATATTACGAAAACTTAAATACAGGTTAAAAAGGGATTATCTTGAAAAAATATATTTAGTTTTCATTCGACCTATTTTGGAATATGCCTCAGAAGTTTGGGATAATTGTGGACAAGCAAATTGTAATCGTCTAGAAAAAATACAAATAGAAGCAGCTCGTATAGTGACCGGATTATCTATATATGCTAGTTTTGATTCAATCTACAAGGAAAAGGGGTGGGAAACATTGAGTACAAGAAGGAAAGTTAAAAAACTGCTACTTTTTTACAAAATTGTCAATAAAGAAGCACCAGATTATTTATATGAATTAGTTCCGCCTTTAGTGGCAGCAAACGTTAATTATAATTTACGTAACAGTCACAATATACATGTACCTTTTAGTCGTTTGTCTGTTTACCAAAATTCTTACTTTCCATGTACTATTCAAGCATGGAATTCTTTGGATCTAACTATTAGAAATCTTCCTACGTTTTCCTCTTTTAAACTAAAACTTCAGCAAATATTTTATACTAGGAGGAGAAATCCTCAATATTATTCTATAGGTGACCGCTTTCTCAGTGTATTGCACTCTAGAATGCGAAATAAATGCAGTGCATTAAATGCAGATTTATATCATGCAAATTTAATTGTAAATTATAATTGTTTATGTGGATACTTTAATGAAAATGCAGAGCATTACTTGTTACACTGTAACAGATTTGCCTTATCGCGTATTATTATGTTATTTGAAATAAATAAGTTGAATTTGATTGGAATTCCGGTAAATATTGATTTATTATTATTCGGAAATGAAACACTTAACTGTGATATAAATTGTTCCATATTTTTGGCTGTACAAAAATACATTAAAAACACCTGTCGCTTTTCTATGTCATGATCATAAATATTTGTAAATTAGTCATATTTGTAATGTGCAACAGGTTAATAATAGATTTATGTCTTACTTTATTGATCAAGATCGTATGAACTAGTTTCGAGACAGCCTCATGCAACTGGATTATCGAGTCGTCATATCATAAATAACCGTTTTTAACAAAAATATTATAAAAAAAGCAATATACTTGCCGAACGTTAATAGAATAATGATTCCTCCCTATATTTTCACATGTTAACTACCTTAATTAAGCACCCACTTTATATATAAATCCACTAGAAAGTTAAATCCCAATTGAATGTTTGGTGTGTTCGTGTCATTAAGATGAAAGGGTGTGTTCGATTAATTATACTTTAGCTTGGATAATCCACCTGCATGACGCTCAACATGTTTAGTCTTTGTTTGTTTTTGCTTTTGTTTTTTTCGTGTCATCACTTAATATGAAATATGTATATAATATTATATAAGTTCATTTTGTATTAATTCATGTATGTATTGGAGAAGACGTTTCTAAGTTGTGAAACTTGTGTCCTATCCAATTGTTTCTTATTGAACAATAAAATATGTTTAAAGTACAGGCAATGTAAAATTTGCCTATTCTCAGTTACAGGTAATTAAAAATTTGCATATTCTCAGTTACAGGCAATGTAAAATTTGCATATTCTCAGTTTAAAGCTATGTATTTGTACTGTAAGATCAATTTTTTTTTTTTTTTTTTTTAATGATGATTAGATAAATTTTACAAACAAGGCAATCACATCTTATTTATTACCAACACACCACATCGATGGTGTAATGGTAAGAGTGCTCGCCTCGAATGTGATTGATCATGGGTTCAAGCCCATGTAGGGTCGAACCAAAGACTATAAATTTGGTATTTGCTGCACACAGCGCTAAGGACAAAAGAGCAAAAAACGGTTGTCTCGAAATGAGGATAATGTGTGTTGAGTGGAGAGACATGTCTTCCTGCAGTCTGTTGTTTCAGAGAGCTAGCTCTATAAAACTCAAACTACATTTTGTTTCTCAATTTAAGGCTATGCAAAAGTTGCCTATTCTCAGTTTAAAAGGGAATTTGCGGTAGTGCCTACCGACAAATTTATCATAAAAAATCCCCGTTGATATGAACAGCATATTTATGAAACTGTATGTCACATGACCAACGTGACCAAGGTCACATATCTCAGAAATTTGAAGTGATTTTTGCAGGTTTTAGACTGATGAAGAATATTATTTTTAATAAGACTAAAAGTTTCGTAGGGAGGAACACTAGTGACCGTGCCTGTCAAATATGTTGTTCCAAAAGTAACTGTGAAACTATGTATCATTGATTTCGCTTAGAAACAAATGACTCTGGATGTGGATTAATATTACCACTTTGTAAGAGAAATAATTTAAATAGAGGCGTAGTGGAAGTTTTGTCAAGAACATGTCTTCCCAAATATGTATTTTTCAAACATAAATTTCTTTGGGGGAATGGTCAAATTGTAACATTCATCGGTATAACCAGCAATAAAAATATAAAATGCTGAGACCAAAAGCACATCGTCCACTCGCTCATGCCCATGTTTAAGCTTTTCTCAAACTATGACGGAGGCGGTTGACAAGAATTGCTGGTAATAATATTACCACCAGACCATTTTCAGGAAAGGCGCATAGAAGGGTAGATCAGAATGGCGGTCTCCGTATGCTGGCAGTGCTTCAAGGATAGTGTAATCTCCACTTTTGTACCCGCCTTCACCATTGAAAGCGAACAATCCAGGATTTGGGGAACAGTTTGAAAGGGGACATTTGTGAATAGAAAAAGATGTGGTCAGTTGCCCCCATGGGGAGAAGTTTGAAATATTACTTTTTTCAATGAGACACACTAGGGAACTTCAAACGGAAGTATAGGAGGGTAGATCAGAATGGTGGTCTCCGTATGCTGGCAGTGATTCAAGGATAGTGTAATCTCCACTTTTGTACCCGCCTTCACCATTGAAAGCGGACATCCAGTACTTGAGGAACAGTTTGAAAGAGGACATTGGTGAATAGAAAAAGTTGTGGTCAGTTTCCCCCTGGGGGAGAAGTTTGAAATATTACTTTTTTCAATGAGACACACTAGGGAACTTCAAACGGAAGTATAGGAGGGTAGATCAGAATGGTGGTCTCCGTATGCTGGCAGTGATTCAAGGATAGTATAATCTCCACTTTTGTACCCGCCTTCACCATTGAAAGCGGACATCCAGGACTTGAGGAACAGTTTGAAAGAGAACATTGGTGAATAGAAAAAGTTGTGGTCAGTTTCCCCCTGGGGGAGAAGTTTGAAATATTACTTTTTTCAATGAGACACACTAGGGAACTTCAAACGAAGTATCCCCATTAACAGGAATGATCCTGGTTAGAAAATAAAATAACTGAAATTATCTGAAACCATCTACATCCCCTTTCAAATGGTCCATTTTTGACCTGCTCCGACCATGTCCAGCAACTTTCGGAAAACAATTTTCAGAGGAAAATAGCAGAAATCAGTTAAATAAGTGAAATAAATCATCCCTGCATAAAAAGCGGAGACGGTCCTCTCACCATTGCCCTTCATCACCTGCATCCCACTTTCCCAGAGAGGTGTGCTTCCAATGAGCAGGCAGGGTATATCAAGAGTACTTCCCCCACTTCTCCAACCACAGTCCTTAGGCCCCTGAGGGATAATTATTTTGATTTAAAATAAGGACGTGTTCACGAGACCTGTGTGTCTCCTACCAATAAAACCGGACATCGAAACTAACAATAACGGCAAAACAGTCCCGGTGCGTCACAGGGGTTCGATATGTGGTAGGCAGAACGGTATATTCCATAAAATAAATTTCTTCTCAAATTTCGGTAAAATTTTACACATAGCAATTTTTTTCTAATATCTTTGGTTTATTCATTTCAAAAATCACTTTAGAGTTTTAGAATTAGTTAAATATTAAAAATGTATTTTAACACATTTAAAATGTATTATTACTGTAATCAGCTTCCGAGCTGTTGGGTATATACAATGTATGATACAATATATCTTTTTACCTTCATCATAGGAGATGTTACTTGCCGCAAGTCGTAAGTCGTAACTCTTAAACTTAGGACTAGTGTAGTGAAACGCACGTATCTGTATCTGTATTATACTGGAAGTTAACTCAGTCACTGAGCAAAAGTTATCCAGGAGTGATACGTGCACGTAAGGAAATCTTAAGAGTGATTTTAGACTTACGAGTTACGATCATCAAGGATAATGCGTATGCTTGGACGAGTGAAGACTTCCTTGTTTTGGCTCAGAATTGCTTTTTGATACAATAGTAATTGAACCTTATTTGCCACAAAAATTGGCATACATACTCACCAACACATGTTTTACCAATTCTCATCCATTATTTTACCAAAAAGAGTGTGTAATCCACAAATTCAAAACTTGTGATATTGACATTTCTTACCGCCAAAATCGTATCACATGACCACCATAAAATTAAATAAACCGGAAGTAAACAAAAGCAACACACACGACTGTCCTGTCTGCTTTACTTTAGCTCAATTAACCAGACCAATATTTGTGTAAGTTATCCTGCACCCTTGAGTAACCCAAGGGACGAAGACCTAACTTGCTATGCTTTTATTAACATTATATCCGGCTGTATTCTTTGCATCTGCACTTATTTTCAGATTTCGAGCACAACATGCATACAATCAAAACAATTCTGATTACATCTCTGTTGATACTCTCTGTAGCAAAAATACTACACTTAGATACTGTGATCAAATGTAATGACATATTGAATCTAAGCTTTAATAACCACCATAATAATAAATCTCCAAGACAACTCCTGGTCAACAACAAACAAAGAGAATAAGACCTCAGATATCTCTTCTTTCTCTCTTAATTGTCGCATCAAGAAAAATAAAACCATTAAGCATGAAAGGTTAGTACTAACATACCTATGTAGCCTACTTCTTGCAAACTCATATGCACCTGAACCCAACCCAGGTCCACCAAAATATCCATGTGGAGCTTGTAATAAAGCTGTCACGTGGAAGCATAAAGCTATATGCTGTGATGGCTGTGAGCAGTGGTATCACATATACTGCCAAGGTATAGATCAATATATGTATGAAATATTAAATAACAGTAATTTATCATGGGAATGTGCAAAATGTGGTATCCCAAACTTCTCAACCACATTCTTCAACAGCACTATAGAAACATCAAACAGCTTCTTAACACTAGATGATGAAGAAGGTATTCAAGATTCCATAGGTAAACCATCTCACCAATCTTTGCCTATACATAGACAAACCTTTAAATCAAAGAGTTCCAAAATAGACGGTCCATCACCACTCAGAGTACTTACTATACATTTCCAATCTATTAAAAATAATAAATCAGAACTAGATCAAATAATAGAATCATGTAAACCTACAATAATTTTCGGCTCAGAAACATGGCTGTCAGATAACATTTCACCATATGAATACTTTGATCCAACTAAATATACTGTTTATAGTAAAAACAGGAAGGATGGCTATGGGGGAGTTCTATTTGCAATTTCCAATGAATATATAACATCACAAGTCACAGAATTAGACACAAGCTGTGAGATAGTTTGGGCAACAATAAAGTCAACGGGAAACAAAACACTATATCTAGGAACCTATTACAGACCACCTTCAGATAAAGGGGAATTATTAGAGCAACTAAGTGACTCCTTAAGCAGAGTGTGCAATAAAACAAATGCAAGCATATGGCTAAGTGGAGATTTCAATCTAGGTCACATTGACTGGAACATTCCATCAGTTATACCAAGTAAACCAGATCCATCACTGCACCAAAACTTACTTGATATATTAAATGACCATAATCTAACACAAGTCATAGACAAACCAACAAGAAACGATCGAACACTAGATCTTCAGTATATGTCAAATCCATCTTTCATAAACAGAATTGAAACGTTACCACCTATGGGTGATCACGATATTATCTTCAGTGAAATCAATCTATCACTTCCTAAGATAAAACAAAAGCCTCACAAAGTATATCAGTACAAAAAGGCTAACTGGGAAAAAATAGAGCAAGACTTGCAAACCACTCACTCACATGTATGAAAGAAAATCAAAATCATATGGATGTAAATGATCTATGGAATTATTTCAAAAACTCCACTACTGATTCCATAAAGAAAAACATTCCAACAAAATCAATTGGTAATAAAAACAAAACTACCATGGGTAACACCTCAAATTAAAAAGCTAATAAACAAGAAAAATAAATTATTCAAAAAGAAAAACTCAAACAGTGAACATACTAAAATATACAAAGAAGTTAAATCAAAACTCCAGCAAGAAATGCGTAATTCATACTGGAATTACATTGAAAATATGATTTTTGACCTAGACATAAACGAACCAGACCAACAAAAGTTCAATAAGCAACCCAAATATTTACACTCCTATATAAAAAGCCAGAAAAAAGAAAACACCAGTATAGCACCTCTCAGAAGTGAAGGAGTCTTTCATGCAGATCCAGCAGGAAAAGCCAATATCTTAAATAGGCAATTTCAATCAGCCTTTTCATCAGAATCGAACACAGAAATTCCAGATAAAGGTCCTAGTACACATCCAATCATGAAAAACATCTCAATTTCCAAAAAAGGCATACTGAAACTCATTAACAACATCAACCCCAATAAAGCTGTAGGTCCAGACAACATCGCTGGTAAAATACTCAAAGAAAATGTAGACATTTGCTCAGACATACTTACCATCATTTACAAAAAATATATCGAAACAGGGCAAGTTCCACTTGATTGGAACCATGCAAATGTAACACCAGTATACAAAAAGGGAAACAAACACCACCCAGCAAATTACAGGCCAATATCTCTAACCTGTATTTCCTACAAACTGCTAGAACATGTAATGGCTAGTAATATGATGGAACACCTGGAATCAAACAACATCTTGTACGAAATGCAACATGGTTTTAGATCGAATAGGTCATGTGAATCTCAAATAATATCACTTGCTCACCAACTAGCACAAAACAATGATAAAAACATTCAAACAGATTTAATAATAATGGACTTCGCGAAAGCGTTTGAAAAAGTGCCACACAAAAGACTCATCTCCAAGCTAAAATTGTATGGTATATCTGACCAAATAACAAATTGGATAACATTTTTTTTTGCAAACAACACAGACAGTACTTTTAGAAAACACAACATCTGAGAAAATTGCAGTCACCTCTGGCGTGCCCCAAGGAACTGTACAAGGCCCCATACTGTTTCTAATATACATAAAGGACCTACCAGATTACATCAAGCATAGCCAAATAAGACTCTTTGCAGATGATAGCATTATATATAGACCTATTAAAACACAAGCAGATTGCATAAAACTACAAGAAGACCTTGAATCAGCTGTCAAATGGGAACAGGATTGGCTAATGGCATTTCATCCTGACAAATGTAACATCTTAAGAGTAACAACCAAAAAATCGCCACAACATTTTTACTACAACATGCATGGGCACATCTTAGAATCAGTACAATCAGCAAAATATATGAGAGTCACACTATCAGCAGATTTAAAATGGAACAATCACATTCAACAAATGACATCCAAAGCAAATACATATCTTTCATTCATCAGACGCAATCTTCAAATTAATTAAAAATCTATTAAAGGTAGAGCATACCAATCTCTTGTACGACCCAAACTAGAATACTGCTGCTTTGTCTGGGACCCATATACCACCGAAAACATCTATGCAATCGAACATGTTCAAAGACAAGCAGCAAGATGTTCCTGCCACAGACACCACAATACTAGCAGCGTCACAAAAATGATACACTCACTTGATTGGCCAACACTACAAGAAAGACGTCTAAAAACTAGATTACATATATTCTACAAAATAATTAACAACAAAATTGCAGTTCCATATGATAACATCCTAATACCTAGCCAATCCAGAACAAGATCTACCCATTCAAATAACATCAGACAAATACAGTGCAACAAAGACTCATTCAAATTTTCATTCTTCTGCAGAACTATCAAAGATTGGAATAAATTACCTGAACATATTACAAACAGTACCTCTACAAAAAATGTTTAGGGAGAGACTGACACATGATGTCCTCCTTAAAACATTTCCACACCTGATCTAATAGGCTACAACATGTTTTTATCTTATACTATTAAAAGAAAAAGAAAAGAAAAAATTGGAAAAATTAAAATTAATAAAAATTGTAAAAAATGAAAATTAATAAAACATTGTCATGCCAGGCATGCGCCGGAAACCTTAATCAAGTTGAAGATTTTCAGTAATGAAAGAAGAAGACTTTAGTGAAGCGGTCGCCAGCCCACTGAGCCTCTAGTATGATTATTTTAAAAACTTGACTGAAGATATGCAAAATGAAAACGATGATATTGTTTTCAACAGAGATTATCGTTTCCGGGAATTAGTATATCATTTCCGATAAAAAAAATTATCGTAAATACCGAGAATTTTTTTATATCATTTCCGAGAATTATTTCAATAGAAATTTGAAATGGAATGTATCATGTCCGGGAAAATATGCTACAAGTATTTGAATATACATTGAAGATACCTCTTCCGCTAGCCAGGTTGTTTGGCATCAGGATCTATAGTTATTGACTTGTTACACTTCTTGTTAGCGCTACATACATAGACAATATCTCCATTTTTTCAATTTATTCGTCTGTCTATATACATATCCATCCACAATGATAGCTTTTTTACCACGATTTGTCTCGGTGTGTAGTATCTCCATGTCCGACGATCTATAGTATTCTATTATGTAGTGAGTAAAACCTGAGCAAAGCTCACATTCATGTCACCTGATATACATACATATATGACTTCTATAAAACCTACAGAAAAAAATTCTTAAAAATCCAGTTTTCAAATCAACAATTTTTTTTCTAGATGTATATTAATATATGATATATATGAACTCTGACAATCAATTTCAAAATTTTTTGTCAATTATTAAAAAAGTTATTCTATGTTAATTATATTTTCTGAAGTGTAAAAATCTGGCTGGAGTGAGTACAAATAACAGACTGTACCATGTGACATAGGACATTTAAATATTAATGGACATCAATAACAATGGACTACCTTAAAGTAATATGAAAGGCAAATATCGTGGAATTTTTGGATTAAATATTTTCACTTAATATGTCACTTAATTTTAACTAAAATAAACTGCATAACATTAAAAATCCGCTCAAAAGCAGATTTTAAGAGCAAATCGGAAAATATTTGACAGCAGATAATTCTGTTTTCCAGTACAGTAATGCAAATGATATGCGTGTGACCCAAGATTTGAACTCTTTCGGGGAGATTATCGCTCATGCGCACTGTTCAGTTGATGAAAATATATACATATATATTCCGTGTGTACCACATAAGAATAATTGCAAAAAAAAATAATTGGTTCACACGACATGAAACAGACAGATTCCTCAATAATCATTGTCAGGAATGTGTACGTGCTTAATTTAGATGGATCAATTTATAGATGCAATTAAAAAATCTAAAAAAATGGCAAAACAGCTGGTATTGATAATTTTGGAAATGAATACTTTTATTTACAACCTAAATTGATATTTATATTGTAAACTTTTTAATATTGTTATTGATACTGGGATAATCCCGGAAAGTTGGTTGACTGGTATTAGGACCTGTATATAAAAATAAAGGTAAGGTAGATGATCCTGATAATTACAGGGCTATTACTCTCATAAGTTGCCTTGGGAAGCTTTTTATATCTATAATTAATAATAGATTGACCTTTTTGTAAAATAAATTTGAAATTATCTCTAAAAACCAGTCTGGATTTAGAAAAGGGTTGTACATTTGTTGATTTCCGTAAGGCATTCGACACTGTATGGCGAACTGGCCTCTGAAAAAAATAGTTTTTATATGGTCTATGGTGAATTGGGTAGATATCCGCTAGAAATCAGGGGCCGTGTTCTCGAAAGTGTCTTAGGACTAAGACATGTCCTAAGACCATCTTAGGACAAATCTTAGTCCTAAGTCGTGTTCTCGACCATGTCCTAACTTAGGACATATCGCTAAATTTGTCTTGACTTTAGGACATCTATGGAGGCGTCTTAAGTTGGTCTTAACCCCGAAATCGTAATATAATTTGATATTTTGTACCAAAAACGGAATTTTAGGTTGTAGAACATGATTGATATACACCTTTATACTGTTTTTAAGTCTAAATAAGTAAATTAACAATGATCTTTCTATCATAATTTAAACGGCGCACGAAATATCTTTTGTTCATCTTTAATCAGTAATTCATTGAAAATTTGAAATCAACTCACTCGAAAGTAACCACACAAAAAATAACGGTAATGACTGTACTTCATTATACAAAAAAGTGTTACACATTAGTTATATATCGTATACAGAACTACGTATATAGATAACTGCAAATTAAAGAAAACAAGAAACAGACTCATGGGAATGGAGCGTAAAAAATGAATGAAATTGAAAAAAAATCTTTATTTACATCTTATATTTTATAATGAGTATTTTTATCAAGGGTTTGTTATATATTAATATTGGAAATAGTTGTTGTACACAATATTTCTATGTTTCTAATAATTGCGTTGACACTTAGGACATAGTTAAGACATCCTAAGTTAGGATAGTCCTAAGATAGCCTCGAGATTACTCCTAGGACATATCCTAAGATGGTTCTAAAAATCGTCCTAAGACAAATCTTAGGATACTTTCGAAAACACGGCCCCATGGTTAAACTGAGAATGGTCTCGTTCTGGACGAAACAAGTTCAGAGCGAGAACAAGCCCAGTAGTATACTTTATAGACTTGTGCTACAAATTCATTAAAGTGGAAATCATGTTTTAAAATGGATATCTTTTGTTATGTCAATTTTTGGTAATACTGGTCTTGGCTATGTGCCAACCAATTGAATATTAATATACATTCATTGAAGCCTGTTTTAAAAGAACACTTATATGATTAGTTTATTCAACAGTGGTTTACATATATTGAAAATTCATCTCGTGGTGAATTTTACTCGATCTTCAAATTTGAATTTGGATTTGAGAAATACTTATCAAAATTATCAATGAAAAATAGGATTAATCAAATTTATCATAATTTAGATATTCAAATATGAAATTCCCCATAGAAACAGGAAGATGGCAACATATTGCTAGGAATGACAGAATATGTACTTTCTGTAGAGCAAATATTGGAGGTGAGTTTCATTTCTTGTTTATTTGCAAACATGAATTAATTGCTGATTTAAGATCAAAATTTATCCCAAAATATTACCTCTAATCCTACCATCCATAAGATGAAAGGATTACTTTCACTCTGTAAGGTACCACTTGAGAAAAATATATCCTTATTTATAAGTAAACTTGTGTTTTTTTTCTAAATTATGTTTTTCATGTTCTCATAGAAAAATCGTTTTGTCATTAATCGCCAGTGTAACAATATAATTATATTGTATTATTATATAGATAGCTGTGAATTACAGAATTTTCTGAGTTAATTAAAAACGATAAGTTCATCACCTGTGAAATTATCGTTTTTATTAAACTCGGAAAATTCTGTATTTCTACGCTACCCACGTAATATAGTGCAATTAAACTCATTTTATATTAAATTCGATTCGAAACATTTGTTTATCTATATAATAAATACTATAACTAATTGACGAGTTTCATTATCAAACATGTCACGAATGACCAAATAACGCAGTAACTCACTATAATTACTGAATTTCTATTTCTGTATTTTGCAATTGTAATCCCATATATATGTTCATTTTGTCATGTTTTTTTATATTTGTACACGTAATATGACCTCATTTTGCACATTTTCATGTGTCTGGGTGTACTAATAAAATCTTACACATATTGATAATTGTTTATTTAAATAAATCTGGTTTAAACAGACGCGACACATTATGTTGTTGTTACCGTAACTACTGTTTTGGCGTGATTAATAACAGAGTCTATAACGATGTATTCCGTACATTTACCTTTTCAATGCAGGAAAGTGAATCGTTAGTATCAACACGTACTACCATATGACAAAAAAGAATGGAGATAATTCTTTTAATTTTAGATATCAAACTTGGGAACGGTCGACAATCGGAAAGACTACTTGCAAACATGGGAGAATTCATCTTTTCCTTTATTTATATATAATTTTTTTTTGATAAAAACACGAATACGGATTGCTGCTAGACATCTACGCCCCTTACAAAAGTTTTGTATGAACAGCGGCGCTATTGGACTGAAAGTTTCTGGGTACAATAATATCGTTCCGATATTTCTTTTATATTAGTAATATAATTTATTAATTTCTGGCAACTTCGATGATCATCAGACACTCTGTTAATACATGTGTACATTCTTCTGTTACATTAATATATAACAGGGATATTGTTCGTCTTCATGATTGATCGTTGATAGATACATCTTAATTTGGATTATCTCAGAAAAATCGGGATAAATTTTCACCAGGAAAAGATTTAAGCTTTCCTTTAATTTTATTTTCATAAGGTTTCATATGTTACTGCATGGATAAATA
The DNA here is from genome assembly GCA_963383655.1 of Bathymodiolus septemdierum. NCBI lineage: Eukaryota > Metazoa > Mollusca > Bivalvia > Mytilida > Modiolidae > Bathymodiolus > Bathymodiolus septemdierum. The sequence continues at coordinate 34,764,665 of OY726529.1, read as the reverse complement.
GTGTTAAATCATAGAAATAATTCAAACTCATTAACGATGTTTAATACAAAAAATATACCAAACAAATATTCCTTCTTCCTGTAAAGTTTTATTAAAAATCTGTAATGATTCGACAACAAGCAGATTAATATTATTAGTATTTGTTCCAGAAAGACGCGGTACCCATGACTTGAATTTTAATAAAGATGGCATATTACATAAAAAAAAAAGGAGGAGGAGGGGGGTAGGTTTGTAAAACAGACGTAAAAGAAACATGCTGTGAGTGTAAATATTTTGCTGAAACACAGCCAATAAAAATTAATTATCCAGCATGTAGCCCAGCAGATTAGTTAAACAATCGTTCACATTGTGGAACAAGCACCACAATTGACATGAAGACTCCTTTGGGACAACTTATTCGGAAAACCCCGTTAGCCACGTGAAATTCAAAATGGCGCCCATATTTTTCAAGATGGCCGCCATTCCAGGAAATCATATCTGGTTTTTTTTATATAACCTGTCGTGCATGACCAAACTATACGGATTTTGGTCATAAACTATACATATTACATGTAGTTGTATTTTAATATTTACAAAATATAAAAAAACAAACTTTTTTTTTATATACCTAGTTGTATATTATGAGTTTTATTGATTTTTTGTTTTTTATTTTCTTTTCTGTATTTAAAAAAATGTTCGTTGTTTTATCCTTAAAATTTACCATTAGATGCAGTTTAATTGAATAATTCCTTCTCATTGCCTTTTTAGAATTAAAGTGAGACATAATTGTTGTCGATTTCGTTAATTTACCTCATTTTCACCGAGTCAGGTCGATTTTTGAATAGATTTTAGCCGTCGCAATTACAGCTTCACAAAGATGTGCAAGGAAGAATAAAGCGATAGCACTTGCACCTGCCATGGCATTCAGTCGTGCAGCCACACTTCGTAAGCTGTTGGCAACTCTGAGGAATTGGCGGAAGTGCGGTCCAAAAGACTCGCCACATGCATATGTCACCTTGCTTCTTCCAACCCCAATCCGCAGGGCTGTTGAATTCTATTTGACATATAGTAGCTTGGCCCCATATGCAACCAACCTGCTTGGTATGCAGCACGCTTTATATGTTGAATAAGGGCTGCTTGTGTTGGGGGAATTGAGTCATATGACCTCTGTTTCGGGCAAACAGTTCCAGTCTTGCTGCATCAATGCTATCAGTGTCACTAAACTTGTCATACATAGTTACTACAAACTTCTCAAGAATACTTTGATCGTCTTCGCCAATTACTGGTGGGTATTGACTGAGTTTTCTATAAACAGTAGACGCCTCAGGGTATACATTCCATGTTTGCCATGCACTCCTTTTCCCTTTACCACGGAATGCAGATACAACATCACAGCCAGTAAAAGTGTGAAAAAATAGAAGACCCTTTAACTTTTCTGGGCCAATTGAAGGACTTATATCATGTATGGGAATCCACTTCAAGTTTTGTCTTTGACCACAGGCAACCCACAGTTTTTCTACTCCAACGTCCTGCGGAATTGGCAGAACACTGATGGATGTTGGTGAAAGAATCGGGAAGTTCGGGACTCGTTTTTACCTTGTTGTCTTTAATACGAATTGACTCACGCTTTTCACCTTCATTGTTAGTTGATAGATGCTGAAATGCTTCTTCCATGAAAAGAAGTCGTTGCTGTCGTTGTAGTAGGATTATGGTCAATGTTGTCCATAGCAGTTGTGGTAAATAATCCTTTCCTCATGACTGCTGGACAAACTACTCCTTCCTCCATGTATTAACTTACGGCTGCATCTCCCAGTTGTGCTGACACTTCAAGCACTCGATAATACGAATGTAAGATCATGCGGATGAAGCATTTCTACAAAAAGTCTTTTTCTAGTTTTTAGCTCATCTTGTCAAAGGCAACGTGAGCTATTGCCATCACTTGGCGTCCGTCGTCCGTCGTCCGTTAACCTTTCGCATTTTAATCTTCTCCTCTGAAACCGCTCAGTCAAATGAACTGAAACTTGGTAAGAAGCATCTATGAAAAGTCCTCTCGAAATATTACTAATTTCGACCCGATCTATTAACAAACATGACCGCCACAGGCAATTCTTGTTTCTGATTGGCCGATTTTTTAAAATATTCTCCCCCGACACCGCTTGGCCAAATGAACCGAAACTTGGTAGGAGGATCTATGGAAAGTCCTCGATACAGATTGCTCACTTCATCCCGATCCGTTTACAAACATGGCCGCCACAGACAATTCTTGTTTCTGATTGGCCGATTTTTTCAAATCTTCTCTCCGAAACCGCTTGGCCAAATGAACCTAAACTTGATAAGAAGCATTTATGGAAGGTCTTCTATGAAGATTACTCATTTCATCCCGATCCGTTAAGAAACATGGCCGCCACAGGCAATTATTGTTTCTGAATGGTTCATTTCTAAAAACAACCTCTCCATTGTAGTAAGCTGTTAAAAGGGAGATAACTCTTGCATTAAGCTTAAAAGAAAGATAACTTGCCATTATCTCCCTTAGAAATTAACTATTGCTGATATAATATAACATGTTTATACTATACATTACATGTAGGTATTCACATTTTAATATTCTTTGTAGCTCACCGTGCCAAAGATAATGTGGGCTTATGGCATCACTTGGCGTCCGTCGTTTGTTTTCTGTCATCTATTAACTTTTCACATTTTAATCTTCTCCTCTGAAACCCATCAGCCAAATGAACTTAAGCTTAGTAGGAAGCATCAATGGAAGGTCCTCTCTAAAGAGTGCGCATTTTGTTATGATCCATTTCCAAACATGGCCCTCCATAGGCAATTCTTGTTTCTGATTGGTCAATTAAAAAAATTCTCCTCCTCTGAAATTGCTTGGCCAAATTAACCGAAATGTGACAGGAAGCATCTATGGAATGTCCTCTATGAGGATTGCTCATTTCGTCTCGATCGATTAACAAACATGGCCACCACAGGAAATTCTTGTTTCTGATTGGTCGATATCTAAAAAATCTTCTCCTCTGAAATTGCCTAGGCAAATGAACCAAAACTTGGTAGGAAACATCTATTTGTATGGAAGGATGTGTATTAAGTTTCCTCCAAGCAGAATGAAAGGTGAGCTACACTGAGCCTCTAGTTGCTTAGAGAGACATCCTTATAAAGACAGCAAATGGGGTTTCGTGGTCTTTCGAATGTCTGTACGTAGCTGTCTCTTCCCTGTGCTTAGCATAGCAATTATATTGTAAAAGCTGAGCCATTGCAAGGTCAGTCTTCGATGCACCAAACCGTAATTGCTACTTTATAGCAGCACCGTGCTCAATCATGCACACAAACTGAAGAAGCGTTGAAGGAATTGCATATTCAACATATCCTTCATGAAATGTTCCAGCAAATGCGGATTTATGGTCAATCATATGTCCTTGCAAGATCTTAGCAGCTTTGACAAGGATAATAGCTTCTGAGTAGTTGGATGCTTGTGACAAGGCTGCACCTTTTTTGAAAGCCAGAAGAATATCCCTTCCCTTCTTATGAGATTCAAGTTCAGGGATTTCTGCAAGCACTTTTTCCTTTAATCTAGTACAGTTGACATCAGGTGTTTTCATGCCTACTTGTTCAAGTCGCTGTTTGTAGAGACTGACCAGATCTGCAAGGCGGAATACAATAGGATTATCACTACTTGTTTTTGTCTCCACTATATAGGTGAGGAGCTCTGAAAACACGAGAGGATATACTTCCCTTTCTTGGGGCAGTTCGCTGTCATCCTGATCTTGATTTTCAATTGTCAGTAAGTAAGCCCTCTCCTTGTGATACAGAGCTGTCAGACAACAATAATGATACTTCAGCTCCTGTGCAACGACATCACCTCCACTAAGTACAGCCAGAAGCTTTCCAGCATTTAGGTTTAGGGCACATTCATTTAACCTTTTATCAAGCTGCATTGTCATGGCTTGCCGAAGTTCAGATGTTGGATTGTGTTTCTCATATAAAAAACACACATGACCTTCCATGCTAGTTCGTCTGACCTTGTTTTGTCGATCGTCTCAATAGATCTTACTACTAGCTGCTCTCTTTCTTGTCCTTTCGAACTTCTTGTTATTGAACAATAACCTACAATTCTGATGATATTTGGCATTGTTCCGTCTCAATGTTTCTTAAATGCCATCATCTTCATCTAATCTGATGGGATCTAAAATAATTGGAAGTTGGTTGATGGCTTGAAAGAGGGGAATATTTGTTGCAATCATGTAATAGCCATCATTTTCATTCTACATGAGTAGTGAGTTTGTGAGGATTTTAAATCTTCACCTTTTTTTCTGTCTGGCAAAGACAACATTTGTTCCAATCAGTTTGAAATTTAGATTTCAATGGGGTCACACCTGACATCTTGATAATATGTATCTATCCAATTTTAATAGTCTACAATAAATATTTTGAATGATTTAAGGTCGAGAGATTATCCTTTTACCACCTTAAACTATAAATAAAGCACATTCAGGAATGAGATACAACTAGGTTCGAGCATAAACTAACTGCTCTACACCTAAGCCGATCCTTTCATTCAGTGCTATTTAAGTCCCGTGCGAACTGTACACCATCCGGATAACTAATGCCCCGTTATCCTTGGCTCGGCTCTCCCGCGCTGGCATATCCTGTCAATTCAGGTGCGGCTATCTAACTGGTTCTGCATTCAACAAGACTATGGGGCTTGTTAGATAGCATTTGAGACACTAAATTATGCTAAGCTGAATATCTAGCTGACACTGAAACTCATGCTGAGTTTCACAGCAGCGGTGTCACCAGTGTGCCCTGGTTGTGCTTTGACACTCGCTCTATTTCTCCGGTAAATGATAGTGGAAGCTTCAAAAAAGTTTAAATTCTATATCTTTGGTTTCTTTGTTAAAAGAAATGTTTGATTTAACACCTAAAACATCATTTAGATGGAACTACTAAGTCAACTTTTATACTCAGAAAACATGTTTTCAATCGGGGTTGGCAGCCATCTTCAAAATAGACGCCATTTTGAAAAAAATGGGTGACTAATGGGTTTTTTCAAACAAGTATCCTACGGGGAGTATCCATGCCAACTTGTATGCTTGTACCACAAACTGAACGATTTCCCCAAATATTGACTAAATCTGCCGGGCTAATGGAAAATATATTTGAATAGGGTTTTGTTCAAACTCCAGATGCACTCTCTTTAAAAAAGACTTCTAAGCATGGATGATGACGAAAAACTTCAACTAATGACAATTATTATTCCGGTAAATCATTATAATTTACATGCATTAGAAATTTTCCTGTATACGAAAATCATAGTCGTTCATATTTTGTGCAGTTATTGGTGACCGATTCCTATATTAGATAAACATTCAATATAAACATACAAACCAATTTCCACCTTATTGGATTTGATTACACAAGGAGGTAAATTGTTCCAATACTGATTTTACAAAACTTTTGAAATATGCATCATAGCTTCTTGTCACTTGTAATTTTCAATCGGACGGCTTGTTTTTTGTAAATGCAGACGCGATAGAAGACCCGTTGTTTTGGTGGCATCATAACATAAAAACTGCTTATAAATTAGAGCCGGGAATGTTTTATAGAATATGTTTATTTTTTTAAATTATATATATATTTTTTTGTATGACCGTCAGAAATATGTAGATTTTTTTTCAATGTCATTCGTTAGTCCGATTTAAAAACTCAGTGGTTTGTGTATATTCTCTGAGACTGTCTGTGGTTAGCGGACCACTTTGGTTTTTTTTGTTTTTTTTTGTTTTTTTTTAAAAGTTTTCAGAGAAATCATAGTTCAGATAATATTGAAAGCAATACAAAGACATTGTGCAATGAAAATGAAACTAGGTTGCTAACGCCCCTTTCAACAATATTTCAGTTATATCGTGGTAGTCAGTTTCATTGGTGGAGGAAACTGGAGTACCCGGGGAAAACTAACGACCTGTCGCAGGTAACTGACAACTTTATCACATATTATTGTATCGAGTACACCTAAGGAAGAATTTTTATCGTAAGCGTAATTTTAGTCGTAAGAATAAAATTTGTCGTAAGATATTCTTTGTGAAAATGACTTAGGAATTGTTGTACGATAAACTTAAGTGAAAAAGATATATATTAAATAGAAGCGGAAAATAGAATAAATAAAACGTTCGATCAATAAACTAATAAGTAATAGACAATTCGGTTTTCTTTTGGATCTACTATTAGATTTTAATTTATTAAAAGCTTGTATCTTTTTACATGTATTGAGAATATAATTTTAATTTCTTGATAGAAAATTAACTTATTCAATAAGCACCAATGTCATTGTACATCTACATCATTTATTTTTACAAGCTGCAACTCGTATGTGTTAATAAGCATTTATCTATTCATAGTTTTCTGTTTCTGCAATTAAGAGTGCACTGTTGACAGAAGCTTATATAATTAAAGAGAACCTATTGCAGAATTATGATGAATGTATCATTTCAATTCCAAATTACAATGTAGCGTACATTTTGTACTTTGTACTTAGACATCAAATTTAGTGTGCACGAGCAAGAAAATCAAATGGTTTACCTATGCACGAGGGAGGTTGATTTGATTTATTGTGCTTAACGCCACTTTCAGCAATATTTCAGCTATTTCATGGCGACAAGTTTTAGTGGTGGAAGAAGCCGGAGTACCCGGAGAGAACCACCGACCATGGGCAAGCAACGGGTAAACTTTTATCACTTGCGGCTGCGAGTCGAGTGCACCCTTTTTTGTAATTTACAAAGCTGGGCGCGAACCCACGCCGTATTGGTGATATGTTTGTATGTGTTGTTAGGTAATCCAACTACCTAACTCATTGAACCACCCGGGCCTTACAACTACCTAACTCATTGAGCCACCCGGGCCCTACAATTACCTAACTCATTGAGCCACACATGCCCTACAACTACCTAACTCATTGAGCCACCCGGGCCCTACAACTATCTAACTCAATGAGTCACCCAGGCCCTACAACTACCTAACTGATTGAGCCGCCCAGGCCCTACAACTACCTAACTCATTGAGCCACACGGGCCCTACAACTACCTAGCTCATTGAGCCACCCAGGCCCTACAACTACCTAACTCATTGAGCCCCCCAGGTTCTACAACTACCTAACTCATTGAGCCACCCGAGCTTTACAACTACCTAGCTCATTGAGTTACACAGGCCCTACAACTACCTAACTCATTGAGCCACACGAGGGAGGAGAACCTTAGTTTTAATAATAACTATATAATTGAGGAATTGTAAATTTCGATAGAAAAACAAATATCTAGTAAACCATGTCAGTGCCGAACATATTTGGAAATAGAATATATTTTGTTTTATATCTTAGGTCAATAATTAAATATAAAGAGAAAATGCTACCTAGGAATGGTGTTTTCTCTGTTATGACATACACGTACGTAACAGACAAATTGTAACAGCTTCTAATAAGTAACCGTTAAGAATGGTCGTAGATGGCCCGTTGCAAGTTATACGTTTCCGTTCCTAAAATATTTTCTATGTCCAAATATGTCGGTATCATATTTAAAAATAACCAATCTGATTACTGTCAGATTAAAATCAAAACAAAAACGCGAATTAATAATAATAATAATAAAGACAAACTGGATATTTGTCATATTGTTCTTCACTCTGTATGTATTGCAACAAGTAAAATAAAATTACGGTGTGTAAAGCAAGCTTCCTTTTAAATTCACATCATACAGTAAAAGGGATACAACTCCAGCGTCAGTTACTTGTTTGCTCAACAACAAATATAGCCATCGTTTTATATGATTATTGTAGGCGCATTATAAATTGAGCTACAGAACGTTGCCAAAAGTGAAGATAATTTTCACGCCGTCATTGCGCTCCTAGATCCGTTGTCGATGTTTGGTTGCGAAATTCTCTGTCATTAAATTAGAGTTATCTCTTTTTTTATATAAAATTAAAGTATTGACTTAATAGATGGCGCTAAAAGGTCACCGGAAGTTCTGGGGCGTCTGATTTGCTTACAATTTTCATCGCTTTTGAGATGGCACCAAAACGTGTTCAACTGTCTTTGTCTGAGAAGAATGCAAGAAGAGTTTGAAGATACCAAAGGGGCAATCAGAATTCGTATATCGAAGAAGAACAGACAACACAATGGCCAGAAGAAAAAGCACAAAAGGACAAACAACGATCTACAAAACATACATATAAAACTAAAGATCGAGTAACGCGAACCCCACTAAAAACCGGGGGTGAACTCAGGTGCTCCGGAAAGGTAAGAAGTTCCTGCTCCACTAGTGGCACCCGTCGTGTTAATCTAGTTAGAATTGCTACTTTGCAGAAAGCAGGACTGAAAGGACCGACAATAGCACGGGAAACGGGACACCCGCTGTCAACAATATATGGTGTTCTAAAAGGTTTTAAGCAACGTGGAGCTGTGGAAAACAAGGAGAGATCGGGTAGGCCCACCGTTGTTAACACCTCGGGACACTCGAAAACTTGATGGGGTTGTAAGATCTGACAGAAAACGTCCACTCCGGGAAGTTACTAATATTTTCGATGAGTATAGGGATCGACCTGTATCTGATCGAACTGTTTAATTTATATGTCAATGACTTGTCATCCTATTTTAATAAGTCGTGTGACCCAGTATCTCTAAATAAATATGATTTAAATTGTTTAATGTATGCTGATGATGTTGTTTTACTATCATCGTCAGAGAAAGGACTACAAAACTGTATTAATAAGTTGTCAAATTTTGCTATAGACTTGAAAACGGTGTTCTGTCGGTCAATATGATCCATTCCTCTGATAATTAATTCTGCAATGACAATACACTTATAAACAAATAATTTAAAAAAACCTGCACATGCTCGCTTCCGCTCAAAGAGACCACATACTATCACAGAAATGAATGACAGCATAAACATGGACACTATAATAGGACGGTCAATGAATAACAACATAAACATGGACAGTATAATAGGAGGGTCAATGAATGACAGCATAAACATGGACAGTATAATAGGAGGGTCAATGAATGACAACATAAACATGGACACTATAATAGGAGGGTCAATGAATGACAACATAAACATGGACAGTATAATAGGAGGGTCAATGAATGACAGCATAAACATGGACAGTATAATAGGAGGGTCAATGAATGACAACATAAACATGGACACTATAATAGGAGGGTCAATGAATGACAACATAAACATGGACAGTATAATAGGAGGGTCAATGAATGACAACATAAACATGGACACTATAATAGGAGGGTCAATGAATGACAACATAGACATGGACAGTACAATAGCAGGGTGAATGAATGACAACATAAACACGGACACTATAATAGCAGGGTCAATGATTGTTTGTAGTTAACTGACAACTGGCTCGGAAAAGTTGTGATAGCCCTTAATGATGGCTATATGTTCTAAATTGTAAATATTACACCTATTCACCAAAATCACGGGAACATATTTAACAGCGGCCGCATTCTTGATCATATGTATCCGTACATTTGTGGGAACATTTTTACAATTAACACTGATACATTTATCAAGGTTTTTCATCTGATGAGTTCTTTATTGCAATATGTACTACATGTTCCATTGGTTATATAAATTTTATATTTTACTTGATCGTATTTTGACTTCCACCTACATATGGTTTGACTTGCCTCTACCAATGCAACCAGTGCGCATCACCACTTAAGTTGCTAGTTCGATTTCCACATGTAAGGATATGTACCTGATGTAACATTTTGAGAAAATGTATATCAGTGACTCGCGGTAGGTCGGTGTTTTCTTCGAGTATCCCCAATTTCCTCCAGGGGTTGTCGCGGTCGTGATCATATAATAGTTGGATTTACAAATACCTGTTCAATCAGTGCATATCACCACTAACGTTGTGAATCGAGTTCCGTGTATGGCGAAGTGCACTCGTTACAACATTATGTAATAAAGTTTGTCAGTGACTTGGGACAGGTCGGTGGTTTTCTCTGGGTACTCTTGTTTCCTCCACCAATAGAACAGACTGCCACGACATAACAGAAATATTGTTGAAAGTGGCGTTAAACACCATAAACCCACGGATTTCCTCCATTGGTAATATTAACATTTGCACGACCGGTAGTGACATGACAGTGGTTGTTTTCAACGTTTTCCGTAAGTAACTTCGCAGCCCACTATATAACAAATAAGCTTGATTTACAGTGCAGTTTTGTACCTTAAATTCGTAAAACAATATTCTATATATCTATATTTTGAAACACGGCCGTCGTGGTCGTCATCGTATGGTGGTTGGATTTACAACTACATGTTCCACCAATGCCTATCACCAGTAAAGTGAGTTCGAACTCCGTTCATGGCGAGGTGTACTTTATACAACATTGTGTGAACTGAAATATTGTTAAGCACCATAAACCAAGCCAACCTATTTTATAACAAGATAGCTAATTTGTCTGTTCAATAATCAAAACTATCCCACTTATGTCCGAAATATTCTTTAACTCCCCTGTGCTATCACTTCATTCGTGGATTAATGCGTGGATTATCTCTTTAGTTTTCTGTGGTCTTTTCGTTTCTTTGTATTCTTTCTGAGTTGTGTGCCTAATGCTTCCTGTGTTTTGAGTTCGCCCCTGTTTTAAGTTTGTGTTGCTGGTCTTGTCCTATTACATGTTTTAATGTTCTTGGTTCCGTGTTATGATATCTGCTACGATTTCCGCATACAAAGATGTTCGGTTCATTATCACCAGTTGTAGTGTTCAATACGATTTGATTATATGTATAACATGGCGGGTGTCATACTAGAAACAGGAACTTCCTCCTCTGCTGTTTAGGTAGCGTCCGTATTATTCTTTTTTGTATCTGGGTTGTGTTGTGGGTTTTTGTTTCTCCGTGTCCTGTGTATTGATTGCCCAGTGTTGGCAGTGTCTCTGGATTGTCCATTCTTGATGACTCCTTCGTTGGTTTTAATATTTATTGACAGTTTATATAACAAGGGTGATTATTTTCTGTTATATAACTGATTTCAACTATTTTCCTCTAAACATTGTTTTCCTAAAGTTGCTGGACACGGTCAGATCAGGTCACAAATTACCATTGCAAAAGGGGATGCAGATGTTTTCAGCTATTTTTCATTGATTTCAGTTATTAGCTAAAAAGTCGAGCTATTGTCGTCACTCCGGCGTCAGCGTCAGCGTCTGAATCAGTTAAGCTTTAGGTTAAGTTTTCTGTCAGAGTCCATTTCTCAAACACTATCAAAGGTATCCATTTGAAACTTGGAGTACTTGTTCACTATCAAACGAGGAACCAATTACAAGAAGGCAGATGACCATGTGATTTGCATATCCAGAGTTATCTGCCCTTGTTTCGGCATAGTACATAGAAATTTGGGATATTTTTTTAATATAATTAAAATTTCGCAATAACTATCAAAGCTACTAACTTGGAACTCAATACACTTGTAGAAAGTGTTGACCCCGTTCTGTTGACAAAAGAAGACAACTCTATCCAGCATTTTATTTAAGTTATTTCACTTTTTTTAACTTGCATTTTTTTCTAAAAATATAATTTTCTCAATATAAACTATGATAGGCATTAAAATGAAACCCAACATACCTGTTCACTATCAAAAGGGTAACATCCCACTCCCAACATACAACCCCCTCCCACTAACCCCCATCATTTCTATTTAAAAATTTTATTTTTATTTCATATGCACTAAAATAGTGTTACTAGAAAAGATTATACCCCCGCTGCCTCCCCCCTCCCCAAAAATATTTCTAATTTTTAATTTTTATTTCATATGCACTAATATAGTGTTACAAGAAAAGATTATACTCCTCTGATTATATTTACCAATCTTGCAAACATATTTGCTTATATGACCATCATAGTTAGAAGTATGTATCACTTTGTAAATTGCTTGCAGTTTAATATCAGATACGAAAAAGTCGAGCGTCCAGCACCCGTGGGCGGTGCTCTTAATTTTTTAACCATGATGATCCCTGATATGTAAAAGAACAGCTGTTTGGTTCGTGTACTGTTATTCTTTCTACTTTGCTTTAACGTGTTTATAGATTTGTAAGTTTAGTATTGATTTATAGTGAGTGAGTGATTGTTGTTTAGCGCCAACTCAGCAATTTTTCAGGTATATCATGACGAGAACAAGTTAATTTTCAATGAAATGGTGATGAGGTCGGCTTTGTTCTATACCAACAGGCCGAGTTGGTTTTTTTATACTGCTAGCTCACTGAAACAACAGTACGCGGATAAACATGTCGCTCCACTCGGAGAAATTATTCTGATTCCGAGCCAATCAGTCTTTGCTCTTACTCCTTAATGCTGCGTGCTTAGCGGAGAAGGAACAAATACGAATTTCATAGTCTTTGGTTTGACCCGACTAGGGCTCGAACCCATTATCTACCACACTCGAGGCGAGCACGCTAACCATTACGCCATCGATGCGGTAACGTTTTCATAGATTTGATTTATTTAATATATATATATTAAATAATAAACTTATTTTTTTCCTAAATATATTTACAGGATAAAGATGATGATTATTGCAGGAATTCTTGCCTTGCTGTGTTTTACATATTCGGCAGAGGGTAATGTTTTTTTCCTCTAAAAAATGTTCATTAAGAGTTTCAAGATACCAAAGGAGTATTCATTATCCGTACATCGAAGAAGGGCAGACAGAAAAAGAGGGGAAAAGGGACAAAAAACGATCTACAAAAAATACACATAAAACGAAAGATCGAGTAACACGAACCCCACTAAAACAGGGGGTGAACTCCGGAATGGTAAACAGTTCCTACTCCACTTACAAAGAAATGCTACAAAAATAATTTCTTTCTGCAGATACTAATTATTATTCGTATAATTGACATACTAACTCCGTCTATTATAGATTATTCAAGATTGTTGTAATATCCGTCAAAACTAATATACAGACTCTTAAACAATAGGGACATTCGTGGTCGTGATCGTATGGTAGTTGGATTTACAACTACATATGTAATCATTGTCTATCACCACAAAATTGTGATTTCGAATCCTGCTCAGGCGAGGTGTACTCGATACAACATTATGTGATAACATTTATCAGCGCCTTGCAATAGGTCGGTGGTTTCCATCATCAATAAACTGACCGCCGTGATATAACTGAAATATTGTTGAAAGTGGCGTTAAATACCATACCCGTAACCCTTTTATCAAGAGCATAGCATGTTGTTGTTTTCTTTATTCAAAATACAAGGACATTAACAATTTTTTTTTTTTTTATTAAAGACGCTGTATCTAGTGACTGCTTGGATTGCATTTGGCAGGTACTAATCGATTAATATTCTATATTTTGCATACTTTACACATACGTGTAACTAATTTGGTTGATTGGTGTTTAACGCCAACCTTATAGTAGTATTTCAGCTAGTTGATGGTGTGAACAAATTTTCTTATAAGACACTTAGAAATAATGACAACAAAGATATCAAATTTAGTGCGCAGGACGCGTTTCTGGAATAACTTTAATCAGTTTGAAAAGTATTTGCAAAGAAAATAAACAAAAGCAAAGTTAGAACAAACAAAGCTGAAATGAAGCAATTTGCATCTCATTCAGAAGAGGATATCACTGCTGAAAGATAAAATATTGTTTACTTTAACACAATCATATCAAACAACGCTGCAGCGAATTTATTGAGATCTAGGAGAAAGACATGGAAAGAAACTTTGAAATGTTTGATGTCGCCAGGCGAGTGGAAACACTCCCCCATTTTTATGTGGATGCACGTACACAAAGTGGAGATCTTTACAAAATCACAACATTAAGAACACAAACGAAGAGATTTGAAGAGATATATAATGATAACCTGAGGATAAATCAAAACTGTACACTAATATCTACATGGACCCGCCTACCCCTACAGGCCTCGCAAATCGTGTTCGAATAAATGTAAAACTATTTTTGTCGAAGAGCTAATAAATATATGGAATCTATTACAAAAGACATGTTTGATATTGGAACATTACGTAATGAAAAATGTGGACAAATTAACAAAAACTCATTGGGAAATGGGCAAAGAAAATGTTTCTGGACACATGCCGGAGGATAGTGAAATGCCTGAATATTGTCCGGTTAAAAATTTTGAGACTTGCCTTTAAAAACTTCACCCTCAGTGCAACAGGCTTTGGCAATTTCCGATGAATGTTGGTTCCAAAGTACAAATTTTGGCAGCAGACACAAATCTGCCTCGTCAGTTGCCTCAGCCTCAGGGAATATATATTCTAAGCCAGGATTGTCACACTATGAACCATATGGTTATCTGATAGCCGAATAAACTATATTATAGAACTATTTTGTCAAGTTTAAGGTAAATTACATAATATTCTATGCTTTAAAGCGATTTATCCATGTAGTAAAACTTGAAACGTATGAAAGGAAAATTAAAGAAAAGCTTTAATCTTTTACTGATGAAAATTTATCTCCCCAATTTTCTGATATAAACGAAATGAAGATTTGTTCATCATCATGTAGATGAAAACATATTCAGTGAAATGATATTACAAATATAAAAGCAATATCACAATGGTATTATTGCATTCAGAGGGTGTTCCTACGAAACTTTTGTAAGTGAGCCAATGTCTGACAAAATGGAAAACCAAGTAATAAGACATCTTTGTGCATAAAACAATCGTGTTATATGTTAAGATAGAAGTAAAATTAACAAGAAAAGCCATATACATTTTATGTTCAGAACGTCTGTTTTCTATTTATATATGGGTATATAAATCATAATTTCTTTTTAAAAACAAATCAAAATTGTGACATTTGGAAATAAATCAGATAAAGTGTTGATGTTAAATGACTGGGAGCCGTCATGATCGTACGGTAGTTGGATTTACAAATACCTATGCAATCAGTGCCTATGACCACTAAAGTTGTGAGTTCGAATCCCGCTCAGGCGAGGTGTACTCAATACAACACATTATGTGATAAACTTTGTCGGTGAATAGCGACAGATCGGTGGTTTTCTCCGGGTATTCCGGTTGCCTCCACCAATAATACTGACCGCCACGATATAATTGAAATATTATTGAAAGTGGCGTTAAGCACCTTAACTCTTACCCTTTACACAGTGGATTGAAATATGTTTCAGTGACTAATCGGAATTACACGGGAAACTAGTTTGAACCATAAATATTATTTAGAAACAAATATATGCTGTTAGTTTGTGCATCACTTGCTCAATATTTGAAATGCTCTTCTTTCTAAAAATCTGTTTAGGCTTTTTATCGTTTGTTTGTGTATGTATTGCCGTTCGAGGTCCAGTTATCAAGTAAGGAGGGTTCGGATCCCATTTACCGGTTTATCACCGCCACATTTCCATGCCTCTCCCAACCAAGGACCTGGAATTCCAACGTCATATGTTATTTTTGTTGATATTGGTGGAATTGATGACCACCACTGTTTAAACTTTCTTTTCAGACATAAATAATAAGAGATCACAATGCACGATATTGTCGTATTCAGATTTTAGTAGTATCAAACTATGTTGGCAATTGTACACATTTTCCCGTCTTTTAACACCTTTCATCTTTCGTGACCTTAGTTCATTAACTAACGTTATATCATAAGACATTGCACAAATCTAGAATGTGTAACCACGCCTTTACAATAACTAGGTGTTCAACCCGATATCTAACATTGATTGAGAGAAACGTTTAAAGATACCAAAGGGGTAATCAGAAACCGTAATTCGGAGGATAGACAATACCGAAAAAGAGAGGTAATAGAATTCACGTGTCAAATAATTATCAAATAAAAAGGTTTTATTTGTCAGTTATTTTTGAAAAAATGTCATCGATTTACATGTATAGATTTAATTATTGAACATCACTGACTGTGAAAGTAGAGACATGTGCTTGGGAACAAGAACAACATCTATTTAATAATATGTTTATCAATAGGTTGAATCAGGAAAAGAAAGCCATCTGAAATGTAGTATGGATGTAACTTCAACAGCTTGTGGCCCGTATCAAATACATTACAATTATTACAAAGATTGCACCAAAAATAATCACGGTAGGTTCAAACTAGAATATAGTGTCCGATATGTTATTGTCATGGTATTCGTCTTTTCGTTTAAGCATCAAAACAATATCATGTCTTTTTCGAGTTGTCAAGATATAGAACCCATCGGTGGTGTAATGGTTAGCATGGTCGCTTCAAGTGCAGTAGATCTTCGATTCGAGGCCCAGTCGATTCAAACCAAGGACAATAAAAAAAAAGGTATTTGTTGCATTAAGGAGAAAGAGCAATCAGGATAATGTGTGAGAGTGAAGCAACATGTCTACTCGTGGACTGTTGTTTCAGTGAGTTAACACTATGCAAATCCAATTAAGGTTGTTGGTCTAGTACAAAGTGGACATCATATATAATCGTCGAATGTAGCTAATTTTCTACATAGTGTAGCTGAAAAGTCGCCCATTTGGTGTTGAACAACAATCACTCACTCACATAAAATATCAGCTGGTGTTTTGGAATTCTAACCAATTCAATAATAATATAATTATTTATCCCAAGTACATAATTATCTTCTAATATACTTTGTTTTCCTTTTCAGTGAGTGTAACAAAGTGGCAAAATTGCACCCGGGAGGCCGACTGTTCTCGAACATGCGTTCAAAACTATATGAAACGTTACGGAGGAAAGAAAAATCGAAACGATTGTAAAGCCTACGCTAGAATGCACAACGGTGGACCTAAAGGATATAATAATTCTAATACAGAGGCTTACTGGAAGAAAATTGAAGATGCTGGCTGTTCTAAAGACAGTTAAAAATGAAGCCATTTCGTGATATTTCACAATAAAAAAAGAAGAAATTTATTATCTTGATTTCTACAGTAACAATATTTTAAATAGATAGACATTCAGCAAACTTAATTTAAATTGTGTAAATTTACAATATACGTACATTGTCGGAAAATATAAAAAAAAATTGTACGAGCTTTAGAAACGGATAGAAAAGTGAGTCAGTGGTTTCGTAGCAAGTGCAAATTAATTTGATATTTACCGACAATGTACATATTTTGTGTTCATCCTGCAATTTCCAAAAGTCCAAAACAACTGCCAAATTGTCTGAAATTACTGGAACAAGCGTCTTTATAATCGTTTTCAATTGTCGTCTGTGAAGCGTTTATACTGTTACCGTTTCATGGCGAGGTGTACTCGATACAACATTATGTGATAAAGTTTGTCAGTGTCTTGCGACAAATATGTGGTTTTCTGCTGGGTACTCAGGTTTCCGCCACCAATAAAAATGACCGCTATGATATGACTAAAATATGCTTGAAAGCGACGAAATAAAGCACCCATATAATATTTTATAATTATTTGACACGTGAATTCTAGGACTCTCTTTTTGGTATTGTCTGTCCTTCTTTGAATTACGGTTTCTGATTACCCCTTTGGTATCTTTAAACGTTTCTCTCAATCAATGTTAGATATCGGAATGAACACCTAGTTATTGTAATGGCATGGTTACATAGATTTGTGCAATGTCTAATGATATAACGTTAATTAATGAACAAAGGTCACGACAGATGAAAGGTGTTAAAAGACGGGAAAATTTGTACAATTTCCAACATAGTTTGATACTACTAAAATAGGAGGGTCAATGAATGACAACATAAACACGGAGAGTACAATAGGAGGGTCAATGCATGACAACATAAACATGGACAGTATAATAGGAGGGTCAATGAATGACAACATGAACATGGACCCTATAACAGGAGGGTCAATGAATGACAACATAAACACGGACAGTATAATAGGTGGGTCAATGAATGACAACATAAACATGGACACTAAAATAGGAGGGTCAATGAATGACAACATAAACATGGACAGTATAATAGGAGGGTCAATGAATGAAAACATAAACATGGACAGTATAATAGGAGGGTCAATGAATGACAACATAAACATGGACAGTATAATAGGATGGTCAATGAATGAAAACATAAACATGGACAGTATAATAGGAGGGTCAATGAATGACAACATGAACACGGAGAGTATAATAGGGGGGTCAATGAATGACAATATAAACATGAACAGTATAATAGGAGGGTCAATGAATGACAACATAAACATGGACAGTATAATAGGAGGGTCAATGAATGACAACATAAACATGGACAGTATAATAGGGGGGTCAATGAATGACAACATAAACGTGGACAGTATAATAGGAGGGTCAATGAATGACAACATAAACATGGACAATATAATAGGAGGGTCAATGAATGAAAACATAAACATGGACAGTATAATAGGAGGGTCAATGAATGACAACATAAACATGGACACTATAATAGGAGGGTCAATGAATGATAGCATAAACATGGACAGTATAATAGGGGGTCAATGAATGACAACATAAACATGGACAGTATAATATGAGGGTCAATGAATGACAACATAAACATGGACACTATAATAGGAGGGTCAATGAATGACAGCATAAACATGGACAGTATAATAGAATGGTCAATGAATGAAAACATAAACATGGACAGTATAATAGGGGGGTCAATGAATGACAACATAAACATGGACAGCATAATAGGAGGGTTAATGAATGACAACATAAACATGGACAGTATAATAGGAGGGTCAATGAATGAAAACATAAACATGGACAGTATAATAGGAGGGTCAATGAATGACAACATAAACATGGACACTATAATAGGAGGGTCAATGAATGACAACATGAACATGGACACTATAATAGGGGGGTCAATGAATGACAACATAAACATGGACAGTATAATAGGAGGGTCAATGAATGAAAACATAAACATGGACAGTATAATAGGAGGGTCAATGAATGACAACATAAACATGGACAGTATAATAGGATGGTCAATGAATGAAAACATAAACATGGACAGTATAATAGGAGGGTCAATGAATGACAACATGAACACGGAGAGTATAATAGGGGGGTCAATGAATGACAATATAAACATGAACAGTATAATAGGAGGGTCAATGAATGACAACATAAACATGGACAGTATAATAGGAGGGTCAATGAATGACAACATAAACATGGACAGTATAATAGGGGGGTCAATGAATGACAACATAAACGTGGACAGTATAATAGGAGGGTCAATGAATGACAACATAAACATGGACAATATAATAGGAGGGTCAATGAATGAAAACATAAACATGGACAGTATAATAGGAGGGTCAATGAATGACAACATAAACATGGACACTATAATAGGAGGGTCAATGAATGATAGCATAAACATGGACAGTATAATAGGGGGTCAATGAATGACAACATAAACATGGACAGTATAATATGAGGGTCAATGAATGACAACATAAACATGGACACTATAATAGGAGGGTCAATGAATGACAGCATAAACATGGACAGTATAATAGAATGGTCAATGAATGAAAACATAAACATGGACAGCATAATAGGAGGGTCAATGAATGACAACATAAACATGGACAGTATAATAGGAGGGTCAATGAATGAAAACATAAACATGGACAGTATAATAGGAGGGTCAATGAATGACAACATGAACATGGACAGTATAATAGGGGGGTCAATGAATGACAACATAAACATGGACAGTATAATAGGAGGGTCAATGAATGACAACATAAACATGGACAGTATAATAGGAGGGTCAATGAATGAAAACATAAACATGGACAGTATAATAGGAGGGTCAATGAATGACAACATAAACATGGACACTATAATAGGAGGGTCAATGAATGACAACATGAACATGGACACTATAATAGGGGGGTCAATGAATGACAACATAAACACGGACAGTATAATAGGAAGGTCAATGAATGAAAACATAAACATGGACAGTATAATAGGAGGGTCAATGAATGACAACAAAAACATGGACACTATAATAGGAGGGTCAATGAATGACAACATGAACATGGACACTATAATAGGGGGGTCAATGAATGCCAACATAAACATGGACACTATAATAGGAGGGTCAATGAATGACAACATAAACACAGACAGTATAATAGGTGGGTCAATGAATGACAACCTTAAAATGGACACTATAATAGGAGGGTCAATGAATGACAACATGAACATGGACACTATAATAGGAGGGTCAATGAATGAAAACATAAACATGCACAGTATAATAGGAGAGTCAATGAATGACAACATAAACATGGACAGTATAATATGAGGGTCAATGAATGAAAACATAAACATGGACAGTATAATAGGAGGGTCAATGAATGACAACATGAACATGGACAGTATAATAGGGGGGTCAATGAATGACAACATAAACATGGACAGTATAATAGGAGGGTCAATGAATGACAACATAAACATGGACAGTATAATAGGAGGGTCAATGAATGACAACATAAACATGGACAGTATAATAGAGGGTCAATGAATGACAACATAAACATGGACAGTATAATAGGAGGGTCAATGAATGACAACATAAACATGGACAGTATAATAGGAGGGTCAATGAATGAAAACATAAACATGGACAGTATAATAGGAGGGTCAATGAATGACAACATAAACATGGACACTATAATAGGGGGGTCGATGAATGATAGCATAAACATGGACAGTATAATAGGAGGGTCAATGAATGACAACATAAACATGGACAGTATAATAGAAGGGTCAATGAATGACAACATAAACATGGACACTATAATAGGAGGGTCAATGAATGACAGAATAAACATGGACAGTATAATAGGAGGGTCAATGAAAGAAAACATAAACATGGACAGTATAATAGGAGGGTCAATGAATGACAACATAAACATGGACAGTATAATAGGAGGGTCAATGAATGAAAAGATAAACATGGACAGTATAATAGGAGGGTCAATGAATGACAACATGAACATGGAAAGTATAATAGGGGGGTCAATGAATGACAACATAAACATGGACAGTATAATAGGAGGGTCAATGAATGACAACATAAACATGGACAGTATAGTAGGAGGGTCAATGAATGACAACATAAACATGGATAGTATAATAGGAGGGTCAATGAATGACAACATAAACATGGACACTATAATAGGAGGGTCAATGAATGACAGCATAAACATGGACAGTATAATAGGAGGGTCAATGAATGACAACATAAACATGGACAGTATAATAGGAGGGTCAATGAATGACAACATAAACATGGACATTATAATAGGAGGGTCAATGAATGACAGCAAAAACATGGACAGTATAATAGGAGGGTCAATGAATGACAGCATAAACATGGACAGTATAATAGGAGGGTCAATGAATGAAAACATAAACATGGACAGTATAATAGGAGGGTCAATGAATGACAACATGAACATGGACAGTATAATAGGGGGTCAATGAATGACAACATAAACATGGACAGTATAATAGGAGGGTCAATGAATGACAACATAAACATGAACAGTATAATAGGAGGGTCAATGAATGCCAACATAAAGATGGACACTATAATACGAGGGTCAATGAATGATAACATGAACATGGACATTATAATAGGAGGGTCAATGAATGAAAACATAAACATGGACAGTATAATAGGAGGGTCAATGAATGACAACATAAACATGGACAGTATAATATGAGGGTCAATGAATGAAAACATAAACATGGACAGTATAATAGGAGGGTCAATGAATGACAACATGAACATGGACAGTATAATAGGGGGGTCAATGAATGGCAACATAAACATGGACAGTATAATAGGATGGTCAATGAATGACAACATAAACATGGACAGTATAATAGGAGGGTCAATGAATGACAGCATAAACATGGACAGTATAATAGGGGGGTCAATGAATGACAACATAAACATGGACAGTATAATAGGAGGGTCAATGAATGACAACATAAACATGGACAGTATAATAGGAGGGTCAATGAATGAAAACATAAACATGGACAGTATAATAGGAGGGTCAATGAATGACAACATAAACATGGACAGTATAATAGGAGGGTTAATGAATCATAACATAAACATGGACATTATAATAGGAGGGTCAATGAATGACAGCATAAACATGGACAGTATAATAGGAGGGTCAATGAATGACAACATAAACATGGACAGTATAATAGGAGGGTCAATGAATGAAAACATAAACATGGACATTATAATAGGAGGGTCAATGAATGACAACATGAACATGGACAGTATAATAGGGAGGTCAATGAATGACAACATAAACATGGACAGTATAATAGGAGGGTCAATGAATGACAACATAAACATGAACATTATAATAGGAGGGTCAATGAATGACAAAATAAACATGGACAGTATAATAGGGGGGTCAATGAATGACAACATAAACATGGACAGTATTATAGGAGGGTCAATGAATGACAACATAAACATGGACAGTATAATAGGAGGGTCAATAAATGACAACATAAACATGGACAGTATAATAGGAGGGTCAATGAATGAAAACTTAAAACATGGACAGTATAATAGGAGGGTCAATGAATGAAAACATAAACATGGACAGTATAATAGGAGGTTCAATGAATGAAAACATAAACATGGACAGTATAATAGGAGGGTCAATGAATGATAACATAAACATGGACAGTATAATATGAGGGTTAATGAATGAAAACATAAACATGGACAGTATAATGGGAGGGTCAATGAATGAGAACATGAACATGGACAGTATAATAGGGGGGTCAATGAATGACAACATAAACATGGACAGTATAATAGGGGGGTCAATGAATGACAACATAAACATGGACAGTATAATAGGAGGGTCAATGAATGACAACATAAACATGGACAGTATAATAGGAAAGTCAATGAATGAAAACATAAACATGGACGGTATAATAGGAGGGTCAATGAATGACAACATAAACATGGACACTATAATAGGGGGGTCGATGAATGATAGCATAAACATGGACAGTATAATAGGAGGGTCAATGAATGACAACAAAAACATGGACAGTATAATAGGAGGGTCAATGAATGACAACATAAACATGGACACTATAATAGGAGGGTCAATGAATGACAGCATAAACATGGACAGTATAATAAGAGGGTCAATGAAAGAAAACATAAACATGGACAGTATAATAGGAGGGTCAATGAATGACAACATAAACATGGACAGTATAATAGGAGGGTCAATGAATGAAAAGATAAACATGGACAGTATGATAGGAGGGTCAATGAATGACAACATGAACATGGACAGTATAATAGGGAGGTCAATGAATGACAACATAAACATGGATAGTATAATAGGAGGGTCAATGAATGACAACATAAACATGGACAGCATAGTAGGAGGGTCAATGAATGACAACATAAACATGGACAGTATAATAGGGGGGTCAATGAATGACAACATAAACATGGACAGTATAATAGGAGGGTCAATGAATGACAACATAAACATGGACAGTATAATAGGAGGGTCAATGAATGAAAACATAAACATGGACAGTATAATAGGAGGGTCAATGAATGACAACATAAACATGGACACTATAATAGGGGGGTCGATGAATGATAGCATAAACATGGACAGTATAATAGGAGGGTCAATGAATGAAAACATAAACATGGACAGTATAATAAGGGGGTCAATGAATGACAACATTAACATGAACAGTATAATAGGAGGGTTAATGAATGATAACATAAACATGGACATTATAATAGGAGGGTCAATGAATGACAGCATAAACATGGACAGTATAATAGGAGGGTCAATGAATGACAACATAAACATGGACAGTATAATAGGAGGGTCAATGAATGAAAACATAAACATGGACATTATAATAGGAGGGTCAATGAATGACAACATGAACATGGACAGTATAATAGGGAGGTCAATGAATGACAACATAAACATGGACAGTATAATAGGAGGGTCAATGAATGACAACATAAACATGAACAGTATAATAGGAGGGTCAATGAATGACAAAATAAACATGGACAGTATAATAGGGGGGTCAATGAATGACAACATAAACATGGACAGTATTATAGGAGGGTCAATGAATGACAACATAAACATGGATAGTATAATAGGAGGGTCAATGAATGAAAACATAAACATGGACAGTATAATAGGAGGGTCAATGAATGACAACATAAACATGGACACTATAATAGGGGGGTCGATGAATGATAGCATAAACATGGACAGTATAATAGGAGGGTCAATGAATGAAAACATAAACATGGACAGTATAATAGGGGGGTCAATGAATGACAACATAAACATGGACAGTATAATAGGAGGGTTAATGAATGATAACATAAACATGGACATTATAATAGGAGGGTCAATGAATGACAGCATACACATGGACAGTATAATAGGAGGGTCAATGAATAGCAACATAAACATGGACAGTATAATAGGAGGGTCAATGAATGAAAACATAAACATGGACATTATAATAGGAGGGTCAATGAATGACAACATGAACATGGACAGTATAATAGGGAGGTCAATGAATGACAACATAAACATGGACAGTATAATAGGAGGGTCAATGAATGACAACATAAACATGAACAGTATAATAGGAGGGTCAATGAATGACAAAATAAACATGGACAGTATAATAGGGGGGTCAATGAATGACAACATAAACATGGACAGTATTATAGGAGGGTCAATGAATGACAACATAAACATGGACAGTATAATAGGAGGGTCAATAAATGACAACATAAAGATGGACAGTATAATAGGAGGGTCAATGAATGAAAACTTAAAACATGGACAGTATAATAGGAGGGTCAATGAATGAAAACATAAACATGGACAGTATAATAGGAGGTTCAATGAATGAAAACATAAACATGGACAGTATAATAGGAGGGTCAATGAATGATAACATAAACATGGACAGTATAATATGAGGGTCAATGAATGAAAACATAAACATGGACAGTATAATGGGAGGGTCAATGAATGACAACATGAACATGGACAGTATAATAGGGGGGTCAATGAATGACAACATAAACATGGACAGTATAATAGGGGGGTCAATGAATGACAACATAAACATGGACAGTATAATAGGAGGGTCAATGAATGACAACATAAACATGGACAGTATAATAGGAAAGTCAATGAATGAAAACATAAACATGGACGGTATAATAGGAGGGTCAATGAATGACAACATAAACATGGACACTATAATAGGGGGGTCGATGAATGATAGCATAAACATGGACAGTATAATAGGAGGGTCAATGAATGACAGCATAAACATGGATAGTATAATAAGAGGGTCAATGAAAGAAAACATAAACATGGACAGTATAATAGGAGGGTCAATGAATGACAACATAAACATGGACAGTATAATAGGAGGGTCAATGAATGAAAAGATAAACATGGACAGTATGATAGGAGGGTCAATGAATGACAACATGAACATGGACAGTATAATAGGGAGGTCAATGAATGACAACATAAACATGGATAGTATAATAGGAGGGTCAATGAATGACAACATAAACATGGACAGCATAGTAGGAGGGTCAATGAATGACAACATAAACATGGACAGTATAATAAGGGGGTCAATGAATGGCAACATAAACATGGACAGTATAATAGGATGGTCAATGAATGACAACATAAACATGGACAGTATAATAGGAGGGTCAATGAATGACAACATAAACATGGACAGTATAATAGGGGGGTCAATGAATGACAACATAAACATGGACAGTATAATAGGAGGGTCAATGAATGACAACATAAACATGGACAGTATAATAGGAGGGTCAATGAATGAAAACATAAACATGGACAGTATAATAGGAGGGTCAATGAATGACAACATAAACATGGACACTATAATAGGGGGGTCGATGAATGATAGCATAAACATGGACAGTATAATAGGAGGGTCAATGAATGAAAACATAAACATGGACAGTATAATAGGGGGGTCAATGAATGACAACATAAACATGGACAGTATAATAGGAGGGTTAATGAATGATAACATAAACATGGACATTATAATAGGAGGGTCAATGAATGACAGCATAAACATGGACAGTATAATAGGAGGGTCAATGAATGACAACATAAACATGGACACTATAATAGGAGGGTCAATGAATGACAGCATAAACATGGACAGTATAATAAGAGGGTCAATGAAAGAAAACATAAACATGGACAGTATAATAGGAGGGTCAATGAATGACAACATAAACATGGACAGTATAATAGGAGGGTCAATGAATGAAAAGATAAACATGGACAGTATGATAGGAGGGTCAATGAATGACAACATGAACATGGACAGTATAATAGGGAGGTCAATGAATGACAACATAAACATGGATAGTATAATAGGAGGGTCAATGAATGACAACATAAACATGGACAGCATAGTAGGAGGGTCAATGAATGACAACATAAACATGGACAGTATAATAGGGGGGTCAATGAATGACAACATAAACATGGACAGTATAATAGGAGGGTCAATGAATGACAAAATAAACATGGACAGTATAATAGGAGGGTCAATGAATGAAAACATAAACATGGACAGTATAATAGGAGGGTCAATGAATGACAACATAAACATGGACACTATAATAGGGGGGTCGATGAATGATAGCATAAACATGGACAGTATAATAGGAGGGTCAATGAATGAAAACATAAACATGGACAGTATAATAGGGGGGTCAATGAATGACAACATAAACATGGACAGTATAATAGGAGGGTTAATGAATGATAACATAAACATGGACATTATAATAGGGGGGTCAATGAATGACAGCATAAACATGGACAGTATAATAGGAGGGTCAATGAATGACAACATAAACATGGACAGTATAATAGGAGGGTCAATGAATGAAAACATAAACATGGACATTATAATAGGAGGGTCAATGAATGACAACATGAACATGGACAGTATAATAGGGAGGTCAATGAATGACAACATAAACATGGACAGTATAATAGGAGGGTCAATGAATGACAACATAAACATGAACAGTATAATAGGAGGGTCAATGAATGACAAAATAAACATGGACAGTATAATAGGGGGGTCAATGAATGACAACATAAACATGGACAGTATTATAGGAGGGTCAATGAATGACAACATAAACATGGACAGTATAATAGGAGGGTCAATGAATGAAAACATAAACATGGACAGTATAATAGGGGGGTCAATGAATGACAACATAAACATGGACAGTATAATAGGAGGGTTAATGAATGATAACATAAACATGGACATTATAATAGGAGGGTCAATGAATGACAGCATACACATGGACAGTATAATAGGAGGGTCAATGAATGGCAACATAAACATGGACAGTATAATAGGAGGGTCAATGAATGAAAACATAAACATGGACATTATAATAGGAGGGTCAATGAATGACAACATGAACATGGACAGTATAATAGGGAGGTCAATGAATGACAACATAAACATGGACAGTATAATAGGAGGGTCAATGAATGACAACATAAACATGAACAGTATAATAGGAGGGTCAATGAATGACAAAATAAACATGGACAGTATAATAGGGGGGTCAATGAATGACAACATAAACATGGACAGTATTATAGGAGGGTCAATGAATGACAACATAAACATGGACAGTATAATAGGAGGGTCAATAAATGACAACATAAAGATGGACAGTATAATAGGAGGGTCAATGAATGAAAACTTAAAACATGGACAGTATAATAGGAGGGTCAATGAATGAAAACATAAACATGGACAGTATAATAGGAGGTTCAATGAATGAAAACATAAACATGGACAGTATAATAGGAGGGTCAATGAATGATAACATAAACATGGACAGTATAATATGAGGGTCAATGAATGAAAACATAAACATGGACAGTATAATGGGAGAGTCAATGAATGACAACATGAACATGGACAGTATAATAGGGGGGTCAATGAATGACAACATAAACATGGACAGTATAATAGGGGGGTCAATGAATGACAACATAAACATGGACAGTATAATAGGAGGGTCAATGAATGACAACATAAACATGGACAGTATAATAGGAAAGTCAATGAATGAAAACATAAACATGGACGGTATAATAGGAGGGTCAATGAATGACAACATAAACATGGACACTATAATAGGGGGGTCGATGAATGATAGCATAAACATGGACAGTATAATAGGAGGGTCAATGAATGACAACATAAACATGGACAGTATAATAGGAGGGTCAATGAATGACAACATAAACATGGACACTATAATAGGAGGGTCAATGAATGACAGCATAAACATGGACAGTATAATAAGAGGGTCAATGAAAGAAAACATAAACATGGACAGTATAATAGGAGGGTCAATGAATGACAACATAAACATGGACAGTATAATAGGAGGGTCAATGAATGAAAAGATAAACATGGACAGTATGATAGGAGGGTCAATGAATGACAACATGAACATGGACAGTATAATAGGGAGGTCAATGAATGACAACATAAACATGGATAGTATAATAGGAGGGTCAATGAATGACAACATAAACATGGACAGCATAGTAGGAGGGTCAATGAATGACAACATAAACATGGACAGTATAATAAGGGGGTCAATGAATGGCAACATAAACATGGACAGTATAATAGGATGGTCAATGAATGACAACATAAACATGGACAGTATAATAGGAGGGTCAATGAATGACAACATAAACATGGACAGTATAATAGGGGGGTCAATGAATGACAACATAAACATGGACAGTATAATAGGAGGGTCAATGAATGACAACATAAACATGGACAGTATAATAGGAGGGTCAATGAATGAAAACATAAACATGGACAGTATAATAGGAGGGTCAATGAATGACAACATAAACATGGACACTATAATAGGGGGGTCGATGAATGATAGCATAAACATGGACAGTATAATAGGAGGGTCAATGAATGAAAACATAAACATGGACAGTATAATAGGGGGGTCAATGAATGACAACATAAACATGGACAGTATAATAGGAGGGTTAATGAATGATAACATAAACATGGACATTATAATAGGAGGGTCAATGAATGACAGCATAAACATGGACAGTATAATAGGAGGGTCAATGAATGACAACATAAACATGGACAGTATAATAGGAGGGTCAATGAATGAAAACATAAACATGGACATTATAATAGGAGGGTCAATGAATGACAACATGAACATGGACAGTATAATAGGGAGGTCAATGAATGACAACATAAACATGGACAGTATAATAGGAGGGTCAATGAATGACAACATAAACATGAACAGTATAATAGGAGGGTCAATGAATGACAAAATAAACATGGACAGTATAATAGGGGGGTCAATGAATGACAACATAAACATGGACAGTATTATAGGAGGGTCAATGAATGACAACATAAACATGGACAGTATAATAGGAGGGTCAATAAATGACAACATAAACATGGCCAGTATAATAGGAGGGTCAATGAATGAAAACTTAAAACATGGACAGTATAATAGGAGGGTCAATGAATGAAAACATAAACATGGACAGTATAATAGGAGGTTCAATGAATGAAAACATAAACATGGACAGTATAATAGGAGGGTCAATGAATGATAACATAAACATGGACAGTATAATATGAGGGTCAATGAATGAAAACATAAACATGGACAGTATAATGGGAGGGTCAATGAATGACAACATGAACATGGACAGTATAATAGGGGGGTCAATGAATGACAACATAAACATGGACAGTATAATAAGGGGGTCAATGAATGACAACATAAACATGGACAGTATAATAGGAGGGTCAATGAATGACAACATAAACATGGACAGTATAATAGGAAGGTCAATGAATGAAAACATAAACATGGACGGTATAATAGGAGGGTCAATGAATGACAACATAAACATGGACACTATAATAGGGGGGTCGATGAATGATAGCATAAACATGGACAGTATAATAGGAGGGTCAATGAATGACAACATAAACATGGACAGTATAATGGAGGGTCAATGAATGACAACATAAACATGGACACTATAATAGGAGGGTCAATGAATGACAGCATAAACATGGACAGTATAATAAGAGGGTCAATGAATGACAACATAAACATGGACAGTATAATAGGAGGGTCAATGAATGAAAAGATAAACATGGACAGTATGATAGGAGGGTCAATGAATGACAACATGAACATGGACAGTATAATAGGGAGGTCAATGAATGACAACATAAACATGGATAGTATAATAGGAGGGTCAATGAATGACAACATAAACATGGACAGCATAGTAGGAGGGTCAATGAATGACAACATAAACATGGACAGTATAATAGGAGGGTCAATGAATGACAACATAAACATGGACACTATAATAGGAGGGTCAATGAATGACAGCATAAAGATGGACAGTATAATAGGAGGGTCAATGAATGACAACATAAACATGGACAGTATAATAGGAGGGTCAATGAATGACAACATAAACATGGACATTATAATAGGAGGGTCAATGAATGACAGCATAAACATGGACAGTATAATAGGAGGGTCAATGAATGACAACATAAACATGGACAGTATAATAGGAGGGTCAATGAATGAAAACATAAACATGGACAGTATAATAGGAGGGTCAATGAATGACAACATGAACATGGACAGTATAATAGGGGGGTCAATGAATGACAACATAAACATGGACAGTATAATAGGAGGGTCAATGAATGACAACATAAACATGAACAGTATAATAGGAGGGTCAATGAATGCCAACATAAAGATGGACACTATAATAGGAGGGTCAATGAATGACAACATAAACACGGACAGTATAATAGGTGGGTCAATGAATGACAACATAAAAATGGACACTATAATAGGAGGGTCAATGAATGACAACATGAATATGGACAGTATAATAGGAGGGTCAATGAATGAAAACATTAACATGGACAGTATAATAGGAGGGTCAATGAATGACAACATAAACATGGACAGTATAATATGAGGGTCAATGAATGAAAACATAAACATGGACAGTATAATAGGAGGGTCAATGAATGACAACATGAACATGGACAGTATAATAGGGGGTCAATGAATGACAACATAAACATGGACAGTATAATAGGAGGGTCAATGAATGACAACATAAACATGGACAGTATAATAGGAGAGTCAATGAATGACAAGATAAACATGGACAGTATAATAGGGGGGTCAATGAATGACAACATAAACATGGACAGTATAATAGGAGGGTCAATGAATGACAACATAAACATGGACAGTATAATAGGAGGGTCAATGAATGAAAACATAAACATGGACAGTATAATAGGAGGGTCAATGAATGACAACATAAACATGGACGCTATAATAGGGGGGTCGATGAATGATAGCATAAACATGGACAGTATAATAGGAGGGTCAATGAATGACAACATAAACATGTACAGTATAATAGGAGGGTCAATGAATGACAACATAAACATGGACAGTATAATAGGAGGGTCAATGAATGACAACATAAACATGGACACTATAATAGGAGGGTCAATGAATGACAGCATAAACATGGACAGTATAATAGGGGGGTCAATGAATGACAACATAAACATGGACAGTATAATAGGAGGGTCAATGAATGACAACATAAACATGGACATTATAATAGGAGGGTCAATGAATGACAGCATAAACATGAACAGTATAATAGGAAGGTCAATGAATGAAAACATAAACATGGACAGTATAATAGGAGGGTCAATGAATGACAACATAAACATGGACAGTATAATAGGAGGGTCAATGAATGACAGCATAAATATGGACACTATAATAGGAGGGTCAATGAATGACAACATGAACATGGACAGTATAATAGGAGGGTCAATGAATGAACACATAAACATGGACAGTATAATAGGAGGGTTAATGAATGACAACATAAACATGGACAGTATAATATGAGGGTCAATGAATGAAAACATAAACATGGACAGTATAATAGGAGGGTCAATGAATGACAACATGAACATGGTAAGTATAATAGGGGGGTCAATGAATGACAACATTAACATGGACAGTATAATAGGAGGGTCAATGAATGACAACATAAACATGGACAGTATAATAGGAAGGTCAATGAATGAAAACATAAACATGGACAGTATAATAGGAGGGTCAATGAATAACAACATAAACATGGACACTATAATAGGAGGGTCAATGAATGACAAAATAAACATGGACAGTATAATAGGGGGGTCAATGAATGACAACATAAACATGGACAGTATTATAGGAGGGTCAATGAATGACAACATAAACATGGACAGTATAATAGGAGGGTCAATAAATGACAACATAAACATGGACAGTATAATAGGAGGGTCAATGAATGAAAACTTAAAACATGGACAGTATAATAGGAGGGTCAATGAATGAAAACATAAACATGGACAGTATAATAGGAGGTTCAATGAATGAAAACATAAACATGGACAGTATAATAGGAGGGTCAATGAATGATAACATAAACATGGACAGTATAATATGAGGGTCAATGAATGAAAACATAAACATGGACAGTATAATGGGAGGGTCAATGAATGACAACATGAACATGGACAGTATAATAGGGGGGTCAATGAATGACAACATAAACATGGACAGTATAATAGGGGGGTCAATGAATGACAACATAAACATGGACAGTATAATAGGAGGGTCAATGAATGACAACATAAACATGGACAGTATAATAGGAAGGTCAATGAATGAAAACATAAACATGGACGGTATAATAGGAGGGTCAATGAATGACAACATAAACATGGACACTATAATAGGGGGGTCGATGAATGATAGCATAAACATGGACAGTATAATAGGGGGGTCAATGAATGACAACATAAACATGGACAGTATAATAGGAGGGTCAATGAATGACAACATAAACATGGACACTATAATAGGAGGGTCAATGAATGACAGCATAAACATGGACAGTATAATAAGAGGGTCAATGAAAGAAAACATAAACATGGACAGTATAATAGGAGGGTCAATGAATGACAACATAAACATGGACAGTATAATAGGAGGGTCAATGAATGAAAAGATAAACATGGACAGTATGATAGGAGGGTCAATGAATGACAACATGAACATGGACAGTATAATAGGGAGGTCAATGAATGACAACATAAACATGGATAGTATAATAGGAGGGTC
This sequence comes from Bathymodiolus septemdierum, assembly GCA_963383655.1. NCBI lineage: Eukaryota > Metazoa > Mollusca > Bivalvia > Mytilida > Modiolidae > Bathymodiolus > Bathymodiolus septemdierum. The sequence goes on along the minus strand of OY726529.1, from coordinate 34,731,237 downwards.
AATGAATGACAACATAAACATGGACAGCATAGTAGGAGGGTCAATGAATGACAACATAAACATGGACAGTATAATAGGAGGGTCAATGAATGACAACATAAACATGGACACTATAATAGGAGGGTCAATGAATGACAGCATAAACATGGACAGTATAATAGGAGGGTCAATGAATGACAACATAAACATGGACAGTATAATAGGATGGTCAATGAATGACAACATAAACATGGACAGTATAATAGGAGGGTCAATGAATGAAAACATAAACATGGACAGTATAATAGGAGGGTCAATGAATGACAACATGAACATGGACAGTATAATAGGGGGGTCAATGAATGACAACATAAACATGGACAGTATAATAGGAGGGTCAATGAATGACAACATAAACATGAACAGTATAATAGGAGGGTCAATGAATGCCAACATAAACATGGACACTATAATAGGAGGGTCAATGAATGACAACATAAACACGGACAGTATAATAGGTGGGTCAATGAATGACAACATAAAAATGGACACTATAATAGGAGGGTCAATGAATGACAACATGAATATGGACAGTATAATAGGAGGGTCAATGAATGAAAACATAAACATGGACAGTATAATAGGAGGGTCAATGAATGACAACATAAACATGGACAGTATAATATGAGGGTCAATGAATGAAAACATAAACATGGACAGTATAATAGGAGGGTCAATGAATGACAACATGAACATGGACAGCATAATAGGGGGGTCAATGAATGACAACATAAACATGGACAGTATAATAGGAGGGTCAATGAATGACAACATAAACATGGACAGTATAATAGGAGAGTCAATGAATGACAAGATAAACATGGACAGTATAATAGGGGGGTCAATGAATGACAACATAAACATGGACAGTATAATAGGAGGGTCAATGAATGACAACATAAACATGGACAGTATAATAGGAGGGTCAATGAATGAAAACATAAACATGGACAGTATAATAGGAGGGTCAATGAATGACAACATAAACATGGACGCTATAATAGGGGGGTCGATGAATGATAGCATAAACATGGACAGTATAATAGGAGGGTCAATGAATGACAACATAAACATGTACAGTATAATAGGAGGGTCAATGAATGACAACATAAACATGGACAGTATAATAGGAGGGTCAATGAATGACAACATAAACATGGACACTATAATAGGAGGGTCAATGAATGACAGCATAAACATGGACAGTATAATAGGGGGGTCAATGAATGACAACATAAACATGGACAGTATAATAGGAGGGTCAATGAATGACAACATAAACATGGACATTATAATAGGAGGGTCAATGAATGACAGCATAAACATGAACAGTATAATAGGAGGGTCAATGAATGACAGCATAAACATGGACAGTATAATAGGAGGGTCAATGAATGAAAACATAAACATGGACAGTATAATACGAGGGTCAATGAATGACAACATGAACATGGACAGTATAATAGGGGGTCAATGAATGACAACATAAACATGGACAGTATAATAGGAGGGTCAATGAATGACAACATAAATATGAACAGTATTATAGGAGGGTCAATGAATGACAACATAAACATGGACAGTATAATAGGAGGGTCAATAAATGACAACATAAACATGGACAGTATAATAGGAGGGTCAATGAATCAAAACTTAAACATGGACAGTATAATAGGAGGGTCAATGAATGACAACATAAACATGGACAGCATAATAGGAGGGTCAATGAATGACAGCATAAATATGGACACTATAATAGGAGGGTCAATGAATGACAACATGAACATGGACAGTATAATAGGAGGGTCAATGAATGAACACATAAACATGGACAGTATAATAGGAGGGTTAATGAATGACAACATAAACATGGACAGTATAATATGAGGGTCAATGAATGAAAACATAAACATGGACAGTATAATAGGAGGGTCAATGAATGACAACATGAACATGGTAAGTATAATAGGGGGGTCAATGAATGACAACATTAACATGGACAGTATAATAGGAGGGTCAATGAATGACAACATAAACATGGACAGTATAATAGGAAGGTCAATGAATGAAAACATAAACATGGACAGTATAATAGGAGGGTCAATGAATATCAACATAAACATGGACACTATAATAGGGGGGTCGATGAATGAGAGCATAAACATGGACAGTATTATAGGAGGGTCAATGAATGACAACATAAACATGGACAGTATAATAGGAGGGTCAATGAATGACAACATAAACATGGACACTATAATAGGAGGGTCAATGAATGACAGCATAAACATGGACAGTATAATAGGAGTGTCAAATGAAAGAAAACATAAACATGGACAGTATAATAGGAGGGTCAATGAATGACAACATAAACATGGACAGTATAATAGGAGGGTCAATGAATGAAAACATAAACATGGACAGTATAATAGGAGGGTCAATGAATGACAACATGAACATGGACAGTATAATAGGGGGTCAATGAATGACAACATAAACATGGACAGTATAATAGGAAGGTCAATGAATGACAACATAAACATGGACAGTATAGTAGGAGGGTCAATGAATGACAACATAAACATGGACAGTATAATAGGAGGGTCAATGAATGACAACATAAACATGGACACTATAATAGGAGGGTCAATGAATGACAGCATAAAGATGGACAGTATAATAGGGGGTCAATGAATGACAACATAAACATGGACAGTATAATAGGAGGGTCAATGAATGACAACATAAACATGGACATTATAATAGGAGGGTCAATGAATGACAGCATAAACATGGACAGTATAATAGGAGGGTCAATGAATGACAACATAAACATGGACAGTATAATAGGAGGGTCAATGAATGACAACACAAACATGGACACTATAATAAGAGGGTCAATGAATGACAACATAAACACGGACAGTATAATAGGTGGGTCAATGAATGACAACATAAAAATGGACACTATAATAGGAGGGTCAATGAATGACAACATGAACATGGACAGTATAATAGGAGGGTCAATGAATGAAAACATAAACATGGACAGTATAATAGGAGGGTCAATGAATGACAACATAAACATGGACAGTATAATATGAGGGTCAATGAATGAAAACATAAACATGGACAGTATAATAGGAGGGTCAATGAATGACAACATGAACATGGACAGTATAATAGGGGGGTCAATGAATGACAACATAAACATGGACAGTATAATAGGAGGGTCAATGAATGAAAACATAAACATGGACACTATAATAGGGGGGTCGATGAATGACAACATAAACATGGACAGTATAATAAGGGGGTCAATGAATGACAACATAAACATGGACAGTATAATAGGAGGGTCAATGAATGACAACATAAACATGGACAGTATAATAGGAGGGTCAATGAATGAAAACATAAACATGGACAGTATAATAGGAGGGTCAATGAATGACAACATAAACATGGACACTATAATAGGAGGGTCAATGAATGACAACATAAACATGGACAGTATAATAGGAGGGTCAATGAATGACAACATAAACATGGACAGTATAATAGGGGGTCAATGAATGACAACATAAACATGGAGAGTATAATAGGAGGGTCAATGAATGACAACATAAACATGGACAGTATAATAGGGGGGTCAATGAATGAAAACATAAACATGGACAGTATAATAGGAGGGTCAATGAATGACAACACAAACATGGACACTATAATAGGGGGTCGATGAATGATAGCATAAACATGGACAGTATAATAGGAGGGTCAATGAATGACAACATAAACATGGACAGTATAATAGGAGGGTCAATGAATGACAACATAAACATGGACACTATAATAGGAGGGTCAATGAATGACAGCATAAACATGGACAGTATAATACGATGGTCAATGAAAGAAAACATAAACATGGACAGTATAATAGGAGGGTCAATGAATGACAACATAAACATAGACAGTATAATAGGAGGGTCAATGAATGAAAACATAAACATGGACAGTATAATAGGAGGGTCAATGAATGACAACATGAACATGGACAGTATAATAGGGGGTCAATGAATGACAACATAAACATGGACAGTATAATAGGAAGGTCAATGAATGACAACATAAACATGGACAGTATAGTAGGAGGGTCAATGAATGACAACATAAACATGGACAGTATAATAGGAGGGTCAATGAATGACAACATAAACATGGACACTATAATAGGAGGGTCAATGAATGACAGCATAAACATAGACAGTATAATAGGGGGGTCAATGAATGACAACATAAACATGGACAGTATAATAGGAGGGTCAATGAATGACAACATAAACATGGACATTATAATAGGAGGGTCAATGAATGACGGCATAAACATGGACAGTATAATAGGAGGGTCAATGAATGACAACATAAACATGGACAGTATAATAGGAGGGTCAATGAATGACAACATGAACATGGACAGTATAATAGGGGGGTCAATGAATGACAACATAAACATGGACAGTATAATAGGAGGGTCAATGAATGAAAACATAAACATGGACAGTATAATAGGAGGGTCAATGAATGACAACATAAACATGGACAGTATAATAAGGGGTTCAATGAATGACAACATAAACATGGACAGTATAATAGGAGGGTCAATGGATGACAACATAAACATGGACAGTATAATAGGAGGGTCAATGAATGAAAACATAAACATGGACAGTATAATAGGAGGGTCAATGAATGACAACATAAACATGGACACTATAATAGGAGGGTCAATGAATGACAGCATAAACATGGACAGTATAATAGGGGGGTCAATGAATGACAACATAAACATGGACAGTATAATAGGAGGGTCAATGAATGACAACATAAACATGGACATTATAATAGGAGGGTCAATGAATGACAGCATAAACATGGACAGTATAATAGGAGGGTCAATGAATGACAACATAAACATGGACAGTATAATAGGAGGGTCAATGAATGAAAACATAAACATGGACAGTATAATAGGAGGGTCAATGAATGACAACATGAACATGGACAGTATAATAGGGGGGTCAATGAATGACAACATAAAAATGGACACTATAATAGGAGGGTCAATGAATGACAACATGAACATGGACATTATAATAGGAGGGTCCATGAATGAAAACATAAATAATGGACAGTATAATAGGAGGGTCAATGAATGACAACATAAACATGGACAGTATAATATGAGGGTCAATGAATGAAAACATAAACATGGACAGTATAATAGGAGGGTCAATGAATGACAACATGAAGATGGACAGTATAATAGGGGGGTCAATGAATGACAACATAAACATGGACAGTATAATAGGAGGGTCAATGAATGACAACATAAACATGGACAGTATAATAGGAGGGTCAATGAATGACAACATAAACATGGACAGTTTAATAGGGGGGTCAATGAATGACAACATAAACATGGACAGTATAATAGGAGGGTCAATGAATGACAACATAAACATGGACAGTATAATAGGAGGGTCAATGAATGAAAACATAAACATGGACAGTATAATAGGAGGGTCAATGAATGACAACATAAACATGGACACTATAATAGGGGGGTCGATGAATGATAGCATAAACATGGACAGTATAATAGGAGGGTCAATGAATGACAACATACACATGGACAGTATAATAGGAGGGTCAATGAATGAAAACATAAACATGGACAGAATAATAGGAGGGTCAAAGAATGACAACATAAACATAGACACTATAATAGGAGGGTCAATGAATGACAGCATAAACATGGACAGTATAATAGGGGGGTGAATGAATGACAACATAAACATGGACAGTATAATAGGAGGGTCAATGAATGACAACATAAACATGGACATTATAATAGGAGGGTCAATGAATGACAGCATAAACATGGACAGTATAATAGGAGGGTCAATGAATGACAGCATAAACATGGACAGTATAATAGGAGGGTCAATGAATGAAAACATAAACATGGACAGTATAATAGGAGGGTCAATGAATGACAACATGAACATGGACAGTATAATAGGGGGGTCAATGAATGACAACATAAACATGGACAGTATAATAGGAGGGTCAATGAATGACAACATAAACATGAACAGTATTATAGGAGGGTCAATGAATGACAACATAAACATGGACAGTATAATAGGAGGGTCAATAAATGACAACATAAACATGGACAGTATAATAGGAGGGTCAATGAATGAAAACTTAAACATGGACAGTATAATAGGAGGGTCAATGAATGAAAACATAAACATGGACAGTATAATAGGAGGGTCAATGAATGACAACATAAAAATGGACACTATAATAGGAGGGTCAATGAATGACAACATGAACATGGACAGTATAATAGGAGGGTCATGAATGAAAACATAAACATGGACAGTATAATAGGAGGGTTAATGAATGACATCATAAACATGGACAGTATAATATGAGGGTCAATGAATGAAAACATAAACATGGACAGTATAATAGGAGGGTCAATGAATGACAACATGAACATGGACAGTATAATAGGAGGGTCAATGAATGACAACATAAACATGGACAGTATAATAGGGGGGTCAATGAATGACAACATAAACATGGACAGTATAATAGGAGGGTCAATGAATGACAACATAAACATGGACAGTATAATAGGAGGGTCAATGAATGAAAATATAAACATGAACAGTATAATAGGAGGGTCAATGAATGACAACATAAACATGGACACTATAATAGGAGGGTCAATGAATGACAGCATATACATGGACAGTATAATAGGAGGATCAATGAAAGAAAAGATAAACATGGACAGTATAATAGGAGGGTCAATGAATGACAACATAAACAGGTACAGTATAATAGGAGGGTCAATGAATGACAACATGAACATGGACAGTATAATAGGAGATCAATGAATGACAACATAAACATGGACAGTATAATATGAAGGTCAATGAATGACAACATAAACATGGACAGTATAGTAGGAGGGTCAATGAATGACAACATAAACATGGACAGTATAATAGGAAGGTCAATGAATGACAACATAAACATGGACACTATAATAGGAGGGTCAATGAATGACAGCATAAACATGGACAGTATAATAGGGGGGTCAATGAATGACAACATAAACATGGACAGTATAATAGGAGGGTCAATGAATGACAACATAAACATGGACATTATAATAGGAGGGTCAATGAATGACAGCATAAACATGGACAGTATAATAGGAGGGTCAATGAATGACAACATAAACTTGGACAGTATAATAGGAGGGTCAATGAATGAAAACATAAACATGGACAGTATAATAGGAGGGTCAATGAATGACAACATGTACATGGACAGTATAATAGGGTGGTCAATGAATGACAACATAAACATGGACAGTATAATAGGAGGGTCAATGAATGACAACATAAACATGAACAGTATAATAGGAGGGTCAATGAATGACAAAATAAACATGGACAGTATAATAGGGGGGTCAATGAATGACAACATAAACATGGACAGTATAATAGGAGGGTCAATGAATGACAACATAAACATGGACAGTATAATAGGAGGGTCAATAAATGACAACATAAACATGGACACTATAATAGGGGGGTCAATGAATGATAGCATAAACATGGACAGTATAATAGGAGGGTCAATGAATGACAACATAAACATGGACAGTATAATAGAAGGGTCAATGAATGACAACATAAACATGGACACTATAATAGGAGGGTCAATGAATGACAGCATAAACATGGACAGTATAATAGGAGGGTCAATGAAAGAAAACATAAACATGGACAGTATAATAGGAGGGTCAATGAATGACAACATAAACATGGACAGTATAATAGGAGGGTCAATGAATGAAAACATAAATATGGACAGTATAATAGGAGGGTCAATGAATGACAACATGAACATGAACAGTATAATAGGGGGGGTCAATGAATGACAACATAAACATGGACAGTATAATAGGAGGGTCAATGAATGACAACATAAACATGGACAGTATAATAGGAGGGTCAATGAATGACAACATAGACATGGAGAGTATAATAGGAGGGTCAATGAATGACAACATGAACATGGACACTATAATAGGAGGGTCAATGAATGACAACATAAACATGGACAGTATAATAGGAGGGTCAATGAATGACAACATAAACATGGACAGTATAATAGGAGGGTCAATGAATGACAACATACACATGGACATTATAATAGGAGGGTCAATGAATGACAACATGAACATGGACTCTATAATAGGAGGGTCAATGAATGACAACATAAACATGGACAGTATAATAGGAGGGTCAATGAATGACAACATAAACATGGACACTATAATAGGAGGGTCAATGAATGAAAACATAAACATGGACAGTATAATAGGAGGGTCAATGAATGAAAACATGAACATGGACAGTATAATAGAGGGGTCAATGAATGACAACATAAACATGGACACTATAATAGGAGGGTCAATGAATGACAAGATAAACATGGACACTATAATAGGAGGGTCAATGAATGACAACATAAACATGGACAGTATAATAGGAGGGTCAATGAATGACAACATAAACATGGACACTATAATAGGAGGGTCAATGAATGACAACATAAACATGGACAGTATAATAGGAGGGTCAATGAAAGACAACATAAACATGGACAGAATAATAGGAGGGTCAATGAATGAAAATATAAACATGAACAGTATAATAGGAGGGTCAATGAATGACAACATAAACATGGACAGTATAATAGGAGGGTCAATGAATGAAAATATAAACATGAACAGTATAATAGGAGGGTCAATGAATGACAACATAAACATGGACACTATAATAGGAGGGTCAATGAATGACAGCATATACATGGACAGTATAATAGGAGGATCAATGAAAGAAAAGATAAACATGGACAGTATAATAGGAGGGTCAATGAATGACAACATAAACAGGTACAGTATAATAGGAGGGTCAATGAATGACAACATGAACATGGACAGTATAATAGGAGATCAATGAATGACAACATAAACATGGACAGTATAATATGAAGGTCAATGAATGACAACATAAACATGGACAGTATAGTAAGAGGGTCAATGAATGACAACATAAACATGGACAGTATAATAGGAGGGTCAATGAATGACAACATAAACATGGACACTATAATAGGAGGGTCAATGAATGACAGCATAAACATGGACAGTATAATAGGGGGGTCAATGAATGACAACATAAACATGGACAGTATAATAGGAGGGTCAATGAATGACAACATAAACATGGACATTATAATAGGAGGGTCAATGAATGACAGCATAAACATGGACAGTATAATAGGAGGGTCAATGAATGACAACATAAACTTGGACAGTATAATAGGAGGGTCAATGAATGAAAACATAAACATGGACAGTATAATAGGAGGGTCAATGAATGACAACATGTACATGGACAGTATAATAGGGTGGTCAATGAATGACAACATAAACATGGACAGTATAATAGGAGGGTCAATGAATGACAACATAAACATGAACAGTATAATAGGAGGGTCAATGAATGACAAAATAAACATGGACAGTATAATAGGGGGGTCAATGAATGACAACATAAACATGGACAGTATAATAGGAGGGTCAATGAATGACAACATAAACATGGACAGTATAATAGGAGGGTCAATAAATGACAACATAAACATGGACACTATAATAGGGGGGTCAATGAATGATAGCATACACATGGACAGTATAATAGGAGGGTCAATGAATGACAACATAAACATGGACAGTATAATAGAAGGGTCAATGAATGACAACATAAACATGGACACTATAATAGGAGGGTCAATGAATGACAGCATAAACATGGACAGTATAATAGGAGGGTCAATGAAAGAAAACATAAACATGGACAGTATAATAGGAGGGTCAATGAATGACAACATAAACATGGACAGTATAATAGGAGGGTCAATGAATGAAAACATAAATATGGACAGTATAATAGGAGGGTCAATGAATGACAACATGAACATGAACAGTATAATTGGGGGGGGTCAATGAATGACAACATAAACATGGACAGTATAATAGGAGGGTCAATGAATGACAACATAAACATGGACAGTATAATAGGAGGGTCAATGAATGACAACATAGACATGGAGAGTATAATAGGAGGGTCAATGAATGACAACATGAACATGGACACTATAATAGGAGGGTCAATGAATGACAACATAAACATGGACAGTATAATAGGAGGGTCAATGAATGACAACATAAACATGGACAGTATAATAGGAGGGTCAATGAATGACAACATACACATGGACATTATAATAGGAGGGTCAATGAATGACAACATGAACATGGACTCTATAATAGGAGGGTCAATGAATGACAACATAAACATGGACAGTATAATAGGAGGGTCAATGAATGACAACATAAACATGGACACTATAATAGGAGGGTCAATGAATGAAAACATAAACATGGACAGTATAATAGGAGGGTCAATGAATGAAAACATGAACATGGACAGTATAATAGAGGGGTCAATGAATGACAACATAAACATGGACACTATAATAGGAGGGTCAATGAATGACAAGATAAACATGGACACTATAATAGGAGGGTCAATGAATGACAACATAAACATGGACAGTATAATAGGAGGGTCAATAAATGACAACATAAACATGGACAGTATAATAGGAGGGTCAATGAATGAAAACTTAAACATGGACAGTATAATAGGAGGGTCAATGAATGAAAACATAAACATGGACAGTATAATAGGAGGGTCAATGAATGACAACATAAAAATGGACACTATAATAGGAGGGTCAATGAATGACAACATGAACATGGACAGTATAATAGGAGGGTCATGAATGAAAACATAAACATGGACAGTATAATAGGAGGGTTAATGAATGACATCATAAACATGGACAGTATAATATGAGGGTCAATGAATGAAAACATAAACATGGACAGTATAATAGGAGGGTCAATGAATGACAACATGAACATGGACAGTATAATAGGAGGGTCAATGAATGACAACATAAACATGGACAGTATAATAGGGGGGTCAATGAATGACAACATAAACATGGACAGTATAATAGGAGGGTCAATGAATGACAACATAAACATGGACAGTATAATAGGAGGGTCAATGAATGAAAATATAAACATGAACAGTATAATAGGAGGGTCAATGAATGACAACATAAACATGGACACTATAATAGGAGGGTCAATGAATGACAGCATATACATGGACAGTATAATAGGAGGATCAATGAAAGAAAAGATAAACATGGACAGTATAATAGGAGGGTCAATGAATGACAACATAAACAGGTACAGTATAATAGGAGGGTCAATGAATGACAACATGAACATGGACAGTATAATAGGAGATCAATGAATGACAACATAAACATGGACAGTATAATATGAAGGTCAATGAATGACAACATAAACATGGACAGTATAGTAGGAGGGTCAATGAATGACAACATAAACATGGACAGTATAATAGGAGGGTCAATGAATGACAACATAAACATGGACACTATAATAGGAGGGTCAATGAATGACAGCATAAACATGGACAGTATAATAGGGGGGTCAATGAATGACAACATAAACATGGACAGTATAATAGGAGGGTCAATGAATGACAACATAAACATGGACATTATAATAGGAGGGTCAATGAATGACAGCATAAACATGGACAGTATAATAGGAGGGTCAATGAATGACAACATAAACTTGGACAGTATAATAGGAGGGTCAATGAATGAAAACATAAACATGGACAGTATAATAGGAGGGTCAATGAATGACAACATGTACATGGACAGTATAATAGGGTGGTCAATGAATGACAACATAAACATGGACAGTATAATAGGAGGGTCAATGAATGACAACATAAACATGAACAGTATAATAGGAGGGTCAATGAATGACAAAATAAACATGGACAGTATAATAGGGGGGTCAATGAATGACAACATAAACATGGACAGTATAATAGGAGGGTCAATGAATGACAACATAAACATGGACAGTATAATAGGAGGGTCAATAAATGAGAACATAAACATGGACACTATAATAGGGGGGTCAATGAAGGATAGCATAAACATGGACAGTATAATAGGAGGGTCAATGAATGACAACATAAACATGGACAGTATAATAGAAGGGTCAATGAATGACAACATAAACATGGACACTATAATAGGAGGGTCAATGAATGACAGCATAAACATGGACAGTATAATAGGAGGGTCAATGAAAGAAAACATAAACATGGACAGTATAATAGGAGGGTCAATGAATGACAACATAAACATGGACAGTATAATAGGAGGGTCAATGAATGAAAACATAAATATGGACAGTATAATAGGAGGGTCAATGAATGACAACATGAACATGAACAGTATAATAGGGGGGGTCAATGAATGACAACATAAACATGGACAGTATAATAGGAGGGTCAATGAATGACAACATAAACATGGACAGTATAATAGGAGGGTCAATGAATGACAACATAGACATGGAGAGTATAATAGGAGGGTCAATGAATGACAACATGAACATGGACACTATAATAGGAGGGTCAATGAATGACAACATAAACATGGACAGTATAATAGGAGGGTCAATGAATGACAACATAAACATGGACAGTATAATAGGAGGGTCAATGAATGACAACATACACATGGACATTATAATAGGAGGGTCAATGAATGACAACATGAACATGGACTCTATAATAGGAGGGTCAATGAATGACAACATATAACATGGACAGTATAATAGGAGGGTCAATGAATGACAACATAAACATGGACACTATAATAGGAGGGTCAATGAATGAAAACATAAACATGGACAGTATAATAGGAGGTCAATGAATGAAAACATGAACATGGACAGTATAATAGAGGGGTCAATGAATGACAACATAAACATGGACACTATAATAGGAGGGTCAATGAATGACAAGATAAACATGGACACTATAATAGGAGGGTCAATGAATGACAACATAAACATGGACAGTATAATAGGAGGGTCAATGAATGACAACATAAACATGGACACTATAATAGGAGGGTCAATGAATGACAACATAAACATGGACAGTATAATAGGAGGGTCAATGAAAGACAACATAAACATGGACAGAATAATAGGAGGGTCAATGAATGAAAATATAAACATGAACAGTATAATAGGAGGGTCAATGAATGACAACATAAACATGGACAGTATAATAGAGGGTCAATGAATGAAAATATAAACATGAACAGTATAATAGGAGGGTCAATGAATGACAACATAAACATGGACACTATAATAGGAGGGTCAATGAATGACAGCATATACATGGACAGTATAATAGGAGGATCAATGAAAGAAAAGATAAACATGGACAGTATAATAGGAGGGTCAATGAAATGACAACATAAACAGGTACAGTATAATAGGAGGGTCAATGAATGACAACATGAACATGGACAGTATATTAGGAGATCAATGAATGACAACATAAACATGGACAGTATAATATGAAGGTCAATGAATGACAACATAAACATGGACAGTATAGTAAGAGGGTCAATGAATGACAACATAAACATGGACAGTATAATAGGAGGGTCAATGAATGACAACATAAACATGGACACTATAATAGGAGGGTCAATGAATGACAGCATAAACATGGACAGTATAATAGGGGGGTCAATGAATGACAACATAAACATGGACAGTATAATAGGAGGGTCAATGAATGACAACATAAACATGGACATTATAATAGGAGGGTCAATGAATGACAGCATAAACATGGACAGTATAATAGGAGGGTCAATGAATGACAACATAAACTTGGACAGTATAATAGGAGGGTCAATGAATGAAAACATAAACATGGACAGTATAATAGGAGGGTCAATGAATGACAACATGTACATGGACAGTATAATAGGGTGGTCAATGAATGACAACATAAACATGGACAGTATAATAGGAGGGTCAATGAATGACAACATAAACATGAACAGTATAATAGGAGGGTCAATGAATGACAAAATAAACATGGACAGTATAATAGGGGGGTCAATGAATGACAACATAAACATGGACAGTATAATAGGAGGGTCAATGAATGACAACATAAACATGGACAGTATAATAGGAGGGTCAATAAATGACAACATAAACATGGACACTATAATAGGGGGGTCAATGAATGATAGCATACACATGGACAGTATAATAGGAGGGTCAATGAATGACAACATAAACATGGACAGTATAATAGAAGGGTCAATGAATGACAACATAAACATGGACACTATAATAGGAGGGTCAATGAATGACAGCATAAACATGGACAGTATAATAGGAGGGTCAATGAAAGAAAACATAAACATGGACAGTATAATAGGAGGGTCAATGAATGACAACATAAACATGGACAGTATAATAGGAGGGTCAATGAATGAAAACATAAATATGGACAGTATAATAGGAGGGTCAATGAATGACAACATGAACATGAACAGTATAATTGGGGGGGGTCAATGAATGACAACATAAACATGGACAGTATAATAGGAGGGTCAATGAATGACAACATAAACATGGACAGTATAATAGGAGGGTCAATGAATGACAACATAGACATGGAGAGTATAATAGGAGGGTCAATGAATGACAACATGAACATGGACACTATAATAGGAGGGTCAATGAATGACAACATAAACATGGACAGTATAATAGGAGGGTCAATGAATGACAACATAAACATGGACAGTATAATAGGAGGGTCAATGAATGACAACATACACATGGACATTATAATAGGAGGGTCAATGAATGACAACATGAACATGGACTCTATAATAGGAGGGTCAATGAATGACAACATAAACATGGACAGTATAATAGGAGGGTCAATGAATGACAACATAAACATGGACACTATAATAGGAGGGTCAATGAATGAAAACATAAACATGGACAGTATAATAGGAGGGTCAATGAATGAAAACATGAACATGGACAGTATAATAGAGGGGTCAATGAATGACAACATAAACATGGACACTATAATAGGAGGGTCAATGAATGACAAGATAAACATGGACACTATAATAGGAGGGTCAATGAATGACAACATAAACATGGACAGTATAATAGGAGGGTCAATAAATGACAACATAAACATGGACAGTATAATAGGAGGGTCAATGAATGAAAACTTAAACATGGACAGTATAATAGGAGGGTCAATGAATGAAAACATAAACATGGACAGTATAATAGGAGGGTCAATGAATGACAACATAAAAATGGACACTATAATAGGAGGGTCAATGAATGACAACATGAACATGGACAGTATAATAGGAGGGTCATGAATGAAAACATAAACATGGACAGTATAATAGGAGGGTTAATGAATGACATCATAAACATGGACAGTATAATATGAGGGTCAATGAATGAAAACATAAACATGGACAGTATAATAGGAGGGTCAATGAATGACAACATGAACATGGACAGTATAATAGGAGGGTCAATGAATGACAACATAAACATGGACAGTATAATAGGGGGGTCAATGAATGACAACATAAACATGGACAGTATAATAGGAGGGTCAATGAATGACAACATAAACATGGACAGTATAATAGGAGGGTCAATGAATGAAAATATAAACATGAACAGTATAATAGGAGGGTCAATGAATGACAACATAAACATGGACACTATAATAGGAGGGTCAATGAATGACAGCATATACATGGACAGTATAATAGGAGGATCAATGAAAGAAAAGATAAACATGGACAGTATAATAGGAGGGTCAATGAATGACAACATAAACAGGTACAGTATAATAGGAGGGTCAATGAATGACAACATGAACATGGACAGTATAATAGGAGATCAATGAATGACAACATAAACATGGACAGTATAATATGAAGGTCAATGAATGACAACATAAACATGGACAGTATAGTAGGAGGGTCAATGAATGACAACATAAACATGGACAGTATAATAGGAGGGTCAATGAATGACAACATAAACATGGACACTATAATAGGAGGGTCAATGAATGACAGCATAAACATGGACAGTATAATAGGGGGGTCAATGAATGACAACATAAACATGGACAGTATAATAGGAGGGTCAATGAATGACAACATAAACATGGACATTATAATAGGAGGGTCAATGAATGACAGCATAAACATGGACAGTATAATAGGAGGGTCAATGAATGACAACATAAACTTGGACAGTATAATAGGAGGGTCAATGAATGAAAACATAAACATGGACAGTATAATAGGAGGGTCAATGAATGACAACATGTACATGGACAGTATAATAGGGTGGTCAATGAATGACAACATAAACATGGACAGTATAATAGGAGGGTCAATGAATGACAACATAAACATGAACAGTATAATAGGAGGGTCAATGAATGACAAAATAAACATGGACAGTATAATAGGGGGGTCAATGAATGACAACATAAACATGGACAGTATAATAGGAGGGTCAATGAATGACAACATAAACATGGACAGTATAATAGGAGGGTCAATAAATGAGAACATAAACATGGACACTATAATAGGGGGGTCAATGAAGGATAGCATAAACATGGACAGTATAATAGGAGGGTCAATGAATGACAACATAAACATGGACAGTATAATAGAAGGGTCAATGAATGACAACATAAACATGGACACTATAATAGGAGGGTCAATGAATGACAGCATAAACATGGACAGTATAATAGGAGGGTCAATGAAAGAAAACATAAACATGGACAGTATAATAGGAGGGTCAATGAATGACAACATAAACATGGACAGTATAATAGGAGGGTCAATGAATGAAAACATAAATATGGACAGTATAATAGGAGGGTCAATGAATGACAACATGAACATGAACAGTATAATAGGGGGGGTCAATGAATGACAACATAAACATGGACAGTATAATAGGAGGGTCAATGAATGACAACATAAACATGGACAGTATAATAGGAGGGTCAATGAATGACAACATATACATGGAGAGTATAATAGGAGGGTCAATGAATGACAACATGAACATGGACACTATAATAGGAGGGTCAATGAATGACAACATAAACATGGACAGTATAATAGGAGGGTCAATGAATGACAACATAAACATGGACAGTATAATAGGAGGGTCAATGAATGACAACATACACATGGACATTATAATAGGAGGGTCAATGAATGACAACATGAACATGGACTCTATAATAGGAGGGTCAATGAATGACAACATAAACATGGACAGTATAATAGGAGGGTCAATGAATGACAACATAAACATGGACACTATAATAGGAGGGTCAATGAATGAAAACATAAACATGGACAGTATAATAGGAGGGTCAATGAATGAAAACATGAACATGGACAGTATAATAGAGGGGTCAATGAATGACAACATAAACATGGACACTATAATAGGAGGGTCAATGAATGACAAGATAAACATGGACACTATAATAGGAGGGTCAATGAATGACAACATAAACATGGACAGTATAATAGGAGGGTCAATGAATGACAACATAAACATGGACACTATAATAGGAGGGTCAATGAATGACAACATAAACATGGACAGTATAATAGGAGGGTCAATGAAAGACAACATAAACATGGACAGAATAATAGGAGGGTCAATGAATGAAAATATAAACATGAACAGTATAATAGGAGGGTCAATGAATGACAACATAAACATGGACAGTATAATAGGAGGGTCAATGAATGAAAATATAAACATGAACAGTATAATAGGAGGGTCAATGAATGACAACATAAACATGGACACTATAATAGGAGGGTCAATGAATGACAGCATATACATGGACAGTATAATAGGAGGATCAATGAAAGAAAAGATAAACATGGACAGTATAATAGGAGGGTCAATGAATGACAACATAAACAGGTACAGTATAATAGGAGGGTCAATGAATGACAACATGAACATGGACAGTATAATAGGAGATCAATGAATGACAACATAAACATGGACAGTATAATATGAAGGTCAATGAATGACAACATAAACATGGACAGTATAGTAAGAGGGTCAATGAATGACAACATAAACATGGACAGTATAATAGGAGGGTCAATGAATGACAACATAAACATGGACAGTATAATAGGAGGGTCAATGAATGACAACATAAACATGGACACTATAATAGGAGGGTCAATGAATGACAGCATAAACATGGACAGTATAATAGGGGGGTCAATGAATGACAACATAAACATGGACAGTATAATAGGAGGGTCAATGAATGACAACATAAACATGGACATTATAATAGGAGGGTCAATGAATGACAGCATAAACATGGACAGTATAATAGGAGGGTCAATGAATGACAACATAAACTTGGACAGTATAATAGGAGGGTCAATGAATGAAAACATAAACATGGACAGTATAATAGGAGGGTCAATGAATGACAACATGTACATGGACAGTATAATAGGGTGGTCAATGAATGACAACATAAACATGGAGAGTATAATAGGAGGGTCAATGAATGACAACATAAACATGAACAGTATAATAGGAGGGTCAATGAATGACAAAATAAACATGGACAGTATAATAGGGGGGTCAATGAATGACAACATAAACATGGACAGTATAATAGGAGGGTCAATGAATGACAACATAAACATGGACAGTATAATAGGAGGGTCAATAAATGAGAACATAAACATGGACACTATAATAGGGGGGTCAATGAAGGATAGCATAAACATGGACAGTATAATAGGAGGGTCAATGAATGACAACATAAACATGGACAGTATAATAGAAGGGTCAATGAATGACAACATAAACATGGACACTATAATAGGAGGGTCAATGAATGACAGCATAAACATGGACAGTATAATAGGAGGGTCAATGAAAGAAAACATAAACATGGACAGTATAATAGGAGGGTCAATGAATGACAACATAAACATGGACAGTATAATAGGAGGGTCAATGAATGAAAACATAAATATGGACAGTATAATAGGAGGGTCAATGAATGACAACATGAACATGAACAGTATAATAGGGGGGGTCAATGAATGACAACATAAACATGGACAGTATAATAGGAGGGTCAATGAATGACAACATAAACATGGACAGTATAATAGGAGGGTCAATGAATGACAACATAGACATGGAGAGTATAATAGGAGGGTCAATGAATGACAACATGAACATGGACACTATAATAGGAGGGTCAATGAATGACAACATAAACATGGACAGTATAATAGGAGGGTCAATGAATGACAACATAAACATGGACAGTATAATAGGAGGGTCAATGAATGACAACATACACATGGACATTATAATAGGAGGGTCAATGAATGACAACATGAACATGGACTCTATAATAGGAGGGTCAATGAATGACAACATAAACATGGACAGTATAATAGGAGGGTCAATGAATGACAACATAAACATGGACACTATAATAGGAGGGTCAATGAATGAAAACATAAACATGGACAGTATAATAGGAGGGTCAATGAATGAAAACATGAACATGGACAGTATAATAGAGGGGTCAATGAATGACAACATAAACATGGACACTATAATAGGAGGGTCAATGAATGACAAGATAAACATGGACACTATAATAGGAGGGTCAATGAATGACAACATAAACATGGACAGTATAATAGGAGGGTCAATGAATGACAACATAAACATGGACACTATAATAGGAGGGTCAATGAATGACAACATAAACATGGACAGTATAATAGGAGGGTCAATGAAAGACAACATAAACATGGACAGAATAATAGGAGGGTCAATGAATGAAAATATAAACATGAACAGTATAATAGGAGGGTCAATGAATGACAACATAAACATGGACAGTATAATAGGAGGGTCAATGAATGAAAATATAAACATGAACAGTATAATAGGAGGGTCAATGAATGACAACATAAACATGGACACTATAATAGGAGGGTCAATGAATGACAGCATATACATGGACAGTATAATAGGAGGATCAATGAAAGAAAAGATAAACATGGACAGTATAATAGGAGGGTCAATGAATGACAACATAAACAGGTACAGTATAATAGGAGGGTCAATGAATGACAACATGAACATGGACAGTATAATAGGAGATCAATGAATGACAACATAAACATGGACAGTATAATATGAAGGTCAATGAATGACAACATAAACATGGACAGTATAGTAAGAGGGTCAATGAATGACAACATAAACATGGACAGTATAATAGGAGGGTCAATGAATGACAACATAAACATGGACACTATAATAGGAGGGTCAATGAATGACAGCATAAACATGGACAGTATAATAGGGGGGTCAATGAATGACAACATAAACATGGACAGTATAATAGGAGGGTCAATGAATGACAACATAAACATGGACATTATAATAGGAGGGTCAATGAATGACAGCATAAACATGGACAGTATAATAGGAGGGTCAATGAATGACAACATAAACTTGGACAGTATAATAGGAGGGTCAATGAATGAAAACATAAACATGGACAGTATAATAGGAGGGTCAATGAATGACAACATGTACATGGACAGTATAATAGGGTGGTCAATGAATGACAACATAAACATGGACAGTATAATAGGAGGGTCAATGAATGACAACATAAACATGAACAGTATAATAGGAGGGTCAATGAATGACAAAATAAACATGGACAGTATAATAGGGGGGTCAATGAATGACAACATAAACATGGACAGTATAATAGGAGGGTCAATGAATGACAACATAAACATGGACAGTATAATAGGAGGGTCAATAAATGACAACATAAACATGGACACTATAATAGGGGGGTCAATGAATGATAGCATACACATGGACAGTATAATAGGAGGGTCAATGAATGACAACATAAACATGGACAGTATAATAGAAGGGTCAATGAATGACAACATAAACATGGACACTATAATAGGAGGGTCAATGAATGACAGCATAAACATGGACAGTATAATAGGAGGGTCAATGAAAGAAAACATAAACATGGACAGTATAATAGGAGGGTCAATGAATGACAACATAAACATGGACAGTATAATAGGAGGGTCAATGAATGAAAACATAAATATGGACAGTATAATAGGAGGGTCAATGAATGACAACATGAACATGAACAGTATAATTGGGGGGGGGTCAATGAATGACAACATAAACATGGACAGTATAATAGGAGGGTCAATGAATGACAACATAAACATGGACAGTATAATAGGAGGGTCAATGAATGACAACATAGACATGGAGAGTATAATAGGAGGGTCAATGAATGACAACATGAACATGGACACTATAATAGGAGGGTCAATGAATGACAACATAAACATGGACAGTATAATAGGAGGGTCAATGAATGACAACATAAACATGGACAGTATAATAGGAGGGTCAATGAATGACAACATACACATGGACATTATAATAGGAGGGTCAATGAATGACAACATGAACATGGACTCTATAATAGGAGGGTCAATGAATGACAACATAAACATGGACAGTATAATAGGAGGGTCAATGAATGACAACATAAACATGGACACTATAATAGGAGGGTCAATGAATGAAAACATAAACATGGACAGTATAATAGGAGGGTCAATGAATGAAAACATGAACATGGACAGTATAATAGAGGGGTCAATGAATGACAACATAAACATGGACACTATAATAGGAGGGTCAATGAATGACAAGATAAACATGGACACTATAATAGGAGGGTCAATGAATGACAACATAAACATGGACAGTATAATAGGAGGGTCAATGAATGACAACATAAACATGGACACTATAATAGGAGGGTCAATGAATGACAACATAAACATGGACAGTATAATAGGAGGGTCAATGAAAGACAACATAAACATGGACAGAATAATAGGAGGGTCAATGAATGACAAAATAGACATGGACAGTATAATAGGAGGGTCAATGAATGACAGCATAAATATGGACAGTATAATAGCGGGTTCAATGAATGACAACATAAACATGGACAGTATAATAGGAGGGTCAATAAATGACAACATAAACATGGACATTATAATAGGAGGGTCAATGAATGGCAGCATAAACATGGACAGTATAATAGGAGGGTCAATGAATGACAACATAAACATGGACAGTATAATAGGAGGGTCAATGAATGAAAACATAAACATGGACAGTCTAATAGGAGGGTCAATGAATGACAACATGAACATGGACAGTATAATAGGGGGGTCAATGAATGACAACATAAACATGGACAGTATGATAGGAGGGTCAATGAATGACAACATAAACATGAACAGTATAATAGGAGGGTCAATGAATGCCAACATAAACATGGACACTATAATAGGAGGGTCAATGAATGACAACATAAACACGGAGAGTATAATATGAGGGTCAATGAATGACAACATAAAAATGGACACTATAATAGGAGGGTCAATGAATGACAACATGAACATGGACAGTATAATAGGAGGGTCCATGAATGAAAACATAAACATGGACAGTATAATAGGAGGGTCAATGAATGACAACATAAACATGGACAGTATAATATGAGGGTCAATGAATGAAAACATAAACATGGACAGTATAATAGGAGGGTCAATGAATGACAACATGAACATGGACAGTATAATAGGGGGGTCAATGAATCACAACATAAACATGGACAGTATAATAGGAGGGTCAATGAATGACAACATAAACATGGACAGTATAATAGGAGGGTCAATGAATGACAACATAAACATGGAGAGTATAATAGGGGGGTCAATGAATGACAACATAAACATGGACAGTATAATAGGAGGGTCAATGAATGACAACATAAACATGGACAGTATAATAGGAGGGTCAATGAATGAAAACATAAACATGGACAGTATAATAGGAGGGTCAATGAATGACAACATGAACATGAACAGTATAATAGGGGGGTCAATGAATGACAAGATAAACATGGACACTATAATAGGAGGGTCAATGAATGACAACATAAACATGGACAGTATAATAGGAGGGTCAATGAATGACAACATAAACATGGACACTATAATAGGAGGGTCAATGAATGACAACATAAACATGGACAGTATAATAGGAGGGTCAATGAAAGACAACATAAACATGGACAGAAAAATAGGAGGGTCAATGAATGACAAAATAGACATGGACAGTATAATAGGAGGGTCAATGAATGACAGCATAAATATGGACAGTATAATAGGGGGTTCAATGAATGACAACATAAACATGGACAGTATAATAGGAGGGTCAATGAATGACAACATAAACATAGACATTATAATAGGAGGGTCAATGAATGACAGCATAAACATGGACAGTATAATAGGAGGGTCAATGAATGACAACATAAACATGGACAGTATAATAGGAGGGTCAATGAATGAAAACATAAACATGGACAGTATAATAGGAGGGTCAATGAATGACAACATGAACATGGACAGTATAATAGGGGGTCAATGAATGACAACATAAACATGGACAGTATAATAGGAGGGTCAATGAATGATAACATAAACATGAACAGTATAATAGGAGGGTCAATGAATGCCAACATAAACATGGACACTATAATAGGAGGGTCAATGAATGACAACATAAATACGGACAGTATAATAGGAGGGTCAATGAATGACAACATAAAAATGGACACTATAATAGGAGGGTCAATGAATGACAACATGAACATGGACAGTATAATAGGAGGGTCCATGAATGAAAACATAAACATGGACAGTATAATAGGAGGGTCAATGAATGACAACATAAACATGGACAGTATAATATGATGGTCAATGAATGAAAACATAAACATGGACAGTATAATAGGAGGGTCAATGAATGACAACATGAACATGGACAGTATACTAGGGGGGTCAATGAATGACAACATAAACATGGACAGTATAATAGGAGGGTCAATGAATGACAACATAAACATGGACAGTATAATAGGAGGGTCAATGAATGACAACATAAACATGGACAGCATAATAGGGGGGTCAATGAATGACAACATAAACATGGACAGTATAATAGGAGGGTCAATGAATGACAACATAAACATGGACACTATAATAGGGGGGTCGATGAATGATAGCATAAACATGGACAGTATAATAGGAGGGTCAATGAATGACAACATAAACATGGACAGTATAATAGGAGGGTAAATGAATGACAAAATAAACATGGATAGTATAATAGGAGGGTCAATGAATGACAACATAAACATGGACACTATAATAGGAGGGTCAATGAATGACAGCATAAACATGGACAGTATAATAGGGGGGTCAATGAATGACAACATAAACATGGACAGTATAATAGGAGGGTCAATGAATGACAACATAAACATGGACATTATAATAGGAGGGTCAATGAATGACAGCATAAACATGGACAGTATAATAGGAGGGTCAATGAATGACAGCATAAACATGGACAGTATAATAGGAGGGTCAATGAATGAAATCATAAACATGGACAGTATAATAGGAGGGTCAATGAATGACAACATGAACATGGACAGTATAATAGGGGGGTCAATGAATGACAACATAAACATGGACAGTATAATAGGAGGGTCAATGAATGACAACATAAACATGAACAGTATTATAGGAGGGTCAATGAATGACAACATAAACATGGACAGAATAATAGGAGGGTCAATAAATGACAACATAAACATGGAGAGTATAATAGGAGGGTCAATGAATGAAAACATAAACATGGACAGTATAATAGGAGGGTCAATGAATGACAACAAAAAAATGGACAGTATAATAGGAGGGTCAATGAATGACAACATGAACATGGACAGTATAATAGGAGGGTCAATGAATGAAAACATAAACATGGACAGTATAATAGGAGGGTTAATGAATGACAACATAAACATGGACAGTATAATATGAGGGTCAATGAATGAAAACATAAACATGGACAGTATAATAGGAGGGTCAATGAATGACAACATGAACATGGACAGTATAATAGGGGGGTCAATGAATGACAACATAAACATGGACAGTATAATAGGAGGGTCAATGAATGACAACATAAACATGGACAGTTTAATAGGAGGGTCAATGAATGACAACATAAACATGGACAGTATAATAGGGGGGTCAATGAATGACAACATAAACATGGACAGTATAATAGGAGGGTCAATGAATGACAACATAAAGATGGACAGTATAATAGGAGGGTCAATGAATGAAAACATAAACATGGACAGTATAATAGGAGGGTCAATGAATGACAACATAAACATGGACACTATAATAGGGGGGTCGATGAATGATAGCATAAACATGGACAGTATAATAGGAGGGTCAATGAATGACAACATAAACATGGACAGTATAATAGGAGGGTCAATGAATGACAACATAAACATGGACACTATAATAGGAGGGTCAATGAATGACAGCATAAACATGGACAGTATAATAGGAGGATCAATGAAAGAAAACATAAACATGGACAGTATAATAGGAGGGTCAAGGAATGACAACATAAACATGGACAGTATAATAGGAGGGTCAATGAATGACAACATGAACATGGACAGTATAATAGGGGATCAATGAATGACAACATAAACATGGACAGTATAATAGGAAGGTCAATGAATGACAACATAAACATGGACAGTATAGTAGGAGGGTCAATGAATGACAACATAAACATGGACAGTATAATAGGAGGGTCCATGAATGACAACATAAACATGGACACTATAATAGGAGGGTCAATGAATGACAGCATAAACATGGACAGTATAATAGGGGGGTCAATGAATGACAACATAAACATGGATAGTATAATAGGAGGATCAATGAATGACAACATGAACATGGACATTATAATAGGAGGGTCAATGAATGACAGCATAAACATGGACAGTATAATAGGAGGGTCAATGAATGACAACATAAACATGGACAGTATAATAGGAGGGTCAATGAATGACAACATGAACATGGACAGTATAATAGGGGGGTCAACGAATGACAACATAAACATGGACAGTATAATAGGAGGGTCAATGAATGACAACATAAACATGAACAGTATTATAGGAGGGTCAATGAATGACAACATAAACATGGACAGAATAATAGGAGGGTCAATAAATGACAACATGAACATGGACAGTATAATAGGAGGGTCAATGAATGAAAACTTAAACATGGACAGTATAATAGGAGGGTCAATGAATGAAAACATAAACATGGACAGTATAATAGGAGGGTCAATGAACGACAAAAAAAAAATGGACAGTATAATAGGAGGGTCAATGAATGACAACATGAACATGGACAGTATAATAGGAGGGTCAATGAATGAAAACATAAACATGGACAGTATAATAGGAGGGTTAATGAATGACAACATAAACATGGACAGTATAATATGAGGGTCAATGAATGAAAACATAAACATGGACAGTATAATAGGAGGGTCAATGAATGACAACATGAACATGGACAGTATAATAGGGGGGTCAATGAATGACAACATAAAAATGGACAGTATAATAGGAGGGTCAATGAATGACAACATAAACATGGACAGTTTAATAGGAGGGTCAATGAATGACAACATAAACATGGACAGTATAATAGGGGGGTCAATGAATGACAACATAAACATGGACAGTATAATAGGAGGGTCAATGAATGACAACATAAACATGGACAGTATAATAGGAGGGTCAATGAATGAAAACATAAACATGGACAGTATAATAGGAGGATCAATGAATTACAACATAAACATGGACACTATAATAGGGGGGTCGATGAATGATAGCATAAACATGGACAGTATAATAGGAGGGTCAATGAATGACAACATAAACATGGACAGTATAATAGGAGGGTCAATGAATGACAACATAAACATGGACACTATAATAGGAGGGTCAATGAATGACAGCATAAACATGGACAGTATAATAGGAGGATCAATGAAAGAAACATAAACATGGACAGTATAATAGGAGGGTCAATGAATGACAACATAAACATGGACAGTATAATAGGAGGGTCAATGAATGACAACATGAACATGGACAGTATAATAGGGGATCAATGAATGACAACATAAACATGGACATTATAATAGGAAGGTCAATGAATGACAACATAAACATGGACAGTATAGTAGGAGGGTCAATGAATGACAACATAAACATGGACAGTATAATAGGAGGGTCAATGAATGACAACATAAACATGGACACTATAATAGGAGGGTCAATGAATGACAGCATAAACATGGACAGTATAATAGGGGGGGTCAATGAATGACAACATAAACATGGACAGTATAATAGGAGGATCAATGAATGACAACATGAACATGGACATTATAATAGGAGGGTCAATGAATGACAGCATAAACATGGACAGTATAATAGGAGGGTCAATGAATGACAACATAAACATGGACAGTATAATAGGAGGGTCAATGAATGAAAACATAAACATGGACAGTATAATAGGAGGGTCAATGAATGACAACATGAACATGGACAGTATAATAGGGTGGTCAATGAATGACAACATAAACATGGACAGTATAATAGGAGGGTCAATGAATGACAACATAAACATGAACAGTATAATAGGAGGGTCAATGAATGACAAAATAAAGATGGACAGTATAATAGGGGGGTCAGTGAATGACAACATAAACATGGACAGTATTATAGGAGGGTCAATGAATGACAGCATAAACATGGACAGTATAATAGGAGGGTCAATGAAAGAAAACATAAACATGGACAGTATAATAGGAGGGTCAATGAATGACAACATAAACATGGACAGTATAATAGAAGGGTCAATGAATGAAAGCATAAACATGGACAGTATAATAGGAGGGTCAATGAATGACAACATGAACATGAACAGTATAATAGGGGGGTCAATGAATGACAACATAAACATGGACAGTATAATAGGAGGGTCAATGAATGACAACATAAACATGGACAGTATAATAGGAGGGTCAATGAATGACAACATAAACATGGACAGTATAATAGGAGGGTCAATGAATGACAACATGAACATGGACACTATAATAGGAGGGTCAATGAATGACCACATAAACATGGACAGTATAATAGGAGGGTCAATGAATGACCACATAAACATGGACAGTATAATAGGAGGGTCAATGAATGACAACATACACATGGACATTATAATAGGAGGGTCAATGAATGACAACATGAACATGGACTCTATAATAGGAGGGTCAATGAATGACAACATAAACATGGACAGTATAATAGGAGGGTCAATGAATGACCACATAAACATGGACAGTATAATAGGAGGGTCAATGAATGACAACATAAACATGGACAGTATAATAGGAGGGTCAATGAATGAAAACATAAACATGGACAGTATAATAGGAGGGTCAATGAATGACAACAGAAACATGGACACTATAATAGGAGGGTCAATGAATGACAGCATAAACATGGACAGTATAATAGGGGGGTCAATGAATGACAACATAAACATGGACAGTATAATAGGAGGGTCAATGAATGACAACATAAACATGGACATTATAATAGGAGGGTCAATGAATGACAGCATAAACATGGACAGTATAATAGGAGGGTCAATGAATGACAACATAAACATGGACAGTATAATAGGAGGGTCAATGAATGAAAACATAAACATGGACAGTATAATAGGAGGGTCAATGAATGACAACATGAACATGGACAGTATAATAGGGGGGGTCAATGAATGACAACATAAACATGGACAGTATAATAGGAGGGTCAATGAATGACAACATAAACATGAACAGTATAATAGGAGGGTCAATGAATGCCAACATAAACATGGACACTATAATAGGAGGGTCAATGAATGACAACATAAACACGGACAGTATAATAGGAGGGTCAATGAATGACAACATAAAAATGGACACTATAATAGGAGGGTCAATGAATGACAACATGAACATGGACAGTATAATAGGAGGGTCCATGAATGAAAACATAAACATGGACAGTATAATAGGAGGGTCAATGAATGACAACATAAACATGGACAGTATAATATGAGGGTCAATGAATGAAAACATAAACATGGACAGTATAATAGGAGGGTCAATGAATGACAACATAAACATGGACAGTATAATAGGGGGGTCAATGAATGACAACATAAACATGAACAGTATAATAGGAGGGTCAATGAATAACAACATAAACATGGACAGTATAATAGGAGGGTCAATGAATGACAACATAAACATGGACAGTATAATAGGAGGGTCAATGAATGAAAACATAAACATGGACAGTATAATAGGAGGGTCAATGAATGACAAAAAAAAAATGGACAGTATAATAGGAGGGTCAATGAATGACAACATGAACATGGACAGTATAATAGGAGGGTCAATGAATGAAAACATAAACATGGACAGTATAATAGGAGGGTTAATGAATGACAACATAAACATGGACAGTATAATATGAGGGTCAATGAATGAAAACATAAACATGGACAGTATAATAGGAGGGTCAATGAATGACAACATGAACATGGACAGTATAATAGGGGGGTCAATGAATGACAACATAAACATGGACAGTATAATAGGAGGGTCAATGAATGACAACATAAACATGGACAGTTTAATAGGAGGGTCAATGAATGACAACATAAACATGGACAGTATAATAGGGGGGTCAATGAATGACAACATAAACATGGACAGTATAATAGGAGGGTCAATGAATGACAACATAAACATGGACAGTATAATAGGAGGGTCAATGAATGAAAACATAAACATGGACAGTATAATAGGAGGATCAATGAATTACAACATAAACATGGACACTATAATAGGGGGGTCGATGAATGATAGCATAAACATGGACAGTATAATAGGAGGGTCAATGAATGACAACATAAACATGGACAGTATAATAGGAGGGTCAATGAATGACAACATAAACATGGACACTATAATAGGAGGGTCAATGAATGACAGCATAAACATGGACAGTATAATAGGAGGATCAATGAAAGAAACATAAACATGGACAGTATAATAGGAGGGTCAATGAATGACAACATAAACATGGACAGTATAATAGGAGGGTCAATGAATGACAACATGAACATGGACAGTATAATAGGGGATCAATGAATGACAACATAAACATGGACATTATAATAGGAAGGTCAATGAATGACAACATAAACATGGACAGTATAGTAGGAGGGTCAATGAATGACAACATAAACATGGACAGTATAATAGGAGGGTCAATGAATGACAACATAAACATGGACACTATAATAGGAGGGTCAATGAATGACAGCATAAACATGGACAGTATAATAGGGGGGGTCAATGAATGACAACATAAACATGGACAGTATAATAGGAGGATCAATGAATGACAACATGAACATGGACATTATAATAGGAGGGTCAATGAATGACAGCATAAACATGGACAGTATAATAGGAGGGTCAATGAATGACAACATAAACATGGACAGTATAATAGGAGGGTCAATGAATGAAAACATAAACATGGACAGTATAATAGGAGGGTCAATGAATGACAACATGAACATGGACAGTATAATAGGGTGGTCAATGAATGACAACATAAACATGGACAGTATAATAGGAGGGTCAATGAATGACAACATAAACATGAACAGTATAATAGGAGGGTCAATGAATGACAAAATAAAGATGGACAGTATAATAGGGGGGTCAGTGAATGACAACATAAACATGGACAGTATTATAGGAGGGTCAATGAATGACAGCATAAACATGGACAGTATAATAGGAGGGTCAATGAAAGAAAACATAAACATGGACAGTATAATAGGAGGGTCAATGAATGACAACATAAACATGGACAGTATAATAGAAGGGTCAATGAATGAAAGCATAAACATGGACAGTATAATAGGAGGGTCAATGAATGACAACATGAACATGAACAGTATAATAGGGGGGTCAATGAATGACAACATAAACATGGACAGTATAATAGGAGGGTCAATGAATGACAATATAAACATGGACAGTATAATAGGAGGGTCAATGAATGACAACATAAACATGGACAGTATAATAGGAGGGTCAATGAATGACAACATGAACATGGACACTATAATAGGAGGGTCAATGAATGACCACATAAACATGGACAGTATAATAGGAGGGTCAATGAATGACCACATAAACATGGACAGTATAATAGGAGGGTCAATGAATGACAACATACACATGGACATTATAATAGGAGGGTCAATGAATGACAACATGAACATGGACTCTATAATAGGAGGGTCAATGAATGACAACATAAACATGGACAGTATAATAGGAGGGTCAATGAATGACCACATAAACATGGACAGTATAATAGGAGGGTCAATGAATGACAACATAAACATGGACAGTATAATAGGAGGGTCAATGAATGAAAACATAAACATGGACAGTATAATAGGAGGGTCAATGAATGACAACAGAAACATGGACACTATAATAGGAGGGTCAATGAATGACAGCATAAACATGGACAGTATAATAGGGGGGTCAATGAATGACAACATAAACATGGACAGTATAATAGGAGGGTCAATGAATGACAACATAAACATGGACATTATAATAGGAGGGTCAATGAATGACAGCATAAACATGGACAGTATAATAGGAGGGTCAATGAATGACAACATAAACATGGACAGTATAATAGGAGGGTCAATGAATGAAAACATAAACATGGACAGTATAATAGGAGGGTCAATGAATGACAACATGAACATGGACAGTATAATAGGGGGGGTCAATGAATGACAACATAAACATGGACAGTATAATAGGAGGGTCAATGAATGACAACATAAACATGAACAGTATAATAGGAGGGTCAATGAATGCCAACATAAACATGGACACTATAATAGGAGGGTCAATGAATGACAACATAAACACGGACAGTATAATAGGAGGGTCAATGAATGACAACATAAAAATGGACACTATAATAGGAGGGTCAATGAATGACAACATGAACATGGACAGTATAATAGGAGGGTCCATGAATGAAAACATAAACATGGACAGTATAATAGGAGGGTCAATGAATGACAACATAAACATGGACAGTATAATATGAGGGTCAATGAATGAAAACATAAACATGGACAGTATAATAGGAGGGTCAATGAATGACAACATAAACATGGACAGTATAATAGGGGGGTCAATGAATGACAACATAAACATGAACAGTATAATAGGAGGGTCAATGAATAACAACATAAACATGGACAGTATAATAGGAGGGTCAATGAATGACAACATAAACATGGACAGTATAATAGGGGGGTCAATGAATGACAACATAAACATGGACAGTATAATAGGAGGGTCAATGAATGACAACATAAACATGGACAGTATAATAGGAGGGTCAATGAATGAAAACATAAACATGGACAGTATAATAGGAGGGTCAATGAATGACAACATAAACATGGACACTATAATAGGGGGGTCGATGAATGATAGCATAAACATGGACAGTATAATAGGAGGGTCAATGAATGACAACATACACATGGACAGTATAATAGGAGGGTCAATGAATGAAAACATAAACATGGACAGTATAATAGGAGGGTCAATGAATGACAACATAAACATGGACACTATAATAGGAGGGTCAATGAATGACAGCATAAACATGGACAGTATAATAGGGGGGTCAATGAATGACAACATAAACATGGACAGTATAATAGGAGGGTCAATGAATGACAACATAAACATGGACAGTATAATAGGAGGGTCAATGAATGACAACATAAACATGAACAGTATTATAGGAGGGTCAATGAATGACAACATAAACATGGACAGTATAATAGGAGGGTCAATAAATGACAACATAAACATGGACAGTATAATAGCAGGGTCAATGAATGAAAACTTAAACATGGACAGTATAATAGGAGGGTCAATGAATGAAAACATAAACATGGACAGTATAATAGGAGGGTCAATGAATGACAACATAAAAATGGACACTATAATAGGAGGGTCAATGAATGACAACATGAACATGGACAGTATAATAGGATGGTCATGAATGAAAACATAAACATGGACAGTATAATAGGAGGGTCAATGAATGACAACATAAACATGGACAGTATAATATGAGGGTCAATGAATGAAAACATAAACATGGACAGTATAATAGGAGGGTCAATGAATGACAACATGAACATGGACAGTATAATAGGGGGGTCAATGAATCACAACATAAACATGGACAGTATAATAGGAGGGTCAATGAATGACAACATAAACATGGACAGTATAATAGGAGGGTCAATGAATGACAACATAAACATGGAGAGTATAATAGGGGGGTCAATGAATGACAACATAAACATGGACAGTATAATAGGAGGGTCAATGAATGACAACATAAACATGGACAGTATAATAGGAGGGTCAATGAATGAAAACATAAACATGGACAGTATAATAGGAGGGTCAATGAATGACAACATGAACATGAACAGTATAATAGGGGGGTCAATGAATGACAAGATAAACATGGACACTATAATAGGAGGGTCAATGAATGACAACATAAACATGGACAGTATAATAGGAGGGTCAATGAATGACAACATAAACATGGACACTATAATAGGAGGGTCAATGAATGACAACATAAACATGGACAGTATAATAGGAGGGTCAATGAAAGACAACATAAACATGGACAGAAAAATAGGAGGGTCAATGAATGACAAAATAGACATGGACAGTATAATAGGAGGGTCAATGAATGACAGCATAAATATGGACAGTATAATAGGGGGTTCAATGAATGACAACATAAACATGGACAGTATAATAGGAGGGTCAATGAATGACAACATAAACATAGACATTATAATAGGAGGGTCAATGAATGACAGCATAAACATGGACAGTATAATAGGAGGGTCAATGAATGACAACATAAACATGGACAGTATAATAGGAGGGTCAATGAATGAAAACATAAACATGGACAGTATAATAGGAGGGTCAATGAATGACAACATGAACATGGACAGTATAATAGGGGGTCAATGAATGACAACATAAACATGGACAGTATAATAGGAGGGTCAATGAATGATAACATAAACATGAACAGTATAATAGGAGGGTCAATGAATGCCAACATAAACATGGACACTATAATAGGAGGGTCAATGAATGACAACATAAATACGGACAGTATAATAGGAGGGTCAATGAATGACAACATAAAAATGGACACTATAATAGGAGGGTCAATGAATGACAACATGAACATGGACAGTATAATAGGAGGGTCCATGAATGAAAACATAAACATGGACAGTATAATAGGAGGGTCAATGAATGACAACATAAACATGGACAGTATAATATGATGGTCAATGAATGAAAACATAAACATGGACAGTATAATAGGAGGGTCAATGAATGACAACATGAACATGGACAGTATACTAGGGGGGTCAATGAATGACAACATAAACATGGACAGTATAATAGGAGGGTCAATGAATGACAACATAAACATGGACAGTATAATAGGAGGGTCAATGAATGACAACATAAACATGGACAGCATAATAGGGGGTCAATGAATGACAACATAAACATGGACAGTATAATAGGAGGGTCAATGAATGACAACATAAACATGGACACTATAATAGGGGGGTCGATGAATGATAGCATAAACATGGACAGTATAATAGGAGGGTCAATGAATGACAACATAAACATGGACAGTATAATAGGAGGGTAAATGAATGACAAAATAAACATGGATAGTATAATAGGAGGGTCAATGAATGACAACATAAACATGGACACTATAATAGGAGGGTCAATGAATGACAGCATAAACATCGACAGTATAATAGGGGGGTCAATGAATGACAACATAAACATGGACAGTATAATAGGAGGGTCAATGAATGACAACATAAACATGGACATTATAATAGGAGGGTCAATGAATGACAGCATAAACATGGACAGTATAATAGGAGGGTCAATGAATGACAGCATAAACATGGACAGTATAATAGGAGGGTCAATGAATGAAAACATAAACATGGACAGTATAATAGGAGGGTCAATGAATGACAACATGAACATGGACAGTATAATAGGGGGGTCAATGAATGACAACATAAACATGGACAGTATAATAGGAGGGTCAATGAATGACAACATAAACATGAACAGTATTATAGGAGGGTCAATGAATGACAACATAAACATGGACAGAATAATAGGAGGGTCAATAAATGACAACATAAACATGGAGAGTATAATAGGAGGGTCAATGAATGAAAACATAAACATGGACAGTATAATAGGAGGGTCAATGAATGACAACAAAAAAATGGACAGTATAATAGGAGGGTCAATGAATGACAACATGAACATGGACAGTATAATAGGAGGGTCAATGAATGAAAACATAAACATGGACAGTATAATAGGAGGGTTAATGAATGACAACATAAACATGGACAGTATAATATGAGGGTCAATGAATGAAAACATAAACATGGACAGTATAATAGGAGGGTCAATGAATGACAACATGAACATGGACAGTATAATAGGGGGGTCAATGAATGACAACATAAACATGGACAGTATAATAGGAGGGTCAATGAATGACAACATAAACATGGACAGTTTAATAGGAGGGTCAATGAATGACAACATAAACATGGACAGTATAATAGGGGGGTCAATGAATGACAACATAAACATGGACAGTATAATAGGAGGGTCAATGAATGACAACATAAAGATGGACAGTATAATAGGAGGGTTAATGAATGAAAACATAAACATGGACAGTATAATAGGAGGGTCAATGAATGACAACATAAACATGGACACTATAATAGGGGGGTCGATGAATGATAGCATAAACATGGACAGTATAATAGGAGGGTCAATGAATGACAACATAAACATGGACAGTATAATAGGAGGGTCAATGAATGACAACATAAACATGGACACTATAATAGGAGGGTCAATGAATGACAGCATAAACATGGACAGTATAATAGGAGGATCAATGAAAGAAAACATAAACATGGACAGTATAATAGGAGGGTCAAGGAATGACAACATAAACATGGACAGTATAATAGGAGGGTCAATGAATGACAACATGAACATGGACAGTATAATAGGGGATCAATGAATGACAACATAAACATGGACAGTATAATAGGAAGGTCAATGAATGACAACATAAACATGGACAGTATAGTAGGAGGGTCAATGAATGACAACATAAACATGGACAGTATAATAGGAGGGTCCATGAATGACAACATAAACATGGACACTATAATAGGAGGGTCAATGAATGACAGCATAAACATGGACAGTATAATAGGGGGGTCAATGAATGACAACATAAACATGGACAGTATAATAGGAGGATCAATGAATGACAACATGAACATGGACATTATAATAGGAGGGTCAATGAATGACAGCATAAACATGGACAGTATAATAGGAGGGTCAATGAATGACAACATAAACATGGACAGTATAATAGGAGGGTCAATGAATGACAACATGAACATGGACAGTATAATAGGGGGGTCAACGAATGACAACATAAACATGGACAGTATAATAGGAGGGTCAATGAATGACAACATAAACATGAACAGTATTATAGGAGGGTCAATGAATGACAACATAAACATGGACAGAATAATAGGAGGGTCAATAAATGACAACATGAACATGGACAGTATAATAGGAGGGTCAATGAATGAAAACTTAAACATGGACAGTATAATAGGAGGGTCAATGAATGAAAACATAAACATGGACAGTATAATAGGAGGGTCAATGAATGACAAACAAAAAATGGACAGTATAATAGGAGGGTCAATGAATGACAACATGAACATGGACAGTATAATAGGAGGGTCAATGAATGAAAACATAAACATGGACAGTATAATAGGAGGGTTAATGAATGACAACATAAACATGGACAGTATAATATGAGGGTCAATGAATGAAAACATAAACATGGACAGTATAATAGGAGGGTCAATGAATGACAACATGAACATGGACAGTATAATAGGGGGGTCAATGAATGACAACATAAACATGGACAGTATAATAGGAGGGTCAATGAATGACAACATAAACATGGACAGTTTAATAGGAGGGTCAATGAATGACAACATAAACATGGACAGTATAATAGGGGGGTCAATGAATGACAACATAAACATGGACAGTATAATAGGAGGGTCAATGAATGACAACATAAACATGGACAGTATAATAGGAGGGTCAATGAATGAAAACATAAACATGGACAGTATAATAGGAGGATCAATGAATTACAACATAAACATGGACACTATAATAGGGGGGTCGATGAATGATAGCATAAACATGGACAGTATAATAGGAGGGTCAATGAATGACAACATAAACATGGACAGTATAATAGGAGGGTCAATGAATGACAACATAAACATGGACACTATAATAGGAGGGTCAATGAATGACAGCATAAACATGGACAGTATAATAGGAGGATCAATGAAAGAAACATAAACATGGACAGTATAATAGGAGGGTCAATGAATGACAACATAAACATGGACAGTATAATAGGAGGGTCAATGAATGACAACATGAACATGGACAGTATAATAGGGGATCAATGAATGACAACATAAACATGGACATTATAATAGGAAGGTCAATGAATGACAACATAAACATGGACAGTATAGTAGGAGGGTCAATGAATGACAACATAAACATGGACAGTATAATAGGAGGGTCAATGAATGACAACATAAACATGGACACTATAATAGGAGGGTCAATGAATGACAGCATAAATATGGACAGTATAATAGGGGGGGTCAATGAATGACAACATAAACATGGACAGTATAATAGGAGGATCAATGAATGACAACATGAACATGGACATTATAATAGGAGGGTCAATGAATGACAGCATAAACATGGACAGTATAATAGGAGGGTCAATGAATGACAACATAAACATGGACAGTATAATAGGAGGGTCAATGAATGAAAACATAAACATGGACAGTATAATAGGAGGGTCAATGAATGACAACATGAACATGGACAGTATAATAGGGTGGTCAATGAATGACAACATAAACATGGACAGTATAATAGGAGGGTCAATGAATGACAACATAAACATGAACAGTATAATAGGAGGGTCAATGAATGACAAAATAAAGATGGACAGTATAATAGGGGGGTCAGTGAATGACAACATAAACATGGACAGTATTATAGGAGGGTCAATGAATGACAGCATAAACATGGACAGTATAATAGGAGGGTCAATGAAAGAAAACATAAACATGGACAGTATAATAGGAGGGTCAATGAATGACAACATAAACATGGACAGTATAATAGAAGGGTCAATGAATGAAAGCATAAACATGGACAGTATAATAGGAGGGTCAATGAATGACAACATGAACATGAACAGTATAATAGGGGGGTCAATGAATGACAACATAAACATGGACAGTATAATAGGAGGGTCAATGAATGACAACATAAACATGGACAGTATAATAGGAGGGTCAATGAATGACAACATAAACATGGACAGTATAATAGGAGGGTCAATGAATGACAACATGAACATGGACACTATAATAGGAGGGTCAATGAATGACCACATAAACATGGACAGTATAATAGGAGGGTCAATGAATGACCACATAAACATGGACAGTATAATAGGAGGGTCAATGAATGACAACATACACATGGACATTATAATAGGAGGGTCAATGAATGACAACATGAACATGGACTCTATAATAGGAGGGTCAATGAATGACAACATAAACATGGACAGTATAATAGGAGGGTCAATGAATGACCACATAAACATGGACAGTATAATAGGAGGGTCAATGAATGACAACATAAACATGGACAGTATAATAGGAGGGTCAATGAATGAAAACATAAACATGGACAGTATAATAGGAGGGTCAATGAATGACAACAGAAACATGGACACTATAATAGGAGGGTCAATGAATGACAGCATAAACATGGACAGTATAATAGGGGGGTCAATGAATGACAACATAAACATGGACAGTATAATAGGAGGGTCAATGAATGACAACATAAACATGGACATTATAATAGGAGGGTCAATGAATGACAGCATAAACATGGACAGTATAATAGGAGGGTCAATGAATGACAACATAAACATGGACA
The DNA here is from genome assembly GCA_963383655.1 of Bathymodiolus septemdierum. Taxonomy (NCBI): domain Eukaryota; kingdom Metazoa; phylum Mollusca; class Bivalvia; order Mytilida; family Modiolidae; genus Bathymodiolus; species Bathymodiolus septemdierum. The sequence goes on along the minus strand of OY726529.1, from coordinate 34,691,363 downwards.
GTATAATAGGAGGGTCAATGAATGAAAACATAAACATGGACAGTATAATAGGAGGGTCAATGAATGACAACATGAACATGGACAGTATAATAGGGGGGGTCAATGAATGACAACATAAACATGGACAGTATAATAGGAGGGTCAATGAATGACAACATAAACATGAACAGTATAATAGGAGGGTCAATGAATGCCAACATAAACATGGACACTATAATAGGAGGGTCAATGAATGACAACATAAACACGGACAGTATAATAGGAGGGTCAATGAATGACAACATAAAAATGGACACTATAATAGGAGGGTCAATGAATGACAACATGAACATGGACAGTATAATAGGAGGGTCCATGAATGAAAACATAAACATGGACAGTATAATAGGAGGGTCAATGAATGACAACATAAACATGGACAGTATAATATGAGGGTCAATGAATGAAAACATAAACATGGACAGTATAATAGGAGGGTCAATGAATGACAACATAAACATGGACAGTATAATAGGGGGGTCAATGAATGACAACATAAACATGAACAGTATAATAGGAGGGTCAATGAATAACAACATAAACATGGACAGTATAATAGGAGGGTCAATGAATGACAACATAAACATGGACAGTATAATAGGGGGGTCAATGAATGACAACATAAACATGGACAGTATAATAGGAGGGTCAATGAATGACAACATAAACATGGACAGTATAATAGGAGGGTCAATGAATGAAAACATAAACATGGACAGTATAATAGGAGGGTCAATGAATGACAACATAAACATGGACACTATAATAGGGGGGTCGATGAATGATAGCATAAACATGGACAGTATAATAGGAGGGTCAATGAATGACAACATACACATGGACAGTATAATAGGAGGGTCAATGAATGAAAACATAAACATGGACAGTATAATAGGAGGGTCAATGAATGACAACATAAACATGGACACTATAATAGGAGGGTCAATGAATGACAGCATAAACATGGACAGTATAATAGGGGGTCAATGAATGACAACATAAACATGGACAGTATAATAGGAGGGTCAATGAATGACAACATAAACATGGACAGTATAATAGGAGGGTCAATGAATGACAACATAAACATGAACAGTATTATAGGAGGGTCAATGAATGACAACATAAACATGGACAGTATAATAGGAGGGTCAATAAATGACAACATAAACATGGACAGTATAATAGCAGGGTCAATGAATGAAAACTTAAACATGGACAGTATAATAGGAGGGTCAATGAATGAAAACATAAACATGGACAGTATAATAGGAGGGTCAATGAATGACAACATAAAAATGGACACTATAATAGGAGGGTCAATGAATGACAACATGAACATGGACAGTATAATAGGATGGTCATGAATGAAAACATAAACATGGACAGTATAATAGGAGGGTTAATGAATGACATCATAAACATGGACAGTATAATATGAGGGTCAATGAATGAAAACATAAACATGGACAGTATAATAGGAGGGTCAATGAATGACAACATGAACATGGACAGTATAATAGGAGGGTCAATGAATGACAACATAAACATGGACAGTATAATAGGGGGGTCAATGAATGACAACATAAACATGGACAGTATAATAGGAGGGTCAATTAATGACAACATAAACATGGACAGTATAATAGGAGGGTCAATGAATGAAAACATAAACATGAACAGTATAATAGGAGGGTCAATGAATGACAACATAAACATGGACACTATAATAGGGGGTCGATGAATGATAGCATAAACATGGACAGTATAATAGGAGGGTCAGTGAATGACAACATAAACATGGACAGTATAATAGGAGGGTGAATGAATGACAACATAAACATGGACACTATAATAGGAGGGTCAATGAATGACAGCATAAACATGGACAGTATAATAGGAGGATCAATGAAAGAAAAGATAAACATGGACAGTATAATAGGAGGGTCAATGAATGACAACATAAACATGGACAGTATAATAGGAGGGTCAATGAATGACAACATGAACATGGACAGTATAATAGGAGATCAATGAATGACAACATAAACATGGACAGTATAATATGAAGGTCAATGAATGACAACATAAACATGGACAGTATAGTAGGAGGGTCAATGAATGACAACATAAACATGGACAGTATAATAGGAGGGTCAATGAATGACAACATAAACATGGACACTATAATAGGAGGGTCAATGAATGACAGCATAAACATGGACAGTATAATAGGGGGGTCAATGAATGACAACATAAACATGGACAGTATAATAGGAGGGTCAATGAATGACAACATAAACATGGACATTATAATAGGAGGGTCAATGAATGACAGCATAAACATGGACAGTATAATAGGAGGGTCAATGAATGACAACATAAACTTGGACAGTATAATAGGAGGGTCAATGAATGAAAACATAAACATGGACAGTATAATAGGAGGGTCAATGAATGACAACATGAACATGGACAGTATAATAGGGTGGTCAATGAATGACAACATAAACATGGAGAGTATAATAGGAGGGTCAATGAATGACAACATAAACATGAACAGTATAATAGGAGGGTCAATGAATGACAAAATGAACATGGACACTATAATAGGGGGGTCAATGAATGATAGCATAAACATGGACAGTATAATAGGAGGGTCAATGAATGACAACATAAACATGGACAGTATAATAGAAGGATCAATGAATGACAACATAAACATGGACACTATAATAGGAGGGTCAATGAATGACAGCATAAACATGGACAGTATAATAGGAGGGTCAATGAAAGAAAACATAAACATGGACAGTATAATAGGAGGGTCAATGAATGACAACATAAACATGAACAGTATAATAGGAGGGTCAATGAATGCCAACATAAACATGGACACTATAATAGGAGGGTCAATGAATGACAACATAAACACGGACATTATAATAGGAGGGTCAATGAATGACAACATAAAAATGGACACTATAATAGGAGGGTCAATGAATGACAACATGAACATGGACAGTATAATAAGAGGGTCCATGAATGAAAACATAAACATGGACAGTATAATAGGAGGGTCAATGAATGACAACATAAACATGGACAGTATAATATGAGGGTCAATGAATGAAAACATAAACATGGACAGTATAATAGGAGGGTCAATGAATGACAACATGAACATGGACAGTATAATAGGGGGGTCAATGAATGACAACATAAACATGGACAGTATAATAGGAGGGTCAATGAATAACAACATAAACATGGACAGTATAATAGGAGGGTCAATGAATGACAACATAAACATGGACAGTATAATAGGGGGGTCAATGAATGACAACATAAACATGGACAGTATAATAGGAGGGTCAATGAATGACAACATAAACATGGACAGTATAATAGGAGGGTCAATGAATGAAAACATAAACATGGACAGTATAATAGGAGGGTCAATGAATGACAACATAAACATGGACACTATAATAGGGGGGTCGATGAATGATAGCATAAACATGGACAGTATAATAGGAGGGTCAATGAATGACAACATACACATGGACAGTATAATAGGAGGGTCAATGAATGAAAACATAAACATGGACAGTATAATAGGAGGGTCAATGAATGACAACATAAACATGGACACTATAATAGGAGGGTCAATGAATGACAGCATAAACATGGACAGTATAATAGGGGGGTCAATGAATGAGAACATAAACATGGACAGTATAATAGGAGGGTCAATGAATGACAACATAAACATGGACATTATAATAGGAGGGTCAATGAATGACAGCATAAACATGGACAGTATAATAGGAGGGTCAATGAATGACAGCATAAACATGGACAGTATAATAGGAGGGTCAATGAATGAAAACATAAACATGGACAGTATAATAGGAGGGTCAATGAATGACAACATGAACATGGACAGTATAATAGGGGGGTCAATGAATGACAACATAAACATGGACAGTATAATAGGAGGGTCAATGAATGACAACATAAACATGAACAGTATTATAGGAGGGTCAATGAATGACAACATAAACATGGACAGTATAATAGGAGGGTCAATAAATGACAACATAAACATGGACAGTATAATAGGAGGGTCAATGAATGAAAACTTAAACATGGACAGTATAATAGGAGGGTCAATGAATGAAAACATAAACATGGACAGTATAATAGGAGGGTCAATGAATGACAACATAAAAATGGACACTATAATAGGAGGGTCAATGAATGACAACATGAACATGGACAGTATAATAGGAGGGTCATGAATGAAAACATAAACATGGACAGTATAATAGGAGGGTTAATGAATGACATCATAAACATAGACAGTATAATATGAGGGTCAATGAATGAAAACATAAACATGGACAGTATAATAGGAGGGTCAATGAATGACAACATGAACATGGACAGTATAATAGGAGGGTCAATGAATGACAACATAAACATGGACAGTATAATAGGGGGGTCAATGAATGACAACATAAACATGGACAGTATAATAGGAGGGTCAATTAATGACAACATAAACATGGACAGTATAATAGGAGGGTCAATGAATGAAAACATAAACATGAACAGTATAATAGGAGGGTCAATGAATGACAACATAAACATGGACACTATAATAGGGGGTCGATGAATGATAGCATAAACATGGACAGTATAATAGGAGGGTCAATGAATGACAACATAAACATGGACAGTATAATAGGAGGGTGAATGAATGACAACATAAACATGGACACTATAATAGGAGGGTCAATGAATGACAGCATAAACATGGACAGTATAATAGGAGGATCAATGAAAGAAAAGATAAACATGGACAGTATAATAGGAGGGTCAATGAATGACAACATAAACATGGACAGTATAATAGGAGGGTCAATGAATGACAACATGAACATGGACAGTATAATAGGAGATCAATGAATGACAACATAAACATGGACAGTATAATATGAAGGTCAATGAATGACAACATAAACATGGACAGTATAGTAGGAAGGTCAATGAATGACAACATAAACATGGACAGTATAATAGGAGGGTCAATGAATGACAACATAAACATGGACACTATAATAGGAGGGTCAATGAATGACAGCATAAACATGGACAGTATAATAGGGGGGTCAATGAATGACAACATAAACATGGACAGTATAATAGGAGGGTCAATGAATGACAACATAAACATGGACATTATAATAGGAGGGTCAATGAATGACAGCATAAACATGGACAGTATAATAGGAGGGTCAATGAATGACAACATAAACTTGGACAGTATAATAGGAGGGTCAATGAATGAAAACATAAACATGGACAGTATAATAGGAGGGTCAATGAATGACAACATGAACATGGACAGTATAATAGGGTGGTCAATGAATGACAACATAAACATGGACAGTATAATAGGAGGGTCAATGAATGACAACATAAACATGAACAGTATAATAGGAGGGTCAATGAATGACAAAATGAACATGGACACTATAATAGGGGGGTCAATGAATGATAGCATAAACATGGACAGTATAATAGGAGGGTCAATGAATGACAACATAAACATGGACAGTATAATAGAAGGGTCAATGAATGACAACATAAACATAGACACTATAATAGGAGGGTCAATGAATGACAGCATAAACATGGACAGTATAATAGGAGGGTCAATGAAAGAAAACATAAACATGGACAGTATAATAGGAGGGTCAATGAATGACAACATAAACATGGACAGTATAATAGGAGGGTCAATGAATGAAAACATAGACATGGACAGTATAATAGGAGGGTCAATGAATGACAACATGAACATGAACAGTATAATAGGGGGGGGGGGTCAATGAATGACAACATAAACATGGACAGTATAATAGGAGGGTCAATGAATGACAACATAAACATGGACAGTATAATAGGAGGGTCAATGAATGACAACATAGACATGGAGAGTATAATAGGAGGGTCAATGAATGACAACATGAACATGGACACTATAATAGGAGGGTCAATGAATGACAACATAAACATGGACAGTATAATAGGAGGGTCAATGAATGACAACATAAACATGGACAGTATAATAGGAGGGTCAATGAATGACAACATACACATGGACATTATAATAGGAGGGTCAATGAATGACAACATGAACATGGACTCTATAATAGGAGGGTCAATGAATGACAACATAAACATGGACAGTATAATAGGAGGGTCAATGAATGACAACATAAACATGGACACTATACTAGGAGGGTCAATGAATGAAAACATAAACATGGACAGTATAATAGGAGGGTCAATGAATGACAACATGAACATGGACAGTATAATAGAGGGGTCAATGAATGACAACATAAACATGGACACTATAATAGGAGGGTCAATGAATGACAAGATAAACATGGACACTATAATAGGAGGGTCAATGAATGACAGCATAAACATGGACAGTATAATAGGAGGGTCAATGAATGACAACATAAACATGGACACTATAATAGGAGGGTCAATGAATGACAACATAAACATGGACAGTATAATAGGAGGGTCAATGAAAGACAACATAAACATGGACAGAATAATAGGAGGGTCAATGAATGAAAAAATAGACATGGACAGTATAATAGGAGGGTCAATGAATGACAGCATAAATATGGACAGTATAATAGGGGGTTCAATGAATGACAACATAAACATGGACAGTATAATAGGAGGGTCAATAAATGACAACATAAACATGGACATTATAATAGGAGGGTCAATGAATGACAGCATAAACATGGAGAGTATAATAGGAGGGTCAATGAATGACAACATAAACATGGACAGTATAATAGGAGGGTCAATGAATGAAAACATAAACATGGACAGTATAATAGGAGGGTCAATGAATGACAACATGAACATGGACAGTATAATAGGGGGGTCAATGAATGACAACATAAACATGGACAGTATGATAGGAGGGTCAATGAATGACAACATAAACATGAACAGTATAATAGGAGGGTCAATGAATGCCAACATAAACATGGACACTAAAATAGGAGGGTCAATGAATGACAACATAAACACGGACAGTATAATATGAGGGTCAATGAATGACAACATAAAAATGGACACTATAATAGGAGGGTCAATGAATGACAACATGAACATGGACAGTATAATAGGAGGGTCCATGAATGAAAACATAAACATGGACAGTATAATAGGAGTGTCAATGAATGGCAACATCAACATGGACAGTATAATATGAGGGTCAATGAATGAAAACATAAACATGGACAGTATAATAGGAGGGTCAATGAATGACAACATGAACATGGATAGTATAATAGGGGGGTCAATGAATGACAACATAAACATGGACAGTATAATAGGAGGGTCAATGAATGACAACATAAACATGGACAGTATAATAGGGGGGTCAATGAATGACAACATAAACATGGACAGTATAATAGGAGGGTCAATGAATGACAACATAAACATGGACAGTATAATAGGAGGGTCAATGAATGAAAACATAAACATGGACAGTATAATAGGAGGGTCAATGAATGACAACATGAACATGAACAGTATAATAGGGGGGTCAATGAATGACAAGATAATCATGGACTCTATAATAGGAGGGTCAATGAATGACAACATAAACATGGACAGTATAATAGGAGGGTCAATGAATGACAACATAAACATGGACACTATAATAGGAGGGTCAATGAATGACAACATAAACATGGACAGTATAATAGGAGGGTCAATGAAAGACAACATAAACATGGACAGAATAATAGGAGGGTCAATGAATGACAAAATAGACATGGACAGTATAATAGGAGGGTCAATGAATGACAGCATAAATATGGACAGTATAATAGGGGGTTCAATGAATGACAACATAAACATGGACAGTATAATAGGAGGGTCAATGAATGACAACATAAACATGGACATTATAATAGGAGGGTCAATGAATGACAGCATAAACATGGACAGTATAATAGGAGGGTCAATGAATGACAACATAAACATGTACAGTATAATAGGAGGGTCAATGAATGAAAACATAAACATGGACAGTATAATAGGAGAGTCAATGAATGACAACATGAACATGGACAGTATAATAGGGGGTCAATGAATGACAACATAAACATGGACAGTATAATAGGAGGGTCAATGAATGACAACATAAACATGAACAGTATAATAGGAGGGTCAATGAATGCCAACATAAACATGGACACTATAATAGGAGGGTCAATGAATGACAACATAAATACGGACAGTATAATAGGAGGGTCAATGAATGATAACATAAAAATGGACACTATAATAGGAGGGTCAATGAATGACAACATGAACATGGACAGTATAATAGGAGGGTCCATGAATGAAAACATAAACATGGACAGTATAATAGGAGGGTCAATGAATGACAACATAAACATGGACAGTATAATATGAGGGTCAATGAATGAAAACATAAACATGGACAGTATAATAGGAGGGTCAATGAATGACAACATGAACATGGACAGTATACTAGGGGGGTGAATGAATGCAAACATAAACATGGACAGTATAATAGGAAGGTCAATGAATGACAACATAAACATGGACAGTATAATAGGAGGGTCAATGAATGACAACATAAACATGGACAGTATAATAGGGGGGTCAATGAATGACAACATAAACATGGACAGTATAATAGGAGGGTCAATGAATGACAACATAAACATGGACAGTATAATAGGAGGGTCAATGAATGAAAAGATAAACATGGACAGTATAATAGGAGGGTCAATGAATGACAACATAAACATGGACACTATAATAGGGGGGTCGATGAATGATAGCATAAACATGGACAGTATAATAGGAGGGTCAATGAATGACAACATAAACATGGACAGTATAATAGGAGGGTCAATGAATGAGAAAATAAACATGGACAGTATAATAGGAGGGTCAATGAATGACAACATAAACATGGACACTATAATAGGAGGGTCAATGAATGACAGCATAAGCATGGACAGTATAATAGGGGGGTCAATTAATGACAAAAAAAAAATGGACAGTATAATAGGAAGGTCAATGAATGACAACATGAACATGGACAGTATAATAGGAGGGTCAATGAATGAAAACATAAACATGGACAGTATAATAGGAGGGTTAATGAATGACAACATAAACATGGACAGTATAATATGAGGGTCAATGAATGAAAACATAAACATGGACAGTATAATAGGAGGGTCAATGAATGACAACATGAACATGGACAGTATAATAGGGGGGTCAATGAATGACAACATAAACATGGACAGTATAATAGGAGGGTCAATGAATGACAACATAAACATGGACAGTTTAATAGGAGGGTCAATGAATGACAACATAAACATGGACAGTATAATAGGGGGTCAATGAATGACAACATAAACATGGACAGTATAATAGGAGGGTCAATGAATGACAACAAAAACATGGACAGTATAATAGGAGGGTCAATGAATGAAAACATAAACATGGACAGTATAATAGGAGGGTCAATGAATGACAACATAAACATGGACACTATAATAGGGGGGTCGATGAATGATAGCATAAACATGGACAGTATAATAGGAGGGTCAATGAATGACAACATAAACATGGACAGTATAATAGGAGGGTCAATGAATGACAACATACACATGGACACTATAATAGGAGGGTCAATGAATGACAGCATAAACATGGACAGTATAATAGGAGGATCAATGAAAGAAAACATAAACATGGACAGTATAATAGGAGGGTCAATGAATGACAACATAAACATGGACAGTATAATAGGAGGGTCAATGAATGACAACATGAACATGGACAGTATAATAGGGGATCAATGAATGACAACATAAACATGGACAGTATAATAGGAAGGTCAATGAATGACAACATAAACATGGACAGTATAGTAGGAGGGTCAATGAATGACAACATAAACATGGACAGTATAATAGGAGGGTCAATGAATGACAACATAAACATGGACACTATAATAGGAGGGTCAATGAATGACAGCATAAACATGGACTGTATAATAGGGGGGTCAATGAATGACAACATAAACATGGACAGTATAATAGGAGGGTCAATGAATGACAACATGAACATGGACATTATAATAGGAGGGTCAATGAATGACAGCATAAACATGGACAGTATAATAGGAGGGTCAATGAATGACAACATACACATGGACAGTATAATAGGAGGGTCAATGAATGAAAACATAAACATGGACAGTATAATAGGAGGGTCAATGAATGACAACATAAACATGGACACTATAATAGGAGGGTCAATGAATGACAGCATAAACATGGACAGTATAATAGGGGGGTCAATGAATGAGAACATAAACATGGACAGTATAATAGGAGGGTCAATGAATGACAACATAAACATGGACATTATAATAGGAGGGTCAATGAATGACAGCATAAACATGGACAGTATAATAGGAGGGTCAATGAATGACAGCATAAACATGGACAGTATAATAGGAGGGTCAATGAATGAAAACATAAACATGGACAGTATAATAGGAGGGTCAATGAATGACAACATGAACATGGACAGTATAATAGGGGGGTCAATGAATGACAACATAAACATGGACAGTATAATAGGAGGGTCAATGAATGACAACATAAACATGAACAGTATTATAGGAGGGTCAATGAATGACAACATAAACATGGACAGTATAATAGGAGGGTCAATAAATGACAACATAAACATGGACAGTATAATAGGAGGGTCAATGAATGAAAACTTAAACATGGACAGTATAATAGGAGGGTCAATGAATGAAAACATAAACATGGACAGTATAATAGGAGGGTCAATGAATGACAACATAAAAATGGACACTATAATAGGAGGGTCAATGAATGACAACATGAACATGGACAGTATAATAGGAGGGTCATGAATGAAAACATAAACATGGACAGTATAATAGGAGGGTTAATGAATGACATCATAAACATAGACAGTATAATATGAGGGTCAATGAATGAAAACATAAACATGGACAGTATAATAGGAGGGTCAATGAATGACAACATGAACATGGACAGTATAATAGGAGGGTCAATGAATGACAACATAAACATGGACAGTATAATAGGGGGGTCAATGAATGACAACATAAACATGGACAGTATAATAGGAGGGTCAATTAATGACAACATAAACATGGACAGTATAATAGGAGGGTCAATGAATGAAAACATAAACATGAACAGTATAATAGGAGGGTCAATGAATGACAACATAAACATGGACACTATAATAGGGGGTCGATGAATGATAGCATAAACATGGACAGTATAATAGGAGGGTCAATGAATGACAACATAAACATGGACAGTATAATAGGAGGGTGAATGAATGACAACATAAACATGGACACTATAATAGGAGGGTCAATGAATGACAGCATAAACATGGACAGTATAATAGGAGGATCAATGAAAGAAAAGATAAACATGGACAGTATAATAGGAGGGTCAATGAATGACAACATAAACATGGACAGTATAATAGGAGGGTCAATGAATGACAACATGAACATGGACAGTATAATAGGAGATCAATGAATGACAACATAAACATGGACAGTATAATATGAAGGTCAATGAATGACAACATAAACATGGACAGTATAGTAGGAAGGTCAATGAATGACAACATAAACATGGACAGTATAATAGGAGGGTCAATGAATGACAACATAAACATGGACACTATAATAGGAGGGTCAATGAATGACAGCATAAACATGGACAGTATAATAGGGGGGTCAATGAATGACAACATAAACATGGACAGTATAATAGGAGGGTCAATGAATGACAACATAAACATGGACATTATAATAGGAGGGTCAATGAATGACAGCATAAACATGGACAGTATAATAGGAGGGTCAATGAATGACAACATAAACTTGGACAGTATAATAGGAGGGTCAATGAATGAAAACATAAACATGGACAGTATAATAGGAGGGTCAATGAATGACAACATGAACATGGACAGTATAATAGGGTGGTCAATGAATGACAACATAAACATGGACAGTATAATAGGAGGGTCAATGAATGACAACATAAACATGAACAGTATAATAGGAGGGTCAATGAATGACAAAATGAACATGGACACTATAATAGGGGGGTCAATGAATGATAGCATAAACATGGACAGTATAATAGGAGGGTCAATGAATGACAACATAAACATGGACAGTATAATAGAAGGGTCAATGAATGACAACATAAACATAGACACTATAATAGGAGGGTCAATGAATGACAGCATAAACATGGACAGTATAATAGGAGGGTCAATGAAAGAAAACATAAACATGGACAGTATAATAGGAGGGTCAATGAATGACAACATAAACATGGACAGTATAATAGGAGGGTCAATGAATGAAAACATAGACATGGACAGTATAATAGGAGGGTCAATGAATGACAACATGAACATGAACAGTATAATAGGGGGGGGGGGTCAATGAATGACAACATAAACATGGACAGTATAATAGGAGGGTCAATGAATGACAACATAAACATGGACAGTATAATAGGAGGGTCAATGAATGACAACATAGACATGGAGAGTATAATAGGAGGGTCAATGAATGACAACATGAACATGGACACTATAATAGGAGGGTCAATGAATGACAACATAAACATGGACAGTATAATAGGAGGGTCAATGAATGACAACATAAACATGGACAGTATAATAGGAGGGTCAATGAATGACAACATACACATGGACATTATAATAGGAGGGTCAATGAATGACAACATGAACATGGACTCTATAATAGGAGGGTCAATGAATGACAACATAAACATGGACAGTATAATAGGAGGGTCAATGAATGACAACATAAACATGGACACTATACTAGGAGGGTCAATGAATGAAAACATAAACATGGACAGTATAATAGGAGGGTCAATGAATGACAACATGAACATGGACAGTATAATAGAGGGGTCAATGAATGACAACATAAACATGGACACTATAATAGGAGGGTCAATGAATGACAAGATAAACATGGACACTATAATAGGAGGGTCAATGAATGACAGCATAAACATGGACAGTATAATAGGAGGGTCAATGAATGACAACATAAACATGGACACTATAATAGGAGGGTCAATGAATGACAACATAAACATGGACAGTATAATAGGAGGGTCAATGAAAGACAACATAAACATGGACAGAATAATAGGAGGGTCAATGAATGAAAAAATAGACATGGACAGTATAATAGGAGGGTCAATGAATGACAGCATAAATATGGACAGTATAATAGGGGGTTCAATGAATGACAACATAAACATGGACAGTATAATAGGAGGGTCAATAAATGACAACATAAACATGGACATTATAATAGGAGGGTCAATGAATGACAGCATAAACATGGAGAGTATAATAGGAGGGTCAATGAATGACAACATAAACATGGACAGTATAATAGGAGGGTCAATGAATGAAAACATAAACATGGACAGTATAATAGGAGGGTCAATGAATGACAACATGAACATGGACAGTATAATAGGGGGGTCAATGAATGACAACATAAACATGGACAGTATGATAGGAGGGTCAATGAATGACAACATAAACATGAACAGTATAATAGGAGGGTCAATGAATGCCAACATAAACATGGACACTAAAATAGGAGGGTCAATGAATGACAACATAAACACGGACAGTATAATATGAGGGTCAATGAATGACAACATAAAAATGGACACTATAATAGGAGGGTCAATGAATGACAACATGAACATGGACAGTATAATAGGAGGGTCCATGAATGAAAACATGAACATGGACAGTATAATAGGAGTGTCAATGAATGGCAACATCAACATGGACAGTATAATATGAGGGTCAATGAATGAAAACATAAACATGGACAGTATAATAGGAGGGTCAATGAATGACAACATGAACATGGATAGTATAATAGGGGGGTCAATGAATGACAACATAAACATGGACAGTATAATAGGAGGGTCAATGAATGACAACATAAACATGGACAGTATAATAGGGGGGTCAATGAATGACAACATAAACATGGACAGTATAATAGGAGGGTCAATGAATGACAACATAAACATGGACAGTATAATAGGAGGGTCAATGAATGAAAACATAAACATGGACAGTATAATAGGAGGGTCAATGAATGACAACATGAACATGAACAGTATAATAGGGGGGTCAATGAATGACAAGATAATCATGGACTCTATAATAGGAGGGTCAATGAATGACAACATAAACATGGACAGTATAATAGGAGGGTCAATGAATGACAACATAAACATGGACACTATAATAGGAGGGTCAATGAATGACAACATAAACATGGACAGTATAATAGGAGGGTCAATGAAAGACAACATAAACATGGACAGAATAATAGGAGGGTCAATGAATGACAAAATAGACATGGACAGTATAATAGGAGGGTCAATGAATGACAGCATAAATATGGACAGTATAATAGGGGGTTCAATGAATGACAACATAAACATGGACAGTATAATAGGAGGGTCAATGAATGACAACATAAACATGGACATTATAATAGGAGGGTCAATGAATGACAGCATAAACATGGACAGTATAATAGGAGGGTCAATGAATGACAACATAAACATGTACAGTATAATAGGAGGGTCAATGAATGAAAACATAAACATGGACAGTATAATAGGAGAGTCAATGAATGACAACATGAACATGGACAGTATAATAGGGGGTCAATGAATGACAACATAAACATGGACAGTATAATAGGAGGGTCAATGAATGACAACATAAACATGAAAAGTATAATAGGAGGGTCAATGAATGCCAACATAAACATGGACACTATAATAGGAGGGTCAATGAATGACAACATAAATACGGACAGTATAATAGGAGGGTCAATGAATGATAACATAAAAATGGACACTATAATAGGAGGGTCAATGAATGACAACATGAACATGGACAGTATAATAGGAGGGTCCATGAATGAAAACATAAACATGGACAGTATAATAGGAGGGTCAATGAATGACAACATAAACATGGACAGTATAATATGAGGGTCAATGAATGAAAACATAAACATGGACAGTATAATAGGAGGGTCAATGAATGACAACATGAACATGGACAGTATACTAGGGGGGTGAATGAATGCAAACATAAACATGGACAGTATAATAGGAAGGTCAATGAATGACAACATAAACATGGACAGTATAATAGGAGGGTCAATGAATGACAACATAAACATGGACAGTATAATAGGGGGTCAATGAATGACAACATAAACATGGACAGTATAATAGGAGGGTCAATGAATGACAACATAAACATGGACAGTATAATAGGAGGGTCAATGAATGAAAAGATAAACATGGACAGTATAATAGGAGGGTCAATGAATGACAACATAAACATGGACACTATAATAGGGGGGTCGATGAATGATAGCATAAACATGGACAGTATAATAGGAGGGTCAATGAATGACAACATAAACATGGACAGTATAATAGGAGGGTCAATGAATGAGAAAATAAACATGGACAGTATAATAGGAGGGTCAATGAATGACAACATAAACATGGACACTATAATAGGAGGGTCAATGAATGACAGCATAAGCATGGACAGTATAATAGGGGGGTCAATTAATGACAAAAAAAAAATGGACAGTATAATAGGAAGGTCAATGAATGACAACATGAACATGGACAGTATAATAGGAGGGTCAATGAATGAAAACATAAACATGGACAGTATAATAGGAGGGTTAATGAATGACAACATAAACATGGACAGTATAATATGAGGGTCAATGAATGAAAACATAAACATGGACAGTATAATAGGAGGGTCAATGAATGACAACATGAACATGGACAGTATAATAGGGGGGTCAATGAATGACAACATAAACATGGACAGTATAATAGGAGGGTCAATGAATGACAACATAAACATGGACAGTTTAATAGGAGGGTCAATGAATGACAACATAAACATGGACAGTATAATAGGGGGTCAATGAATGACAACATAAACATGGACAGTATAATAGGAGGGTCAATGAATGACAACAAAAACATGGACAGTATAATAGGAGGGTCAATGAATGAAAACATAAACATGGACAGTATAATAGGAGGGTCAATGAATGACAACATAAACATGGACACTATAATAGGGGGGTCGATGAATGATAGCATAAACATGGACAGTATAATAGGAGGGTCAATGAATGACAACATAAACATGGACAGTATAATAGGAGGGTCAATGAATGACAACATACACATGGACACTATAATAGGAGGGTCAATGAATGACAGCATAAACATGGACAGTATAATAGGAGGATCAATGAAAGAAAACATAAACATGGACAGTATAATAGGAGGGTCAATGAATGACAACATAAACATGGACAGTATAATAGGAGGGTCAATGAATGACAACATGAACATGGACAGTATAATAGGGGATCAATGAATGACAACATAAACATGGACAGTATAATAGGAAGGTCAATGAATGACAACATAAACATGGACAGTATAGTAGGAGGGTCAATGAATGACAACATAAACATGGACAGTATAATAGGAGGGTCAATGAATGACAACATAAACATGGACACTATAATAGGAGGGTCAATGAATGACAGCATAAACATGGACTGTATAATAGGGGGGTCAATGAATGACAACATAAACATGGACAGTATAATAGGAGGGTCAATGAATGACAACATGAACATGGACATTATAATAGGAGGGTCAATGAATGACAGCATAAACATGGACAGTATAATAGGAGGGTCAATGAATGACAACATAAACATGGACAGTATAATAGGAGGGTCAATGAATGAAAACATAAACATGGACAGTATAATAGGAGTGTCAATGAATGACAACATGAACATGGACAGTATAATAGGGTGGTCAATGAATGACAACATAAACATGGACAGTATAATAGGAGGGTCAATGAATGACAACATAAACATGAACATTATAATAGGAGGGTCAATGAATGACAAAATAAACATGGACAGTATAATAGGGGGGTCAGTGAATGACAACATAAACATGGACAGTATTATAGGAGGGTCAATGAATGACAGCATCAACATGGACAGTATAATAGGAGGGTCAATGAATGACAACATAAACATGGACAGTATAATAGGAGGGTCAATGAATGACAACATAAACATGGACACTATAATAGGAGGGTCAATGAATGACAACATGAACATGGACACTATAATAGGAGGGTCAATGAATGACAACATAAACATGGACAGTATAATAGGAGGGTCAATGAATGACAACATAAACATGGACAGTATAATAGGAGGGTCAATGAATGACAACATAAACATGGACAGTATAATAGGAGGGTCAATGAATGACAACATACACATGGACACTATAATAGGAGAGTCAATGAATGACAGCATAAACATGGACAGTATAATAGGAGGATCAATGAAAGAAAACATAAACATGGACAGTATAATAGGATGGTCAATGAATGACAACATAAACATGGACAGTAAAATAGGAGGGTCAATGAATGACAACATGAACATGGACATTATAATAGGGGATCAATGAATGACAACATAAACATGGACAGTATAATAGGAAGGTCAATGAATGACAACATAAACATGGACAGTATAGTAGGAGGGTCAATGAATGACAACATAAACATGGACAGTATAATAGGAGGGTCAATGAATGACAACATAAACATGGACACTATAATAGGAGGGTCAATGAATGACAGCATAAACATGGACAGTATAATAGGGGGGTCAATGAATGACAACATAAACATGGACAGTATAATAGGAGGGTCAATGAATGACAACATGAACATGGACATTATAATAGGAGGGTCAATGAATGACAGCATAAACATGGACAGTATAATAGGAGGGTCAATGAATGACAACATAAACATGGACAGTATAATAGGAGGGTCAATGAATGAAAACATAAACATGGACAGTATAATAGGAGTGTCAATGAATGACAACATGAACATGGACAGTATAATAGGGTGGTCAATGAATGACAACATAAACATGGACAGTATAATAGGAGGGTCAATGAATGACAACATAAACATGAACAGTATAATAGGAGGGTCAATGAATGACAACATAAACATGGACAGTATAATAGGAGGGTCAATGAATGAAAACATAAACATGGACAGTATAATAGGAGGGTCAATGAATGACAACATGAACATGGATAGTATAATAGGGGGGTCAATGAATGACAACATAAACATGGACAGTATGATAGGAGGGTCAATGAATGACAACATAAACATGAACAGTATAATAGGAGGGTCAATGAATGCCAACATAAACATGGACACTAAAATAGGAGGGTCAATGAATGACAACATAAACACGGACAGTATAATATGAGGGTCAATGAATGACAACATAAAAATGGACACTATAATAGGAGGGTCAATGAATGACAACATGAACATGGACAGTATAATAGGAGGGTCCATGAATGAAAACATAAACATGGACAGTATAATAGGAGGGTCAATGAATGGCAACATAAACATGGACAGTATAATATGAGGGTCAATGAATGAAAACATAAACATGGACAGTATAATAGGAGGGTCAATGAATGACAACATGAACATGGATAGTATAATAGGGGGGTCAATGAATGACAACATAAACATGGACAGTATAATAGGAGGGTCAATGAATGACAACATAAACATGGACAGTATAATAGGGGGGTCAATGAATGACAACATAAACATGGACAGTATAATAGGAGGGTCAATGAATGACAACATAAACATGGACAGTATAATAGGAGGGTCAATGAATGACAGCATAAACATGGACAGTATAATAGGAGGGTCAATGAATGACAACATAAACATGGACAGTATAATAGGAGGGTCAATGAATGAAAACATAAACATGGACAGTATAATAGGAGTGTCAATGAATGACAACATGAACATGGACAGTATAATAGGGTGGTCAATGAATGACAACATAAACATGGACAGTATAATAGGAGGGTCAATGAATGACAACATAAACATGAACAGTATAATAGGAGGGTCAATGAATGACAAAATAAACATGGACAGTATAATAGGGGGGTCAGTGAATGACAACATAAACATGGACAGTATTATAGGAGGGTCAATGAATGACAGCATCAACATGGACAGTATAATAGGAGGGTCAATGAATGACAACATAAACATGGACAGTATAATAGGAGGGTCAATGAATGACAACATAAACATGGACACTATAATAGGAGGGTCAATGAATGACAACATGAACATGGACACTATAATAGGAGGGTCAATGAATGACAACATAAACATGGACAGTATAATAGGAGGGTCAATGAATGACAACATAAACATGGACAGTATAATAGGAGGGTCAATGAATGACAACATAAACATGGACAGTATAATAGGAGGGTCAATGAATGACAACATACACATGGACACTATAATAGGAGAGTCAATGAATGACAGCATAAACATGGACAGTATAATAGGAGGATCAATGAAAGAAAACATAAACATGGACAGTATAATAGGATGGTCAATGAATGACAACATAAACATGGACAGTAAAATAGGAGGGTCAATGAATGACAACATGAACATGGACATTATAATAGGGGATCAATGAATGACAACATAAACATGGACAGTATAATAGGAAGGTCAATGAATGACAACATAAACATGGACAGTATAGTAGGAGGGTCAATGAATGACAACATAAACATGGACAGTATAATA
Source organism: Bathymodiolus septemdierum (assembly GCA_963383655.1). Taxonomy (NCBI): domain Eukaryota; kingdom Metazoa; phylum Mollusca; class Bivalvia; order Mytilida; family Modiolidae; genus Bathymodiolus; species Bathymodiolus septemdierum. Next base: position 34,671,245 of record OY726529.1, on the reverse strand, counting down.
GGAGGGTCAATGAATGACAACATAAACATGGACACTATAATAGGAGGGTCAATGAATGACAGCATAAACATGGACAGTATAATAGGGGGGTCAATGAATGACAACATAAACATGGACAGTATAATAGGAGGGTCAATGAATGACAACATGAACATGGACATTATAATAGGAGGGTCAATGAATGACAGCATAAACATGGACAGTATAATAGGAGGGTCAATGAATGACAACATAAACATGGACAGTATAATAGGAGGGTCAATGAATGAAAACATAAACATGGACAGTATAATAGGAGTGTCAATGAATGACAACATGAACATGGACAGTATAATAGGGTGGTCAATGAATGACAACATAAACATGGACAGTATAATAGGAGGGTCAATGAATGACAACATAAACATGAACAGTATAATAGGAGGGTCAATGAATGACAAAATAAACATGGACAGTATAATAGGGGGGTCAGTGAATGACAACATAAACACGGACAGTATAATATGAGGGTCAATGAATGACAACATAAAAATGGACACTATAATAGGAGGGTCAATGAATGACAACATAAACATGGACAGTATAATAGGAGGGTCAATGAATGAAAACATAAACATGGACAGTATAATAGGAGGGTCAATGAATGACAACATGAACATGGACAGTATAATAGGGGGGTCAATGAATGACAACATAAACATGGACAGTATGATAGGAGGGTCAATGAATGACAACATAAACATGAACAGTATAATAGGAGGGTCAATGAATGCCAACATAAACATGGACACTAAAATAGGAGGGTCAATGAATGACAACATAAACACGGACAGTATAATATGAGGGTCAATGAATGACAACATAAAAATGGACACTATAATAGGAGGGTCAATGAATGACAACATGAACATGGACAGTATAATAGGAGGGTCCATGAATGAAAACATAAACATGGACAGTATAATAGGAGGGTCAATGAATGGCAACATAAACATGGACAGTATAATATGAGGGTCAATGAATGAAAACATAAACATGGACAGTATAATAGGAGGGTCAATGAATGACAACATGAACATGGATAGTATAATAGGGGGGTCAATGAATGACAACATAAACATGGACAGTATAATAGGAGGGTCAATGAATGACAACATAAACATGGACAGTATAATAGGGGGGTCAATGAATGACAACATAAACATGGACAGTATAATAGGAGGGTCAATGAATGACAACATAAACATGGACAGTATAATAGGAGGGTCAATGAATGAAAACATAAACATGGACAGTATAATAGGAGGGTCAATGAATGACAACATGAACATGAACAGTATAATAGGGGGGTCAATGAATGACAAGATAATCATGGACACTATAATAGGAGGGTCAATGAATGACAACATAAACATGGACAGTATAATAGGAGGGTCAATGAATGACAACATAAACATGGACACTATAATAGGAGGGTCAATGAATGACAACATAAACATGGACAGTATAATAGGAGGGTCAATGAAAGACAACATAAACATGGACAGAATAATAGGAGGGTCAATGAATGACAAAATAGACATGGACAGTATAATAGGAGGGTCAATGAATGACAGCATAAATATGGACAGTATAATAGGGGGTTCAATGAATGACAACATAAACATGGACAGTATAATAGGAGGGTCAATGAATGACAACATAAACATGGACATTATAATAGGAGGGTCAATGAATGACAGCATAAACATGGACAGTATAATAGGAGGGTCAATGAATGACAACATAAACATGGACAGTATAATAGGAGGGTCAATGAATGAAAACATAAACATGGACAGTATAATAGGAGGGTCAATGAATGACAACATGAACATGGACAGTATAATAGGGGGTCAATGAATGACAACATAAACATGGACAGTATAATAGGAGGGTCAATGAATGAAAACATAAACATGAACAGTATAATAGGAGGGTCAATGAATGCCAACATAAACATGGACACTATAATAGGAGGGTCAATGAATGACAACATAAATACGGACAGTATAATAGGAGGGTCAATGAATGATAACATAAAAATGGACACTATAATAGGAGGGTCAATGAATGACAACATGAACATGGACAGTATAATAGGAGGGTCCATGAATGAAAACATAAACATGGACAGTATAATAGGAGGGTCAATGAATGACAACATAAACATGGACAGTATAATATGAGGGTCAATGAATGAAAACATAAACATGGACAGTATAATAGGAGGGTCAATGAATGACAACATGAACATGGACAGTATACTAGGGGGGTCAATGAATGCAAACATAAACATGTACAGTATAATAGGAAGGTCAATGAATGACAACATAAACATGGACAGTATAATAGGAGGGTCAATGAATGACAACATAAACATGGACAGTATAATAGGGGGGTCAATGAATGACAACATAAACATGGACAGTATAATAGGAGGGTCAATGAATGACAACATAAACATGGACAGTATAATAGGAGGGTCAATGAATGAAAAGATAAACATGGACAGTATAATAGGAGGGTCAATGAATGACAACATAAACATGGACACTATAATAGGGGGGTCGATGAATGATAGCATAAACATGGACAGTATAATAGGAGGGTCAATGAATGACAACATAAACATGGACAGTATAATAGGAGGGTCAATGAATGAGAAAATAAACATGGACAGTATAATAGGAGGGTCAATGAATGACAACATAAACATGGACACTATAATAGGAGGGTCAATGAATGACAGCATAAACATGGACAGTATAATAGGGGGGTCAATGAATGACAACAAAAAAATGGACAGTATAATAGGAGGGTCAATGAATGACAACATGAACATGGACAGTATAATAGGAGGGTCAATGAATGAAAACATAAACATGGACAGTATAATAGGAGGGTTAATGAATGACAACATAAACATGGACAGTATAATATGAGGGTGAATGAATGAAAACATAAACATGGACAGTATAACAGGAGGGTCAATGAATGACAACATGAACATGGACAGTATAATAGGGGGGTCAATGAATGACAACATAAACATGGACAGTATAATAGGAGGGTCAATGAATGACAACATAAACATGGACAGTTTAATAGGAGGGTCAATGAATGACAACATAAACATGGACAGTATAATAGGGGGTCAATGAATGACAACATAAACATGGACAGTATAATAGGAGGGTCAATGAATGACAACAAAAACATGGACAGTATAATAGGAGGGTCAATGAATGAAAACATAAACATGGACAGTATAATAGGAGGGTCAATGAATGACAACATAAACATGGACACTATAATAGGGGGGTCGATGAATGATAACATAAACATGGACAGTATAATAGGAGGGTCAATGAATGACAACATAAACATGGACAGTATAATAGGAGGGTCAATGAATGACAACATACACATGGACACTATAATAGGAGGGTCAATGAATGACAGCATAAACATGGACAGTATAATAGGAGGATCAATGAAAGAAAACATAAACATGGACAGTATAATAGGAGGGTCAATGAATGACAACATAAACATGGACAGTATAATAGGAGGGTCAATGAATGACAACATGAACATGGACAGTATAATAGGGGATCAATGAATGACAACATAAACATGGACAGTATAATAGGAAGGTCAATGAATGACAACATAAACATGGACAGTATAGTAGGAGGGTCAATGAATGACAACATAAACATGGACAGTATAATAGGAGGGTCAATGAATGACAACATAAACATGGACACTATAATAGGAGGGTCAATGAATGACAGCATAAACATGGACAGTATAATAGGGGGGTCAATGAATGACAACATAAACATGGACAGTATAATAGGAGGGTCAATGAATGACAACATGAACATGGACATTATAATAGGAGGGTCAATGAATGACAGCATAAACATGGACAGTATAATAGGAGGGTCAATGAATGACAACATAAACATGGACAGTATAATAGGAGGGTCAATGAATGAAAACATAAACATGGACAGTATAATAGGAGTGTCAATGAATGACAACATGAACATGGACAGTATAATAGGGTGGTCAATGAATGACAACATAAACATGGACAGTATAATAGGAGGGTCAATGAATGACAACATAAACATGAACAGTATAATAGGAGGGTCAATGAATGACAAAATAAACATGGACAGTATAATAGGGGGGTCAGTGAATGACAACATAAACATGGACAGTATAATAGGAGGGTCAATGAATGACAACATAAACATGGACAGTATAATAGGAGGGTCAATGAATGACAACATAAACATGGACACTATAATAGGAGGGTCAATGAATGACAACATGAACATGGACACTATAATAGGAGGGTCAATGAATGACAACATAAACATGGACAGTATAATAGGAGGGTCAATGAATGACAACATGAATATGGACTCTATAATAGGAGGGTCAATGAATGACAACATAAACATGGACAGTATAATAGGAGGGTCAATGAATGACAACATAAACATGGACACTATAATAGGAGGGTCAATGAATGAAAACATAAACATGGACACTATAATAGGAGGGTCAATTAATGACAACATAAACATGGACACTATAATAGGAGGGTCAATGAATGACAACATAAACATGGACATTATAATAGGAGGGTCAATGAAAGACAACATAAACATGGACAGAATAATAGGAGGGTCAATGAATGACAACATAGACATGGACAGTATAATAGTAGGGTCAATGAATGACAACATAAACATGGACAGTATAATAGGAGGGTCAATGAATAACAACATAAACATGGACAGTATAATAGGAGGGTCAATGAATGACAACATAAACATGGACACTATAATAGGAGGGTCAATGAATGACAACATGAACATGGACACTATAATAGGAGGGTCAATGAATGACAACATAAACATGGACAGTATAATAGGAGGGTCAATGAATGACAACATAAACATGGACAGTATAATAGGAGGGTCAATGAATGACAAATGAACATGGACTCTATAATAGGAGGGTCAATGAATGACAACATAAACATGGACAGTATAATAGGAGGGTCAATGAATGACAACATAAACATGGACACTATAATAGGAGGGTCAATGAATGAAAACATAAACATGGACACTATAATAGGAGGGTCAATTAATGACAACATAAACATGGACACTATAATAGGAGGGTCAATGAATGACAACATAAACATGGACATTATAATAGGAGGGTCAATGAAAGACAACATAAACATGGACAGAATAATAGGAGGGTCAATGAATGACAACATAGACATGGACAGTATAATAGTAGGGTCAATGAATGACAACATAAACATGGACAGTATAATAGGAGGGTCAATGAATAACAACATAAACATGGACAGTATAATAGGAGGGTCAATGAATGACAACATAAATATGGACACTATAATAGGAGGGTCAATGAATGACAACATGAACATGGACACTATAATAGGAGGGTCAATGAATGACAACATAAACATGGACAGTATAATAGGAGGGTCAATGAATGACAACATAAACATGGACAGTATAATAGGATGGTCAATGAATGACAACATGAACATGGACTCTATAATAGGAGGGTCAATGAATGAAAACATAAACATGGACAGTATAATAGGAGGGTCAATGAATGACAACATAAACATGGACACTATAATAGGAGGGTCAATGAATGAAAACATAAACATGTACAGTATAATAGGAGGGTCAAAGAATGACAACATAAACATGGACACTATAATAGGAGGGTCAATGAATGACAACATAAACATGGACACTATAATAGGAGGGTCAATGAATGACAACATAAACATGGACATTATAATAGGAGGGTCAATGAAAGACAACATAAACATGGACAGAATAATAGGAGGGTCAATGAATGACAACATAGACATGGACAGTATAATAGGAGGGTCAATGAAAGACAACATAAACATGGACAGAATAATAGGAGGGTCAATGAATGACAAAATAGACATGGACAGTATAATAGGAGGGTCAATGAATGACAGCATAAACATGGACAGTATAATAGGGGGTTCAATGAATGACAACATAAACATGGACAGTATAATAAAAGGGTCAATGAATGACAACATAAACATGGACACTATAATAGGAGGGTCAATGAAAAAAAACATAAACATGGACAGTATAATAGGAGGGTCAATGAATGACAACATAAACATGGACATTATAATAGGAGGGTCAATGAATGACAGCATAAACATGGACAGTATAATAGGGGGTCAATGAATGACAACATAAACATGGACAGTATAATAGGAGGGTCAATGAATGACAACATAAACATGGACATTATAATAGGAGGGTCAATGAATGACAGCATAAACATGGACAGTATAATAGGAAGGTCAATGAATGACAACATAAACATGGACAGTATAATAGGAGGGTCAATGAATGACAACATAAACATGGACAGTATAATAGGAGGGTCAATGAATGACAACATAAACATGGACAGTATAATAGGAGGGTCAATGAATGACAAGATGAACATGAACACTATTATAGGAGGGTCAATGAATGACAACATAAACATGGACAGTATAATAGGAGGGTCAATGAATGACAACATAAACATGGACAGTATAATAGGAGGGTCAATGAATGACAACATGAACATGGACTCTATAATAGGAGGGTCAATGAATGACAACATAAACATGGACAGTATAATAGGAGGGTCAATGAATGACAACATAAACATGGACACTATAATAGGAGGGTCAATGAATGAAAACATAAACATGGACACTATAATAGGAGGGTCAATGAATGACAACATAAACATGGACACTATAATAGGAGGGTCAATGAATGACAACATAAACATGGACACTATAATAGGAGGGTCAATGAATGACAACATAAACATGGACATTATAATAGGAGGGTCAATGAAAGACAACATAAACATGGACACTATAATAGGAGGGTCAATGAATGACAACATAGACATGGACAGTATAATAGGAGGGTCAATGAATGACAACATAAACATGGACAGTATAATAGGGGGGTCAATGAATGACAACATAAACATGGACACTATAATAGGAGGGTTAATGAATGACAACATAAACATGGACATTATAAAAGGGGGTCAATGAATAATAGCATAAACATGGATAGTATAATAGGAGGGTCAATGAATGACAACATAAACATGGACAGTATAATAGGAGGGTCAATGAATGACAACATAAACATGGCCACTATAATAGGAGGGTCAATGAATGACAGCATAAACATGGACAGTATAATAGGAGGGTCAATGAAAGAAAACATAAAAATGGACAGTATAATAGGAGGGTCAATGAATGACAACATAAACATGGACAGTATAATAGGAGGGTCAATGAATGAAAACATAAACATGGACAGTGTAATAGGAGGGTCAATGAATGACAACATAAACATGGACAGTATAATAGGAGGGTCAATGAATGACAACATAAACATGGACAGTATAATAGGAGGGTCAATGAATGAAAACATAAACATGGACAGTATAATAGGAGGGTCAATGAATGACAACATAAACATGGACACTATAATAGGAGGGTCAATGAATGACAACATAAACATGGACAGTATAATAGGAGGGTCAATGAATGATAACATAAACATGGACACTATTATAGGGGGGGTCAATGAATGATAGCATAAACATGGACAGTATAATAGGAGGGTCAATGAATGACAACATAAACATGGACAGTATAATAGGAGGGACAATAAATGACAACATAAACATGGACAGTATAATATGAGGGTCAATGAATGAAAACATAAACATGGACAGTATAATAGGAGGGTCAATGAATGACAACATAAACATGTACACTATAATAGAAGGGTCAATGAATGACAGCATAAACATGGACAGTATAATAGGGGGGTCAATGAATGAAAACATAAACATGGACAGTATAATAGGGGGGTCAATGAATGACAACATAAAAATGGACAGTATAATAGGAGGGTCAATGAATAATAGCATAAACATGAACAGTATAATAGGAGGGTCAATGAATGATAGCATAAACATGAACAGTATAATAGGGGGGTCAATGAATGACAACATAAACATGGACAGTATAATAGGAGGGTCAATGAATGACAACATAAACATGGACACTATAATAGTAGCGTCAATGAATGACAGCATAAACAAGGACAGTATAATAGGAGGGTCAATGAATGAAAACATAAACATGGACAGCATAATAGGAGGGTCAATGAATGACAACATAAACATGGACAGTATAATAGGAGAGTCAATGAATGAAAACATAAACATGGACAGTATAATAGGAGGGTCAATGAATGACAACATAAACATGGACACTATAATAGGAGGGTCAATGAATGACAACATGAACATGGACACTATAATAGGGGGGTCAATGAATGACAACATAAACACGGACAGTATAATAGGAGGGTCAATGAATGAAAACATAAACATGGACAGTATAATAGGAGGGTCAATGAATGACAACATGAACATGGACACTATAATAGGGGGTCAATGAATGACAACATAAACATGGACACTATAATAGCAGGGTCAATGAATGACAACATAAACACGGACAGTATAATAGGTGGGTCAATGAATGACAACATAAACATGGACAGTATAATAGGAGGGTCAATGAATGACAACATAAACATGGACAGTATAATAGGAGGGTCAATGAATGAAAACATAAACATGGACAGTATAATAGGAGGGTAAATGAATGACAACATAAACATGGACACTATAATAGGAGGGTCAATGAATGACAGCATAAACATGGACACTATAATAGGAGGGTCAATGAATGACAACATAAACATGGACACTATAATAGGAGGGTCAATGAATGACAACATGAACATGGACACTATAATAGGGGGGTCAATCAATGACAACATAAACACGGACAGTATAATAGGAGGGTCAATGAATGAAAACATAAACATGGAAAGTATAATAGGAGGGTCAATGAATGACAACATGAACATGGACACTATAATAGGGGGGTCAATGAATGACAACATAAACATGGACACTATAATAGCAGGGTCAATGAATGACAACATAAACACGGACAGTATAATAGGTGGGTCAATGAATGACAACATAAACATGGACAGTATAATAGGAGGGTCAATGAATGACAACATAAACATGGACAGTATAATAGGAGGGTCAATGAATGAAAACATAAACATGGACAGTATAATAGGAGGGTAAATGAATGACAACATAAACATGGACACTATAATATGAGGGTCAATGAATGACAGCATAAACATGGACAGTATAATAAGGGGGTCAATGAATGACAACATAAACATGGACAGTATAATAGGAGGGTCAATGAATGACAACATAAACATGAACATTATTATAGGAGGGTCAATGAATGACAGCATAAACATGGACAATATAATAGGAGGGTCAATGAATGACAACATAAACATGGACAGTATAATAGGAGGGTCAATGAATGAAAACATAAACATGGACAGTATAATAGGAGGGTCAATGAATGACAACATGAACATGGACAGTATAATAGGGGGTCAATGAATGACAACATAAACATGGACATTATAATAGGAGGGTCAATGAATGACAACATAAACATGGACAGTATAATAGGAGGGTCATTGAATGACAACATAAACATGGACAGTATAATAGGGGGTCAATGAATGACAACATGAACATGGACAGTATTATAGGAGGGTCAATGAATGACAACATGAACATGGACAGTATAATAGGAGGGTCAATGAATGAAAACATAAACATGGACAGTATAATAGGAGGGTCAATGAATGATAACATAAACATGGACACTATAGTAGGGGGGTCAATGAATGATAGCATAAACATGGACAGTATAATAGGAGGGTCAATGAATGACAACATAAACATGGACAGTATAATAGGAGGGACAATGAATGACAACATAAACATGGACAGTATAATAGGAGGGTCAATGAATGAAAACATAAACATTTACAGTATAATAGGAGGGTCAATGAATGACAACATAAACATGTACACTATAATAGGAGGGTCAATGAATGACAGCATAAACATGGACAGTATAATGGGGGGTCAATGAATGACAACATAAACATGGACAGTATAATAGGAAGGTCAATGAATGACAACATAAACATGGACAGTATAATAGGAGGGTAAATGAATGACAACATAAACATGGACAGTATAATAGGAGGGTCAATGAATGACAACATGAACATGGACACTATAATAGGAGGGTCAATGAATGACAACATAAACATGGACAGTATAATAGGAGGGTCAATGAATGACAACATAAACATGGACAGTATAATAGGAGGGTCAATGAATGACAACATACACATGGACATTATAATAGGAGGGTCAATGAATGACAACATGAACATGGACTCTATAATAGGAGGGTCAATGAATGACAACATAAACATGGACAGTATAATAGGAGGGTCAATGAATGACAACATAAACATGGACACTATAATAGGAGGGTCAATGAATGAAAACATAAACATGGACAGTATAATAGGAGGGTAAATGAATGACAACATGAACATGGACAGTATAATAGGGGGTCAATGAATGACAACATAAACATGGACAGTATAATAGGAGGGTCAATGAATGACAACATAAACATGGACACTATAATAGGAGGGTCAATGAATGACAACATAAACATGGACAGTATAATAGGAGGGTCAATGAATGACAACATAAACATGGACACTATATTAGGAGGGTCAATGAATGACAACATAAACATGGACAGTATAATAGGAGGGTCAATGAATGACAACATAAACATGAACATTATTATAGGAGGGTCAATGAATGACAGCATAAACATGGACAATATAATAGGAGGGTCAATGAATGACAACATAAACATGGACAGTATAATAGGAGGGTCAATGAATGAAAACATAAACATGGACAGTATAATAGGAGGGTCAATGAATGACAACATGAACATGGACAGTATAATAGGGGGTCAATGAATGACAACATAAACATGGACATTATAATAGGAGGGTCAATGAATGACAACATAAACATGGACAGTATAATAGGAGGGTCATTGAATGACAACATAAACATGGACAGTATAATAGGGGGTCAATGAATGACAACATGAACATGGACAGTATTATAGGAGGGTCAATGAATGACAACATGAACATGGACAGTATAATAGGAGGGTCAATGAATGAAAACATAAACATGGACAGTATAATAGGAGGGTCAATGAATGATAACATAAACATGGACACTATAATAGGAGGGTCAATGAATGACAACATGAACATGGACAGTGTAATAGGAGGGTCAATGAATGACAACATGAACATGGACACTATAGTAGGGGGGTCAATGAATGATAGCATAAACATGGACAGTATAATAGGAGGGTCAATGAATGACAACATAAACATGGACAGTATAATAGGAGGGACAATGAATGACAACATAAACATGGACAGTATAATAGGAGGGTCAATGAATGAAAACATAAACATTTACAGTATAATAGGAGGGTCAATGAATGACAACATGAACATGGACACTATAGTAGGGGGGTCAATGAATGATAGCATAAACATGGACAGTATAATAGGAGGGTCAATGAATGACAGCATAAACATGGACAGTATAATGGGGGGTCAATGAATGACAACATAAACATGGACAGTATAATAGGAAGGTCAATGAATGACAACATAAACATGGACAGTATAATAGGAGGGTAAATGAATGACAATATAAACATGGACAGTATAATAGGAGGGTCAATGAATGACAACATAAACATGGACAGTATAATAGGAGGGTCAATGAATGACAACATGAACATGGACACTATAATAGGAGGGTCAATGAATGACAACATAAACATGGACAGTATAATAGGAGGGTCAATGAATGACAACATAAACATGGACAGTATAATAGGAGGGTCAATGAATGACAACATACACATGGACATTATAATAGGAGGGTCAATGAATGACAACATGAACATGGACTCTATAATAGGAGGGTCAATGAATGACAACATAAACATTGACAGTATAATAGGAGGGTCAATGAATGACAACATAAACATGGACACTATAATAGGAGGGTCAGTGAATGACAACATAAACATGGACAGTATAATAGGAGGGTCAATGAAAGACAACATAAACATGGACAGAATAATAGGAGGGTCAATGAATGACAACATAGACATGGACAGTATAATAGGAGGATCAATGAATGACAACATAAACATGGACACTATAATAGGAGGGTCAATGAATGAGAACATAAACATGGACAGTATAATAGGAAGGTCAATGAATGACAACATAAACATGGACAGTATAATAGGAGGGTCAATGAATGACAACATAAACATGGACACTATAATAGGAAGGTCAATGAACGACAACATAAACATGGACAGTATAATAGGAGGGTCAATGAATGACAACATAAACATGGACACTATAATAGGAGGGTCAATGAATGACAGCATAAACATGGACAGTATAATAGGGGGTCAATGAATGACAACATAAACATGAACAGTATAATAGGAGGGTCAATGAATGACAACATAAACATGGACATTATAATAGGAGGGTCAATGAATGACAGCATAAACATGGACAGTATAATAGGAGGGTCAATGAATGACAACATAAACATGGACACTATAATAGGAGGGACAACGAATGACAACATGAATATGGACACTATAATAGGAGGGTCAATGAATGACAACATAAACATGGACACTATAATAGGAGGGTCAATGAAAGACAACATAAACATGGACACTATAATAGGAGGGTCAATGAATGACAACATAAACATGGACAGTATAATAGGAGGGTCAATGAATGACAACATAAACATGGACACTATAATAGGAGGGTCAATGAATGACAACATAAACATGAACACTATAATAGGAGGGTCAATGAATGACAACATAAACACGGACACTATAATAGCAGGGTCAATGATTGTTTGTAGTTAACTGACAACTGGCTCGGAAAAGTTGTGATAGCCCTTAATGATGGCTATATGTTCTAAATTGTAAATATTACACCTATTCAACAAAATCACGGGAACATATTTAACAGCGGCCGCATTCTTGATCATATTTATCCGTACATTTGTGGGAACATTTTTACAATTAACACTGATACATTTATCAAGGTTTTTCATCTGATGAGTTCTTTATTACAATATGTACTACATGTTCCATTGGTTATATAAATTTTATATTTTACTTGATCGTATTTTGACTTCCACCTACATATGGTTAGACTTGCCTCTACCAATGCAACCAGTGCGCATCACCACTTAAGTTGCTAGTTCGATTTCCACATGTAAGGATATGTACCTGATGAAACATTTTGAGAAAATGTATATCAGTGACTCGCGGTAGGTCGGTGTTTTCTTCGAGTATCCCCAATTTCCTCCAGGGGCTGTCGCGGTCGTGATCATATAATAGTTTGATTTACAAATACCTGTTCAATCAGTGCATATCACCACTGACGTTGTGAATCGAGTTCCGTGTATGGAGAAGTGCACTCGTTACAACATTATGTAATAAAGTTTGTCAGTGACTTGTGACAGGTCGGTGGTTTTCTCTGGGTACTCTTGTTTCCTCCACCAATAGAACAGACTGCCACGACATAACAGAAATATTGTTGAAAGTGGCGTTAAACACCATAAACCCACGGATTTCCTCCATTGGTAACATTAACATTTGCACGACCGGTAGTGACATGACAGTGGTTGTTTTCAACGTTTTCCGTAAGTAGCTTCGCAGCCCACTATATAACAAATAAGCTTGATTTACAGTGCAGTTTTGTACCTTAAATTCGTAAAACAATATTCTATATATCTATATTTTGAAACACGGCCGTCGTGGTCGTCATCGTATGGTGGTTGGATTTACAACTACATGTTCCACCAATGCCTATCACCAGTAAAGTGAGTTCGAACTCCGTTCATGGCGAGGTGTACTTTATACAACATTGTGTGAACTGAAATATTGTTAAACACCATAAACCAAGCCAACCTATTTTAAAACAAGATAGCTAATTTGTCTGTTCAATAATCAAAACTATCCCACTTATGTCCGAAATATTCTTTAACTCCCCTGTGCTATCACTTCATTCGTGGATTAATGCGTGGATTATCTCTGTTTTCTGTGGTTTTTTCGTTTCTTTGTATTCTTTCTGAGTTGTGTGCCTAATGTTTCCTGTGTTTTGAGTTCGCCCCTGTTTTAAGTTTGTGTTGCTGGTCTTGTCCTATTACAGGTTTTAATGTTCTTGGTTCCGTGTTATGATATCTGCTACGATTTCCGCATACAAAGATGTTCGGTTCATTATCACCAGTTGTAGTGTCCAATACGATTTGATTATATGTGTAACATGGCGGGTGTCATACTAGAAACAGGAACTTCCTCCTCTGCTGTTTAGGTAGCGTCTGTATTATTCTTTTTTGTATGTGGGTTGTGTTGTGGGTTTTTGTTTCTCCGTGTCCTGTGTATTGATTGCCCAGTGTTGGCAGTGTCTCTGGATTGTCCATTCTTGATGACCCCTTCGTTGGTTTTAATAATTATTGACAGTTTATATAACAAGGGTGATTATTTTCTGTTATATAACTGATTTCAACTATTTTCCTCTAAACATTGTTTTCCTAAAGTTGCTGGACACGGTCAGATCAGGTCACAAATTATCATTGCAAAAGGGGATGCAGATGTTTTCAGCTATTTTTCATTGATTTCAGTTATCAGCTAAAAAGTCGAGCTATTGTCTCACTCCGGCGTCAGCGTCAGCGTCTGAATCAGTTAAGCTTTAGGTTAAGTTTTCTGTCAGAGTCCATTTCTCAAACACTATCACAGGTATTCATTTGAAACTTGGAGTACTTGTTGTTCACTATCAAAAGAGGAACCAATTACAAGAAGGCAGATGACCCTGTGATTTGTATATCCAGAGTTATCTGCCCTTGTTTCGGCATAGTACATAGAAATTTGGGATATTTTTTTAATATATTTAAAATTTCGCAATAACTATCAAAGTTACTATCTTGGAACTCAATACACTTGTAGAAAGTGTTGACCCCGTTCTGTTGACAAAAGAAGACAACTCTATCAAGCATTTTATTTGAGTTATTTCACTTTTTTTAGCTTGCATTTTTTTCTAAAAATATAATTTTCTCAATATAAACTATGATAGGCATTAAAATGAAACCCAACATACCTGTTCACTATCAAAAGGGTAACATCCCACTCCCAACATACAAACCCCTCCCACTTACCCCCATCATTTCTATTTAAAATTTTTATTTTTATTTCATATGCACTAAAATAGTGTTACTAGAAAAGATTATACCCCCGCTGCCTCCCCCCTCCCCAAAAATATTTTTAATTTTTAATTTTTATTTCATATGCACTAAAATAGTGTTACAAGAAAAGATTATACTCCTCTGATTATATTTACCAATCTTGCAAACATATTTGCTTATATGACCATCATAGTTAGAAGTATGTATCACTTTGTAAATTGCTTGCAGTTTAATATCAGATACGAAAAAGTCGAGCGTCCAGCACCCGTGGGCGGTGCTCTTGTTTTTTTAACCATGATGATCCCTGATATGTAAAAGAACAGCTGTTTGGTTCGTGTACTGTTATTCTTTCTACTTTGCTTTAACGTGTTTATAGATTTGTAAGTTTAGTATTGATTTATAGTGAGTGAGTGATTGTTGTTTAGCGCCAACTCAGCAATTTTTCAGCTATATCATGACGAGAACAAGTTAATTTTCAATGAAATGGTGATGAGGTCGGCTTTGTTCTATACCAACAGGCCGAGTTGGTTGTTTTATACTGCTAGCTCACTGAAACAACAGTATGCGGATAGACATGTCGCTCCACTCGGAGAAATTATTCTGATTCCGAGCCAATCAGTCTTTGCTCTTACTCCTTAATGCTGCGTGCTTAGCGGAGAAGGAACAAATACGAATTTCATAGTCTTTGGTTTGACCCGACTAGGGCTCGAACCCATTATCTACCACACTCGAGGCGAGCATGCTAACCATTACGCCACCAATGCGGTAACGTTTTCATAGATTTGATTTATTTAATATATATATATTAAATAATAAACTTATGTTTTTCCTTAATATATTTACAGGATAAAGATGATGATTATTGCAGGAATTCTTGCCTTGCTGTGCTTTACATATTCGGCAGAAGGTAATGTTTTTTTTCCCTAAAAAATGTTCATTAAGAGTTTCAAGATACTAAAGGAGTATTCATTATCCGTACATCGAAGAAGGGCAGACAGAAAAAGAGGGGAAAAGGGACAAACAACGATCTACACAAAATACACATAAAACGAAAGATCGAGTAACACGAACCCCACTAAAACAGGGGGTGAACTCCGGCATGGTAAACAGTTCCTGCTCCACTTACAAAGAAATGCTACAAAAATAATGTCTTTCTGCAGATACTAATTATTATTCGTATAATTGACATACTAACTCCGTCTATTATAGATTATTCAAGATTGTTGTAATATCCGTCAAAACTAATATACAGACTCTTAAGCAATAGGGACATTCGTGGTCGTGATCGTATGGTAGTTGGATTTACAACTACATATGCAATCATTGTCTATCACCACAAAATTGTGATTTCGAATCCTGCTCAGGCGAGGTGTAGTCGATACAACATTATGTGATAAATTTGTCAACGCCTTGCAGTAGATCGGTGGTTTCCATCATCAATAAACTGACCGCCGTGATATAACTGAAATATTGTTGAAAGTGGCGTTAAATACCATACCCGTAACCCCTTTGTCAAGAGCATAGCATGTTGTTGTTTTCTTTATTCAAAATATATACAAGGACATTAACAAAATTTCTTTTTATTTTATTAAAGGCGCTGTATCTAGTGACTGCTTGGATTGCATTTGGCAGGTACTAATCGATTAATATTCTATATTTTGCATACTTTACACATACGTGTAACTAATTTGGTTGATTGGTGTTTAACGCGAACCTTATAGTAGTATTTCAGCTAGTTGATGGTGTGAATAAATTTTCTTATAAGACACTTAGAAATAATGACAACAAAGATATCAAATTTAGTGCGCAGGACGCGTTTCTGGAATAACTTTAATCAGTTTGAAAAGTATTTGCAAAGAAAATAAACAAAAGCAAAGTTAGAACAAACAAAGCTGAAATGAAGCAATTTGCATCTCATTCAGAAGAGGATATCACTGCTAAAAGATAAAATATTGTTTACTTTAACACAATCATATCAAACAACGCTGCAGCGAATTTATTGAGATCTAGGAGAAAGACATGGAAAGAAACTTTGAAATGTTTGATGTCGCCAGGCGAGTGGAAACACTCCCCCATTTTTATGTGGATGCACGTACACAAAGTGGAGATCTTTACAAAATCACAACATTAAGAACACAAACGAAGAGATTTGAAGAGATATATAATGATAACCTGAGGATAAATCAAAACTGTACACTAATATCTACATGGACCCGTCTACCCCTACAGGCCTCGCAAATCGTGTTCGAATAAATGTAAAACTATTTTTGTCGAAGAGCTAATAAATATATGGAATCTATTACAAAAGACATGTTTGACATTGGAACATTACGTAATGAAAAATATGGACAAATTAACAAAAACTCATAGGGAAATGGGCAAAGAAAATGTTTCTGGACACATGCCGGAGGATAGTGAAATGCCTGAATATTGTCCGGTTAAACATTTTGAGACTTGCCTTTAAAAACTTCACCCTCAGTGCAACAGGCTTTGGCAATTTCCGATGTATGTTGGTTCCAAAGTACAAATTTTGGCAGCAGACACAAATCTGCCTCGTCAGTTGCCTCAGCCTCAGGGAATATATATTCTAAGCCAGGATTGTCACATTATGTACCATATGGTTATCTGATAGCTGAATAAACTATATTATAGAACTATTTTGTCAAGTTTAAAGTAAATTACATAATATTCTATGCTTTAAAGCGATTTATCCATGTAGTAAAACTTGAAACGTATGAAAGGAAAATTAAAGAAAAGCTTTAATCTTTTACTGATGAAAATTTATCTCCCCAATTTTCTGATATAACCGAAATGAAGATTTGTTCATCATCGATCAATCATGTAGATGAAAACATATTCAGTGAAATGATATTACAAATATAAAAGCAATATCACAATGGTATTATTGCATTCAGAGGGTGTTCCTACGAAACTTTTGTAAGTGAGCCAATGTCTGACAAAATGGAAAACCAAGTAATAAGACATCTTTGTGCATAAAACAATCGTGTTATATGTTAAGATAGAAGTAAAATTAACAAGAAAAGCCATATACATTTTATGTTCAGAACGTCTGTTTTCTATTTATATATGGGTATATAAATCATAATTTCTTTTTAAAAACAAATCAAAATTGTGAAATTTGGAAATAAATCAGAAAAAGCGTTGATGTTAAATGACTGGGAGCCGTCGTCATCGTACGGTAGTTGGATTTACAAATACCTATGCAATCAGTGCCTATCACCACTAAAGTTGTGAGTTCGAATCCCGCTCAGGCGAGGTGTACTCAATACAACACATTATGTGATAAACTTTGTCGGTGAATTGCGACAGATCGGTGGTTTTCTCCGGGTATTCCGGTTGCCTCCACCAATAATACTGACCGCCACGATATAACTGAAATATTATTGAAAGTGGCGTTAAGCACCTTAACTCTTACCATTTACACAGTGGATTGAAATATGTTTCAGTGACTAATCGGAATTACACGGGAAACTAGTTTGAACCATACATATTATTTAGAAACAAATATATGCTGTTAGTTTGTGCATCACTTGCTCAATATTTGAAATGCTCTTCTTTCTAAAAATCTGTTTAGGCTTTTTATCGTTTGTTTGTGTATGTATTGCCGTTCGAGGTCCAGTTATCAAGTGAGGAGGGTTCGAATCCCATTTACCGGTTTATCACCGCCACATTTCCATGCCTTTCCCAACCAAGGACCTGGAATTTCAACGTCATATGTTATTTTTGTTGATATTGGTGGAATTGATGACCACCACTGTTTAAACTTTCTTTTCAGACCTAAATAATAAGAGATCACAATGCACGATATTGTCTTATTCAGATTTTAGTAGTATCAAACTATGTTGGCAATTGTACACATTTTCCCGTCTTTTAACACCTTTCATCTTTCGTGACCTTAGTTCATTAACTAACGTTATATCATAAGACATTGCACAAATCTAGAATGTGTAACCATGCCTTTACAATAACTAGGTGTTCATCCCGATATCTAACATTGATTGAGAGAAACGTTTAAAGATACCAAAGGGGTAATCAGAAACCGTAATTCGGAGGATAGACAATACCGAAAAAGAGAGTCATAGAATTCACGTGTCAAATAATTATCAAATAAAAAGGTTTTATTTGTCAGTTAATTTTTAAAAAATGTCATCGATTTACATGTATAGATTTAATTATTGAACATCACTGACTGTAAAAGTAGAGACATGTGCTTGGGAACAAGAACAACATCTATTTAATAATACGTTTATCAATAGGTTGAATCAAGAAAAGCAAGCCATCTGGGATGTAGTATGGATGTAACTTCAACAGCTTGTGGCCCGTATCAAATACATCACAATTATTACAAAGATTGCACCAAAAATAATGACGGTAGGTTCAAACTAGAATATAGTGTCCGATATGTTATTGTCATGGTATTCGTCCTTTCGTTTAAA
Source organism: Bathymodiolus septemdierum (assembly GCA_963383655.1). NCBI lineage: Eukaryota > Metazoa > Mollusca > Bivalvia > Mytilida > Modiolidae > Bathymodiolus > Bathymodiolus septemdierum. The sequence goes on along the minus strand of OY726529.1, from coordinate 34,651,263 downwards.
CATCTAAACAATATCATGTCTTTTTCGAGTTGTCAAGATATAGAACCCATCGGTGGTGTAATGGTTAGCATGGTCGCTTCAAGTGCGGTAGATCTTCGATTCGAGGCCCAGTCGATTCAAACCAAGGACAATAAAAAAAAAGGTATTTGTTGCATTAAGGAGAAAGAGCAATCAGGATAATGTGTGAGAGTGAAGCAACATGTCTACTCGTGGATTGTTGTTTCAGTGAGTTAACACTATGCAAATCCAATTAAGGTTGTTGGTCTAGTACAAAGTGGACATCATATATAATCGTCGAATGTAGCTAATTTTCTACATAGTGTAGCTGAAAAGTCGCCCATTTGGTGTTGAACAACAATCACTCACTCACATAAAATATCAGCTGGTGTTTTGGAATTCTAACCAATTCAATAATAATATAATTATTTATCCCAAGTACATAATTATCTTCTAATATACTTTGTTTTCCTTTTCAGTGAGTGTAACACAGTGGCAAAATTGCACCCGGGAGGCCGACTGTTCTCGAACATGCGTTCAAAACTATATGAAACGTTACGGAGGAAAGAAAAATCGAAACGATTGTAAAGCCTACGCTAGAATGCACAACGGTGGACCTAAAGGATATCGTAATTCTAATACAAAGGCTTACTGGAAGAAAATTAAAGATGCTGGCTGTTCTAAAGACAGTTAAAAATGAAGCCATTTCGTGATATTTCACAATAAAAAAAGAAGAAATTTATTATCTTGATTTCTACAGTAACAATATTTTAAATAGATAGACATTCAGCAAACTTAATTTAAATTGTGTAAATTTACAATATACGTACATTGTCGGAAAATATAAAAACAAATTGTACGAGCTTTAGAAACGGATAGAAAAGTGAGTCAGTGGTTTCGTAGCAAGTGCAAATTAATTTGATATTTACCGACAATGTACATATTTTGTGTTCATCCTGCAATTTCCAAAAGTCCAAAACAACTGCCAAATTGTCTGAAATTACTGGAACAAGCGTCTTTATAATCGTTTTCAATTGTCGTCTGTGAAGCGTTTATACTGTTACCGTTTCATGGCGAGGTGTACTCGATACAACATTATGTGATAAAGTTTGTCAGTGTCTTGCGACAAATATGTGGTTTTCTTCTGGGTACTCAGGTTTCCGCTACCAATAAAAATGACCGCTATGATATGACTAAGATATGCTTGAAAGCGACGAAATAAAGCACCCATATAATATTTTATAATTATTTGACACGTGAATTCTAGGACTCTCTGTTTGGTATTGTCTGTCCTTCTTTGAATTACGGTTTCTGATTACCCCTTTGGTATCTTTAAACGTTTCTCTCAATCAATGTTAGATATCGGAATGAACACCTAGTTATTGTAATGGCATGGTTACATAGATTTGTGCAATGTCTCATGATATAACGTTAGTTAATGAACAAAGGTCACGACAGATGAAAGGTGTTAAAAGAGGTGAAAATTTGTACAATTTCCAACATAGTTTGATACTACTAAAATAGGAGGGTCAATGAATGACAACATAAACACGGAGAGTACAATAGGAGGGTCAATGAATGACAACATAAACATGGACAGTATAATAGGAGGGTCAATGAATGACAACATAAACATGGACACTATAATAGGAGGGTCAATGAATGACAACATAAACATGGACAGTATAATAGGAGGGTCAATGAATGACAACATAAACATGGACACTATAATAGGAGGGTCAATGAATGACAACATAAACATGGACAGTATAATAGGAGGGTCAATGAATGAAAACATAAACATGGACAGTATAATAGGAGGGTCAATGAATGACAACATAAACATGGACAGTATAATAGGAGGGTCAATGAATGAAAACATAAACATGGACAGTATAATAGGAGGGTCAATGAATGACAACATGAACATGGAGAGTATAATAGGGGGGTCAATGAATGACAACATAAACATGGACAGTATAATAGGAGGGTCAATTAATGACAACATAAACATGGACAGTATAATAGGAGGGTCAATGAGTGACAACATGAACATGGACAGTATAATAGGGGGGTCAATGAATGACAACATAAACATGGACAGTATAATAGGAGGGTCAATAAATGACAACATAAACATGGACAGTATAATAGGGGGGTCAATGAATGACAACATAAACATGGACAGTATAATAGGAGGGTCAATGAATTACAACATAAACATGGACAGTATAATAGGAGGGTCAATGAATGAAAACATAAACATGGACAGTATAATAGGAGGGTCAATGAATGAAAACATAAACATGGACAGTATAATAGGAGGGTCAATGAATGACAACATAAACATGGACAGTATAATAGGAGGGTCAATGAATGAAAACATAAACATGGACAGTATAATAGGAGGGTCAATGAATGACAACATGAACATGGAGAGTATAATAGGGGGGTCAATGAATGACAACATAAACACGGACAGTATAATAGGAGGGTCAATTAATGACAACATAAACATGGACAGTATAATAGGAGGGTCAATGAGTGACAACATGAACATGGACAGTATAATAGGGGGGTCAATGAATGACAACATAAACATGGACAGTATAATAGGAGGGTCAATGAATTACAACATAAACATGGACAGTATAATAGGAGGGTCAATGAATGAAAACATAAACATGGACACTATAATAGGAGGGTCAATGAATGATAGCATAAACATGGACAGTATAATAGGGGGGTCAATGAATGACAACATAAACATGGACAGTATAATAGGAGGGTCAATGAATGACAACATAAACATGGACACTATAATAGGAGTGTCAATGAATGACAGCATAAACATGGACATTATAATAGGAGGGTCAATGAATGAAAACATAAACATGGACAGCATAATAGGAGGGTCAATGAATGACAACATAAACATGGACAGTATAATAGGAGGGTCAATGAATGAAAACATAAACATGGACAGTATAATAGGAGGGTCAATGAATGAAAACATAAACATGGACAGTATAATAGGAGGGTCAATGAATGACAACATAAACATGGACAGTATAATAGGAGGGTCAATGAATGAAAACATAAACATGGACAGTATAATAGGAGGGTCAATGAATGACAACATGAACATGGAGAGTATAATAGGGGGGTCAATGAATGACAACATAAACATGGACAGTATAATAGGAGGGTCAATTAATGACAACATACACATGGACAGTATAATAGGAGGGTCAATGAGTGACAACATGAACATGGACAGTATAATAGGGGGGTCAATGAATGACAACATAAACATGGACAGTATAATAGGAGGGTCAATGAATGACAACATAAACATGGACAGTATAATAGGGGGGTCAATGAATGACAACATAAACATGGACAGTATAATAGGAGGGTCAATGAATGACAACATAAACATGGACACTATAATAGGAGGGTCAATGAATGACAACATAAACATGGACAGTATAATAGGAGGGTCAATGAATGAAAACATAAACATGGACAGTATAATAGGAGGGTCAATGAATGACAACATAAACATGGACAGTATAATAGGAGGGTCAATGAATGAAAACATAAACACGGACACTATAATAGCAGGGTCAATGAATGACAACATGAACATGGAGAGTATAATAGGGGGTCAATGAATGACAACATAAACATGGACAGTATAATAGGAGGGTCAATTAATGACAACATAAACATGGACAGTATAATAGGAGGGTCAATGAGTGACAACATGAACATGGACAGTATAATAGGGGGGTCAATGAATGACAACATAAACATGGACAGTATAATAGGAGGGTCAATGAATGACAACATAAACATGGACAGTATAATAGGGGGGTCAATGAATGACAACATAAACATGGACAGTATAATAGGAGGGTCAATGAATTACAACATAAACATGGACAGTATAATAGGAGGGTCAATGAATGAAAACATAAACATGGACACTATAATAGGAGGGTCAATGAATGATAGCATAAACATGGACAGTATAATAGGGGGGTCAATGAATGACAACATAAACATGGACAGTATAATAGGAGGGTCAATGAATGACAACATAAACATGGACACTATAATAGGAGTGTCAATGAATGACAGCATAAACATGGACATTATAATAGGACGGTCAATGAATGAAAAAATAAACATGGACAGCATAATAGGAGGGTCAATGAATGACAACATAAACATGGAAAGTATAATAGGAGGGTCAATGAATGAAAACATAAACATGGACAGTATAATAGGAGGGTCAATGAATGACAACATGAACATGGACAGTATAATAGGGGGGTCAATGAATGACAACATAAACATGGACAGTATAATAGGGGGGTCAATGAATGACAACATAAACATGGACAGTATAATAGGAGGGTCAATGAATGACAACATAAAAATGGACAGTATAATAGGGGGGTCAATGAATGACAACATAAACATGGACAGTATAATAGGAGGGTCAATGAATTACAACATAAACATGGACAGTTTAATAGGAGGGTCAATGAATGAAAACATAAACATGGACACTATAATAGGAGGGTCAATGAATGACAACATAAACATGGACAGTATAATAGGAGGGTCAATGAATGACAACATGAACATGGAGAGTATAATAGGGGGGTCAATGAATGACAACATAAACATGGACAGTATAATAGGAGGGTCAATTAATGACAACATAAACATGGACAGTATAATAGGAGGGTCAAAGAGTGACAACATGAACATGGACAGTATAATAGGGGGGTCAATGAATGACAACATAAACATGGACAGTATAATAGGAGGGTCAATGAATGAAAACATAAACATGGACAGTATAATAGGAGGGTCAATGAATGACAACATAAACATGGACAGTATAATAGGAGGGTCAATGAATGAAAACATAAACATGGACAGTATAATAGGAGGGTCAATGAATGACAACATGAACATGGAGAGTATAATAGGGGGGTCAATGAATGACAACATAAACATGGACAGTATAATAGGAGGGTCAATGAATGACGACATAAACATGGACAGTATAATAGGAGGGTCAATGAATTACAACATAAACATGAACAGTATAATAGGAGGGTCAATGAATGAAAACATAAACATGGACACTATAATAGGAGGGTCAATGAATGATAGCATAAACATGGACAGTATAATAGGGGGGTCAATGAATGACAACATAAACATGGACAGTATAATAGTAGGGTCAATGAATGACAACATAAACATGGACACTATAATAGGAGTGTCAATGAATGACAGCATAAACATGGACATTATAATAGGAGGGTCAATGAATGAAAACATAAACATGGACAGCATAATAGGAGGGTCAATGAATGACAACATAAACATGGACAGTATAATAGGAGGGTCAATGAATGAAAACATAAACATGGACAGTATAATAGGAGGGTCAATGAATGAAAACATAAACATGGACAGTATAATAGGAGGGTCAATGAATGACAACATAAACATGGACAGTATAATAGGAGGGTCAATGAATGAAAACATAAACATGGACAGTATAATAGGAGGGTCAATGAATGACAACATGAACATGGAGAGTATAATAGGGGGGTCAATGAATGACAACATAAACATGGACAGTATAATAGGAGGGTCAATTAATGACAACATACACATGGACAGTATAATAGGAGGGTCAATGAGTGACAACATGAACATGGACAGTATAATAGGGGGGTCAATGAATGACAACATAAACATGGACAGTATAATAGGAGGGTCAATGAATGACAACATAAACATGGACAGTATAATAGGGGGGTCAATGAATGACAACATAAACATGGACAGTATAATAGGAGGGTCAATGAATGACAACATAAACATGGACACTATAATAGGAGGGTCAATGAATGACAACATAAACATGGACAGTATAATAGGAGGGTCAATGAATGAAAACATAAACATGGACAGTATGATAGGAGGGTCAATGAATGACAACATAAACATGGACAGTATAATAGGAGGGTCAATGAATGAAAACATAAACACGGACACTATAATAGCAGGGTCAATGAATGACAACATGAACATGGAGAGTATAATAGGGGGTCAATGAATGACAACATAAACATGGACAGTATAATAGGAGGGTCAATTAATGACAACATAAACATGGACAGTATAATAGGAGGGTCAATGAGTGACAACATGAACATGGACAGTATAATAGGGGGGTCAATGAATGACAACATAAACATGGACAGTATAATAGGAGGGTCAATGAATGACAACATAAACATGGACAGTATAATAGGGGGGTCAATGAATGACAACATAAACATGGACAGTATAATAGGAGGGTCAATGAATTACAACATAAACATGGACAGTATAATAGGAGGGTCAATGAATGAAAACATAAACATGGACACTATAATAGGAGGGTCAATGAATGATAGCATAAACATGGACAGTATAATAGGGGGGTCAATGAATGACAACATAAACATGCACAGTATAATAGGAGGGTCAATGAATGACAACATAAACATGGACACTATAATAGGAGTGTCAATGAATGACAGCATAAACATGGACATTATAATAGGACGGTCAATGAATGAAAAAATAAACATGGACAGCATAATAGGAGGGTCAATGAATGACAACATAAACATGGAAAGTATAATAGGAGGGTCAATGAATGAAAACATAAACATGGACAGTATAATAGGAGGGTCAATGAATGACAACATGAACATGGACAGTATAATAGGGGGGTCAATGAATGACAACATAAACATGGACAGTATAATAGGGGGGTCAATGAATGACAACATAAACATGGACAGTATAATAGGAGGGTCAATGAATGACAACATAAACATGGACAGTATAATAGGGGGGTCAATGAATGACAACATAAACATGGACAGTATAATAGGAGGGTCAATGAATTACAACATAAACATGGACAGTTTAATAGGAGGGTCAATGAATGAAAACATAAACATGGACACTATAATAGGAGGGTCAATGAATGACAACATAAACATGGACAGTATAATAGGAGGGTCAATGAATGACAACATGAACATGGAGAGTATAATAGGGGGGTCAATGAATGACAACATAAACATGGACAGTATAATAGGAGGGTCAATTAATGACAACATAAACATGGACAGTATAATAGGAGGGTCAATGAGTGACAACATGAACATGGACAGTATAATAGGGGGGTCAATGAATGACAACATAAACATGGACAGTATAATAGGAGGGTCAATGAATGAAAACATAAACATGGACAGTATAATAGGAGGGTCAATGAATGACAACATAAACATGGACAGTATAATAGGAGGGTCAATGAATGAAAACATAAACATGGACAGTATAATAGGAGGGTCAATGAATGACAACATGAACATGGAGAGTATAATAGGGGGGTCAATGAATGACAACATAAACATGGACAGTATAATAGGAGGGTCAATTAATGACAACATAAACATGGACAGTATAATAGGAGGGGCAATGAGTGACAACATGAACATGGACAGTATAATAGGGGGGTCAATGAATGACAACATAAACATGGACAGTATAATAGGAGGGTCAATGAATTACAACATAAACATGGACAGTATAATAGGAGGGTCAATGAATGAAAACATAAACATGGACACTATAATAGGAGGGTCAATGAATGATAGCATAAACATGGACAGTATAATAGGGGGTCAATGAATGACAACATAAACATGGACAGTATAATAGGAGGGTCAATGAATGACAACATAAACATGGACACTATAATAGGAGTGTCAATGAATGACAGCATAAACATGGACATTATAATAGGAGGGTCAATGAATGAAAACATAAACATGGACAGCATAATAGGAGGGTCAATGAATGACAACATAAACATGGACAGTATAATAGGAGGGTCAATGAATGAAAACATAAACATGGACAGTATAATAGGAGGGTCAATGAATGAAAACATAAACATGGACAGTATAATAGGAGGGTCAATGAATGACAACATAAACATGGACAGTATAATAGTAGGGTCAATGAATGAAAACATAAACATGGACAGTATAATAGGAGGGTCAATGAATGACAACATGAACATGGAGAGTATAATAGGGGGGTCAATGAATGACAACATAAACATGGACAGTATAATAGGAGGGTCAATTAATGACAACATAAACATGGACAGTATAATAGGAGGGTCAATGAGTGACAACATGAACATGGACAGTATAATAGGGGGGTCAATGAATGACAACATAAACATGGACAGTATAATAGGAGGGTCAATGAATGACAACATAAACATGGACAGTATAATAGGGGGGTCAATGAATGACAACATAAACATGGACAGTATAATAGGAGGGTCAATGAATGACAACATAAACATGGACACTATAATAGGAGGGTCAATGAATGACAACATAAACATGGACAGTATAATAGGAGGGTCAATGAATGAAAACATAAACATGGACAGTATAATAGGAGGGTCAATGAATGACAACATAAACATGGACAGTATAATAGGAGGGTCAATGAATGAAAACATAAACACGGACACTATAATAGCAGGGTCAATGAATGACAACATGAACATGGAGAGTATAATAGGGGGTCAATGAATGACAACATAAACATGGACAGTATAATAGGAGGGTCAATTAATGACAACATAAACATGGACAGTATAATAGGAGGGTCAATGAGTGACAACATGAACATGGACAGTATAATAGGGGGGTCAATGAATGACAACATAAACATGGACAGTATAATAGGAGGGTCAATGAATGACAACATAAACATGGACAGTATAATAGGGGGGTCAATGAATGACAACATAAACATGGACAGTATAATAGGAGGGTCAATGAATTACAACATAAACATGGACAGTATAATAGGAGGGTCAATGAATGAAAACATAAACATGGACACTATAATAGGAGGGTCAATGAATGATAGCATAAACATGGACAGTATAATAGGGGGGTCAATGAATGACAACATAAACATGGACAGTATAATAGGAGGGTCAATGAATGACAACATAAACATGGACACTATAATAGGAGTGTCAATGAATGACAGCATAAACATGGACATTATAATAGGACGGTCAATGAATGAAAAAATAAACATGGACAGCATAATAGGAGGGTCAATGAATGACAACATAAACATGGAAAGTATAATAGGAGGGTCAATGAATGAAAACATAAACATGGACAGTATAATAGGAGGGTCAATGAATGACAACATGAACATGGACAGTATAATAGGGGGGTCAATGAATGACAACATGAACATGGACAGTATAATAGGGGGGTCAATGAATGACAACATAAACATGGACAGTATAATAGGAGGGTCAATGAATGACAACATAAACATGGACAGTATAATAGGGGGGTCAATGAATGACAACATAAACATGGACAGTATAATAGGAGGGTCAATGAATTACAACATAAACATGGACAGTTTAATAGGAGGGTCAATGAATGAAAACATAAACATGGACACTATAATAGGAGGGTCAATGAATGACAACATAAACCTGGACAGTATAATAGGAGGGTCAATGAATGACAACATAAACATGGACAGTATAATAGGGGGGTCAATGAATGACAACATAAACATGGACAGTATAATAGGAGGGTCAATGAATTACAACATAAACATGCACAGTATAATAGGAGGGTCAATGAATGACAACATGAACATGGAGAGTATAATAGGGGGGTCAATGAATGACAACATAAATATGGACAGTATAATAGGAGGGTCAATTAATGACAACATAAACATGGACAGTATAATAGGAGGGTCAATGAGTGACAACATGAACATGGACAGTATAATAGGGGGTCAATGAATGACAACATAAACATGGACAGTATAATAGGAGGGTCAATGAATGACAACATAAACATGGACAGTATAATAGGAGGGTCAATGAATGAAAACATAAACATGGACAGTATAATAGGGGGGTCAATGAATGACAACATGAACATGGACAGTATAATAGGAGGGTCAATGAATGACAACATAAACATGGACACTATAATAGGAGTGTCAATGAATGACAGCATAAACATGGACATTATAATAGGAGGGTCAATGAATGAAAACATAAACATGGACAGCATAATAGGAGGGTCAATGAATGACAACATAAACATGGACAGTATAATAGGGGGGTCAATGAATGACAACATAAACATGGACAGTATAATAGGGGGGTCAATGAATGACAACATAAACATGGACAGTATAATAGGAGGGTCAATGAATGACAACATAAACATGGACAGTATAATAGGGGGGTCAATGAATGACAACATAAACATGGACAGTATAATAGGAGGGTCAATGAATTACAACATAAACATGGACAGTATAATAGGAGTGTCAATGAATGAAAACATAAACATGGACACTATAATAGGAGGGTCAATGAATGACAACATAAACATGGACAGTATAATAGGAGGGTCAATGAATGACAACATAAACATGGACAGTATAATAGGGGGTTCAATGAATGACAACATAAACATGGACAGTATAATAGGAGGGTCAATGAATTACAACATAAACATGGACAGTATAATAGGAGGGTCAATGAATGACAACATGAACATGGAGAGTATAATAGGGGGGTCAATGAATGACAACATAAACATGGACAGTATAATGGGAGGGTCAATTAATGACAACATAAACATGGACAGTATAATAGGAGGGTCAATGAGTGACAACATGAACATGGACAGTATAATAGGGGGGTCAATGAATGACAACATAAACATGGACAGTATTATAGGAGGGTCAATGAATGACAACATAAACATGGACAGTATAATAGGAGGGTCAATGAATGAAAACATAAACATGGACAGTATAATAGGAGGGTCAATGAATGACAACATGAACATGGACAGTATAATAGGGGGGTCAATGAATGACAACATAAACATGGACAGAATAATAGGAGGGTCAATGAATGACAACATAAACATGGACAGTATAATAGGAGGGTCAATGAATGACAACATAAACATGGACAGTATAATAGGGGGGTCAATGAATGACAACATAAACATGGACAGTATTATAGGAGGGTCAATGAATGACAACATAAACATGGACAGTATAATAGGAGGGTCAATGAATGAAAACATAAACATGAACAGTGTAATAGGAGGGTCAATGAATGACAACATAAACATGGACACTATAATAGGAGGGTCATTGAATGACAACATAAACATGGACAGTATAATAGGAGGGTCAATGAATGACAACATAAACATGGACACAATAATAGGAGGGTCAATGAATGACAACATAAACATGGACAGTATAATAGGAGGGTCAATGAAAGACAACATAAACATGCACAGAATAATAGGAGGGTCAATGAATGACAACATAGACATGGATAGTATAATAGGAGGGTCAATGAATGACAACATAAACATGGACACTATAATAGGAGGGTCAATGAATGACAACATAAACATGGACAGTATAATAGGAGGGTCAATGAATGACAACATAAACATGGACAGTATAATAGGAGGGTCAATGAATGACAACATAAACATGGACACTATAATAGGAAGGTCAATGAATGACAACATAAACATGGACATTATAATAGGAAGGTCAATGAATGACAACATAAACATGGACACTATAATAGGAGGGTCACTGAATGACAGCATAAACATGGACAGTATAATAGGGGGGTCAATGAATGAAAACATAAACATGGACAGTATAATAGGAGGGTCAATGAATGACAACATAAACATGGACATTATAATAGGAGGGTCAATGAATGATAGCATAAACATGGACAGTATAATAGGAGGGTCAATGAATGACAACATAAACATGGACACTATAATAGGAGGGTCAATGAATGACAACATGAACATGGACACTATAATAGGAGGGTCAATGAATGACAACATAAACATGGACACTATAATAGGAGGGTCAATGAAAGACAACATAAAGATGGACACTATAATAGGAGGGTCAATGAATGACAACATAAACATGGACAGTATAATAGGAGGGTCAATGAAAGACAACATAAACATGGACACTATAATAGGAGGGTCAATGAATGACAACATAAACATGGACAGTATAATAGCAGGGTCAATGAATGAAAACATAAACATGGACAGTATAATAGGAGGGTCAATGAATGACAACATAAACATGGACAGTATAATAGGAGGGTCAATGAATGAAAACATAAACATGGACAGTATAATAGGAGGGTCAATGAATGACAACATGAACATGGACAGTATAATAGGGGGGTCAATGAATGACAACATAAACATGGACAGAATAATAGGAGGGTCAATGAATGACAACATAAACATGGACAGTATAATAGGAGGGTCAATGAATGACAACATAAACATGGACAGTATAATAGGGGGGTCAATGAATGACAACATAAACATGGACAGTATAATAGGAGGGTCAATGAATGAAAACATAAACATGAACAGTGTAATAGGAGGGTCAATGAATGACAACATGAACATGGACAGTATAATAGGGGGGTCAATGAATGACAACATAAACATGGACAGTATAATAGGAGGGTCAATGAAGGAAAACATAAACATGGACAGTATAATAGGAGGGTCAATGAATGACAACATAAACATGGACAGTATAATAGGAGGGTCAATGAATGAAAACATAAACATGGACAGTATAATAAGAGGGTCAATGAATGACAACATGAAAATGGACAGTATAATAGGGGGGTCAATGAATGACAACATAAACATGGACAGTATAATAGGAGGGTCAATGTATGACAACATAAACATGGACAGTATAATAGGAGGGTCAATGAATGACAACATAAACATGAACAGTATAATAGAGGGGGTCAATGAATGACAACATAAACATGGACAGTATTATAGGAGGGTCAATGAATGACAACATAAACATGGACAGTATAATAGGAGGATCAATGAATGAAAACATAAACATGGACACTATATTAGGGGGTCAATGAATGATAGCATAAACATGGGCAGTATAATAGGAGGGTCAATGAATGACAACATAAACATGGACAGTATAATAGGAGGGTCAATGAATGACAACATAAAGATGGACACTATAATAGGAGGGTCAATGAATGAAAACATAAACATGGACACTATAATAGGAGGGTCAATGAATGACAACATAAACATGGACAGTATAATAGGAGGGTCAATGAATGACAACATAAACATGGACAGTATAATAGGGGGGTCAATGAATGACAACATAAACATGGACAGTATAATAGGAGGGTCAATGAATTACAACATAAACATGGACAGTATAATAGGAGGGTCAATGAATGACAACATGAACATGGAGAGTATAATAGGGGGGTCAATGAATGACAACATAAACATGGACAGTATAATAGGAGGGTCAATTAATGACAATATAAACATGGACAGTATAATAGGAGGGTCAATGAGTGACAACATGAACATGGACAGTATAATAGGGGGTCAATGAATGACAACATAAACATGGACAGTATAATAGGAGGGTCAATGAATGACAACATAAACATGGACAGTATAATAGGAGGGTCAATGAATGAAAACATAAACATGGACAGTATAATAGGGGGGGTCAATGAATGACAACATAAACATGGACAGTATAATAGGAGGGTCAATGAATGACAACATAAACATGGACACTATAATAGGGGTGTCAATGAATGACAGCATAAACATGGACATTATAATAGGAGGGTCAATGAATGAAAACATAAACATGGACAGCATAATAGGAGGGTCAATGAATGACAACATAAACATGGACAGTATAATAGGAGGGTCAATGAATGAAAACATAAACATGGACAGTATAATAGGAGGGTCAATGAATGACAACATGAACATGGACAGTATAATAGGGGGGTCAATGAATGACAACATAAACATGGACAGTATAATAGGGGGGTCAATGAATGACAACATAAACCTGGACAGTATAATAGGAGGGTCAATGAATGACAACATAAACATGGACAGTATAATAGGGGGGTCAATGAATGACAACATAAACATGGACAGTATAATAGGAGGGTCAATGAATTACAACATAAACATGGACAGTATAATAGGAGTGTCAATGAATGAAAACATAAACATGGACACTATAATAGGAGGGTCAATGAATGACAACATAAACATGGACAGTATAATAGGAGGGTCAATGAATGACAACATAAACATGGACAGTATAATAGGGGGGTCAATGAATGACAACATAAACATGGACAGTATAATAGGAGGGTCAATGAATTACAACATAAACATGGACAGTATAATAGGAGGGTCAATGAATGACAACATGAACATGGAGAGTATAATAGGGGGGTCAATGAATGACAACATAAACATGGACAGTATAATGGGAGGGTCAATTAATGACAACATAAACATGGACAGTATAATAGGAGGGTCAATGAGTGACAACATGAACATGGACAGTATAATAGGGGGGTCAATGAATGACAACATAAACATGGACAGTATAATAGGAGGGTCAATGAATGACAACATAAACATGGACAGTATAATAGGAGGGTCAATGAATGAAAACATAAACATGGACAGTATAATAGGAGGGTCAATGAATGACAACATGAACATGGACAGTATAATAGGGGGGTCAATGAATGACAACATAAACATGGACAGAATAATAGGAGGGTCAATGAATGACAACATAAACATGGACAGTATAATAGGAGGGTCAATGAATGACAACATAAACATGGACAGTATAATAGGGAGGTCAATGAATGACAACATAAAACATGGACATTATTATAGGAGGGTCAATGAATGACAACATAAACATGGACAGTATAATAGGAGGGTCAATGAATGAAAACATAAACATGAAGAGTGTAATAGATGGGTCAATGAATGACAACATAAACATGGACACTATAATAGGAGGGTCAATGAATGACAACATAAACATGGACAGTATAATAGGAGGGTCAATGAATGACAACATAAACATGGACACAATAATAGGAGGGTCAATGAATGACAACATAAACATGGACAGTATAATAGGAGGGTCAATGAAAGACAACATAAACATGGACAGAATAATAGGAGGGTCAATGAATGACAACATAGACATGGACAGTATAATAGGAGGGTCAATGAATGACAACATAAACATGGACACTATAATAGGAGGGTCAATGAATGACAACATAAACATGGACAGTATAATAGGAGGGTCAATGAATGACAACATAAACATGGACAGTATAATAGGAGGGTCAATGAATGACAACATAAACATGGACACTATAATAGGAAGGTCAATGAATGACAACAAAAACATGGACATTATAATAGGAAGGTCAATGAATGATAACATAAACATGGACACTATAATAGGAGGGTCACTGAATGACAGCATAAACATGGACAGTATAATAGGGGGGTCAATGAATGAAAACATAAACATGGACAGTATAATAGGAGGGTCAATGAATGACAACATAAACATGGACATTATAATAGGAGGGTCAATGAATGATAGCATAAACATGGACAGTATAATAGGAGGGTCAATGAATGACAACATAAACATGGACACTATAATAGGAGGGTCAATGAATGACAACATGAACATGGACACTATAATAGGAGGGTCAATGAAAGACAACATAAACATGGACACTATAATAGGAGGGTCAATGAATGACAACATAAACATGGACAGTATAATAGGAGGGTCAATGAAAGACAACATAAACATGGACACTATAATAGGAGGGTCAATGAATGACAACATAAACATGGACAGTATAATAGCAGGGTCAATGAATGAAAACATAAACATGGACAGTATAATAGGAGGGTCAATGAATGACAACATAAACATGGACAGTATAATAGGAGGGTCAATGAATGAAAACATAAACATGGACAGTATAGTAGGAGGGTCAATGAATGACAACATGAACATGGACAGTATAATAGGGGGGTCAATGAATGACAACATAAACATGGACAGAATAATAGGAGGGTCAATGAATGACAACATAAACATGGACAGTATAATAGGAGGGTCAATGAATGACAACATAAACATGGACAGTATAATAGGGGGTCAATGAATGACAACATAAACATGGACAGTATTATAGGAGGGTCAATGAATGACAACATAAAGATGGACAGTATAATAGGAGGGTCAATGAATGAAAACATAAACATGAACAGTGTAATAGGAGGGTCAATGAATGACAACATGAACATGGACAGTATAATAGGGGGGTCAATGAATGACAACATAAACATGGACAGTATAATAGGAGGGTCAATGAATTACAACATAAACATGCACAGTATAATAGGAGGGTCAATGAATGACAACATGAACATGGAGAGTATAATAGGGGGGTCAATGAATGACAACATAAATATGGACAGTATAATAGGAGGGTCAATTAATGACAACATAAACATGGACAGTATAATAGGAGGGTCAATGAGTGACAACATGAACATGGACAGTATAATAGGGGGTCAATGAATGACAACATAAACATGGACAGTATAATAGGAGGGTCAATGAATGACAACATAAACATGGACAGTATAATAGGAGGGTCAATGAATGAAAACATAAACATGGACAGTATAATAGGGGGGTCAATGAATGACAACATGAACATGGACAGTATAATAGGAGGGTCAATGAATGACAACATAAACATGGACACTATAATAGGAGTGTCAATGAATGACAGCATAAACATGGACATTATAATAGGAGGGTCAATGAATGAAAACATAAACATGGACAGCATAATAGGAGGGTCAATGAATGACAACATAAACATGGACAGTATAATAGGGGGGTCAATGAATGACAACATAAACATGGACAGTATAATAGGGGGGTCAATGAATGACAACATAAACATGGACAGTATAATAGGAGGGTCAATGAATGACAACATAAACATGGACAGTATAATAGGGGGGTCAATGAATGACAACATAAACATGGACAGTATAATAGGAGGGTCAATGAATTACAACATAAACATGGACAGTATAATAGGAGTGTCAATGAATGAAAACATAAACATGGACACTATAATAGGAGGGTCAATGAATGACAACATAAACATGGACAGTATAATAGGAGGGTCAATGAATGACAACATAAACATGGACAGTATAATAGGGGGTTCAATGAATGACAACATAAACATGGACAGTATAATAGGAGGGTCAATGAATTACAACATAAACATGGACAGTATAATAGGAGGGTCAATGAATGACAACATGAACATGGAGAGTATAATAGGGGGGTCAATGAATGACAACATAAACATGGACAGTATAATGGGAGGGTCAATTAATGACAACATAAACATGGACAGTATAATAGGAGGGTCAATGAGTGACAACATGAACATGGACAGTATAATAGGGGGGTCAATGAATGACAACATAAACATGGACAGTATTATAGGAGGGTCAATGAATGACAACATAAACATGGACAGTATAATAGGAGGGTCAATGAATGAAAACATAAACATGGACAGTATAATAGGAGGGTCAATGAATGACAACATGAACATGGACAGTATAATAGGGGGGTCAATGAATGACAACATAAACATGGACAGAATAATAGGAGGGTCAATGAATGACAACATAAACATGGACAGTATAATAGGAGGGTCAATGAATGACAACATAAACATGGACAGTATAATAGGGGGGTCAATGAATGACAACATAAACATGGACAGTATTATAGGAGGGTCAATGAATGACAACATAAACATGGACAGTATAATAGGAGGGTCAATGAATGAAAACATAAACATGAACAGTGTAATAGGAGGGTCAATGAATGACAACATAAACATGGACACTATAATAGGAGGGTCATTGAATGACAACATAAACATGGACAGTATAATAGGAGGGTCAATGAATGACAACATAAACATGGACACAATAATAGGAGGGTCAATGAATGACAACATAAACATGGACAGTATAATAGGAGGGTCAATGAAAGACAACATAAACATGCACAGAATAATAGGAGGGTCAATGAATGACAACATAGACATGGATAGTATAATAGGAGGGTCAATGAATGACAACATAAACATGGACACTATAATAGGAGGGTCAATGAATGACAACATAAACATGGACAGTATAATAGGAGGGTCAATGAATGACAACATAAACATGGACAGTATAATAGGAGGGTCAATGAATGACAACATAAACATGGACACTATAATAGGAAGGTCAATGAATGACAACATAAACATGGACATTATAATAGGAAGGTCAATGAATGACAACATAAACATGGACACTATAATAGGAGGGTCACTGAATGACAGCATAAACATGGACAGTATAATAGGGGGGTCAATGAATGAAAACATAAACATGGACAGTATAATAGGAGGGTCAATGAATGACAACATAAACATGGACATTATAATAGGAGGGTCAATGAATGATAGCATAAACATGGACAGTATAATAGGAGGGTCAATGAATGACAACATAAACATGGACACTATAATAGGAGGGTCAATGAATGACAACATGAACATGGACACTATAATAGGAGGGTCAATGAATGACAACATAAACATGGACACTATAATAGGAGGGTCAATGAAAGACAACATAAACATGGACACTATAATAGGAGGGTCAATGAATGACAACATAAACATGGACAGTATAATAGGAGGGTCAATGAAAGACAACATAAACATGGACACTATAATAGGAGGGTCAATGAATGACAACATAAACATGGACAGTATAATAGCAGGGTCAATGAATGAAAACATAAACATGGACAGTATAATAGGAGGGTCAATGAATGACAACATAAACATGGACAGTATAATAGGAGGGTCAATGAATGAAAACATAAACATGGACAGTATAATAGGAGGGTCAATGAATGACAACATGAACATGGACAGTATAATAGGGGGGTCAATGAATGACAACATAAACATGGACAGAATAATAGGAGGGTCAATGAATGACAACATAAACATGGACAGTATAATAGGAGGGTCAATGAATGACAACATAAACATGGACAGTATAATAGGGGGGTCAATGAATGACAACATAAACATGGACAGTATTATAGGAGGGTCAATGAATGACAACATAAACATGGACAGTATAATAGGAGGGTCAATGAATGAAAACATAAACATGAACAGTGTAATAGGAGGGTCAATGAATGACAACATGAACATGGACAGTATAATAGGGGGGTCAATGAATGACAACATAAACATGGACAGTATAATAGGAGGGTCAATGAAGGAAAACATAAACATGGACAGTATAATAGGAGGGTCAATGAATGACAACATAAACATGGACAGTATAATAGGAGGGTCAATGAATGAAAACATAAACATGGACAGTATAATAAGAGGGTCAATGAATGACAACATGAAAATGGACAGTATAATAGGGGGGTCAATGAATGACAACATAAACATGGACAGTATAATAGGAGGGTCAATGTATGACAACATAAACATGGACAGTATAATAGGAGGGTCAATGAATGACAACATAAACATGAACAGTATAATAGAGGGGGTCAATGAATGACAACATAAACATGGACAGTATTATAGGAGGGTCAATGAATGACAACATAAACATGGACAGTATAATAGGAGGATCAATGAATGAAAACATAAACATGGACACTATATTAGGGGGTCAATGAATGATAGCATAAACATGGGCAGTATAATAGGAGGGTCAATGAATGACAACATAAACATGGACAGTATAATAGGAGGGTCAATGAATGACAACATAAAGATGGACACTATAATAGGAGGGTCAATGAATGAAAACATAAACATGGACACTATAATAGGAGGGTCAATGAATGACAACATAAACATGGACAGTATAATAGGAGGGTCAATGAATGACAACATAAACATGGACAGTATAATAGGGGGGTCAATGAATGACAACATAAACATGGACAGTATAATAGGAGGGTCAATGAATTACAACATAAACATGGACAGTATAATAGGAGGGTCAATGAATGACAACATGAACATGGAGAGTATAATAGGGGGGTCAATGAATGACAACATAAACATGGACAGTATAATAGGAGGGTCAATTAATGACAATATAAACATGGACAGTATAATAGGAGGGTCAATGAGTGACAACATGAACATGGACAGTATAATAGGGGGTCAATGAATGACAACATAAACATGGACAGTATAATAGGAGGGTCAATGAATGACAACATAAACATGGACAGTATAATAGGAGGGTCAATGAATGAAAACATAAACATGGACAGTATAATAGGGGGGGTCAATGAATGACAACATAAACATGGACAGTATAATAGGAGGGTCAATGAATGACAACATAAACATGGACACTATAATAGGGGTGTCAATGAATGACAGCATAAACATGGACATTATAATAGGAGGGTCAATGAATGAAAACATAAACATGGACAGCATAATAGGAGGGTCAATGAATGACAACATAAACATGGACAGTATAATAGGAGGGTCAATGAATGAAAACATAAACATGGACAGTATAATAGGAGGGTCAATGAATGACAACATGAACATGGACAGTATAATAGGGGGGTCAATGAATGACAACATAAACATGGACAGTATAATAGGGGGGTCAATGAATGACAACATAAACCTGGACAGTATAATAGGAGGGTCAATGAATGACAACATAAACATGGACAGTATAATAGGGGGGTCAATGAATGACAACATAAACATGGACAGTATAATAGGAGGGTCAATGAATTACAACATAAACATGGACAGTATAATAGGAGTGTCAATGAATGAAAACATAAACATGGACACTATAATAGGAGGGTCAATGAATGACAACATAAACATGGACAGTATAATAGGAGGGTCAATGAATGACAACATAAACATGGACAGTATAATAGGGGGGTCAATGAATGACAACATAAACATGGACAGTATAATAGGAGGGTCAATGAATTACAACATAAACATGGACAGTATAATAGGAGGGTCAATGAATGACAACATGAACATGGAGAGTATAATAGGGGGGTCAATGAATGACAACATAAACATGGACAGTATAATGGGAGGGTCAATTAATGACAACATAAACATGGACAGTATAATAGGAGGGTCAATGAGTGACAACATGAACATGGACAGTATAATAGGGGGGTCAATGAATGACAACATAAACATGGACAGTATAATAGGAGGGTCAATGAATGACAACATAAACATGGACAGTATAATAGGAGGGTCAATGAATGAAAACATAAACATGGACAGTATAATAGGAGGGTCAATGAATGACAACATGAACATGGACAGTATAATAGGGGGGTCAATGAATGACAACATAAACATGGACAGAATAATAGGAGGGTCAATGAATGACAACATAAACATGGACAGTATAATAGGAGGGTCAATGAATGACAACATAAACATGGACAGTATAATAGGGAGGTCAATGAATGACAACATAAAACATGGACATTATTATAGGAGGGTCAATGAATGACAACATAAACATGGACAGTATAATAGGAGGGTCAATGAATGAAAACATAAACATGAAGAGTGTAATAGATGGGTCAATGAATGACAACATAAACATGGACACTATAATAGGAGGGTCAATGAATGACAACATAAACATGGACAGTATAATAGGAGGGTCAATGAATGACAACATAAACATGGACACAATAATAGGAGGGTCAATGAATGACAACATAAACATGGACAGTATAATAGGAGGGTCAATGAAAGACAACATAAACATGGACAGAATAATAGGAGGGTCAATGAATGACAACATAGACATGGACAGTATAATAGGAGGGTCAATGAATGACAACATAAACATGGACACTATAATAGGAGGGTCAATGAATGACAACATAAACATGGACAGTATAATAGGAGGGTCAATGAATGACAACATAAACATGGACAGTATAATAGGAGGGTCAATGAATGACAACATAAACATGGACACTATAATAGGAAGGTCAATGAATGACAACAAAAACATGGACATTATAATAGGAAGGTCAATGAATGATAACATAAACATGGACACTATAATAGGAGGGTCACTGAATGACAGCATAAACATGGACAGTATAATAGGGGGGTCAATGAATGAAAACATAAACATGGACAGTATAATAGGAGGGTCAATGAATGACAACATAAACATGGACATTATAATAGGAGGGTCAATGAATGATAGCATAAACATGGACAGTATAATAGGAGGGTCAATGAATGACAACATAAACATGGACACTATAATAGGAGGGTCAATGAATGACAACATGAACATGGACACTATAATAGGAGGGTCAATGAAAGACAACATAAACATGGACACTATAATAGGAGGGTCAATGAATGACAACATAAACATGGACAGTATAATAGGAGGGTCAATGAAAGACAACATAAACATGGACACTATAATAGGAGGGTCAATGAATGACAACATAAACATGGACAGTATAATAGCAGGGTCAATGAATGAAAACATAAACATGGACAGTATAATAGGAGGGTCAATGAATGACAACATAAACATGGACAGTATAATAGGAGGGTCAATGAATGAAAACATAAACATGGACAGTATAGTAGGAGGGTCAATGAATGACAACATGAACATGGACAGTATAATAGGGGGGTCAATGAATGACAACATAAACATGGACAGAATAATAGGAGGGTCAATGAATGACAACATAAACATGGACAGTATAATAGGAGGGTCAATGAATGACAACATAAACATGGACAGTATAATAGGGGGTCAATGAATGACAACATAAACATGGACAGTATTATAGGAGGGTCAATGAATGACAACATAAAGATGGACAGTATAATAGGAGGGTCAATGAATGAAAACATAAACATGAACAGTGTAATAGGAGGGTCAATGAATGACAACATGAACATGGACAGTATAATAGGGGGGTCAATGAATGACAACATAAACATGGACAGTATAATAGGAGGGTCAATGAAGGAAAACATAAACATGGACAGTATAATAGGAGGGTCAATGAATGACAACATAAACATGGACAGTATAATAGGAGGGTCAATGAATGAAAACATAAACATGGACAGTATAATAAGAGGGTCAATGAATGACAACATGAACATGGACAGTATAATAGGGGGGTCAATGAATGACAACATAAACATGGACAGTATAATAGGAGGGTCAATGTATGACAACATAAACATGGACAGTATAATAGGAGGGTCAATGAATGACAACATAAACATGAACAGTATAATAGAGGGGGTCAATGAATGACAACATAAACATGGAGAGTATTATAGGAGGGTCAATGAATGACAACATAAACATGGACAGTATAATAGGAGGATCAATGAATGAAAACATAAACATGGACACTATAATAGGGGGTCAATGAATGATAGCATAAACATGGGCAGTATAATAGGAGGGTCAATGAATGACAACATAAACATGGACAGTATAATAGGAGGGTCAATGAATGACAACATAAAGATGGACACTATAATAGGAGGGTCAATGAATGACAGCATAAACATGGACAGTATAATAGGAGGGTCAATGAATGAAAACATAAACATGGACAGTATAATAGGAGGGTCAAAGAATGACAACATGAACATGGAGAGTATAATAGGGGGGTCAATGAATGACAACATAAACATGGACAGTATAATAGGAGGGTCAATTAATGACAACATAAACATGGACAGTATAATAGGAGGGGCAATGAGTGACAACATGAACATGGACAGTATAATAGGGGGGTCAATGAATGACAACATAAACATGGACAGTATAATAGGAGGGTCAATGAATTACAACATAAACATGGACAGTATAATAGGAGGGTCAATGAATGAAAACATAAACATGGACACTATAATAGGAGGGTCAATGAATGATAGCATAAACATGGACAGTATAATAGGGGGGTCAATGAATGACAACATAAACATGGACAGTATAATAGGAGGGTCAATGAATGACAACATAAACATGGACACTATAATAGGAGTGTCAATGAATGACAGCATAAAAATGGACATTATAATAGGAGGGTCAATGAATGAAAACATAAACATGGACAGCATAATAGGAGGGTCAATGAATGACAACATAAACATGGACAGTATAATAGGAGGGTCAATGAATGAAAACATAAACATGGACAGTATAATAGGAGGGTCAATGAATGAAAACATAAACATGGACAGTATAATAGGAGGGTCAATGAATGACAACATAAACATGGACAGTATAATAGTAGGGTCAATGAATGAAAACATAAACATGGACAGTATAATAGGAGGGTCAATGAATGACAACATGAACATGGAGAGTATAATAGGGGGGTCAATGAATGACAACATAAACATGGACAGTATAATAGGAGGGTCAATTAATGACAACATAAACATGGACAGTATAATAGGAGGGTCAATGAGTGACAACATGAACATGGACAGTATAATAGGGGGGTCAATGAATGACAACATAAACATGGACAGTATAATAGGAGGGTCAATGAATGACAACATAAACATGGACAGTATAATAGGGGGGTCAATGAATGACAACATAAACATGGACAGTATAATAGGAGGGTCAATGAATGACAACATAAACATGGACACTATAATAGGAGGGTCAATGAATGACAACATAAACATGGACAGTATAATAGGAGGGTCAATGAATGAAAACATAAACATGGACAGTATAATAGGAGGGTCAATGAATGACAACATAAACATGGACAGTATAATAGGAGGGTCAATGAATGAAAACATAAACACGGACACTATAATAGCAGGGTCAATGAATGACAACATGAACATGGAGAGTATAATAGGGGGTCAATGAATGACAACATAAACATGGACAGTATAATAGGAGGGTCAATTAATGACAACATAAACATGGACAGTATAATAGGAGGGTCAATGAGTGACAACATGAACATGGACAGTATAATAGGGGGGTCAATGAATGACAACATAAACATGGACAGTATAATAGGAGGGTCAATGAATGACAACATAAACATGGACAGTATAATAGGGGGGTCAATGAATGACAACATAAACATGGACAGTATAATAGGAGGGTCAATGAATTACAACATAAACATGGACAGTATAATAGGAGGGTCAATGAATGAAAACATAAACATGGACACTATAATAGGAGGGTCAATGAATGATAGCATAAACATGGACAGTATAATAGGGGGGTCAATGAATGACAACATAAACATGGACAGTATAATAGGAGGGTCAATGAATGACAACATAAACATGGACACTATAATAGGAGTGTCAATGAATGACAGCATAAACATGGACATTATAATAGGACGGTCAATGAATGAAAAAATAAACATGGACAGCATAATAGGAGGGTCAATGAATGACAACATAAACATGGAAAGTATAATAGGAGGGTCAATGAATGAAAACATAAACATGGACAGTATAATAGGAGGGTCAATGAATGACAACATGAACATGGACAGTATAATAGGGGGGTCAATGAATGACAACATAAACATGGACAGTATAATAGGAGGGTCAATGAATGACAACATAAACATGGACAGTATAATAGGGGGGTCAATGAATGACAACATAAACATGGACAGTATAATAGGAGGGTCAATGAATTACAACATAAACATGGACAGTTTAATAGGAGGGTCAATGAATGAAAACATAAACATGGACACTATAATAGGAGGGTCAATGAATGACAACATAAACATGGACAGTATAATAGGAGGGTCAATGAATGACAACATAAACATGGACAGTATAATAGGGGGGTCAATGAATGACAACATAAACATGGACAGTATAATAGGAGGGTCAATGAATTACAACATAAACATGCACAGTATAATAGGAGGGTCAATGAATGACAACATGAACATGGAGAGTATAATAGGGGGGTCAATGAATGACAACATAAACATGGACAGTATAATAGGAGGGTCAATTAATGACAACATAAACATGGACAGTATAATAGGAGGGTCAATGAGTGACAACATGAACATGGACAGTATAATAGGGGGTCAATGAATGACAACATAAACATGGACAGTATAATAGGAGGGTCAATGAATGACAACATAAACATGGACAGTATAATAGGAGGGTCAATGAATGAAAACATAAACATGGACAGTATAATAGGGGGGTCAATGAATGACAACATGAACATGGACAGTATAATAGGAGGGTCAATGAATGACAACATAAACATGGACACTATAATAGGAGTGTCAATGAATGACAGCATAAACATGGACATTATAATAGGAGGGTCAATGAATGAAAACATAAACATGGACAGCATAATAGGAGGGTCAATGAATGACAACATAAACATGGACAGTATAATAGGGGGGTCAATGAATGACAACATAAACATGGACAGTATAATAGGGGGGTCAATGAATGACAACATAAACATGGACAGTATAATAGGAGGGTCAATGAATGACAACATAAACATGGACAGTATAATAGGGGGGTCAATGAATGACAACATAAACATGGACAGTATAATAGGAGGGTCAATGAATTACAACATAAACATGGACAGTATAATAGGAGTGTCAATGAATGAAAACATAAACATGGACACTATAATAGGAGGGTCAATGAATGACAACATAAACATGGACAGTATAATAGGAGGGTCAATGAATGACAACATAAACATGGACAGTATAATAGGGGGTTCAATGAATGACAACATAAACATGGACAGTATAATAGGAGGGTCAATGAATTACAACATAAACATGGACAGTATAATAGGAGGGTCAATGAATGACAACATGAACATGGAGAGTATAATAGGGGGGTCAATGAATGACAACATAAACATGGACAGTATAATGGGAGGGTCAATTAATGACAACATAAACATGGACAGTATAATAGGAGGGTCAATGAGTGACAACATGAACATGGACAGTATAATAGGGGGGTCAATGAATGACAACATAAACATGGACAGTATAATAGGAGGGTCAATGAATGACAACATAAACATGGACAGTATAATAGGAGGGTCAATGAATGAAAACATAAACATGGACAGTATAATAGGAGGGTCAATGAATGACAACATGAACATGGACAGTATAATAGGGGGTCAATGAATGACAACATAAACATGGACAGAATAATAGGAGGGTCAATGAATGACAACATAAACATGGACAGTATAATAGGAGGGTCAATGAATGACAACATAAACATGGACAGTATAATAGGGGGGTCAATGAATGACAACATAAACATGGACAGTATTATAGGAGGGTCAATGAATGACAACATAAACATGGACAGTATAATAGGAGGGTCAATGAATGAAAACATAAACATGAACAGTGTAATAGGAGGGTCAATGAATGACAACATAAACATGGACACTATAATAGGAGGGTCATTGAATGACAACATAAACATGGACAGTATAATAGGAGGGTCAATGAATGACAACATAAACATGGACACAATAATAGGAGGGTCAATGAATGACAACATAAACATGGACAGTATAATAGGAGGGTCAATGAAAGACAACATAAACATCCACAGAATAATAGGAGGGTCAATGAATGACAACATAGACATGGATAGTATAATAGGAGGGTCAATGAATGACAACATAAACATGGACACTATAATAGGAGGGTCAATGAATGACAACATAAACATGGACAGTATAATAGGAGGGTCAATGAATGACACCATAAACATGGACAGTATAATAGGAGGGTCAATGAATGACAACATAAACATGGACACTATAATAGGAAGGTCAATGAATGACAACATAAACATGGACATTATAATAGGAAGGTCAATGAATGACAACATAAACATGGACACTATAATAGGAGGGTCACTGAATGACAGCATAAACATGGACAGTATAATAGGGGGGTCAATGAATGAAAACATAAACATGGACAGTATAATAGGAGGGTCAATGAATGACAACATAAACATGGACATTATAATAGGAGGGTCAATGAATGATAGCATAAACATGGACAGTATAATAGGAGGGTCAATGAATGACAACATAAACATGGACACTATAATAGGAGGGTCAATGAATGACAACATGAACATGGACACTATAATAGGAGGGTCAATGAATGACAACATAAACATGGACACTATAATAGGAGGGTCAATGAAAGACAACATAAACATGGACACTATAATAGGAGGGTCAATGAATGACAACATAAACATGGACAGTATAATAGGAGGGTCAATGAAAGACAACATAAACATGGACACTATAATAGGAGGGTCAATGAATGACAACATAAACATGGACAGTATAATAGCAGGGTCAATGAATGAAAACATAAACATGGACAGTATAATAGGAGGGTCAATGAATGACAACATAAACATGGACAGTATAATAGGAGGGTCAATGAATGAAAACATAAACATGGACAGTATAATAGGAGGGTCAATGAATGACAACATGAACATGGACAGTATAATAGGGGGGTCAATGAATGACAACATAAACATGGACAGAATAATAGGAGGGTCAATGAATGACAACATAAACATGGACAGTATAATAGGAGGGTCAATGAATGACAACATAAACATGGACAGTATAATAGGGGGGTCAATGAATGACAACATAAACATGGACAGTATTATAGGAGGGTCAATGAATGACAACATAAACATGGACAGTATAATAGGAGGGTCAATGAATGAAAACATAAACATGAACAGTGTAATAGGAGGGTCAATGAATGACAACATGAACATGGACAGTATAATAGGGGGGTCAATGAATGACAACATAAACATGGAGAGTATAATAGGAGGGTCAATGAAGGAAAACATAAACATGGACAGTATAATAGGAGGGTCAATGAATGACAACATAAACATGGACAGTATAATAGGAGGGTCAATGAATGAAAACATAAACATGGACAGTATAATAAGAGGGTCAATGAATGACAACATGAAAATGGACAGTATAATAGGGGGGTCAATGAATGACAACATAAACATGGACAGTATAATAGGAGGGTCAATGTATGACAACATAAACATGGACAGTATAATAGGAGGGTCAATGAATGACAACATAAACATGAACAGTATAATAGAGGGGGTCAATGAATGACAACATAAACATGGACAGTATTATAGGAGGGTCAATGAATGACAACATAAACATGGACAGTATAATAGGAGGATCAATGAATGAAAACATAAACATGGACACTATATTAGGGGGTCAATGAATGATAGCATAAACATGGGCAGTATAATAGGAGGGTCAATGAATGACAACATAAACATGGACAGTATAATAGGAGGGTCAATGAATGACAACATAAAGATGGACACTATAATAGGAGGGTCAATGAATGAAAACATAAACATGGACACTATAATAGGAGGGTCAATGAATGACAACATAAACATGGACAGTATAATAGGAGGGTCAATGAATGACAACATAAACATGGACAGTATAATAGGGGGGTCAATGAATGACAACATAAACATGGACAGTATAATAGGAGGGTCAATGAATGACAACATAAACATGGACAGTATAATAGGAGGGTCAATGAATGACAACATGAACATGGAGAGTATAATAGGGGGGTCAATGAATGACAACATAAACATGGACAGTATAATAGGAGGGTCAATTAATGACAACATAAACATGGACAGTATAATAGGAGGGTCAATGAGTGACAACATGAACATGGACAGTATAATAGGGGGTCAATGAATGACAACATAAACATGGACAGTATAATAGGAGGGTCAATGAATGACAACATAAACATGGACAGTATAATAGGAGGGTCAATGAATGAAAACATAAACATGGACAGTATAATAGGGGGGTCAATGAATGACAACATAAACATGGACAGTATAATAGGAGGGTCAATGAATGACAACATAAACATGGACACTATAATAGGAGTGTCAATGAATGACAGCATAAACATGGACATTATAATAGGAGGGTCAATGAATGAAAACATAAACATGGACAGCATAATAGGAGGGTCAATGAATGACAACATAAACATGGACAGTATAATAGGAGGGTCAATGAATGAAAACATAAACATGGACAGTATAATAGGAGGGTCAATGAATGACAACATGAACATGGACAGTATAATAGGGGGGTCAATGAATGACAACATAAACATGGACAGTATAATAGGGGGGTCAATGAATGACAACATAAACCTGGACAGTATAATAGGAGGGTCAATGAATGACAACATAAACATGGACAGTATAATAGGGGGGTCAATGAATGACAACATAAACATGGACAGTATAATAGGAGGGTCAATGAATTACAACATAAACATGGACAGTATAATAGGAGTGTCAATGAATGAAAACATAAACATGGACACTATAATAGGAGGGTCAATGAATGACAACATAAACATGGACAGTATAATAGGAGGGTCAATGAATGACAACATAAACATGGACAGTATAATAGGGGGGTCAATGAATGACAACATAAACATGGACAGTATAATAGGAGGGTCAATGAATTACAACATAAACATGGACAGTATAATAGGAGGGTCAATGAATGACAACATGAACATGGAGAGTATAATAGGGGGGTCAATGAATGACAACATAAACATGGACAGTATAATGGGAGGGTCAATTAATGACAACATAAACATGGACAGTATAATAGGAGGGTCAATGAGTGACAACATGAACATGGACAGTATAATAGGGGGGTCAATGAATGACAACATAAACATGGACAGTATAATAGGAGGGTCAATGAATGACAACATAAACATGGACAGTATAATAGGAGGGTCAATGAATGAAAACATAAACATGAACAGTATAATAGGAGGGTCAATGAATGACAACATGAACATGGACAGTATAATAGGGGGGTCAATGAATGACAACATAAACATGGACAGAATAATAGGAGGGTCAATGAATGACAACATAAACATGGACAGTATAATAGGAGGGTCAATGAATGACAACATAAACATGGACAGTATAATAGGGGGGTCAATGAATGACAACATAAACATGGACAGTATTATAGGAGGGTCAATGAATGACAACATAAACATGGACAGTATAATAGGAGGGTCAATGAATGAAAACATAAACATGAACAGTGTAATAGGAGGGTCAATGAATGACAACATAAACATGGACACTATAATAGGAGGGTCAATGAATGACAACATAAACATGGACAGTATAATAGGAGGGTCAATGAATGACAACATAAACATGGACACAATAATAGGAGGGTCAATGAATGACAACATAAACATGGACAGTATAATAGGAGGGTCAATGAAAGACAACATAAACATGGACAGAATAATAGGAGGGTCAATGAATGACAACATAGACATGGACAGTATAATAGGAGGGTCAATGAATGACAACATAAACATGGACACTATAATAGGAGGGTCAATGAATGACAACATAAACATGGACAGTATAATAGGAGGGTCAATGAATGACAACATAAACATGGACAGTATAATAGGAGGGTCAATGAATGACAACATAAACATGGACACTATAATAGGAAGGTCAATGAATGACAACATAAACATGGACATTATAATAGGAAGGTCAATGAATGATAACATAAACATGGACACTATAATAGGAGGGTCACTGAATGACAACATAAACATGGACAGTATAATAGGGGGGTCAATGAATGAAAACATAAACATGGACAGTATAATAGGAGGGTCAATGAATGACAACATAAACATGGACATTATAATAGGAGGGTCAATGAATGATAGCATAAACATGGACAGTATAATAGGAGGGTCAATGAATGACAACATAAACATGGACACTATAATAGGAGGGTCAATGAATGACAACATGAACATGGACACTATAATAGGAGGGTCAATGAAAGACAACATAAACATGGACACTATAATAGGAGGGTCAATGAATGACAACATAAACATGGACAGTATAATAGGAGGGTCAATGAAAGACAACATAAACATGGACACTATAATAGGAGGGTCAATGAATGACAACATAAACATGGACAGTATAATAGCAGGGTCAATGAATGAAAACATAAACATGGACAGTATAATAGGAGGGTCAATGAATGACAACATAAACATGGACAGTATAATAGGAGGGTCAATGAATGAAAACATAAACATGGACAATATAATAGGAGGGTCAATGAATGACAACATGAACATGGACAGTATAATAGGGGGGTCAATGAATGACAACATAAACATGGACAGAATAATAGGAGGGTCAATGAATGACAACATAAACATGGACAGTATAATAGGAGGGTCAATGAATGACAACATAAACATGGACAGTATAATAGGGGGGTCAATGAATGACAACATAAACATGGACAGTATTATAGGAGGGTCAATGAATGACAACATAAAGATGGACAGTATAATAGGAGGGTCAATGAATGAAAACATAAACATGAACAGTGTAATAGGAGGGTCAATGAATGACAACATGAACATGGACAGTATAATAGGGGGTCAATGAATGACAACATAAACATGGACAGTATAATAGGAGGGTCAATGAAGGAAAACATAAACATGGACAGTATAATAGGAGGGTCAATGAATGACAACATAAACATGGACAGTATAATAGGAGGGTCAATGAATGAAAACATAAACATGGACAGTATAATAAGAGGGTCAATGAATGACAACATGAACATGGACAGTATAATAGGGGGTCAATGAATGACAACATAAACATGGACAGTATAATAGGAGGGTCAATGTATGACAACATAAACATGGACAGTATAATAGGAGGGTCAATGAATGACAACATAAACATGAACAGTATAATAGAGGGGGTCAATGAATGACAACATAAACATGGACAGTATTATAGGAGGGTCAATGAATGACAACATAAACATGGACAGTATAATAGGAGGATCAATGAATGAAAACATAAACATGGACACTATAATAGGGGGTCAATGAATGATAGCATAAACATGGGCAGTATAATAGGAGGGTCAATGAATGACAACATAAACATGGACAGTATAATAGGAGGGTCAATGAATGACAACATAAAGATGGACACTATAATAGGAGGGTCAATGAATGACAGCATAAACATGGACAGTATAATAGGAGGGTCAATGAAAGAAAACATAAACATGGACAGTATAATAGGAGGGTCAATGAATGACAATATAAACATGGACAGTATAATAAGAGGGTCAATGAATGAAAACATAAACATGGACAGTATAATAGGAGGGTCAATGAATGACAACATAAACATGGACACTATAATAGGAGGGTCAATGAATGACAGCATAAACATAGACAGTATAATAGGGGGGTCAATGAATGACAACATAAACATGGACAGTATAATAGGAGGGTCAATGAATGACAACATAAACATGGACATTATAATAGGAGGGTCAATGAATGACAACATAAACATGGACAGTATAATAGGAAGGTCAATGAATGACAACATAAACATGGACAGTATAATAGGAGGGTCAATGAATGACAACATAAACATGGACAGTATAATAGGAGGGTCAATGAATGAGAACATAAACATGGACAGTATAATAGGAGGGTCAATGAATGACAACATGAACATGGACACTATAATAGGAGGGTCAATGAATGACAACATAAACATAGACAGTATAATAGGAGGGTCAATGAATGACAACATAAACATGGACAGTATAATAGGAGGGTCAATGAAAGACAACATAAACATGGACAGAATAATAGGAGGGTCAATGAATGACAGCATACACATGGACATTATAATAGGAGGGTCAATGAATGACAACATGAACATGGACACTATAATAGGAGGGTCAATGAATGACAACATACACATGGACAGTATAATAGGAGGGTCAATGAATGACAACATAAACATGGACACTATAATAGGAGGGTCAATGAATGAAAAATAAACATGGACAGTATAATAGGAGGGTCAATGAATGACAACATGAACATGGACAGTATAATAGGGGGGTCAATGAATGACAACATAAACATGGACAGTATAATAGGAGGGTCAATGAATGACAACATAAACATGGACACTATAATAGGAGGGTCAATGAATGACAACATAAACATGGACAGTATAATAGGAGGGTCAATGAATGACAACATAAACATGTACACTATAATAGGAGGGTCAATGAATGACAACATAAACATGGACAGTATAATAGGAGGGTCAATGAAAGACAACATAAACATGGACAGAATAATAGGAGGGTCAATGAATGACAACATAGACATGGACAGTATAATAGGAGGGTCAATGAATGACAACATAAACATGGACACTATTATAGGAGGGTCAATGAATGACAAAATAAACATGGACAGTATAATAGGAGGGTCAATGAATGACAACATAAACATTGACAGTATAATAGGAGGGTCAATGAATGACAACATAAACATGGACACTATAATAGGAAGGTCAATGAATGACAACATAAACATGGACAGTATAATAGGAGGGTCAATGAATGACAACATAGACATGGACACTATAATAGGAGGGTCAATGAATGACAGCATAAACATGGACAGTATAATAGGGGGGTCAATGAATGACAACATAAACATGGACAGTATAATAGGAGGGTCAATGAAAGACAACATAAACATGGACATTATAATAGGAGGGTCAATGAATGACAGCATAAACATGGACAGTATAATAGGAGGGTCAATGAATGACAACATAAACATGGACACTATAATAGGAGGGTCAATGAATGACAACATGAACATGGACACTATAATAGGAGGGTCAATGAATGACAACATAAACATGGACACTATAATAGGAGGGTCAATGAAAGACAACATAAACATGGACACTATAATAGGAGGGTCAATGAATGACAACATAAACATGGACAGTATAATAGGAGGGTCAATGAAAGACAACATAAACATGGACACTATAATAGGAGGGTCAATGAATGACAACATAAACATGAACACTATAATAGCAGGGTCAATGAATGACAACATAAACACGGACACTATAATAGCAGGGTCAATGATTGTTTGTAGTTAACTGACAACTGGCTCGGAAAAATTGTGATAGCCCTTAATGATGGCTATATGTTCTAAATTGTAAATATTACACCTATTCACCAAAATCACGGGAACATATTTAACAGCGGCCGCATTCTTGATCATATTTATCCGTACATTTGTGGGAACATTTTTACTATTAACACTGATACATTTATCAAGGTTTTTCATCTGATGAGTTCTTTATTACAATATGTACTACATGTTCCATTGGTTATATAAATTTTATATTTTACTTGATCGTATTTTGACTTCCACCTACATATGGTTTGACTTGCCTCTACCAATGCAACCAGTGCGCCACACCACTTAAGTTGCTAGTTCGATTTCCACATGTAAGGATATGTACCTGATGAAACATTTTGAGAAAATGTATATCAGTGACTCGCGGTAGGTCGGTGTTTTCTTCGAGTATCCCCAATTTCCTCCAGGGGCTGTCGCGGTCGTGATCATATAATAGTTTGATTTACAAATACCTGTTCAATCAGTGCATATCACCACTGACGTTATGAATCGAGTTCCGTGTATGGAGAAGGGCACTCGTTACAACATTATGTAATAAAGTTTGTCAGTGACTTGTGACAGGTCGGTGGTTTTCTCTGGGTACTCTTGTTTCCTCCACCAATAGAACAGACTGCCACGACATAACAGAAATATTGTTGAAAGTGGCGTTAAACACCATAAACCCACGGATTTCCTCCATTGGTAACATTAACATTTGCACGACCGGTAGTGACATGACAGTGGTTGTTTTCAACGTTTTCCGTAAGTAGCTTCGCAGCCCACTATATAACAAATAAGCTTGATTTACAGTGCAGTTTTGTACCTTAAATTCGTAAAACAATATTCTATATATCTATATTTTGAAACACGGCCGTCGTGGTCGTCATCGTATGGTGGTTGGATTTACAACTACATGTTCCACCAATGCCTATCACCAGTAAAGTGAGTTCGAACTCCGTTCATGGCGAGGTGTACTTTATACAACATTGTGTGAACTGAAATATTGTTAAACACCATAAACCAAGCCAACCTATTTTAAAACAAGATAGCTAATTTGTCTGTTCAATAATCAAAACTATCCCACTTATGTCCGAAATATTCTTTAACTCCCCTGTGCTATCACTTCATTCGTGGATTAATGCGTGGATTATCTCTTTAGTTTTCTGTGGTTTTTTTCGTTTCTTTGTATTCTTTCTGAGTTGTGTGCCTAATGTTTCCTGTGTTTTGAGTTCGCCCCTGTTTTAAGTTTGTGTTGCTGGTCTTGTCCTATTACATGTTTTAATGTTCTTGGCTCGGTGTTATGATGTCTGCTACGATTTCCGCATACAAAGATGTTCGGTTCATTATCACCAGTTGTAGTGTCCAATACGATTTGATTATATGTGTAACATGGCGGGTGTCATAATAGAAACAGGAACTTCCTCCTCTGCTGTTTAGGTAGCGTCCGTATTATTCTTTGTTGTATCTGGGTTGTGTTGTGGGTTTTTGTTTTTCCGTGTCCTGTGTATTGATTGCCCAGTGTTGGCAGTGTCTCTGGATTGTCCATTCTTGATGACCCCTTCGTTGGTTTTAATATTTATTGACAGTTTATATAACAAGGGTGATTATTTTCTGTTATATAACTGATTTCAACTATTTTCCTCTAAACATTGTTTTCCTAAAGTTGCTGGACACGGTCAGATCAGGTCACAAATTATCATTGCAAAAGGGGATGCAGATGTTTTCAGCTATTTTTCATTGATTTCAGTTATTAGCTAAAAAGTCGAGCTATTGTCTCACTCCGGCGTCAGCGTCAGCGTCTGAATCAGTTAAGCTTTAGGTTAAGTTTTCTGTCAGAGTCCATTTCTCAAACACTATCAAAGGTATTCATTTGAAACTTGGAGTACTTGTTCACTATCAAACGAGGAACCAATTACAAGAAGGCAGATGACCCTGTGATTTGTATATCCAGAGTTATCTGCCCTTGTTTCGGCATAGTACATAGAAATTTTGGATATTTTTTTAATATAATTAAAATTTCGCAATAACTATCAAAGTTACTAACTTGGAACTCAATACACTTGTAGAAAGTGTTGACCCCGTTCTGTTGACAAAAGAAGACAACTCTATCAAGCATTTTATTTGAGTTATTTCACCTTTTTTAGCTTGCATTTTTTTCTAAAAATATAATTTTCTCAATATAAACTATGATAGGCATTAAAATGAAACCCAACATACCTGTTCACTATCAAAAAGGTAACATCCCACTCCCAACATACAAACCCCTCCCACTGACCCCCATCATTTCTATTTAAAATTTTAATTTTTATTTCATATGTACTAAAATAGTGTTACTAGAAAAGATTATACCCCCGCTGCCTCCCCCCTCCCCAAAAATATTTTTAATTTTTAATTTTTATTTCATATGCACTAAAATAGTGTTACAAGAAAAGATTATACTCCTCTGATTATATTTACCAATCTTGCAAACATATTTGCTTATATGACCATCATAGTTAGAAGTATGTATCACTTTGTAAATTGCTTGCAGTTTAATATCAGATACGAAAAAGTCGAGCGTCCAGCACCCGTGGGCGGTGCTCTTGTTTTTTTAACCATGCTGATTCCTGATATGTAAAAGAACAGCTGCTTGGTTCGTGTACTGTTATTCTTTCTACTTTGCTTTAACGTGTTTATAGATTTGTAAGTTTAGTATTGATTTATAGTGAGTGAGTGATTGTTGTTTAGCGCCAACTCAGCAATTTTTCAGCTATATCATGACGAGAACAAGTTAATTTTCAATGAAATGGTGATGAGGTCGGCTTTGTTCTATACCAACAGGCCGAGTTGGTTTTTTTATACTGCTAGCTCACTGAAACAACAGTACGCGGATA
Organism: Bathymodiolus septemdierum; assembly: GCA_963383655.1. Lineage (NCBI taxonomy): Eukaryota > Metazoa > Mollusca > Bivalvia > Mytilida > Modiolidae > Bathymodiolus > Bathymodiolus septemdierum. The sequence goes on along the minus strand of OY726529.1, from coordinate 34,612,813 downwards.
GACATGTCGCTCCACTCGGAGAAATTATTCTGATTCCGAGCCAATCAGTCTTTGCTCTTACTCCTTAATGCTGCGTGCTTAGCGGAGAAGGAACAAATACGAATTTCATAGTCTTTGGTTTGACCCGACTAGGGCTCGAACCCATTATCTACCACACTCGAGGCGAGCATGCTAACCATTACGCCACCAATGCGGTAACGTTTTCATAGATTTGATTTATTTAATATATATATATTAAATAATAAACTTATTTTTTTCCTAAATATATTTACAGGATAAAGATGATGATTATTGCAGGAATTCTTGCCTTGCTGTGTTTTACATATTCGGCAGAGGGTAATGTTTTTTTCCTCTAAAAAATGTTCATTAAGAGTTTCAAGATACCAAAGGAGTATTCATTATCCGTACATCGAAGAAGGGCAGACAGAAAAAGAGGGGAAAAGGGACAAACAACGATCTACAAAAAATACACATAAAACGAAAGATCGAGTAACACGAACCCCACTAAAACAGGGGGTGAACTCCGGAATGGTAAACAGTTCCTACTCCACTTACAAAGAAATGCTACAAAAATAATTTCTTTCTGCAGATACTAATTATTATTCGTATAATTGACATACTAACTCCGTCTATTATAGATTATTCAAGATTGTTGTAATATCCGTCAAAACTAATATACAGACTCTTAAGCAATAGGGACATTCGTGGTCGTGATCGTATGGTAGTTGGATTTACAACTACATATGTAATCATTGTCTATCACCACAAAATTGTGATTTCGAATCCTGCTCAGGCGAGGTGTACTCGATACAACATTATGTGATAACATTTATCAGCGCCTTGCAATAGGTCGGTGGTTTCCATCATCAATAAACTGACCGCCGTGATATAACTGAAATATTGTTGAAAGTGGCGTTAAATACCATACCCGTAACCCTTTTATCAAGAGCATAGCATGTTGTTGTTTTCTTTATTCAAAATACAAGGACATTAACAATTTTTTTTTTATTTTATTAAAGGCGCTGTATCTAGTGACTGCTTGGATTGCATTTGGCAGGTACTAATCGATTAATATTCTATATTTTGCATACTTTACACATACGTGTAACTAATTTGGTTGATTGGTGTTTAACGCCAACCTTATAGTAGTATTTCAGCTAGTTGATGGTGTGAACAAATTTTCTTATAAGACACTTAGAAATAATGACAACAAAGATATCAAATTTAGTGCGCAGGACGCGTTTCTGGAATAACTTTAATCAGTTTGAAAAGTATTTGCAAAGAAAATAAACAAAAGCAAAGATAGAACAAACAAAGCTGAAATGAAGCAATTTGCATCTCATTCAGAAGAGGATATCACTGCTGAAAGATAAAATATTGTTTACTTTAACACAATCATATCAAACAACGCTGCAGCGAATTTATTGAGATCTAGGAGAAAGACATGGAAAGAAACTTTGAAATGTTTGATGTCGCCAGGCGAGTGGAAACACTCCCCCATTTTTATGTGGATGCACGTACACAAAGTGGAGATCTTTACAAAATCACAACATTAAGAACACAAACGAAGAGATTTGAAGAGATATATAATGATAACCTGAGGATAAATCAAAACTGTACACTAATATCTACATGGACCCGTCTACCCCTACAGGCCTCGCAAATCGTGTTCGAATAAATGTAAAACTATTTTTGTCGAAGAGCTAATAAATATATGGAATCTATTACAAAAGACATGTTTGATATTGGAACATTACGTAATGAAAAATGTGGACAAATTAAAAAAAACTCATAGGGAAATGGGCAAAGAAAATGTTTCTGGACACATGCCGGAGGATAGTGAGATGCCTGAATATTGTCCGGTTAAAAATTTTGAGACTTGCCTTTAAAAACTTCACCCTCAGTGCAACAGGCTTTGGCAATTTCCGATGAATGTTGCTTCCAAAGTACAAATTTTGGCAGCAGACACAAATCTGCCTCGTCAGTTGCCTCAGCCTCAGGGAATATATATTCTAAGCCAGGATTGTCACACTATGAACCATATGGTTATCTGATAGCTGAATAAACTATATTATAGAACTATTTTGTCAAGTTTAAGGTAAATTACATAATATTCTATGCTTTAAAGCGATTTATCCATGTAGTAAAACTTGAAACGTATGAAAGGAAAATTAAAGAAAAGCTTTAATCTTTTACTGATGAAAATTTATCTCCCCAATTTTCTGATATAAACGAAATGAAGATTTGTTCATCATCGATCAATCATGTAGATGAAAACATATTCAGTGAAATGATATTACAAATATAAAAACAATATCACAATGGTATTATTGCATTCAGAGGGTGTTCCTACGAAACTTTTGTAAGTGAGCCAATGTCTGACAAAATGGAAAACCAAGTAATAAGACATCTTTGTGCATAAAACAATCGTGTTATATGTTAAGATAGAAGTAAAATTAACAAGAAAAGCCATATACATTTTGTGTTCAGAACGTCTGTTATCTATTTATATATGGGTATATAAATCATAATTTCTTTTTAAAAACAAATCAAAATTGTGACATTTGGAAATAAATCAGATAAAGTGTTGATGTTAAATGACTGGGAGCCGTCATGATCGTACGGTAGTTGGATTTACAAATACCTATGCAATCAGTGCCTATGACCACTAAAGTTGTGAGTTCGAATCCCGCTCAGGCGAGGTGTACTCAATACAACACATTATGTGATAAACTTTGTCGGTGAATTGCGACAGATTGGTGGTTTTCTCCGGGTATTCCGGTTGCCTCCACCAATAATACTGACCGCCACGATATAACTGAAATATTATTGAAAGTGGCGTTAAGCACCTTAACTCTTACCCTTTACACAGTGGATTGAAATATGTTTCAGTGACTAATCGGAATTACACGGGAAACTAGTTTGAACCATAAATATTATTTAGAAACAAATATATGCTGTTAGTTTGTGCATCACTTGCTCAATATTTGAAATGCTCTTCTTTCTAAAAATCTGTTTAGGCTTTTTATCGTTTGTTTGTGTATGTATTGCCGTTCGAGGTCCAGTTATCAAGTGAGGAGGGTTCGGATGCCATTTACCGGTTTATCACCGCCACATTTCCATGCCTCTCCCAACCAAGGACCTGGAATTCCAACGTCATATGTTATTTTTGTTGATATTGGTGGAATTGATGACCACCACTGTTTAAACTTTCTTTTCAGACATAAATAATAAGAGATCACAATGCACGATATTGTCGTATTCAGATTTTAGTAGTATCAAACTATGGTGGCAATTGTACACATTTTCCCGTCTTTTAACACCTTTCATCTTTCGTGACATTGCACAAATCTAGAATGTGTAACCACGCCTTTACAATAACTTGGTGTTCAACCCGATATCTAACATTGATTGAGAGAAACGTTTAAAGATACCAAAGGGGTAATCAGAAACCGTAATTCGGAGGATAGACAATACCGAAAAAGAGAGTCATAGAATTCACGTGTCAAATAATTATCAAATAAAAAGGTTTTATTTGTCAGTTATTTTTGAAAAAATGTCATCGATTTACATGTATAGATTTAATTATTGAACATCACTGACTGTGAAAGTAGAGACATGTGCTTGGGAACAAGAACAACATCTATTTAATAATACGTTTATCAATAGGTTGAATCAGGAAAAGAAAGTCATCTGAAATGTAGTATGGATGTAACTTCAACAGCTTGTGGCCCGTATCAAATACATCACAATTATTACAAAGATTGCACCAAAAATAATGACGGTAGGTTCAAACTAGAATATAGTGTCCGATATGTTATTGTCATGGTATTCGTCCTTTCGTTTAAACATCTAAACAATATCATGTCTTTTTCGAGTTGTCAAGATATAGAACCCATCGGTGGTGTAATGGTTAGCATGGTCGCTTCAAGTGCGGTAGATCTTCGATTCGAGGCCCAGTCGATTCAAACTAAGGACAATAAAAAAAAAGGTACTTGTTGCATTAAGGAGAAAGAGCAATCAGGATAATGTGTGAGAGTGAAGCAACATGTCTACTCGTGGATTGTTGTTTCAGTGAGTTAACACTATGCAAATCCAATTAAGGTTGTTGGTCTAGTATAAAGTGGACATCATATATAATCGTCGAATGTAGCTAATTTTCTACATAGTGTAGCTGAAAAGTCGCCCATTTGGTGTTGAACAACAATCACTCACTCACATAAAATATCAGCTGGTGTTTTGGAATTCTAACCAATTCAATAATAATATAATTATTTATCCCAAGTACATAATTATCTTCTAATATACTTTGTTTTCCTTTTCAGTGAGTGTAATAGAGTGGCAAAATTGCACCCGGGAGGCCGACTGTTCTCGAACATGCGTTCAAAACTATATGAAACGTTACGGAGGAAAGAAAAATCGAAACGATTGTGAAGCCTACGCTAGAATGCACAACGGTGGACCTAAAGGATATCGTAATTCTAATACAAAGGTTTACTGGAAGAAAATTAAAGTTGCTGGCTGTTCTAGTGACAGTTAAAAATGAAGCCATTTCGTGATATTTCACAATAAAAAAAGAAGAAATTTATTATCTTGATTTCTACAGTAACAATATTTTAAATAGATAGACATTCAGCAAACTTAATTTAAATTGTGTAAATTTACAATATACGTACATTGTCGGAAAATATAAAAACAAATTGTACGAGCTTTAGAAACGGATAGAAAAGTGAGTCAGTGGTTTCGTAGCAAGTGCAAATTAATTTGATATTTACCGACAATGTACATATTTTGTGTTCATCCTGCAATTTCCAAAAGTCCAAAACAACTGCCAAATTGTCTGAAATTACTGGAACAAGCGTCTTTATAATCGTTTTCAATTGTCGTCTGTGAAGCGTTTATACTGTTACCATTTCATGGCGAGGTGAACTCGATACAACATTATGTGATAAAGTTTGTCAGTGTCTTGCGACAAATATGTGGTTTTCTTCTGGGTACTCAGGTTTCCGCCACCAATAAAAATGACCGCTATGATATGACTAAAATATGCTTGAAAGCGACGAAATAAAGCACCCATATAATATTTTATAATTATTTGACACGTGAATTCTAGGACTCTCTTTTTGGTATTGTCTGTCCTTCTTTGAATTACGGTTTCTGATTACCCCTTTGGTATCTTTAAACGTTTCTCTCAATCAATGTTAGATATCGTAATGAACACCTAGTTATTGTAATGGCATGGTTACATAGATTTGTGCAATGTCTTATGATATAACGTTAGTTAATGAACAAAGGTCACGACAGATGAAAGGTGTTAAAAGACGGGAACATTTGTACAATTTCCAATATAGTTTGATACTACTAAAATAGGAGGGTCAATGAATGACAACATAAACACGGAGAGTACAATAGGAGGGTCAATGAATGACAACATAAACATGGACAGTATAATAGCAGGGTCAATGAATGACAATATAAACATGGACACTATAATAGGAGGGTCAATAAATGACAACATGAACATGGACACTATAACAGGAGGGTCAATGAATGACAACATAAACACGGACAGTATAATAGGTGGGTCAATGAATGACAACATAAACATGGACACTATAATAGGAGGGTCAATGAATGACAACATAAACATGGACAGTATAATAGGAGGGTCAATGAATGAAAACATAAACATGGACAGTATAATATGAGGGTCAATGAATGACAACATAAACATGGACAATATAATAGGAGGGTCAATGAATGAAAACATAAACATGGACAGTATAATAGGAGGGTCAATGAATGACAACATGAACATGGAGAGTATAATAGGGGGGTCAATGAATGACATCATAAACATGGACAGTATAATAGGAGGGTCAATGAATGACAACATAAACATGGAGAGTATAATAGGAGGGTCATAGAATGACAACATAAACATGGACAGTATAATAGGGGGGTCAATGAATGACAACATAAACATGGACAGTATAATAGGAGGGTCAATGAATGACAACATAAACATGGACAGTATAATAGGAGGGTCAATGAATGAAAACATAAACATGGACAGTATAATAGGAGGGTCAATGAATGACAACATAAACATGGACACTATAATAGGAGGGTCAATGAATGATAGCATAAACATGGACAGTGTAATAGGGGGGTCAATGAATGAAAACATAAACATGGACAGTATAATATGAGGGTCAATGAATGACAACATAAACATGGAGAGTATAATAGGAGGGTCAATGAACGACAGCATAAACATGGACAGTATAATAGGAGGGTCAATGAATGAAAACATAAACATGGACAGCATAATAGGAGGGTCAATGAATGACAACATAAACATGGACAGTATAATAGGAGGGTCAATGAATGAAAACATAAACATGGACAGTATAATAGGAGGGTCAATGAATGACAACATGAACATGGACAGTATAATAGGGGGGTCAATGAATGACAACATAAACATGGACAGTATAATAGGAGGGTCAATGAATGACAACATAAACATGGACAGTATAATAGGAGGGTCAATGAATGAAAAGAGAAACATGGACAGTATAATAGGAGGGTCAATGAATGACAACATAAACATGGACACTATAATAGGAGGGTCAATGAATGACAACATGAACATGGACACTATAATAGGGGGGTCAATGAATCACAACATAAACACGGACAGTATAATAGGAGGGTCAATGAATGAAAACATAAACATGGACAGTATAATAGGAGGGTCAATGAATGACAACATAAACATGGATACTATAATAGGAGGGTCAATGAATGACAACATGAACATGGACACTATTATAGGGGGGTCAATGAATGACAACATAAACATGGACACTATAATAGGAGGGTCAATGAATGACAACATAAACACGGACAGTATAATAGGTGGGTCAACGAATGACAACATAAACATGGACACTATAATAGGAGGGTCAATGAATGACAACATGAACATGAACAGCATAATAGGAGGGTCAATGAATGAAAACATAAACATGGACAGTATAATAGGAGGGTCAATGAATGACAACATAAACATGGACAGTATAATAGGAGGGTCAATGAATGAAAACATAAACATGGACAGTATAATAGGAAGGTCAATGAATGACAACATGAACATGGACAGTATAATAGGGGGGTCAATGAATGACAACATAAACATGGACAGTATAATAGGAGGGTCAATGAATGACAACATAAACATGGACAGTATAATAGGAGGGTCAATGAATGACAATATAAACATGGACAGTATAATAGGGGGTCAATGAATGACAACATAAACATGGACAGTATAATAGGAGGGTCAATGAATGACAACATAAACATGGACAGTATAATAGGAGGGTCAATGAATGAAAACATAAACATGGACAGTATAATAGGAGGGTCAATGAATGAAAATATAAACATGGACAGTATAATAGGAGGGTCAATGAATGACAACATAAACATGGACAATATAATAGGAGGGGCAATGAATGACAGCATAAACATGGACAGTATAATAGGAGGGTCAATGAAAGAAAACATAAACATGGACAGTATAATAGGAGGGTCAATGAATGAAAACATAAACATGGACAGTATAATAGGAGGGTCAATGAATGACAACATAAACATGGACAGTATAATAGGAGGGTCAATGAATGAAAACATAAACATGGACAGTATAATAGGAGGGTCAATGAGTGACAACATGAACATGGACAGTATAATAGGGGGGTCAATGAATGACAACATAAACATGGACAGTATAATAGGAGGGTCAATGAATGACAACATAAACATGGACAGTATAATAGGAGGGTCAATGAATGACAATATAAACATGGACAGTATAATAGGGGTGAATGAATGACAACATAAACATGGACAGTATAATAGGAGGGTCAATGAATGACAACATAAACATGGACAGTATAATAGGAGGGTCAATGAATGAAAACATAAACATGGACAGTATAATAGGAGGGTCAATGAATGACAACATAAACATGGACACTATAATAGGGGGGTCAATGAATGATAGCATAAACATGGACAGTATAATAGGAGGGTCAATGAATGACAACATAAACATGGACAGTATAATAGGAGGGTCAATGAATGACAACATAAACATGGACAATATAATAGGAGGGGCAATGAATGACAGCATAAACATGGACAGTATAATATGAGGGTCAATGAAAGAAAGCATAAACATGGACAGTATAATAGGAGGGTCAATGAATGACAACATAAACATGGACAGTATAATAGGAGGGTCAATGAATGAAAACATAAACATGGACAGTATAATAGGAGGGTCAATGAATGACAACATGAGCATGGACAGTATAATAGGGGGGTCAATGAATGACAACATAAACATGGACAGTATAATAGGAGGGTCAATGAATGAAAACATAAACATGGACAGTATAATAGGAGGGTCAATGAATGACAACATAAACATGGACACTATAATAGGAGGGTCAATGAATGACAGCATAAACATGGACAGTATAATAGGGGGGTCAATGAATGACAACATAAACATGGACAGTATAATAGAAGGGTCAATGAATGACAACATAAACATGGACATTATAATAGGAGGGTCAATGAATGACAGCATAAACATGGACAGTATAATAGGAGGGTCAATGAATGACAACATAAACATGGACAGTATAATAGGGGGGTCAATGAATGACAACATAAACATGGACAGTATAATAGGGAGGTCAATGAATGACAACATAAACATGGACAGTATAATAGGAGGGTCAATGAATGACAACATGAACACGACAGGATAATAGGTGGGTCAATGAATGACAACATAAACATGGACACTATAATAGGAGGGTCAATGAATGACAACATAAACATAGACAGTATAATAGGAGGGTCAATGAATGAAAACATAAACATGGACAGTATAATAGGAGGGTCAATGAATGACAACATAAACATGGACAGTATAATAGGAGGGTCAATGAATGAAAACATAAACATGGACAGTATAATAGGAGGGTCAATGAATGACAACATGAACATGGACAGTATAATAGGAGGGTCAATGAATGACAACATAAACATGGACAGTATAATAGGAGGGTCAATGAATGACAACATAAACATGGACAGTATAATAGGAGGGTCAATGAATGACAACATAAACATGGACAGTATAATAGGGGGGTCAATAAATGACAACATAAACATGGACAGTATAATAGGAGGGTCAATGAATGACAACATAAACATGGACAGTATAATAGGAGGGTCAATGAATGAAAACATAAACATGGACAGTATAATAGGAGGGTCAATGAATGACAACATAAACATGGACACTATAATAGGAGGGTCAATGAATGATAGCATAAACATGGACAGTATAATAGGGGGTCAATGAATGACAACATAAACATGGACAGTATAATAGGAGGGTCAATGAATGACAACATAAACATGGACACTATAATAGGAGGGTCAATGAATGACAGCATAAACATGGACAGTATAATAGGAGGGTCAATGAATGAAAAGATAAACATGGACAGCATAATAGGAGGGTCAATGAATGACAACATAAACATGGACAGTATAATAGGAGGGTCAATGAATGAAAACATAAACATGGACAGTATAATAGGAGGGTCAATGAATGACAACATGAACATGGACAGTATAATAGGGGGGTCAATGAATGACAACATAAACATGGACAGTATAATAGGGGGGTCAATGAATGACAACATAAACATGGACAGTATAATAGGACGGTCAATGAATGACAACATAAACATGGACACTATAATAGGAGGGTCAATGAATGACAACATGAACATGGACACTATAATAGGAGGGTTAATGAATGACAACATGAACATGGACAGTATAATAGGAGGGTCAATGAATGAAAACATAAACATGGACAGTATAATAGGAGGGTCAATGAATGACAACATAAACATGGACAGTATAATAGGAGGGTCAATGAATGAAAACATAAACATGAACAGTATAATAGGGGGGTCAATGAATGATAACATGAACATGGACAGTATAATAGAGGGGTCAATGAATGACAACATAAACATGGACAGTATAATAGGAGGGTCAATGAATGACAACATAAACATGGACAGTATAATAGGAGGGTCAATGAATGATAACATAAACATGGAGAGTATTATAGGAGGGTCAATGAATGACAACATAAACATGGACAGTATAATAGGAGGGTCAATGAATGACAACATAAACATGGACAGTATAATAGGAGGGTCAATGAATGAAAACATAAACATGGACAGTATAATAGGAGGGTCAATGAATGAAAATATAAACATGGACAGTATAATAGGAGGGTCAATGAATGACAACATAAACATGGACAATATAATAGGAGGGGCAATGAATGACAGCATAAACATGGACAGTATAATAGGAGGGTCAATGAAAGAAAACATAAACATGGACAGTATAATAGGAGGGTCAATGAATGAAAACATAAACATGGACAGTATAATAGGAGGGTCAATGAATGACAACATAAACATGGACAGTATAATAGGAGGGTCAATGAATGAAAACATAAACATGGACAGTATAATAGGAGGGTCAATGAGTGACAACATGAACATGGACAGTATAATAGGGGGGTCAATGAATGACAACATAAACATGGACAGTATAATAGGAGGGTCAATGAATGACAACATAAACATGGACAGTATAATAGGAGGGTCAATGAATGACAATATAAACATGGACAGTATAATAGGGGTGAATGAATGACAACATAAACATGGACAGTATAATAGGAGGGTCAATGAATGACAACATAAACATGGACAGTATAATAGGAGGGTCAATGAATGAAAACATAAACATGGACAGTATAATAGGAGGGTCAATGAATGACAACATAAACATGGACACTATAATAGGGGGGTCAATGAATGATAGCATAAACATGGACAGTATAATAGGAGGGTCAATGAATGACAACATAAACATGGACAGTATAATAGGAGGGTCAATGAATGACAACATAAACATGGACAATATAATAGGAGGGGCAATGAATGACAGCATAAACATGGACAGTATAATATGAGGGTCAATGAAAGAAAGCATAAACATGGACAGTATAATAGGAGGGTCAATGAATGACAACATAAACATGGACAGTATAATAGGAGGGTCAATGAATGAAAACATAAACATGGACAGTATAATAGGAGGGTCAATGAATGACAACATGAGCATGGACAGTATAATAGGGGGGTCAATGAATGACAACATAAACATGGACAGTATAATAGGAGGGTCAATGAATGAAAACATAAACATGGACAGTATAATAGGAGGGTCAATGAATGACAACATAAACATGGACACTATAATAGGAGGGTCAATGAATGACAGCATAAACATGGACAGTATAATAGGGGGGTCAATGAATGACAACATAAACATGGACAGTATAATAGAAGGGTCAATGAATGACAACATAAACATGGACATTATAATAGGAGGGTCAATGAATGACAGCATAAACATGGACAGTATAATAGGAGGGTCAATGAATGACAACATAAACATGGACAGTATAATAGGGGGGTCAATGAATGACAACATAAACATGGACAGTATAATAGGGAGGTCAATGAATGACAACATAAACATGGACAGTATAATAGGAGGGTCAATGAATGACAACATGAACACGACAGGATAATAGGTGGGTCAATGAATGACAACATAAACATGGACACTATAATAGGAGGGTCAATGAATGACAACATAAACATAGACAGTATAATAGGAGGGTCAATGAATGAAAACATAAACATGGACAGTATAATAGGAGGGTCAATGAATGACAACATAAACATGGACAGTATAATAGGAGGGTCAATGAATGAAAACATAAACATGGACAGTATAATAGGAGGGTCAATGAATGACAACATGAACATGGACAGTATAATAGGAGGGTCAATGAATGACAACATAAACATGGACAGTATAATAGGAGGGTCAATGAATGACAACATAAACATGGACAGTATAATAGGAGGGTCAATGAATGACAACATAAACATGGACAGTATAATAGGGGGGTCAATAAATGACAACATAAACATGGACAGTATAATAGGAGGGTCAATGAATGACAACATAAACATGGACAGTATAATAGGAGGGTCAATGAATGAAAACATAAACATGGACAGTATAATAGGAGGGTCAATGAATGACAACATAAACATGGACACTATAATAGGAGGGTCAATGAATGATAGCATAAACATGGACAGTATAATAGGGGGTCAATGAATGACAACATAAACATGGACAGTATAATAGGAGGGTCAATGAATGACAACATAAACATGGACACTATAATAGGAGGGTCAATGAATGACAGCATAAACATGGACAGTATAATAGGAGGGTCAATGAATGAAAAGATAAACATGGACAGCATAATAGGAGGGTCAATGAATGACAACATAAACATGGACAGTATAATAGGAGGGTCAATGAATGAAAACATAAACATGGACAGTATAATAGGAGGGTCAATGAATGACAACATGAACATGGACAGTATAATAGGGGGGTCAATGAATGACAACATAAACATGGACAGTATAATAGGGGGGTCAATGAATGACAACATAAACATGGACAGTATAATAGGACGGTCAATGAATGACAACATAAACATGGACACTATAATAGGAGGGTCAATGAATGACAACATGAACATGGACACTATAATAGGAGGGTTAATGAATGACAACATGAACATGGACAGTATAATAGGAGGGTCAATGAATGAAAACATAAACATGGACAGTATAATAGGAGGGTCAATGAATGACAACATAAACATGGACAGTATAATAGGAGGGTCAATGAATGAAAACATAAACATGAACAGTATAATAGGGGGGTCAATGAATGATAACATGAACATGGACAGTATAATAGAGGGGTCAATGAATGACAACATAAACATGGACAGTATAATAGGAGGGTCAATGAATGACAACATAAACATGGACAGTATAATAGGAGGGTCAATGAATGATAACATAAACATGGAGAGTATTATAGGAGGGTCAATGAATGACAACATAAACATGGACAGTATAATAGGAGGGTCAATGAATGACAACATAAACATGGACACTATAATTGGGGGGTCAATGAATGATAGCATAAACATGGACAGTATAATAGGAGGGTCAATGAATGACAACATAAACATGGACAGTGTAATAGGAGGGTCAATGAATGACAACATAAACATGGACACTATAATAGGAGGGTCAATGAATGACAGCATAAACATGGACAGTATAATAGGAGGGTCAATGAAAGAAAACAAAAACATGGACAGTATAATAGGAGGGTCAATGAATGACAACGTAAACATGGACAGTATAATAGGAGGGTCAATGAATGAAAACATAAACATAGACAGTATAATATGAGGGACAATGAATGACAACATGAACATGGACAGTATAATAGGGGGGTCAATGAATGACAACATAAACATGGACACTATAATAGGAGGGTCAATGAATTACAACATAAACATGGACAGTATAATAGGAGGGTCAATGAATGAAAACATAAACATGGACAGTATAATAGGAGGGTCAATGAATGACAACATAAACATGGACACTATAATAGGAGGGTCAATGAATGATAGCATAAACATGGACAGTATAATAGGGGGGTCAATGAATGACAACATAAACATGGACAGTATAATAGGATGGTCAATGAATGACAACATAAACATGGACACTATAATAGGAGGGTCAATGAATGACAGCATAAACATGGACAGTATAATAGGAGGGTCAATGAATGAAAACATAAACATGGACAACATAATAGGAGGGTCAATGAATGACAACATAAACATGGACAGTATAATAGGAGGGTCAATGAATGAAAACATAAACATGGACAGTATAATAGGAGGGTCAATGAATGACAGCATAAACATGGACACTATAATAGGAGGGTCAATGAATGACAGCATAAGCATGGACAGTATAATAGGGGGGTCAATGAATCACAACATAAACATGGACAGTATAATAGGAGGGTCAATGAATGACAACATAAACATGGACATTATAATAGGAGGGTCAATGAATGACAGCATAAACATGGACAGTATAATATGAGGGTCAATGAATGAAAACATAAACATGGACAGTATAATAGGAGGGTCAATGAATGAAAACATAAACATGGACAGTATAATAGGAGGGTCAATGAATGACAACATGAACATGGACAGTATAATAGGGGGGTCAATGATTGACAACATAAACATGGACAGTATAATAAGAGGGTCAATGAATGACAACATAAACATGGACAGTATAGTAGGAGGGTCAATGAATGACAACATAAACATGGACAGTATAATAGGGGGGTCAATGAATGACAACATAAACATGGACAGTATAATAGGAGGGTCAATGAATGACAACATAAACATGGACAGTATAATAGGAGGGTCAATGAATGACAACATGAACATGGACTCTATAATAGGAGGGTCAATGAATGACGACATAAACATGGACAGTATAATAGGAGGGTCAATGAATGACAACATAAACATGGACAGTATAATAGGAGGGTCAATGAATGACAACATGAACATGGACAGTATAATAGGGGGTCAATGAATGACAACATAAACATGGACAGTATAATAGGAGGGTCAATGAATGACAACATAAACATGGACAGAATAATAGGAGGGTGAATGAATGAAAACATAAACATGGACAGTATAATAGGAGGGTCAATGAATGACAGAATAAACATGGACAGTATAATAGGAGGGTCAATGAAAGAAAACATAAACATGGACAGTATAATAGGAGGGTCAATGAATGACAACATAAACATGGACAGTATAATAGGAGGGTCAATGAATGAAAACATAAACATGGACAGTATAATAGGAGGGTCAATGAATGACAACATGAGCATGGACAGTATAATAGGGGGGTCAATGAATGACAACATAAACATGGACAGTATAATAGGAGGGTCAATGAATGAAAACATAAACATGGACAGTATAATAGGAGGGTCAATGAATGACAACATAAACATGGACACTATAATAGGAGGGTCAATGAATGACAGCATAAACATGGACAGTATAATAGGGGGGTCAATGAATGACAACATAAACATGGACAGTATAATAGGAGGGTCAATGAATGACAACATAAACATGGACATTATAATAGGAGGGTCAATGAATGACAGCATAAACATGGACAGTATAATAGGAGGGTCAATGAATGACAACATAAACATGGACAGTATAATAGGGGGGTCAATGAATGACAACATAAACATGGACAGTATAATAGGGAGGTCAATGAATGACAACATAAACATGGACAGTATAATAGGAGGGTCAATGAATGACAACATAAACACGACAGTATAATAGGTGGGTCAATGCATGACAACATAAACATGGACACTATAATAGGAGGGTCAATGAATGACAACATAAACATAGACAGTATAATAGGAAGGTCAATGAATGAAAACATAAACATGGACAGTATAATAGGAGGGTCAATGAATGACAACATAAACATGGACAGTATAATAGGAGGGTCAATGAATGAAAACATAAACATGGACAGTATAATAGGAGGGTCAATGAATGACAACATGAACATGGACAGTATAATAGGAGGGTCAATGAATGACAACATAAACATGGACAGTATAATAGGAGGGTCAATGAATGACAACATAAACATGGACAGTATAATAGGAGGGTCAATGAATGACAACATAAACATGGACAGTATAATAGGGGGGTCAATAAATGACAACATAAACATGGACAGTATAATAGGAGGGTCAATGAATGACAACATAAACATGGACAGTATAATAGGAGGGTCAATGAATGAAAACATAAACATGGACAGTATAATAGGAGGGTCAATGAATGACAACATAAACATGGACACTATAATAGGAGGGTCAATGAATGATAGCATAAACATGGACAGTATAATAGGGGGGTCAATGAATGACAACATAAAGATGGACAGTATAATAGGAGGGTCAATGAATGACAACATAAACATGGACACTATAATAGGAGGGTCAATGAATGACAACATGAACATGGACTCTATAATAGGAGGGTCAATGAATGACGACATAAACATGGACAGTATAATAGGAGGGTCAATGAATGACAACATAAACATGGACAGTATAATAGGAGGGTCAATGAATGACAACATGAACATGGACAGTATAATAGGGGGTCAATGAATGACAACATAAACATGGACAGTATAATAGGAGGGTCAATGAATGACAACATAAACATGGACAGAATAATAGGAGGGTGAATGAATGAAAACATAAACATGGACAGTATAATAGGAGGGTCAATGAATGACAGAATAAACATGGACAGTATAATAGGAGGGTCAATGAAAGAAAACATAAACATGGACAGTATAATAGGAGGGTCAATGAATGACAACATAAACATGGACAGTATAATAGGAGGGTCAATGAATGAAAACATAAACATGGACAGTATAATAGGAGGGTCAATGAATGACAACATGAGCATGGACAGTATAATAGGGGGGTCAATGAATGACAACATAAACATGGACAGTATAATAGGAGGGTCAATGAATGAAAACATAAACATGGACAGTATAATAGGAGGGTCAATGAATGACAACATAAACATGGACACTATAATAGGAGGGTCAATGAATGACAGCATAAACATGGACAGTATAATAGGGGGGTCAATGAATGACAACATAAACATGGACAGTATAATAGGAGGGTCAATGAATGACAACATAAACATGGACATTATAATAGGAGGGTCAATGAATGACAGCATAAACATGGACAGTATAATAGGAGGGTCAATGAATGACAACATAAACATGGACAGTATAATAGGGGGGTCAATGAATGACAACATAAACATGGACAGTATAATAGGGAGGTCAATGAATGACAACATAAACATGGACAGTATAATAGGAGGGTCAATGAATGACAACATAAACACGACAGTATAATAGGTGGGTCAATGCATGACAACATAAACATGGACACTATAATAGGAGGGTCAATGAATGACAACATAAACATAGACAGTATAATAGGAGGGTCAATGAATGAAAACATAAACATGGACAGTATGATAGGAGGGTCAATGAATGACAACATAAACATGGACAGTATAATAGGAGGGTCAATGAATGAAAACATAAACATGGACAGTATAATAGGAGGGTCAATGAATGACAACATGAACATGGACAGTATAATAGGAGGGTCAATGAATAACACATAAACATGGACAGTATAATAGGAGGGTCAATGAATGACAACATAAACATGGACAGTATAATAGGAGGGTCAATGAATGACAACATAAACATGGACAGTATAATAGGGGGGTCAATAAATGACAACATAAACATGGACAGTATAATAGGAGGGTCAATGAATGACAACATAAACATGGACAGTATAATAGGAGGGTCAATGAATGAAAACATAAACATGGACAGTATAATAGGAGGGTCAATGAATGACAACATAAACATGGACACTATAATAGGAGGGTCAATGAATGATAGCATAAACATGGACAGTATAATAGGGGGGTCAATGAATGACAACATAAAGATGGACAGTATAATAGGAGGGTCAATGAATGACAACATAAACATGGACACTATAATAGGAGGGTCAATGAATGACAGCATAAACATGGACAGTATAATAGGAGGGTCAATGAATGAAAACATAAACATGGACAGCATAATAGGAGGGTCAATGAATGACAACATAAACATGGACAGTATAATAGGAGGGTCAATGAATGAAAACATAAACATGGACAGTATAATAGGAGGGTCAATAAATGACAACATGAACATGGACAGTATAATAGGGGGGTCAATGAATGACAACATAAACATGGACAGTATAATAGGAGGGTCAATGAATGACAACATAAACATGGACAGTATAATAGGAGGGTCAATGAATGAAAACATAAACATGGACAGTATAATAGGAGGGTCAATGAATGACAACATAAACATGGACACTATAATAGGAGGGTCAATGAATGACAACATGAACATGGACACTATAATAGGGGGGTCAATGAATGACAACATAAACACGGACAGTATAATAGGAGGGTCAATGAATGAAAACATAAACATGGACAGTATAATAGGAGGGTCAATGAATGACAACATAAACATGGATACTATAATAGGAGGGTCAATGAATGACAACATGAACATGGACACTATAATAGGGGGGTCAATGAATGACAACATAAACATGGACAGTATAATAGGAGGGTCAATGAATGACAACATAAACATGGACACTATAATAGGAGGGTCAATGAATGACAACATGAACATGGACACTATAATAGGAGGGTTAATGAATGACAACATGAACATGGACAGTATAATAGGAGGGTCAATGAATGAAAACATAAACATGGACAGTATAATAGGAGGGTCAATGAATGACAACATAAACATGGACAGTATAATAGGAGGGTCAATGAATGAAAACATAAACATGAACAGTATAATAGGGGGGTCAATGAATGACAACATGAACATGGACAGTATAATAGAGGGGTCAATGAATGACAACATAAACATGGACAGTATAATAGGAGGGTCAATGAATGACAACATAAACATGGACAGTATAATAGGAGGGTCAATGAATGATAACATAAACATGGAGAGTATTATAGGAGGGTCAATGAATGACAACATAAACATGGACAGTATGATAGGAGGGTCAATGAATGAAAACATAAACATGGACAGTATAATAGGAGGGTCAATGAATGACAACATAAACATGGACACTATAATTGGGGGGTCAATGAATGATAGCATAAACATGGACAGTATAATAGGAGGGTCAATGAATGACAACATAAACATGGACAGTGTAATAGGAGGGTCAATGAATGACAACATAAACATGGACACTATAATAGGAGGGTCAATGAATGACAGCATAAACATGGACAGTATAATAGGAGGGTCAATGAAAGAAAACAAAAACATGGACAGTATAATAGGAGGGTCAATGAATGATAACGTAAACATGGACAGTATAATAGGAGGGTCAATGAATGAAAACATAAACATAGACAGTATAATATGAGGGTCAATGAATGACAACATGAGCATGGACAGTATAATAGGGGGGTCAATGAATGACAACATAAACATGGACAGTATAATAGGAGGGTCAATGAATGAAAACATAAACATGGACAGTATAATAGGAGGGTCAATGAATGACAACATAAACATGGACACTATAATAGGAGGGTCAATGAATGACAGCATAAACATGGACAGTATAATGGGGGGGTCAATGAATGACAACATAAACATGGACAGTATAATAGGAGGGTCAATGAATGACAACATAAACATGGACATTATAATAGGAGGGTCAATGAATGACAGCATAAACATGGACAGTATAATAGGAGGGTCAATGAATGACAACATAAACATGGACAGTATAATAGGGGGGTCAATGAATGACAACATAAACATGGACAGTATAATAGGGAGGTCAATGAATGACAACATAAACATGGACAGTATAATAGGAGGGTCAATGAATGACAACATAAACACGACAGTATAATAGGTGGGTCAATGAATGACAACATAAACATGGACACTATAATAGGAGGGTCAATGAATGACAACATAAACATAGACAGTATAATAGGAGGGTCAATGAGTGAAAACATAAACATGGACAGTATAATAGGAGGGTCAATGAATGACAACATAAACATGGACAGTATAATAGGAGGGTCAATGAATGAAAACATAAACATGGACAGTATAATAGGAGGGTCAATGAATGACAACATGAACATGGACAGTATAATAGGAGGGTCAATGAATGACAGCATAAACATGGACAGTATAATAGGAGGGTCAATGAATGAAAACATAAACATGGACAGCATAATAGGAGGGTCAATGAATGACAACATAAACATGGACAGTATAATAGGAGGGTCAATGAATGAAAACATAAACATGGACAGTATAATAGGAGGGTCAATGAATGACAACATGAACATGGACAGTATAATAGGGGGGTCAATGAATGACAACATAAACATGGACAGTATAATAGGAGGGTCAATGAATGACAACATAAACATGGACAGTATAATAGGAGGGTCAATGAATGAAAACATAAACATGGACAGTATAATAGGAGGGTCAATGAATGACAACATAAACATGGACACTATAATAGGAGGGTCAATGAATGACAACATGAACATGGACACTATAATAGGGGGGTCAATGAATGACAACATAAACACGGACAGTATAATAGGAGGGTCAATGAATGAAAACATAAACATGGACAGTATAATAGGAGGGTCAATGAATGACAACATAAACATGGATACTATAATAGGAGGGTCAATGAATGACAACATGAACATGGACACTATAATAGGGGGGTCAATGAATGACAACATAAACATGGACAGTATAATAGGAGGGTCAATGAATGACAACATAAACATGGACACTATAATAGGAGGGTCAATGAATGACAACATGAACATGGACACTATAATAGGAGGGTTAATGAATGACAACATGAACATGGACAGTATAATAGGAGGGTCAATGAATGAAAACATAAACATGGACAGTATAATAGGAGGGTCAATGAATGACAACATAAACATGGACAGTATAATAGGAGGGTCAATGAATGAAAACATAAACATGGACAGTATAATAGGAGGGTCAATGAATGACAACATAAACATGGATACTATAATAGGAGGGTCAATGAATGACAACATGAACATGGACACTATAATAGGGGGGTCAATGAATGACAACATAAACATGGACAGTATAATAGGAGGGTCAATGAATGACAACATAAACATGGACACTATAATAGGAGGGTCAATGAATGACAACATGAACATGGACACTATAATAGGAGGGTTAATGAATGACAACATGAACATGGACAGTATAATAGGAGGGTCAATGAATGAAAACATAAACATGGACAGTATAATAGGAGGGTCAATGAATGACAACATAAACATGGACAGTATAATAGGAGGGTCAATGAATGAAAACATAAACATGAACAGTATAATAGGGGGGTCAATGAATGACAACATGAACATGGACAGTATAATAGAGGGGTCAATGAATGACAACATAAACATGGACAGTATAATAGGAGGGTCAATGAATGACAACATAAACATGGACAGTATAATAGGAGGGTCAATGAATGATAACATAAACATGGAGAGTATTATAGGAGGGTCAATGAATGACAACATAAACATGGACAGTATGATAGGAGGGTCAATGAATGAAAACATAAACATGGACAGTATAATAGGAGGGTCAATGAATGACAACATAAACATGGACACTATAATTGGGGGGTCAATGAATGATAGCATAAACATGGACAGTATAATAGGAGGGTCAATGAATGACAACATAAACATGGACAGTGTAATAGGAGGGTCAATGAATGACAACATAAACATGGACACTATAATAGGAGGGTCAATGAATGACAGCATAAACATGGACAGTATAATAGGAGGGTCAATGAAAGAAAACAAAAACATGGACAGTATAATAGGAGGGTCAATGAATGATAACGTAAACATGGACAGTATAATAGGAGGGTCAATGAATGAAAACATAAACATAGACAGTATAATATGAGGGTCAATGAATGACAACATGAGCATGGACAGTATAATAGGGGGGTCAATGAATGACAACATAAACATGGACAGTATAATAGGAGGGTCAATGAATGAAAACATAAACATGGACAGTATAATAGGAGGGTCAATGAATGACAACATAAACATGGACACTATAATAGGAGGGTCAATGAATGACAGCATAAACATGGACAGTATAATGGGGGGGGTCAATGAATGACAACATAAACATGGACAGTATAATAGGAGGGTCAATGAATGACAACATAAACATGGACATTATAATAGGAGGGTCAATGAATGACAGCATAAACATGGACAGTATAATAGGAGGGTCAATGAATGACAACATAAACATGGACAGTATAATAGGGGGGTCAATGAATGACAACATAAACATGGACAGTATAATAGGGAGGTCAATGAATGACAACATAAACATGGACAGTATAATAGGAGGGTCAATGAATGACAACATAAACACGACAGTATAATAGGTGGGTCAATGAATGACAACATAAACATGGACACTATAATAGGAGGGTCAATGAATGACAACATAAACATAGACAGTATAATAGGAGGGTCAATGAATGAAAACATAAACATGGACAGTATAATAGGAGGGTCAATGAATGACAACATAAACATGGACAGTATAATAGGAGGGTCAATGAATGAAAACATAAACATGGACAGTATAATAGGAGGGTCAATGAATGACAACATGAACATGGACAGTATAATAGGAGGGTCAATGAATGACAGCATAAACATGGACAGTATAATAGGAGGGTCAATGAATGAAAACATAAACATGGACAGCATAATAGGAGGGTCAATGAATGACAACATAAACATGGACAGTATAATAGGAGGGTCAATGAATGAAAACATAAACATGGACAGTATAATAGGAGGGTCAATGAATGACAACATGAACATGGACAGTATAATAGGGGGGTCAATGAATGACAACATAAACATGGACAGTATAATAGGAGGGTCAATGAATGACAACATAAACATGGATACTATAATAGGAGGGTCAATGAATGACAACATGAACATGGACACTATAATAGGGGGGTCAATGAATGACAACATAAACATGGACAGTATAATAGGAGGGTCAATGAATGACAACATAAACATGGACACTATAATAGGAGGGTCAATGAATGACAACATGAACATGGACACTATAATAGGAGGGTTAATGAATGACAACATGAACATGGACAGTATAATAGGAGGGTCAATGAATGAAAACATAAACATGGACAGTATAATAGGAGGGTCAATGAATGACAACATAAACATGGACAGTATAATAGGAGGGTCAATGAATGAAAACATAAACATGAACAGTATAATAGGGGGGTCAATGAATGACAACATGAACATGGACAGTATAATAGAGGGGTCAATGAATGACAACATAAACATGGACAGTATAATAGGAGGGTCAATGAATGACAACATAAACATGGACAGTATAATAGGAGGGTCAATGAATGATAACATAAACATGGAGAGTATTATAGGAGGGTCAATGAATGACAACATAAACATGGACAGTATGATAGGAGGGTCAATGAATGAAAACATAAACATGGACAGTATAATAGGAGGGTCAATGAATGACAACATAAACATGGACACTATAATTGGGGGGTCAATGAATGATAGCATAAACATGGACAGTATAATAGGAGGGTCAATGAATGACAACATAAACATGGACAGTGTAATAGGAGGGTCAATGAATGACAACATAAACATGGACACTATAATAGGAGGGTCAATGAATGACAGCATAAACATGGACAGTATAATAGGAGGGTCAATGAAAGAAAACAAAAACATGGACAGTATAATAGGAGGGTCAATGAATGATAACGTAAACATGGACAGTATAATAGGAGGGTCAATGAATGAAAACATAAACATAGACAGTATAATATGAGGGTCAATGAATGACAACATGAGCATGGACAGTATAATAGGGGGGTCAATGAATGACAACATAAACATGGACAGTATAATAGGAGGGTCAATGAATGAAAACATAAACATGGACAGTATAATAGGAGGGTCAATGAATGACAACATAAACATGGACACTATAATAGGAGGGTCAATGAATGACAGCATAAACATGGACAGTATAATGGGGGGGGGGTCAATGAATGACAACATAAACATGGACAGTATAATAGGAGGGTCAATGAATGACAACATAAACATGGACATTATAATAGGAGGGTCAATGAATGACAGCATAAACATGGACAGTATAATAGGAGGGTCAATGAATGACAACATAAACATGGACAGTATAATAGGGGGGTCAATGAATGACAACATAAACATGGACAGTATAATAGGGAGGTCAATGAATGACAACATAAACATGGACAGTATAATAGGAGGGTCAATGAATGACAACATAAACACGACAGTATAATAGGTGGGTCAATGAATGACAACATAAACATGGACACTATAATAGGAGGGTCAATGAATGACAACATAAACATAGACAGTATAATAGGAGGGTCAATGAATGAAAACATAAACATGGACAGTATAATAGGAGGGTCAATGAATGACAACATAAACATGGACAGTATAATAGGAGGGTCAATGAATGAAAACATAAACATGGACAGTATAATAGGAGGGTCAATGAATGACAACATGAACATGGACAGTATAATAGGAGGGTCAATGAATGACAGCATAAACATGGACAGTATAATAGGAGGGTCAATGAATGAAAACATAAACATGGACAGCATAATAGGAGGGTCAATGAATGACAACATAAACATGGACAGTATAATAGGAGGGTCAATGAATGAAAACATAAACATGGACAGTATAATAGGAGGGTCAATGAATGACAACATGAACATGGACAGTATAATAGGGGGGTCAATGAATGACAACATAAACATGGACAGTATAATAGGAGGGTCAATGAATGACAACATAAACATGGACAGTATAATAGGAGGGTCAATGAATGAAAACATAAACATGGACAGTATAATAGGAGGGTCAATGAATGACAACATAAACATGGACACTATAATAGGAGGGTCAATGAATGACAACATGAACATGGACACTATAATAGGGGGGTCAATGAATGACAACATAAACACGGACAGTATAATAGGAGGGTCAATGAATGAAAACATAAACATGGACAGTATAATAGGAGGGTCAATGAATGACAACATAAACATGGATACTATAATAGGAGGGTCAATGAATGACAACATGAACATGGACACTATAATAGGGGGGTCAATGAATGACAACATAAACATGGACAGTATAATAGGAGGGTCAATGAATGACAACATAAACATGGACACTATAATAGGAGGGTCAATGAATGACAACATGAACATGGACACTATAATAGGAGGGTTAATGAATGACAACATGAACATGGACAGTATAATAGGAGGGTCAATGAATGAAAACATAAACATGGACAGTATAATAGGAGGGTCAATGAATGACAACATAAACATGGACAGTATAATAGGAGGGTCAATGAATGAAAACATAAACATGAACAGTATAATAGGGGGGTCAATGAATGACAACATGAACATGGACAGTATAATAGAGGGGTCAATGAATGACAACATAAACATGGACAGTATAATAGGAGGGTCAATGAATGACAACATAAACATGGACAGTATAATAGGAGGGTCAATGAATGATAACATAAACATGGAGAGTATTATAGGAGGGTCAATGAATGACAACATAAACATGGACAGTATAATAGGAGGGTCAATGAATGAAAACATAAACATGGACAGTATAATAGGAGGGTCAATGAATGACAACATAAACATGGACACTATAATTGGGGGGTCAATGAATGATAGCATAAACATGGACAGTATAATAGGAGGGTCAATGAATGACAACATAAACATGGAGAGTGTAATAGGAGGGTCAATGAATGACAACATAAACATGGACACTATAATAGGAGGGTCAATGAATGACAGCATAAACATGGACAGTATAATAGGAGGGTCAATGAAAGAAAACAAAAACATGGACAGTATAATAGGAGGGTCAATGAATGATAACGTAAACATGGACAGTATAATAGGAGGGTCAATGAATGAAAACATAAACATAGACAGTATAATATGAGGGTCAATGAATGACAACATGAACATGGACAGTATAATAGGGGGTCAATGAATGACAACATAAACATGGACACTATAATAGGAGGGTCAATGAATTACAACATAAACATGGACAGTATAATAGGAGGGTCAATGAATGAAAACATAAACATGGACAGTATAATAGGAGGGTCAATGAATGACAACATAAACATGGACACTATAATAGGAGGGTCAATGAATGATAGCATAAACATGGACAGTATAATAGGGGGGTCAATGAATGACAACATAAACATGGACAGTATAATAGGATGGTCAATGAATGACAACATAAACATGGACACTATAATAGGAGGGTCAATGAATGACAGCATAAACATGGACAGTATAATAGGAGGGTCAATGAATGAAAACATAAACATGGACAACATAATAGGAGGGTCAATGAATGACAACATAAACATGGACAGTATAATAGGAGGGTCAATGAATGAAAACATAAACATGGACAGTATAATAGGAGGGTCAATGAATGAAAACATAAACAAGAACAGTATAATAGGGGGGTCAATGAATGACAACATGAACATGGACAGTATAATAGAGGGGTCAATGAATGACAACATAAACATGGACAGTATAATAGGAGGGTCAATGAATGACAACATAAACATGGACAGTATAATAGGAGGGTCAATGAATGATAACATAAACATGGAGAGTATTATAGGAGGGTCAATGAATGACAACATAAACATGGACAGTATAATAGGAGGGTCAATGAATGAAAACATAAACATGGACAGTATAATAGGAGGGTCAATGAATGACAACATAAACATGGACACTATAATTGGGGGGTCAATGAATGATAGCATAAACATGGACAGTATAATAGGAGGGTCAATGAATGACAACATAAACATGGACAGTGTAATAGGAGGGTCAATGAATGACAACATAAACATGGACACTATAATAGGAGGGTCAATGAATGACAGCATAAACATGGACAGTATAATAGGAGGGTCAATGAAAGAAAACAAAAACATGGACAGTATAATAGGAGGGTCAATGAATGATAACGTAAACATGGACAGTATAATAGGAGGGTCAATGAATGAAAACATAAACATAGACAGTATAATATGAGGGTCAATGAATGACAACATGAGCATGGACAGTATAATAGGGGGGTCAATGAATGACAACATAAACATGGACAGTATAATAGGAGGGTCAATGAATGAAAACATAAACATGGACAGTATAATAGGAGGGTCAATGAATGACAACATAAACATGGACACTATAATAGGAGGGTCAATGAATGACAGCATAAACATGGACAGTATAATAGGGGGGTCAATGAATGACAACATAAACATGGACAGTATAATAGGAGGGTCAATGAATGACAACATAAACATGGACATTATAATAGGAGGGTCAATGAATGACAGCATAAACATGGACAGTATAATAGGAGGGTCAATGAATGACAACATAAACATGGACAGTATAATAGGGGGGTCAATGAATGACAACATAAACATGGACAGTATAATAGGGAGGTCAATGAATGACAACATAAACATGGACAGTATAATAGGAGGGTCAATGAATGACAACATAAACACGACAGTATAATAGGTGGGTCAATGAATGACAACATAAACATGGACACTATAATAGGAGGGTCAATGAATGACAACATAAACATAGACAGTATAATAGGAGGGTCAATGAATGAAAACATAAACATGGACAGTATAATAGGAGGGTCAATGAATGACAACATAAACATGGACAGTATAATAGGAGGGTCAATGAATGAAAACATAAACATGGACAGTATAATAGGAGGGTCAATGAATGACAACATGAACATGGACAGTATAATAGGAGGGTCAATGAATGACAGCATAAACATGGACAGTATAATAGGAGGGTCAATGAATGAAAACATAAACATGGACAGCATAATAGGAGGGTCAATGAATGACAACATAAACATGGACAGTATAATAGGAGGGTCAATGATTGAAAACATAAACATGGACAGTATAATAGGAGGGTCAATGAATGACAACATGAACATGGACAGTATAATAGGGGGGTCAATGAATGACAACATAAACATGGACAGTATAATAGGAGGGTCAATGAATGAAAACATAAACATGGAGAGTATAATAGGAGGGTCAATGAATGACAACATAAACATGGACACTATAATAGGAGGGTCAATGAATGACAACATGAACATGGACACTATAATAGGAGGTCAATGAATGACAACATAAACACGGACAGTATAATAGGAGGGTCAATGAATGAAAACATAAACATGGACAGTATAATAGGAGGGTCAATGAATGACAACATAAACATGGATACTATAATAGGAGGGTCAATGAATGACAACATGAACATGGACACTATAATAGGGGGGTCAATGAATGACAACATAAACATGGACAGTATAATAGGAGGGTCAATGAATGACAACATAAACATGGACACTATAATAGGAGGGTCAATGAATGACAACATGAACATGGACACTATAATAGGAGGGTTAATGAATGACAACATGAACATGGACAGTATAATAGGAGGGTCAATGAATGAAAACATAAACATGGACAGTATAATAGGAGGGTCAATGAATGACAACATAAACATGGACAGTATAATAGGAGGGTCAATGAATGAAAACATAAACATGAACAGTATAATAGGGGGGTCAATGAATGACAACATGAACATGGACAGTATAATAGAGGGGTCAATGAATGACAACATAAACATGGACAGTATAATAGGAGGGTCAATGAATGACAACATAAACATGGACAGTATAATAGGAGGGTCAATGAATGATAACATAAACATGGAGAGTATTATAGGAGGGTCAATGAATGACAACATAAACATGGACAGTATAATAGGAGGGTCAATGAATGAAAACATAAACATGGACAGTATAATAGGAGGGTCAATGAATGACAACATAAACATGGACACTATAATTGGGGGGTCAATGAATGATAGCATAAACATGGACAGTATAATAGGAGGGTCAATGAATGACAACATAAACATGGACATTGTAATAGGAGGGTCAATGAATGACAACATAAACATGGACACTATAATAGGAGGGTCAATGAATGACAGCATAAACATGGACAGTATAATAGGAGGGTCAATGAAAGAAAACAAAAACATGGACAGTATAATAGGAGGGTCAATGAATGATAACGTAAACATGGACAGTATAATAGGAGGGTCAATGAATGAAAACATAAACATAGACAGTATAATATGAGGGTCAATGAATGACAACATGAACATGGACAGTATAATAGGGGGGTCAATGAATGACAACATAAACATGGACACTATAATAGGAGGGTCAATGAATTACAACATAAACATGGACAGTATAATAGGAGGGTCAATGAATGAAAACATAAACATGGACAGTATAATAGGAGGGTCAATGAATGACAACATAAACATGGACACTATAATAGGAGGGTCAATGAATGATAGCATAAACATGGACAGTATAATAGGGGGATCAATGAATGACAACATAAACATGGACAGTATAATAGGATGGTCAATGAATGACAACATGAACATGGACACTATAATAGGAGGGTCAATGAATGACAGCATAAACATGGACAGTATAATAGGAGGGTCAATGAATGAAAACATAAACATGGACAACATAATAGGAGGGTCAATGAATGACAACATAAACATGGATAGTATAATAGGAGGGTCAATGAATGAAAACATAAACATGGACAGTATAATAGGAGGGTCAATGAATGACAGCATAAACATGGACACTATAATAGGAGGGTCAATGAATGACAGCATAAACATGGACAGTATAATATGAGGGTCAATGAATGACAACATAAACATGGACAGTATAATAGGAGGGTCAATGAATGAAAACATAAACATGGACAGTATAATAGGAGGGTCAATGAATGACAACATGAACATGGACAGTATAATAGGGGGATCAATGAATGACAACATAAACATGGACAGTATAATAGGGGGGTCAATGAATGACAACATAAACATGGACAGTATAATAGGAGGGTCAATGAATGACAACATAAACATGGACAGTATAATAGGAGGGTCAATGAATGACAACATGAACATAGACTCTATAATAGGAGGGTCAATGAATGACGACATAAACATGGACAGTATAATAGGAGGGTCAATGAATGACAACATAAACATGGACAGTATAATAGGAGGGTCAATGAATGACAACATGAACATGGACAGTATAATAGAGGGGTCAATGAATGACAACATAAACATGGACAGTATAATAGGAGGGTCAATGAATGACAACATAAACATGGACAGTATAATAGGAGGGTGAATGAATGAAAACATAAACATGGACAGTATAATAGGAGGGCCAATGAATGACAACATAAACATGGACACTATAATAGGAGGGGCAATGAATGACAACATGAACATGGACACTATAATAGGGGGTCAATGAATGACAACATAAACACGGACAGTATAATAGGAGGGTCAATGAATGAAAACATAAACATGGACAGTATAATAGGAGGGTCAATGAATGACAGCATAAACATGGACATTATAATAGGAGGGTCAATGAATGACAGCATAAACATGGACAGTATAATATGAGGGTCAATGAATGACAACATAAACATGGACAGTATAATAGGAGGGTCAATGAATGAAAACATAAACATGGACAGTATAATAGGAGGGTCAATGAATGACAACATGAACATGGACAGTATAATAGGGGGGTCAATGAATGACAACATAAACATGGACAGTATAATAGGAGGGTCAATGAATGACAACATAAACATGGACAGTATAGTAGGAGGGTCAATGAATGACAACATAAACATGGACACTATAATAGGGGGGTCAATGAATGACAACATAAACATGGACAGTATAATAGGAGGGTCAATGAATGACAACATAAACATGGACAGTATAATAGGAGGGTCAATGAATGACAACATGAACATGGACTCTATAATAGGAGGGTCAATGAATGACGACATAAACATGGACAGTATAATAGGAGGGTCAATGAATGACAACATAAACATGGACAGTATAATAGGAGGGTCAATGAATGACAACATGAACATGGACAGTATAATAGGGGGGTCAATGAATGAAAACATAAACATGGACAGTATAATAGGAGGGTCAATGAATGACAACATAAACATGGACAGTATAATAGGAGGGTGAATGAATGAAAACATAAACATGGACAGTATAATAGGAGGGTCAATGAATGACAACATAAACATGGACACTATAATAGGAGGGGCAATGAATGACAACATGAACATGGACACTATAATAGGGGGTCAATGAATGACAACATAAACACGGACAGTATAATAGGAGGGTCAATGAATGAAAACATAAACATGGACAGTATAATAGGAGGGTCAATGAATGACAACATGAACATGGACAGTATAATAGGGGGGTCAATGAATGACAACATAAACATGGACAGTATAATAGGAGGGTCAATGAATGACAACATAAACATGGACAGTATAATGGGAGGTCAATGAATGAAAACATAAACATGGACAGTATAATAGGAGGGTCAATGAATGACAACATAAACATGGACACTATAATAGGAGGGTCAATGAATGACAACATGAACATGGACACTATAATAGGGGGGTCAATGAATGACAACATAAACATGGACAGTATAATAGGAGGGTCAATGAATGACAACATAAACATGGACACTATAATAGGAGGGTCAATGAATGACAACATGAACATGGACACTATAATAGGAGGGTTAATGAATGACAACATGAACATGGACAGTATAATAGGAGGGTCAATGAATGAAAACATAAACATGGACAGTATAATAGGCGGGTCAATGAATGACAACATAAACATGGACAGTATAATATGAGGGTCAATGAATGAAAACATAAACATGAACAGTATAATAGGGGGGTCAATGCATGACAACATGAACATGGAGAGTATAATAGAGGGGTCAATGAATGACAACATAAACATGGACAGTATAATAGGAGGGTCAATGAATGACAACATAAACATGGACAGTATAATAGGAGGGTCAATGAATGAAAACATAAACATGGACAGTATAATAGGAGGGTCAATGAATGACAACATAAACATGGACACTATAATTGGGGGGTCAATGAATGATAGCATAAACATGGACAGTATAATAGGAGGGTCAATGAATGACAACATAAACATGGACAGTGTAATAGGAGGGTCAATGAATGACAACATAAACATGGACACTATAATAGGAGGGTCAATGAAAGACAGCATAAACATGGACAGTATAATAGGAGGGTCAACGAAAGAAAACAAAAACATGGACAGTATAATAGGAGGGTCAATGAATGACAACGTAAACATGGACAGTATAATAGGAGGGTCAATGAATGAAAACATAAACATAGACAGTATAATATGAGGGTCAATGAATGACAACATGAACATGGACAGTATAATAGGGGGGTCAATGAATGACAACATAAACATGGACACTATAATAGGAGGGTCAATGAATTACAACATAAACATGGACAGTATAATAGGAGGGTCAATGAATGAAAACATAAACATGGACAGTATAATAGGAGGGTCAATGAATGACAACATAAACATGGACACTATAATAGGAGGGTCAATGAATGATAGCATAAACATGGACAGTATAATAGGGGGGTCAATGAATGACAACATAAACATGAACAGTATAATAGGATGGTCAATGAATGACAACATAAACATGGACACTATAATAGGAGGGTCAATGAATGACAGCATAAACATGGACAGTATAATAGGAGGGTCAATGAATGAAAACATAAACATGGACAACATAATAGGAGGGTCAATGAATGACAACATAAACATGGACAGTATAATAGGAGGGTCAATGAATGAAAACATAAACATGGACAGTATAGTAGGAGGGTCAATGAATGACAGCATAAACATGGACACTATAATAGGAGGGTCAATGAATGACAGCATAAACATGGACAGTATAATATGAGGGTCAATGAATGACAACATAAACATGGACAGTATAATAGGAGGGTCAATGAATGAAAACATAAACATGGACAGTATAATAGGAGGGTCAATGAATGACAACATAAACATGGACAGTATAATGGGAGGGTCAATGAATGAAAACATAAACATGGACAGTATAATAGGAGGGTCAATGAATGACAACATAAACATGGACACTATAATAGGAGGGTCAATGAATGACAACATGAACATGGACACTATAATAGGGGGGTCAATGAATGACAACATAAACATGAACAGTATAATAGGAGGGTCAATGAATGACAACATAAACATGGACACTATAATAGGAGGGTCAATGAATGACAACATGAACATGGACACTATAATAGGAGGGTTAATGAATGACAACATGAACATGGACAGTATAATAGGAGGGTCAATGAATGAAAACATAAACATGGACAGTATAATAGGCGGGTCAATGAATGACAACATAAACATGGACAGTATAATATGAGGGTCAATGAATGAAAACATAAACATGAACAGTATAATAGGGGGGTCAATGCATGACAACATGAACATGGAGAGTATAATAGAGGGGTCAATGAATGACAACATAAACATGGACAGTATAATAGGAGGGTCAATGAATGACAACATAAACATGGACAGTATAATAGGAGGGTCAATGAATGAAAACATAAACATGGACAGTATAATAGGAGGGTCAATGAATGACAACATAAACATGGACACTATAATTGGGGGGTCAATGAATGATAGCATAAACATGGACAGTATAATAGGAGGGTCAATGAATGACAACATAAACATGGACAGTGTAATAGGAGGGTCAATGAATGACAACATAAACATGGACACTATAATAGGAGGGTCAATGAATGACAGCATAAACATGGACAGTATAATAGGAGGGTCAACGAAAGAAAACAAAAACATGGACAGTATAATAGGAGGGTCAATGAATGACAACGTAAACATGGACAGTATAATAGGAGGGTCAATGAATGAAAACATAAACATAGACAGTATAATATGAGGGTCAATGAATGACAACATGAACATGGACAGTATAATAGGGGGGTCAATGAATGACAACATAAACATGGACACTATAATAGGAGGGTCAATGAATTACAACATAAACATGGACAGTATAATAGGAGGGTCAATGAATGAAAACATAAACATGGACAGTATAATAGGAGGGTCAATGAATGACAACATAAACATGGACACTATAATAGGAGGGTCAATGAATGATAGCATAAACATGGACAGTATAATAGGGGGGTCAATGAATGACAACATAAACATGGACAGTATAATAGGATGGTCAATGAATGACAACATAAACATGGACACTATAATAGGAGGGTCAATGAATGACAGCATAAACATGGACAGTATAATAGGAGGGTCAATGAATGAAAACATAAACATGGACAACATAATAGGAGGGTCAATGAATGACAACATAAACATGGACAGTATAATAGGAGGGTCAATGAATGAAAACATAAACATGGACAGTATAGTAGGAGGGTCAATGAATGACAGCATAAACATGGACACTATAATAGGAGGGTCAATGAATGACAGCATAAACATGGACAGTATAATATGAGGGTCAATGACTGACAACATAAACATGGACAGTATAATAGGAGGGTCAATGAATGAAAACATAAACATGGACAGTATAATAGGATGGTCAATGAATGACAACATAAACATGGACAGTATAATGGGAGGGTCAATGAATGAAAACATAAACATGGACAGTATAATAGGAGGGTCAATGAATGACAACATAAACATGGACACTATAATAGGAGGGTCAATTAATGACAACATGAACATGGACACTATAATAGGGGGGTCAATGAATGACAACATAAACATGGACAGTATAATAGGAGGGTCAATGAATGACAACATAAACATGGACACTATAATAGGAGGGTCAATGAATGACAACATGAACATGGACACTATAATAGGAGGGTTAATGAATGACAACATGAACATGGACAGTATAATAGGAGGGTCAATGAATGAAAACATAAACATGGACAGTATGATAGGCGGGTCAATGAATGACAACATAAACATGGACAGTATAATATGAGGGTCAATGAATGAAAACATAAACATGAACAGTATAATAGGGGGTCAATGCATGACAACATGAACATGGAGAGTATAATAGAGGGGTCAATGAATGACAACATAAACATGGACAGTATAATAGGAGGGTCAATGAATGACAACATAAACATGGACAGTATAATAGGAGGGTCAATGAATGAAAACATAAACATGGACAGTATAATAGGAGGGTCAATGAATGACAACATAAACATGGACACTATAATTGGGGGGTCAATGAATGATAGCATAAACATGGACAGTATAATAGGAGGGTCAATGAATGACAACATAAACATGGACAGTGTAATAGGAGGGTCAATGAATGACAACATAAACATGGACACTATAATAGGAGGGTCAATGAATGACAGCATAAACATGGACAGTATAATAGGAGGGTCAACGAAAGAAAACAAAAACATGGACAGTATAATAGGAGGGTCAATGAATGACAACGTAAACATGGACAGTATAATAGGAGGGTCAATGAATGAAAACATAAACATAGACAGTATAATATGAGGGTCAATGAATGACAACATGAACATGGACAGTATAATAGGGGGGTCAATGAATGACAACATAAACATGGACACTATAATAGGAGGGTCAATGAATTACAACATAAACATGGACAGTATAATAGGAGGGTCAATGAATGAAAACATAAACATGGACAGTATAATAGGAGGGTCAATGAATGACAACATAAACATGGACACTATAATAGGAGGGTCAATGAATGATAGCATAAACATGGACAGTATAATAGGGGGGTCAATGAATGACAACATAAACATGGACAGTATAATAGGATGGTCAATGAATGACAACATAAACATGGACACTATAATAGGAGGAACAATGAATGACAGCATAAACATGGACAGTATAATAGGAGGGTCAATGAATGAAAACATAAACATGGACAACATAATAGGAGGGTCAATGAATGACAACATAAACATGGACAGTATAATAGGAGGGTCAATGAATGAAAACATAAACATGGACAGTATAGTAGGAGGGTCAATGAATGACAGCATAAACATGGACACTATAATAGGAGGGTCAATGAATGACAGCATAAACATGGACAGTATAATATGAGGGTCAATGAATGACAACATAAACATGGACAGTATAATAGGAGGGTCAATGAATGAAAACATAAACATGGACAGTATAATAGGAGGGTCAATGAATGACAACATGAACATGGACAGTATAATAGGGGGGTCAATGAATGACAACATAAACATGGACAGTATAATAGGAGGGTCAATGAATGACAACATAAACATGGACAGTATAGTAGGAGGGTCAATGAATGACAACATAAACATGGACAGTATAATAGGGGGGTTAATGAATGACAACATGAACATGGACAGTATAATAGGAGGGTCAATGAATGAAAACATAAACATGGACAGTATAATAGGCGGGTCAATGAATGACAACATAAACATGGACAGTATAATATGAGGGTCAATGAATGAAAACATAAACATGAACAGTATAATAGGGGGGTCAATGCATGACAACATGAACATGGAGAGTATAATAGAGGGGTCAATGAATGACAACATAAACATGGACAGTATAATAGGAGGGTCAATGAATGACAACATAAACATGGACAGTATAATAGGAGGGTCAATGAATGAAAACATAAACATGGACAGTATAATAGGAGGGTCAATGAATGACAACATAAACATGGACACTATAATTGGGGGGTCAATGAATGATAGCATAAACATGGACAGTATAATAGGAGGGTCAATGAATGACAACATAAACATGGACAGTGTAATAGGAGGGTCAATGAATGACAACATAAACATGGACACTATAATAGGAGGGTCAATGAATGACAGCATAAACATGGACAGTATAATAGGAGGGTCAATGAAAGAAAACAAAAACATGGACAGTATAATAGGAGGGTCAATGAATGACAACGTAAACATGGACAGTATAATAGGAGGGTCAATGAATGAAAACATAAACATAGACAGTATAATATGAGGGTCAATGAATGACAACATGAACATGGACAGTATAATAGGGGGGTCAATGAATGACAACATAAACATGGACACTATAATAGGAGGGTCAATGAATTACAACATAAACATGGACAGTATAATAGGAGGGTCAATGAATGAAAACATAAACATGGACAGTATAATAGGAGGGTCAATGAATGACAACATAAACATGGACACTATAATAGGAGGGTCAATGAATGATAGCATAAACATGGACAGTATAATAGGGGGGTCAATGAATGACAACATAAACATGGACAGTATAATAGGATGGTCAATGAATGACAACATAAACATGGACACTATAATAGGAGGGTCAATGAATGACAGCATAAACATGGACAGTATAATAGGAGGGTCAATGAATGAAAACATAAACATGGACAACATAATAGGAGGGACAATGAATGACAACATAAACATGGACAGTATAATAGGAGGGTCAATGAATGAAAACATAAACATGGACAGTATAGTAGGAGGGTCAATGAATGACAGCATAAACATGGACACTATAATATGAGGGTCAATGAATGACAACATAAACATGGACAGTATAATAGGAGGGTCAATGAATGAAAACATAAACATGGACAGTATAATAGGAGGGTCAATGAATGACAACATGAACATGGACAGTATAATAGGGGGGTCAATGAATGACAACATAAACATGGACAGTATAATAGGAGGGTCAATGAATGACAACATAAACATGGACAGTATAGTAGGAGGGTCAATGAATGACAACATAAACATGGACAGTATAATAGGGGGGTCAATGAATGACAACATAAACATGGACAGTATAATAGGAGGGTCAATGAATGACAACATGAACATGGACTCTATAATAGGAGGGTCAATGAATGACGACATAAACATGGACAGTATAATAGGAGGGTCAATGAATGACAACATAAACATGGACAGTATAATAAGAGGGTCAATGAATAACAACATGAACATGGACAGTATAATAGGAGGGTCAATGAATGACAACATAAACATGGACAGTATAATAGGAGGGTGAATGAATGAAAACATAAACATGGACAGTATAATAGGAGGGTCAATGAATGACAACATAAACATGGACAGTATAATATGAGGGTCAATGAATGAAAACATAAACATGAACAGTATAATAGGGGGGTCAATGCATGACAACATGAACATGGAGAGTATAATAGAGGGGTCAATGAATGACAACATAAACATGGACAGTATAATAGGAGGGTCAATGAATGACAACATAAACATGGACAGTATAATAGGAGGGTCAATGAATGAAAACATAAACATGGACAGTATAATAGGAGGGTCAATGAATGACAACATAAACATGGACACTATAATTGGGGGGTCAATGAATGATAGCATAAACATGGACAGTATAATAGGAGGGTCAATGAATGACAACATAAACATGGACAGTGTAATAGGAGGGTCAATGAATGACAACATAAACATGGACACTATAATAGGAGGGTCAATGAATGACAGCATAAACATGGACAGTATAATAGGAGGGTCAACGAAAGAAAACAAAAACATGGACAGTATAATAGGAGGGTCAATGAATGACAACGTAAACATGGACAGTATAATAGGAGGGTCAATGAATGAAAACATAAACATAGACAGTATAATATGAGGGTCAATGAATGACAACATGAACATGGACAGTATAATAGGGGGGTCAATGAATGACAACATAAACATGGACACTATAATAGGAGGGTCAATGAATTACAACATAAACATGGACAGTATAATAGGAGGGTCAATGAATGAAAACATAAACATGGACAGTATAATAGGAGGGTCAATGAATGACAACATAAACATGGACACTATAATAGGAGGGTCAATGAATGATAGCATAAACATGGACAGTATAATAGGGGGGTCAATGAATGACAACATAAACATGGACAGTATAATAGGATGGTCAATGAATGACAACATAAACATGGACACTATAATAGGAGGGTCAATGAATGACAGCATAAACATGGACAGTATAATAGGAGGGTCAATGAATGAAAACATAAACATGGACAACATAATAGGAGGGTCAATGAATGACAACATAAACATGGACAGTATAATAGGAGGGTCAATGAATGAAAACATAAACATGGACAGTATAGTAGGAGGGTCAATGAATGACAGCATAAACATGGACACTATAATAGGAGGGTCAATGAATGACAGCATAAACATGGACAGTATAATATGAGGGTCAATGAATGACAACATAAACATGGACAGTATAATAGGAGGGTCAATGAATGAAAACATAAACATGGACAGTATAATAGGATGGTCAATGAATGACAACATAAACATGGACAGTATAATGGGAGGGTCAATGAATGAAAACATAAACATGGACAGTATAATAGGAGGGTCAATGAATGACAACATAAACATGGACACTATAATAGGAGGGTCAATTAATGACAACATGAACATGGACACTATAATAGGGGGGTCAATGAATGACAACATAAACATGGACAGTATAATAGGAGGGTCAATGAATGACAACATAAACATGGACACTATAATAGGAGGGTCAATGAATGACAACATGAACATGGACACTATAATAGGAGGGTTAATGAATGACAACATGAACATGGACAGTATAATAGGAGGGTCAATGAATGAAAACATAAACATGGACAGTATAATAGGCGGGTCAATGAATGACAACATAAACATGGACAGTATAATATGAGGGTCAATGAATGAAAACATAAACATGAACAGTATAATAGGGGGTCAATGCATGACAACATGAACATGGAGAGTATAATAGAGGGGTCAATGAATGACAACATAAACATGGACAGTATAATAGGAGGGTCAATGAATGACAACATAAACATGGACAGTATAATAGGAGGGTCAATGAATGAAAACATAAACATGGACAGTATAATAGGAGGGTCAATGAATGACAACATAAACATGGACACTATAATTGGGGGGTCAATGAATGATAGCATAAACATGGACAGTATAATAGGAGGGTCAATGAATGACAACATAAACATGGACAGTGTAATAGGAGGGTCAATGAATGACAACATAAACATGGACACTATAATATGAGGGTCAATGAATGACAGCATAAACATGGACAGTATAATAGGAGGGTCAACGAAAGAAAACAAAAACATGGACAGTATAATAGGAGGGTCAATGAATGACAACGTAAACATGGACAGTATAATAGGAGGGTCAATGAATGAAAACATAAACATAGACAGTATAATATGAGGGTCAATGAATGACAACATGAACATGGACAGTATAATAAGGGGGTCAATGAATGACAACATAAACATGGACACTATAATAGGAGGGTCAATGAATTACAACATAAACATGGACAGTATAATAGGAGGGTCAATGAATGAAAACATAAACATGGACAGTATAATAGGAGGGTCAATGAATGACAACATAAACATGGACACTATAATAGGAGGGTCAATGAATGATAGCATAAACATGGACAGTATAATAGGGGGGTCAATGAATGACAACATAAACATGGACAGTATAATAGGATGGTCAATGAATGACAACATAAACATGGACACTATAATAGGAGGAACAATGAATGACAGCATAAACATGGACAGTATAATAGGAGGGTCAATGAATGAAAACATAAACATGGACAACATAATAGGAGGGTCAATGAATGACAACATAAACATGGACAGTATAATAGGAGGGTCAATGAATGAAAACATTAACATGGACAGTATAGTAGGAGGGTCAATGAATGACAGCATAAACATGGACACTATAATAGGAGGGTCAATGAATGACAGCATAAACATGGACAGTATAATATGAGGGTCAATGAATGACAACATAAACATGGACAGTATAATAGGAGGGTCAATGAATGAAAACATAAACATGGACAGTATAATAGGAGGGTCAATGAATGACAACATGAACATGGACAGTATAATAGGGGGGTCAATGAATGACAACATAAACATGGACAGTATAATAGGAGGGTCAATGAATGACAACATAAACATGGACAGTATAGTAGGAGGGTCAATGAATGACAACATAAACATGGACAGTATAATAGGGGGTTAATGAATGACAACATGAACATGGACAGTATAATAGGAGGGTCAATGAATGAAAACATAAACATGGACAGTATAATAGGCGGGTCAATGAATGACAACATAAACATGGACAGTATAATATGAGGGTCAATGAATGAAAACATAAACATGAACAGTATAATAGGGGGGTCAATGCATGACAACATGAACATGGAGAGTATAATAGAGGGGTCAATGAATGACAACATAAACATGGACAGTATAATAGGAGGGTCAATGAATGACAACATAAACATGGACAGTATAATAGGAGGGTCAATGAATGAAAACATAAACATGGACAGTATAATAGGAGGGTCAATGAATGACAACATAAACATGGACACTATAATTGGGGGGTCAATGAATGATAGCATAAACATGGACAGTATAATAGGAGGGTCAATGAATGACAACATAAACATGGACAGTGTAATAGGAGGGTCAATGAATGACAACATAAACATGGACACTATAATAGGAGGGTCAATGAATGACAGCATAAACATGGACAGTATAATAGGAGGGTCAATGAAAGAAAACAAAAACATGGACAGTATAATAGGAGGGTCAATGAATGACAACGTAAACATGGACAGTATAATAGGAGGGTCAATGAATGAAAACATAAACATAGACAGTATAATATGAGGGTCAATGAATGACAACATGAACATGGACAGTATAATAGGGGGGTCAATGAATGACAACATAAACATGGACACTATAATAGGAGGGTCAATGAATTACAACATAAACATGGACAGTATAATAGGAGGGTCAATGAATGAAAACATAAACATGGACAGTATAATAGGAGGGTCAATGAATGACAACATAAACATGGACACTATAATAGGAGGGTCAATGAATGATAGCATAAACATGGACAGTATAATAGGGGGGTCAATGAATGACAACATAAACATGGACAGTATAATAGGATGGTCAATGAATGACAACATAAACATGGACACTATAATAGGAGGGTCAATGAATGACAGCATAAACATGGACAGTATAATAGGAGGGTCAATGAATGAAAACATAAACATGGACAACATAATAGGAGGGTCAATGAATGACAACATAAACATGGACAGTATAATAGGAGGGTCAATGAATGAAAACATAAACATGGACAGTATAGTAGGAGGGTCAATGAATGACAGCATAAACATGGACACTATAATAGGAGGGTCAATGAATGACAGCATAAACATGGACAGTATAATATGAGGGTCAATGAATGACAACATAAACAT
This sequence comes from Bathymodiolus septemdierum, assembly GCA_963383655.1. Lineage (NCBI taxonomy): Eukaryota > Metazoa > Mollusca > Bivalvia > Mytilida > Modiolidae > Bathymodiolus > Bathymodiolus septemdierum. The sequence continues at coordinate 34,569,889 of OY726529.1, read as the reverse complement.
GGACAGTATAATAGGAGGGTCAATGAATGAAAACATAAACATGGACAGTATAATAGGAGGGTCAATGAATGACAACATGAACATGGACAGTATAATAGGGGGGTCAATGAATGACAACATAAACATGGACAGTATAATAGGAGGGTCAATGAATGACAACATAAACATGGAGAGTATAGTAGGAGGGTCAATGAATGACAACATAAACATGGACAGTATAATAGGGGGGTCAATGAATGACAACATAAACATGGACAGTATAATAGGAGGGTCAATGAATGACGACATAAACATGGACAGTATAATAGGAGGGTCAATGAATGACAACATAAACATGGACAGTATAATAAGAGGGTCAATGAATAACAACATGAACATGGACAGTATAATAGGAGGGTCAATGAATGACAACATAAACATGGACAGTATAATAGGAGGGTGAATGAATGAAAACATAAACATGGACAGTATAATAGGAGGGTCAATGAATGACAACATAAACATGGACACTATAATAGGAGGGGCAATGAATGACAACATGAACATGGACACTATAATAGGGGGTCAATGAATGACAACATAAACACGGACAGTATAATAGGAGGGTCAATGAATGAAAACATAAACATGGACAGTATAATAGGAGGGTCAATGAATGACAACATAAACATGGATACTATAATAGGGAGGTCAATGAATGACAACATAAACATGGACAGTATAATAGGAGGGTCAATGAATGACAACATAAACATGGACACTATAATAGGAGGGTCAATGAATGACAACATGAACATGGACACTATAATAGGGGGGTCAATGAATGACAACATAAACATGGACAGTATAACAGGAGGGTCAATGAATGACAACATAAACATGGACACTATAATAGGAGGGTCAATGAATGACAACATAAACATGGACAGTATAATAGGAGGGTCAATGAAAGACAACATAAACATGGACAGAATAATAGGAGGGTCAATGAATGACAATATAGACATGGACAGTATAATATGAGGGTCAATGAATGACAACATAAACATGGACACTATAATAGGAGGGTCAATGAATGACAACATAAACATGGACAGTATAATAGGAGGGTCAATGAATGACAACATAAACATGGACAGTATAATAGGAGGGTCAATGAATGACAACATAAACATGGACACTATAATAGGAAGGTCAATGAACGACAACATAAACATGGACAGTATAATAAGAGGGTCAATGAATGACAACATAAACATGGACACTATAATAGGAGGGTCAATGAATGACAGCATAAACATGGACAGTATAATAGGGGGTCAATGAATGACAACATAAACATGGACAGTATAATAGGAGGGTCAATGAATGACAACATAAACATGGACATTATAATAGGAGGGTCAATGAATGACAGCATAAACATGGACAGTATAATAGGAGGGTCAATGAATGACAACATAAACATGGACACTATAATAGGAGGGTCAATGAATGACAACATAAACATGGACAGTATAATAGGAGGGTCAATGAAAGACAACATAAACATGGACATTATAATAGGAGGGTCAATGAATGACAACATAAACATGAACACTATAATAGGAGGGTCAATGAATGACAACATAAACACGGACACTATAATAGCATGGGCAATGATTGTTTGTAGTTAACTGACAACTGGCTCGGAAAAGTTGTGATAACCCTTAATGATGGCTATATGTTCTAAATTGTAAATATTACACCTATTCACCAAAATCACGGGAACATATTTAACAGCGGCCGCATTCTTGATCATATTTATCCGTACATTTGTGGGAACATTTTTACAATTAACACTGATACATTTATCAAGGTTTTTCATCTGATGAGTTCTTTATTACAATATGTACTACATGTTCCATTGGTTATATAAATTTTATATTTTACTTGATCGTATTTTGACTTCCACCTACATATGGTTTGACTTGTCTCTACCAATGCAACCAGTGCGCCACACCACTTAAGTTGCTAGTTCGATTTCCACATGTAAGGATATGTCCCTGATGAAACATTTTGAGAAAATGTATATCAGTGACTCGCGGTAGGTCGGTGTTTTCTTCGAGTATCCCCAATTTCCTCCAGGGGCTGTCGCGGTCGTGATCATATAATAGTTTGATTTACAAATACCTGTTCAATCAGTGCATATCACCACTGACGTTGTGAATCGAGTTCCGTGTATGGAGAAGGGCACTCGTTACAACATTATGTAATAAAGTTTGTCAGTGACTTGTGACAGGTCGGTGGTTTTCTCTGGGTACTCTTGTTTCCTCCAACAATAGAACAGACTGCCACGACATAACAGAAATATTGTTGAAAGTGGCGTTAAACACCATAAATCCACGGATTTCCTCATCGTATGGTGGTTGGATTTACAACTACATGTTCCACCAATGCCTAACACCAGTAAAGTGAGTTCGAACTCCGTTCATGGCGAGGTTTACTTTATACAACATTGTGTGAACTGAAATATTGTTAAACACCATAAACCAAGCCAACCTATTTTAAAACAAGATAGCTAATTTGTCTGTTCAATAATCAAAACTATCCCACTTATGTCCGAAATATTCTTTAACTCCCCTGTGCTATCACTTCATTCGTGGATTAATGCGTGGATTATCTCTGTTTTCTGTGGTTTTTTCGTTTCTTTGTATTCTTTCTGAGTTGTGTGCCTAATGTTTCCTGTGTTTTGAGTTCGCCCCTGTTTTAAGTTTGTGTTGCTGGTCTTGTCCTATTACAGGTTTTAATGTTCTTGGTTCCGTGTTATGATATCTGCTACGATTTCCGCATACAAAGATGTTCGGTTCATTATCACCAGTTGTAGTTTCCAATACGATTTGATTATATGTGTAACATGGCGGGTGTCATACTAGAAACAGGAACTTCCTCCTCTGCTGTTTAGGTAGCGTCCGTATTATTCTTTGTTGTATCTGGGTTGTGTTGTGGGTTTTTGTTTCTCCGTGTCCTGTGTCTTGATTGCCCAGTGTTGGCAGTGTCTCTGGATTGTCCATTCTTGATGACCCCTTCGTTGGTTTTAATATTTATTGACAGTTTATATAACAAGGGTGATTATTTTCTGTTATATAGCTGATTTCAACTATTTCCCTCTAAACATTGTTTTCCTAAAGTTGCTGGACACGGTCAGATCAGGTCACAAATTACCATTGCAAAAGGGGATGCAGATGTTTTCAGCTATTTTTCATTGATTTCAGTTATTAGCTAAAAAGTCGAGCTATTGTCGTCACTCCGGCGTCAGCGTCAGCGTCTGAATCAGTTAAGCTTTAGGTTAAGTTTTCTGTCAGAGTCCATTTCTCAAACACTATCAAAGGTATCCATTTGAAACTTGGAGTACTTGTTCACTATCAAAGGAGGAACCAATTACAAGAAGGCAGATGACACTGTGATTTGTATATCCAGAGTTATCTGCCCTTGTTTCGGCATAGTACATAGAAATTTGGGATATTTTTTAATATAATTAAAATTTCGCAATAACTGTCAAAGCTACTAACTTGGAACTCAATACACTTGTAGAAAGTGTTGACCCCGTTCTGTTGACAAAAGAAGACAACTCTATCCAGCATTTTATTTGAGTTATTTCACTTTTTTTAACTTGCATTTTTTTCTAAAAATATAATTTTCTCAATATAAACTATTATAGGCATTAAAATGAAACCCAACATACCTGTTCACTATCAAAAGGGTAACATCCCACTCCCAACATACCACCCCCTCCCACTGACCCCCAAATAGTGTTACTAGAAAAGATTATACTCCCGCTGTCTCCCCCCTCCCCAAAAATATTTTTAATTTTAATTTTTTATTTCATATGCACTAAAATAGTGTTACAAGAAAAGATTATACTCTTCTGATTATATTTACCAATCTTGCAAACATATTTGATTATATGACCATCATAGTTAGAAGTATGTATCACTTTGTAAATTGCTTGCAGTTTAATATCAGATACGAAAAAGTCGAGCGTCCAGCACCCGTGGGCGGTGCTCTTGTTTTTTTAACCATGATGATCCCTGATATGTAAAAGAACAGCTATTTGGTTCGTGTACTGTTATTCTTTCTACATTGCTTTAACGTGTTTATAGATTTGTAAGTTTAGTATTGATTTATAGTGAGTGAGTGATTGTTGTTTAGCGCCAACTCAGCAATTTTTCAGCTATATCATGACGAGAACAAGTTAATTTTCAATGAAATGGTGATGAGGTCGGCTTTGTTCTATACCAACAGGCCGAGTTGGTTGTTTTATACTGCTAGCTCACTGAAACAACAGTACGCGGATAGACATGTCGCTCCACTCGGAGAAATTATTCTGATTCCGAGCCAATCAGTCTTTTCTCTTACTCCTTAATGCTGCATGCTTAGCGGAGAAGGAACATATACGAATTTCATAGTCTTTGGTTTGACCCGACTAGGGCTCGAACCCATTATCTACCACCCTCGAGGCGAGCATGCTAACCATTACGCCACCAATGCGGTAACGTTTTCAAAGATTTGATTTATTTAATATATATATATTAAATAATAAACTTATTTTTTTCCTAAATATATTTACAGGATAAAGATGATGATTATTGCAGGAATTCTTGCCTTGCTGTGCTTTACATATTCGGCAGAAGGTAATGTTTTTTTTCCCTAAAAAATGTTCATTAAGAGTTTCAAGATACCAAAGGAGTATTCATTATCCGTACATCGAAGAAGGGAAGACAGAAAAAGAGGGGAAAAGGGACAAACAACGATCTACAACAAATACACATCAAACGAAAGATCGAGTAACGCGAACCCCACTAAAACAGGGGGTGAACTCCGGAATGGTAAACAGTTCCTGCTCCACTTACAAAGAAATGCTACAAAAATAATTTCTTTCTGCAGATACTAATTATTATTCGTATAATTGACATACTAACTCCGTCTATTATAGATTATTCAAGATTGTTGTAATATCCGTCAAAACTAATATACAGACTCTTAAGCAATAGGGACATTCGTGGTCGTGATCGTATGGTAGTTGGATTTACAACTACATATGCAATCATTGTCTATCACCACAAAATTGTGATTTCGAATCCTGCTCAGGCGAGGTGTAGTCGATACAACATTATGTGATAAATTTGTCAACGCCTTGCAGTAGATCGGTGGTTTCCATCATCAATAAACTGACCGCCGTGATATAACTGAAATATTGTTGAAAGTGGCGTTAAATACCATACCCGTAACCCCTTTGTCAAAAGCATAGCATGTTGTTGTTTTCTTTATTCAAAATATATACAAGGACATTAACAAAATTTCTTTTTATTTTATTAAAGGCGCTGTATCTAGTGACTGCTTGGATTGCATTTGGCAGGTACTAATCGATTAATATTCTATATTTTGCATACTTTACACATACGTGTAACTAATTTGGTTGATTGGTGTTTAACGCCAACCTTATAGTAGTATTTCAGCTAGTTGATGGTGTGAACAAATTTTCTTATAAGACACTTAGAAATAATGACAACAAAGATATCAAATTTAGTGCGCAGGACGCGTTTCTGGAATAACTTTAATCAGTTTGAAAAGTATTTGCAAAGAAAATAAACAAAAGCAAAGTTAGAACAAACAAAGCTGAAATGAAGCAATTTGCATCTCATTCAGAAGAGGATATCACTGCTAAAAGATAAAATATTGTTTACTTTAACACAATCATATCAAACAACGCTGCAGCGAATTTATTGAGATCTAGGAGAAAGACATGGAAAGAAACTTTGAAATGTTTGATGTCGCCAGGCGAGTGGAAACACTCCCCCATTTTTATGTGGATGCACGTACACAAAGTGGAGATCTTTACAAAATCACAACATTAAGAACACAAACGAAGAGATTTGAAGAGATATATAATGATAACCTGAGGATAAATCAAAACTGTACACTAATATCTACATGGACCCGTCTACCCCTACAGGCCTCGCAAATCGTGTTCGAATAAATGTAAAACTATTTTTGTCGAAGAGCTAATAAATATATGGAATCTATTACAAAAGACATGTTTGACATTGGAACATTACGTAATGAAAAATGTGGACAAATTAACAAAAACTCATAGGGAAATGGGCAAAGAAAATGTTTCTGGACACATGCCGGAGGATAGTGAAATGCCTGAATATTGTCCGGTTAAAAATTTTGAGACTTGCCTTTAAAAACTTCACCCTCAGTGCAACAGGCTTTGGCAATTTCCGATGAATGTTGCTTCCAAAGTACAAATTTTGGCAGCAGACACAAATCTTGAAACGTATGAAAGGAAAATTAAAGAAAAGCTTTAATCTTTTACTGATGAAAATTTATCTCCCCAATTTTCTGATATAACCGAAATGAAGATTTGTTCATCATCGATCAATCATGTAGATGAAAACATATTCAGTGAAATGATATTACAAATATAAAAGCAATATCACAATGGTATTATTGCATTCAGAGGGTGTTCCTACGAAACTTTTGTAAGTGAGCCAATGTCTGACAAAATGGAAAACCAAGTAATAAGACATCTTTGTGCATAAAACAATCGTGTTATATGTTAAGATAGAAGTAAAATTAACAAGAAAAGCCATATACATTTTATGTTCAGAACGTCTGTTTTCTATTTATATATGGGTATATAAATCATAATTTCTTTTTAAAAACAAATCAAAATTGTGAAATTTGGAAATAAATCAGATAAAGTGTTGATGTTAAATGACTGGGAGCCGTCGTCATCGTACGGTAGTTGGATTTACAAATACCTATGCAATCAGTGCCTATGACCACTAAAGTTGTGAGTTCGAATCCCGCTCAGGCGAGGTGTACTCAATACAACACATTATGTGATAAACTTTGTCGGTGAATTGCGACAGATCGGTGGTTTTCTCCGGGTATTCCGGTTGCCTCCACCAATAATACTGACCGCCACGATATAACTGAAATATTATTGAAAGTGGCGTTAAGCACCTTAACTCTTACCATTTACACAGTGGATTGAAATATGTTTCAGTGACTAATCGGAATTACACGGGAAACTAGTTTGAACCATAAATATTATTTAGAAACAAATATATGCTGTTAGTTTGTGCACCACTTGCTCAATATTTGAAATGCTCTTCTTTCTAAAAATCTGTTTAGGCTTTTTATCGTTTGTTTGTGTATGTATTGCCGTTCGAGGTCCAGTTATCAAGTGAGGAGGGTTCGAATCCCATTTACCGGTTTATCACCGCCACATTTCCATGCCTTTCCCAACCAAGGACCTGGAATTTCAACGTCATATGTTATTTTTGTTGATATTGGTGGAATTGATGACCACCACTGTTTAAACTTTCTTTTCAGACCTAAATAATAAGAGATCACAATGCACGATATTGTCTTATTCAGATTTTAGTAGTATCAAACTATGTTGGCAATTGTACACATTTTCCCGTCTTTTAACACCTTTCATCTTTCGTGACCTTAGTTCATTAACTAACGTTATATCATAAGACATTGCACAAATCTAGAATGTGTAACCATGCCTTTACAATAACTAGGTGTTCATCCCGATATCTAACATTGATTGAGAGAAACGTTTAAAGATACCAAAGGGGTAATCAGAAACCGTAATTCGGAGGATAGACAATACCGAAAAAGAGAGTCATAGAATTCACGTGTCAAATAATTATCAAATAAAAAGGTTTTATTTGTCAGTTATTTTTTAAAAAATGTCATCGATTTACATGTATAGATTTAATTATTGAACATCACTGACTGTAAAAGTAGAGACATGTGCTTGGGAACAAGAACAACATCTATTTAATAATACGTTTATCAATAGGTTGAATCAAGAAAAGCAAGCCATCTGGGATGTAGTATGGATGTAACTTCAACAGCTTGTGGCCCGTATCAAATACATCACAATTATTACAAAGATTGCACCAAAAATAATCACGGTAGGTTCAAACTAGAATATAGTGTCCGATATGTTATTGTCATGGTATTCGTCTTTTCGTTTAAACATCTAAACAATATCATGTCTTTTTCGAGTTGTCAAGATATAGAACCCATCGGTGGTGTAATGGTTAGCATGGTCGCTTCGAGTGCGATAGATCTTCGATTCGAGGCCCAGTCGATTCAAACCAAGGACAATAAAAACAAAAAGGTATTTGTTGCATTAAGGAGAAAGAGCAATCAGGATAATGTGTGCGAGTGAAGCAACATGTATACTCGTGGACTGTTGTTTCAGTGAGTTAACACTATAAAAATCCAACTAAGGTTGTTGATCTAGTACAAAGTGGACATCATATATAATCGTCGAATGTAGCTAGTTTTCTACATGATGTAGCTGAAAGTCGCCCATTTGGTGTTGAACAACAATCACTCACTCACATAAAATATCAGCTCGTATTTTCGAATTCTAACCAATTCAATAATAATATAATTATTTATTCCAAGTACATAATTATCTTCTAATATACTTTGTTTTCCTTTTCAGCGAGTGTAACAAAGTGGCAAAAATGCACACGGGAGGCCGACTGTGCTCGAACATGCGTTCAAAACTATTTGAATCTTTACGGAGGAAGGAAATGTCCAGACGATTGTGAAGGCTACGCTAAAATGCACAACGGTGGACCTAAAGGATGTCGTAATTCTAATACAGACGCTTACTGGAAGAAAATTAAACGTGCTGGCTGTTCTAGTGACAGTTAAAAATGAAGCCATTTCGTGATATTTCACAATAAAAAAAGAAGAAATGTATTATCTTGATTTCTACAGTAACAATATTTTAAATAGATAGACATTCAGCAAACTCAATTTAAATTGTGTAAATTTACAATATACGTACATTGTCGGAAAATATAAAAAAAATTGTACGAGCTTTAGAAACGGATAGAAAAGTGAGTCAGTGGTTTCGTAGCAAGTGCAAATTAATTTGATATTTACCGACAATGTACATATTTTGTGTTCATCCCGCAATGTCCAAAAGTCCAAAACAACTGCCAAATTGTCTGAAATGACTGGAACAAGCGTCTTTATAATCGTTTTCAATTGTCGTCTGTGAAGCGTTTATACTGTTACCGTTTCATAGCGAGTTATACTCGATACAACATCATGTGATAAAGTTTGTCAGTGTCTTGCGACAAATCTGTGGTTTTCTTCTGGGTACTCAGGTTTCCGCCACCAATAAAAATGACCGCTATGATATGACTAAAATATGCTTGAAAGCGCCGAAATAAAGCACCCATATAATATTTTATAATTATTTGACACGTGAATTCTAGGACTCTCTTTTTGGTATTTTCTGTCCTTCTTTGAATTACGGTTTCTGATTACCCCTTTGGTATCTTTAAACGTTTCTCTCAATCAATGTTAGATATCGGAATGAACACCTAGTTATTGTATTAGCATGATTACACATTCTAGATTTGTGCAATGTCTTATGATATAACGTTAGTTAATGAACAAAGGTCACGACAGATGAAAGGAGTTAAAAGACGGGAAAATTTGTACAATTTCCAACATAGTTTGATATTACTAAAATCTGAATAAGACACTATCGTGCATTGTGATCTTTTATTATTTATGTCTGAAAAGAAAGTTTAAACAGTGGTGGTCATCAATTCCACCACTATCAATAAAAAGAACATATGACGTTGAAATTCCAGATCCTAGATTGGGAGATGCATGAAAATGTGGCGATGATAAACCGGTAGATGGGATCCTAACCCTCCCCACTTGATAACTGGATCTCCAACGGAAATGCATACACAAACAAACGATAAAAAGCATGAACAAATTTTTAAAAAGAACATTTCAAATATTGAACAAGTGATGCACAAACTAACAGCATATATTTGTTTCTAAATAATATTTATGGTTCACACTAGTTTCCCGTGTAATTTCAATTAGTCACTGAAACATATTTTAATCCACTGTGTAAATGGTAAGAGTTATGGTGTTTAACGCCTCTTTAAACAATATTTCAGTTATATCGTGGCGGTCAGTATTATTGGTGGAGGCAACCGGAATACCCGGAGAAAACCACCGATCTGTCGCAATTCACCGACAAAGTTTATCACATAATGTGTTGTATCGAGTACACCTCGTCTGAGCGGGATTCGAACTCACAACTTTAGTGGTGATAGGCACTGATTGCATAGGTATTTGTAAATCCAACTACCGTACGATCACGAATGCTCCCAGTCATTTAACATCAACACTTTATCTATAGGTAGTTGTAAATTCAACTACCATACGATCACGACCACGAATGCCCCTATTGCTTAAGAGTCTGTATATTAGTTTTGACGGATATTACAACAATCTTGAATATAATCTATAATAGACGGAGTTAGTATGTCAATTATACGAATAATAATTAGTATCTGCAGAGAGAAATTATTTTTTCTGAGCATTTCTTTGTAAGTGGAGCATGAACTGTTTACAATTCCGGAGTTTACCCCCTGTTTTTGGTGGAGTTCGCGTTACTTGGTCTTTAGTTTTATGTGTATTTTTTGTAGGTCGTTGTTTGTCCCTTTTACCCCCTTGTTCTGTCTGCCCTTCTTCGATGTACGGATAATGAATACTCCTTTGGTATCTTGAAACTCTTAATGAACATTTTGTTTTAGAAAAAAAAACCCATTACCTTCTGCCGAATATGTAAAGCACAGCAAGGCAAGAATTCCTGCAATAATCATCAACTTTATCCGGTAAATATATTTAGGAAAAGAATAAGTTTATTATTTAATATATATATTAAATAAATCAATACTTAACCTATAAATCTATGAAAACGTTACCGCATCGGTGGCGTAATGGTTAGCGTGCTCGCTTCGAGTGTGGTAGATTGTGGATTCGAGCCCCGGTCGGATCAAACCAAAGACTATGCAATTGGTATTTGTTGCTTCTCCGCTAAGCACGCAGCAGTAAGGAGTAAGAGCAAAGATTGACTCGGAATCTGAATAATGTGTTCGAGTGAAACGACACGTCTATTCGCGTACTGTTGTTTCAGTGAGCTAGCAGTACAAAAAGCGAACTCACGCACTCGGCCTGTTGGCATAGAACAAATGCGACCTCATCACCATCTCATTGAAAATTAACTTGTTCTCGCCATGATGCATGTCAGCGATGATTATTGTTACAAAATAACTGAAATCAATGAAAAATAGCTGAAAACATCTGCATCCCCTTTTACAATGGTAATTTTTGACCTGATCAGACCGTATCCAGCAACTTTAGGAAAACAAGGTTTAGAGGAAAATAGCTGAAATCAGTTAAATAACAGACAATAATCACCCTTGTTATATAAACTGTCAATAAATGTTAAAAGCAACGAAGGGGTCATCGAGAATGGACAATCCAGAGACACTGCCAACACTGGGCAATCAAGACACAGGACACGGAGAAACAAAAACCCACAACACAACACAGATAAAAAAAGAACAATACGGACGCTACCAAAACAGCAGAGGAGGAAGTTCCTGTTTCTAGTATGACACCCGCCATGTTACACATATAAACAAATCGTATTGGACACTACTATACCTACTACTACTATATAAATACAAACAACATAAATAGCACACGAGCCCACCTACAAACAACTGGTGATAATGAACCGAACAACACACGAGCCCACCTACAAACAACTGGTGATAATGAACCGAACAACACACGAGCCCACCTACAAACAACTGGTGATAATGAACCGAACAACACACGAGCCCACCTACAAACAACTGGTGATAATGAACCGAATAACACACGAGCCCACCTACAAACAACTGGTGATAATGAACCGAACAACACACGAGCCCACCTACAAACAACTGGTGATAATGAACCGAACATCTTTTTATGCGGTAATCGTAGCAGATATCATAACACGGAACCAAGAACATTAAAACATGTAATAGGACAAGACGAGCACCACAAACTTAAAACAGGGGCGAACTCAAAACACAGGCAACATTAAGCACACAACTCAGAAAGAATACAAAGAAACGAAACCCCACCCCAAAAAAAAACCCCACACACATCACAGAAAACTAAAGAGATAATCAAGGCATTAATCCACAAATGAAGTGATAGCACAGGGGAGTTAAAGAATATTTCAGACATAAGTGGGATAGTTTTGATAGTTGTAAATCCAACCACGACCACGACGGCCCTGTTTCAAAAATATAGATATATAGAATAGTGTGCCCATTTTGAGCAGCTGTCGTTTATATTCAGGTTAAAATTATATCCACTATTCATTAATGGGAAAAATGAAGCAGCCCTTTATAGACAGTGATTTGTTACATAGATGTGCCCTTTAAGGTAGGCTTGTCCTTTCAAATATAGAATCTTGTGAAAAAAATGATACGAATATGAAATATGAATGACTACATGCAACATAAAACGTACATGATATGTACAAAAAATATTTGTTTACTGTAATAATTATCTATTCGTATGATTCACTAGTGGAAACAAATCAATATATCCCATAGATCATTACCAGTGGCACATACATCGATACATTTGGTCTAATCACCATTCAAATCAATTGGGTCCATACCTCTGTTGGTGGATTATTAATCTTCGATGATTTCATCACTCCAGTATTCGGTGCTTCGGCACTTACATGATTTATTAGAAATATTTATTATTGATACTTACAGTTCCTAAATAAAGTATTGTCTTGACACCGGTGTTCGCGCATCCGGTGATTTCGCGCATACGTATTTTACATGTCAAATGCAAAAATCAAGATAATACTTGAAAGTATTTGAGAATGATTTAAATTAATTCAATAAAATTTTGGTAAGCTGTGAAATTAGGTGCGCGATAACACCGACGGCTCTGTAATTATTATTAAATCTAAAATTCTCATCCCTCAATGGTCTCGAACATAGGTAACCATAGCCAATCTTGGTTTTCCTGTTTAGGATCCTTCGGTTCGCTTGCTTCTAAAGACATTGAAATGATTTGACTTTCCAGTATTTTAACTTTGAACGTACTCGATGAAGGTTTTTCCAGAAACGCGGCATGTGCATTAAATTAGATACCTATGGTTTTATTCAAATATACAAACTATATATCTTACCTACAGTATTAATAGAGGATACCATTGTCCACAACAAGCAGTATATAATTACAAATTTCATCATTTCGTTTTATGACGTGCAATAAAATTTCCTCGACATTAAAAGACAAGCTGAAATATTCTCATTGTTTACACATGTGATACACTTCCGCATATTTGATAAGATTTCACAGCCCTAATTCTTATTTCTGTATTCTATGTTCTAATTAATCCCCTGAGAGACGATTATGATATTGATAAAGACATCGTCTCTCAGGGGATTACCTATGTTCGAGACCATTGAGGGATGAGAATTTTAGATTTAATAATAATTACAGAGCCGTCGATGTTATCGCGCACCTAATTTCACAGCTTACCAAAATTTTATTGAATTAATTTAAATCATTCTCAAATACTTTCGAGTATTATCTTGATTTTTGCATTTGACATGTAAAATACGTATGCGCGAAATCACCGGATGCGCGAACACCGGTGTCAAGACAATACTTTATTTAGGAACTGTAAGTATCAATAATAAATATTTCTAATAAACCATGTAAGTGCCGAAGCACCGAATACTGGAGTGATGAAATCATCGAAGAATAATAATCCACCAATAGAGGTATGGACCCAATTGATTTGAATGGTGATTAGACCACATGTATCGATGTATGTGCCACTGGTAATGATCTATGGGATATATTGATTTGTTTCCACTAGTGAATCATACGAATAGATAATTATTACAGTAAACAAATATTTTTTGTACATATCATGTACGTTTTATGTTGCATGTAGTCATTCATATTTCATATTCGTATCATTTTTTTCACAAGATTCTATATTTGAAAGGACAAGCCTACCTTAAAGGGCACATCTATGTAACAAATCACTGTCTATAAAGGGCTGCTTCATTTTTCCCATTAATGAATAGTGGATATAATTTTAACCTGAATATAAACGACAGCTGCTCAAAATGGGCACACTATTCTATATATCTATATTTTTGAAACAGGGCCGTCGTGGTCGTGGTTGGATTTACAACTATCAAAACTATCCCACTTATGTCTGGAATATTCTTTAACTCCCCTGTGCTATCACTTCATTTGTGGATTAATGCCTTGATTATCTCTTTAGTTTTCTGTGATGTGTGTGGGTTTTTTTGGGGGGGTGGGGTTTCGTTTCTTTGTATTCTTTCTGAGTTGTGTGCTTAATGTTGCCTGTGTTTTGAGTTCGCCCCTGTTTTAAGTTTGTGGTGCTCGTCTTGTCCTATTACATGTTTTAATGTTCTTGGTTCCGTGTTATGATATCTGCTACGATTACCGCATAAAAAGATGTTCGGTTCATTATCACCAGTTGTTTGTAGGTGGGCTCGTGTGTTGTTCGGTTCATTATCACCAGTTGTTTGTAGGTGGGCTCGTGGGTTGTTCGGTTCATTATCACCAGTTGTTTGTAGGTGGGTTCGTGTGTTGTTCGGTTCATTATCACCAGTTGTTTGTAGGTGGGCTCGTGTGTTGTTCGGTTCATTATCACCAGTTGTTTGTAGGTGGGCTCGTGTGTTATTTATGTTGTTTGTATTTATATAGTAGTAGTAGGTATAGTAGTGTCCAATACGATTTGTTTATATGTGTAACATGGCGGGTGTCATACTAGAAACAGGAACTTCCTCCTCTGCTGTTTTGGTAGCGTCCGTATTGCTCTTTTTTTATCTGTGTTGTGTTGTGGGTTTTTGTTTCTCCGTGTCCTGTGTCTTGATTGCCCAGTGTTGGCAGTGTCTCTGGATTGTCCATTCTCGATGACCCCTTCGTTGCTTTTAACATTTATTGACAGTTTATATAACAAGGGTGATTATTGTCTGTTATTTAACTGATTTCAGCTATTTTCCTCTAAACCTTGTTTTCCTAAAGTTGCTGGATACGGTCTGATCAGGTCAAAAATTACCATTGTAAAAGGGGATGCAGATATTTTCAGCTATTTTTCATTGATTTCAGTTAATTTGTAACCATAATCATCGCTGACATGCATCATGGCGAGAACAAGTTAATTTTCAATGAGATGGTGATGAGGTCGCATTTGTTCTATGCCAACAGGCCGAGTGCGTGAGCTCGCTTTTTGTACTGCTAGCTCACTGAAACAACAGTATGCGAATAGACGTGTCGTTTCACTCGAACACATTATTCTGATTCCGAGAAAATCTTTGCTCTTACTCCTTACTGCTACGTGCTTAGCGGAGAAGCAACAAATACCAATTGCATAGTCTTTGGTTTGATCCGACCGGGGCTCGAATCCACAATCTACCACACTCGAAGCGAGCACGCTAACCATTACGCCACCGATGCGGTAACGTTTTCATAGATTTATAGGTTAAGTATTGATTTATTTAATATATATATTAAATAATAAACTTATTCTTTTCCTAAATATATTTACCGGATAAAGATGATGATTATTGCAGGAATTCTTGCCTTGCTGTGCTTTACATATTCGGCAGAAGGTAATGGTTTTTTTTTCTAAAACAAAATGTTCATTAAGAGTTTCAAGATACCAAAGGAGTATTCATTATCCGTACATCGAAGAAGGGCAGACAGAAAAAGGGGGTAAAAGGGACAAACAACGACCTACAAAAAATACACATAAAACTAAAGACCAAGTAACGCGAACTCCACCAAAAACAGGGGGTAAACTCCGGAATTGTAAACAGTTCATGCTCCACTTACAAAGAAATGCTCAGAAAAAATAATTTCTCTCTGCAGATACTAATTATTATTCGTATAATTGACATACTAACTCCGTCTATTATAGATTATTCAAGATTGTTGTAATATCCATCAAAACTAATATACAGACTCTTAAGCAATAGGGGCATTCGTGGTCGTGATCGTCTGGTAGTTGGATTTACAACTACCTATATATAAAGTGTTGATGTTAAATGACTGGGAGCATTCGTGATCGTACGGTAGTTGGATTTACAAATACCTATGCAATCAGTGCCTATCACCACTAAAGTTGTGAGTTCGAATCCCGCTCAGGCGAGGTGTACTCGATACAACACATTATGTGATAAACTTTGTCGGTGAATTGCGACAGATCGGTGGTTTTCTCCGGGTATTCCGGTTGCCTCCACCAATAATACTGACCGCCACGATATAACTGAAATATTGTTTATAGAGGCGTTAAGCACCATAACTCTTACCATTTACACAGTGGATTAAAATATGTTTCAGTGACTAATTGAAATTACACGGGAAACTAGTTTGAACCATAAATATTATTTAGAAACAAATATATGCTGTTAGTTTGTGCATCACTTGCTCAATATTTGAAATGTTCTTTTTAAAAATCTGTTCATGCTTTTTATCGTTTGTTTGTGTATGCATTTCAGTTGGAGATCCAGTTATCAAGTGGGGAGGGTTAGGATCCCATCTACCGGTTTATCATCGCCACATTTTCATGCATCTCCCAACCTAGGATCTGGAATTTCAACGTCATATGTTCTTTTTATTGATAGTGGTCGAATTGATGACCACCACTGTTTAAACTTTCTTTTCAGACATAAATAATAAAAGATCACAATGCACGATAGTGTCTTATTCAGATTTTAGTAATATCAAACTATGTTGGAAATTGTACAAATTTTCCCGTCTTTTAACTCCTTTCATCCGTCGTGACCTTTGTTCATTAACTAACGTTATATCATAAGACATTGCACAAATCTAGAATGTGTAATCATGCTAATACAATAACTAGGTGTTCATTCCGATATCTAACATTGATTGAGAGAAACGTTTAAAGATACCAAAGGGGTAATCAGAAACCGTAATTCAAAGAAGGACAGACAATACCAAAAAGAGAGTCCTAGAATTCACGTGTCAAATAATTATAAAATATTATATGGGTGCTTTATTTCGGCGCTTTCAAGCATATTTTAGTCATATCATAGCGGTCATTTTTATTGGTGGCGGAAACCTGAGTACCCAGAAGAAAACCACAGATTTGTCGCAAGACACTGACAAACTTTATCACATGATGTTGTATCGAGTACAACTCGCCATGAAACGGTAACAGTATAAACGCTTCACAGACGACAATTGAAAACGATTATAAAGACGCTTGTTCCAGTCATTTCAGACAATTTGGCAGTTGTTTTGGACTTTTGGACATTGCGGGATGAACACAAAATATGTACATTGTCGGTAAATATCAAATTAATTTGCACTTGCTACGAAACCACTGACTCACTTTTCTATCCGTTTCTAAAGCTCGTACAATTTTTTTTATATTTTCCGACAATGTACGTATATTGTAAATTTACACAATTTAAATTGAGTTTGCTGAATGTCTATCTATTTAAAATATTGTTACTGTAGAAATCAAGATAATATAATTTCTTCTTTTTTTATTGTGAAATATCACGAAATGGCTTCATTTTTAACTGTCACTAGAACAGCCAGCAAGTTTAATTTTCTTCCAGTAAACGTCTGTATTAGAATTACGACATCCTTTAGGTCCACCGTTGTGCATTCTAGCGTAGCCTTCACAATCGTCTGGACATTTCCTTCCTCCGTAATGATTCAAATAGTTTTGAACGCATGTTCGAGAACAGTCGGCCTCCCGTGTGCATTTTTGCCACTTTGTTACACTCGCTGAAAAGGAAAACAAAGTATATTAGAAGATAATTATGTACTTGGAATAAATAATTATATTATTATTGAATTGGTTAGAATTCGAAAATACGAGCTGATATTTTATGTGAGTGAGTGATTGTTGTTCAACACCAAATGGGCGACTTTTCAGCTACATCATGTAGAAAATTAGCTACATTCGACGATTATATATGATGTCCACTTTGTACTAGATCAACAACCTTAGTTGGATTTTTATAGTGTTAACTCACTGAAACAACAGTCCACGAGTAGACATGTTGCTTCACTCGCACACATTATCCTGATTGCTCTTTCTCCTTAATGCAACAAATACCTTTTTGTTTTTATTGTCCTTGGTTTGAATCGACTGGGCCTCGAATCGAAGATCTATCGCACTCGAAGCGACCATGCTAACCATTACACCACCGATGGGTTCTATATCTTGACAACTCGAAAAAGACATGATATTGTTTAGATGTTTAAACGAAAAGACGAATACCATGACAATAACATATCGGACACTATATTCTAGTTTGAACCTACCGTGATTATTTTTGGTGCAATCTTTGTAATAATTGTGATGTATTTGATACGGGCCACAAGCTGTTGAAGCTACATCCATACTACATCCCATATGGCTTGCTTTTCTTGATTCAACCTATTGATAAACGTATTATTAAATAGATGTTGTTCTTGTTCCCAAGCACATGTCTCTACTTTCACAGTCAGTGATGTTCAATAATTAAATCTATACATGTAAATCGATGACATTTTTTAAAAAATAACTGACAAATAAAACCTTTTTATTTGATAATTATTTGACACGTGAATTCTATGACTCTCTTTTTCGGTATTGTCTATCCTCCGAATTACGGTTTCTGATTACCCCTTTGGTATCTTTAAACGTTTCTCTCAATCAATGTTAGATATCGGGATGAACACCTAGTTATTGTAAAGGCATGGTTACACATTCTAGATTTGTGCAATGTCTTTTGATATAACGTTAGTTAATGAACTAAGGTCACGAAAGATGAAAGGTGTTAAAAGACGGGAAAATGTGCACAATTGCCAACATAGTTTGATACTACTAAAATCTGAATAAGACAATATCGTGCATTGTGATCTCTTATTATTTATGTCTGAAAAGAAAGTTTAAACAGTGGTGGTCATCAATTCCACCAATATCAACAAAAATAACATATGACGTTGAAATTCCAGGTCCTTGGTTGGGAGAGGCATGGAAATGTGGCGGTGATAAACCGGTAAATGGGATTCGAACCCTCCTCACTTGATAACTGGACCTCGAACGGCAATTCATACACAAACAAACGATAAAAAGCCTAAACAGATTTTTAGAAAGAAGAGCATTTCAAATATTGAGCAAGTGATGCACAAACTAACAGCATATATTTGTTTCTAAATAATATTTATGGTTCAAACTAGTTTCCCGTGTAATTCTGATTAGTCACTGAAACATATTTCAATCCACTGTGTAAATGGTAAGAGTTAAGGTGCTTAACGCCACTTTCAATAATATTTCAGTTATATCGTGGCGGTCAGTATTATTGGTGGAGGCAACCGGAATACCCGGAGAAAACCACCGATCTGTCGCAATTCACCGACAAAGTTTATCACATAATGTGTTGTATTGAGTACACCTCGCCTGAGCGGGATTCGAACTCACAACTTTAGTGGTCATAGGCACTGATTGCATAGGTATTTGTAAATCCAACTACCGTACGATGACGACGGCTCCCAGTCATTTAACATCAACACTTTATCTGATTTATTTCCAAATTTCCCAATTTTGATTTGTTTTTAAAAAGAAATTATGATTTATATACCCATATATAAATAGAAAACAGACGTTCTGAACATAAAATGTATATGGCTTTTCTTGTTAATTTTACTTCTATCTTAACATATAACACGATTGTTTTATGCACAAAGATGTCTTATTACTTGGTTTTCCATTTTGTCAGACATTGGCTCACTTACAAAAGTTTCGTAGGAACACCTTCTGAATGCAATAATACCATTGTGATATTGCTTTTATATTTGTAATATCATTTCACTGAATATGTTTTCATCTACATGATTGATCGATGATGAACAAATCTTCATTTCGGTTATATCAGAAAATTGGGGAGATAAATTTTCATCAGTAAAAGATTAAAGCTTTTCTTTAATTTTCCTTTCATACGTTTCAAGTTTTACTACATGGATAAATCGCTTTAAAGCATAGAATATTATGTAATTTACTTTAAACTTGACAAAATAGTTCTATAATATAGTTTATTCAGCTATCAGATAACCATATGGTACATAATGTGACAATCCTGGCTTAGAATATATATTCCCTGAGGCTGAGGCAACTGACGAGGCAGATTTGTGTCTGCTGCCAAAATTTGTACTTTGGAACCAACATACATCGGAAATTGCCAAAGCCTGTTGCACTGAGGGTGAAGTTTTTAAAGGCAAGTCTCAAAATATTTAACCAGACAATATTCAGGCATTTCACTATCCTCCGGCATGTGTCCAGAAACATTTTCTTTGCCCATTTCCCTATGAGTTTTTGTTAATTTGTCCACATTTTTCATTACGTAATGTTCCAATATCAAACATGTCTTTTGTAATAGATTCCATATATTTATTAGCTCTTCGACAAAAATAGTTTTACATTTATTCGAACACGATTTGCGAGGCCTCTAGGGGTAGACGGGTCCATGTAGATATTAGTGTACAGTTTTGATTTATCCTCAGGTTATCATTATATATCTCTTCAAATCTCTTCGTTTGTGTTCTTAATGTTGTGATTTTGTAAAGATCTCCACTTTGTGTACGTGCATCCACATAAAAATGGGGGAGTGTTTCCACTCGCCTGTCGACATCAAACATTTCAAAGTTTCTTTCCATGTCTTTCTCCTAGATCTCAATAAATTCGCTGCAGCGTTGTTTGATATGATTGTGTTAAAGTAAACAATATTTTATCTTTCAGCAGTGATATCCTCTTCTGAATGAGATGCAAATTGCTTCATTTCAGCTTTGTTTGTTCTAACTTTGCTTTTATTTATTTTCTTTGCAAATACTTTTCAAACTGATTAAAGTTATTCCAGAAACGCGTCCTGCGCACTAAATTTGATATCTTTGTTGTCATTATTTCTCAGTGTCTTATAAGAAAATTTGTTCACACCATCAACTAGCTGAAATACTACTATAAGGTTGGCGTTAAACACCAATCAACCAAATTAGTTACACGTATGTGTAAAGTATGCAAAATATAGAATATTAATCGATTAGTACCTGCCAAATGCATTCCAAGCAGTCCTTAGATACAGCGTCTTTAATAAAATAAAAAGAAATTTTGATAATGGCCTTGTATATATTTTGAATAAAGAAAACAACAACATGCTATGCTCTTGACAAAGGGATTACGGGTATGGTATTTAACGCCACTTTCAACAATATTTCAGTTATATCACGGCGGTCAGTTTATTGATGATGGAAACCACCGATCTATTGCAAGGCGCTGATAAATGTTATCACATAATGTTGTATCAAGTAAACCTCGCCTGAGCAGGATTCGAAATCACAATTTTGTGATGATAGACAATGATTGCATATGTAGTTGTAAATCCAACTACCATACGATCATGACCACGAATGTCCCTATTGCTTAAGAGTCTGTATATTAGTTTTGACGGATATTACAACAATCTTGAATAATCTATAATAGACGGAGTCAGTATGTCAATTATACGAATAATAATTAGTATCTGCAGAAAGACATTATTTTTGTAGCATTTCTTTGTAAGTGGAGCAGGAACTGTTTACCATTCCGGAGTTCACCCCCTGTTTTAGTGGGGTTCGTGTTACTCGATCTTTCGTTTTATGTGTATTTTGTGTAGATCGTTGTTTGTCCCTTTTCCCCTCTTTTTCTGTCTGCCCTTCTTCGATGTACGGATAATGAATACTCCTTTGGTATCTTGAAACTCTTAATGAACATTTTTTAGAGAAAAAAAACATTACCTTCTGCCGAATATGTAAAGCACAGCAAGGCAAGAATTCCTGCAATAATCATCATCTTTATCCTGTAAATATATTTAGGAAAAAAATAAGTTTATTATTTAATATATATATATTAAATAAATCAAATCTATGAAAACGTTACCGCATTGGTGGTGTAATGGTTAGCATGCTCGCCTCGAGTGTGGTAGATAATGGGTTCGAGCCCTAGTCGGGTCAAACCAAAGACTATGAAATTCGTATTTGTTCCTTCTCCGCTAAGCACGCAGCATTAAGGAGTAAGAGCAAAGACTGATTGGCTCGGAATCAGAATAATTTCTCCGAGTGGAGCGACATGTCTATCCGCGTACTGTTGTTTCAGTGAGCTAGCAGTATAAAAAAACCAACTCGGCCTGTTGGTATAGAACAAAGCCGACCTCATCACCATTTCATTGAAAATTAACTTGTTCTCGTCATGATATAGCTGAAAAATTGCTGAGTTGGCGCTAAACAACAATCACTCACTCACTATAAATCAATACTAAACTTACAAATCTATAAACACGTTAAAGCAAAGTAGAAAGAATAACAGTACACGAACCAAACAGCTGTTCTTTTACATATCAGGAATCATAATGGTTAAAAAAAAACAAGAGCACCGCCCACGGGTGCTGGACGCTCGACTTTTTCGTATCTGATATTAAACTGCAAGCAATTTACAAAGTGATACATACTTCTAACTATGATGGTCATATAAGCAAATATGTTTGCAAGATTGGTAAATATAATCAGAGGAGTATAATCTTTTCTTGTAGCACTATTTTAGTGCATATGAAATAAAAATTAAAAATTAAAAATATTTTTGGGGAGGGGGGAGGCAGCGGGGGTATAATCTTTTCTAGTAACACTATTTTAGTGCATATGAAATAAAAATAAAAATTTTAAATAGAAATGATGGGGGTCAGTGGGAGGGGTTTGTATGTTGGGAGTGGGATGTTACCTTTTTAATAGTGAACAGGTATGTTGGGTTTCATTTTAATGCCTATCATAGTTTATATTGAGAAAATTTTATTTTTAGAAAAAAATGCAAGCTAAAAAAAGTGAAATAACTCAAATAAAATGCTTGATAGAGTTGTCTTCTTTTGTCAACAGAACGGGGTCAACACTTTCTACAAGTGTATTGAGTTCCAAGTTAGTAACTTTGATAGTTATTGCGAAATTTTAATTATATTAAAAAAATATCCCAAATTTCTATGTACTATGCCGAAACAAGGGCAGATAACTCTGGATATGCAAATCACAGGGTCATCTGCCTTCTTGTAATTGGTTCCTCCTTTGATAGTGAACAAGTACTCCAAGTTTCAAATGAATACCTTTGATAGTGTTTGAGAAATGGACTCTGACAGAAAACTTAACCTAAAGCTTAACTGATTCAGACGCTAACGCTGACGCCGGAGTGAGACAATAGCTCGACTTTTTAGCTAATAACTGAAATCAATGAAAAATAGCTGAAAACATCTGCATCCCCTTTTGCAATGATAATTTGTGACCTGATCTGACCGTGTCCAGCAACTTTAGGAAAACAATGTTTAGAGGAAAATAGTTGAAATCAGTTATATAACAGAAAATAATCACCCTTGTTATATAAACTGTCAATAAATATTAAAACCAACGAAGGGGTCATCAAGAATGGACAATCCAGAGACACTGCCAACACTGGGCAATCAATACACAGGACACGGAGAAACAAAAACACACAACACAACCCAGATACAACAAAGAATAATACGGACGCTACCTAAGCAGCAGAGGAGGAAGTTCCTGTTTCTAGTATGACACCCACCATGTTACACATATAATCAAATCGTATTGGACACTACAACTGGTGATAATGAACCGAACATCTTTGTATGCGGAAATCTTAGCAGTCATCATAACACCGAGCCAAGAACATTAAAACATGTAATAGAACAAGACCAGCAACACAAACTTAAAACAGGGGCGAACTCAAAACACAGGAAACATTAGGCACACAACTCAGAAAGAATACAAAGAAACGAAAAAACCACAGAAAACAGAGATAATCCACGCATTAATCCACGAATGAAGTGATAGCACAGGGGAGTTAAAGAATATTTCGGACATAAGTGGGATAGTTTTGATTATTGAACAGACAAATTAGCTATCTTGTTTTAAAATAGGTTGGCTTGGTTTATGGTGTTTAACAATATTTCAGTTCACACAATGTTGTATAAAGTACACCTCGCCATGAACGGAGTTCGAACTCACTTTACTGGTGATAGGCATTGGTGGAACATGTAGCTGTAAATCCAACCACCATACGATGACACCACGACGGCCGTGTTTCAAAATATAGATATATAGAATATTGTTTTACGAATTTAAGGTACAAAACTGCACTGTAAATCAAGCTTATTTGTTATATAGGGGCTGCGAAGTTACTTACGGAAAACGTTGAAAACAACCACTGTCATGTCACTATCGGTCGTGCAAATGTTAATGTTACCAATGGAGGAAATCCGTGGGTTTATGGTGTTTAACGCCACTTTCAACAATATTTCTGTTATGTCGTGGCAGTCTGTTCTATTGGTGGAGGAAACAAGAGTACCCAGAGAAAACCATCGACCTGTCACAAGTCACTGACAAACTTTATTACATAATGTTGTAACGAGTGCCCTTCTCCATACACGGAACTCGATTCACAACGTCAGTGGTGATATGCACTGATTGAACAGGTATTTGTAAATCAAACTATTATATGATCACGACTGCGACAGCCCCTGGAGGAAATTGGGGATACTCGAAGAAAACACCGACCTACCGCGAGTCACTGATATACATTTTCTCAAAATGTTTCATCAGGTACATATCCTTACATGTGGAAATCGAACTAGCAACTTAAGTGGTGTGGCGCACTGGTTGCATTGGTAGAGGCAAGTCAAACCATATGTAGGTGGAAGTCAAAATACGATCAAGTAAAATATAAAATTTATATAACCAATGGAACATGTAGTACATATTGTAATAAAGAACTCATCAGATGAAAAACCTTGATAAATGTATCAGTGTTAATTGTAAAAATGTTACCACAAATGTACGGATAAATATGATCAAGAATGCGGCCGCTGTTAAATATGTTCCCGTGATTTTGGTGAATAGGTGTAATATTTACAATTTAGAACATATAGCCATCATTAAGGGCTATCACAACTTTTCCGAGCCAGTTGTCAGTTAACTACAAACAATCATTGACCCTGCTATTATAGTGTCCATGTTTATGTTGTCATTCATTGACCCTCCTATTATAGTGTTCATGTTTATGTTGTCATTCATTGACCCTCCTATTATAGTGTCCATGTTTATGTTGTCTTTCATTGACCCTCCCATTATACTGTCCATGTTTATGTTGTCATTCATTGACCCTCCTATTATAGTGTCCATGTTTATGTTGTCTTTCATTGACCCTCCTATTATAGTGTCCATGCTTATGTTGTCATTCATTGACCCTCCTATTATAGTGTCCATGTTTATGTTGTCATTCATTGACCCTCCTATTATACTCTCCATGTTTATGCTGTCATTCATTGACCCCCCTATTATAATGTCCATGTTTATGTTGTCATTCATTGACCCTCCTATTATACTGTCCATGTTTATGTTGTCGTTCATTGACCTTCCTATTATAGTGTCCATGTTTATGTTGTCATTCATTGACCCTCCTATTATACTGTCCATGTTTATGTTGTCATTCATTGACCCTCCTATTATACTGTCCATGTTTATGTTGTCATTCATTGACCCTCCTATTATAGTGTCCATGTTTATGTTGTCATTCATTGACCCTCCTATTATAGTGTCCATGTTTATGTTGTCATTCATTGACCCTCCTATTATAGTGTCCATGTTTATGTTGTCATTCATTGACCCTCCTATTATAGTGTCCATGTTTATGTTGTCATTCATTGACCCTCCTATTATACTGTCCATGTCTATGTTGTCATTCATTGACCCTCCTATTATTCTGTCCATATTTATGTTGTCTTTCATTGACCCTCCTATTATACTGTCTATGTTTATGTTGTCATTCATTGACCCTCCTATTATAGTGTCCATGTTTATGTTGTCATTCATTGACCCTCCTATTATAGTGTCCATGTTTATGTTTTCATTCATTGACCCTCCTATTATACTGTCCATGTTTATGTTGTCATTCATTGACCCCCCTATTATACTGTCTATGTTCATGTTGTCATTCATTGACCCTCCTATTATACTGTCCATGTTTATGTTTTCATTCATTGACCCTCCTATTATAGTGTCCATGTTTATGTTGTCATTCATTGACCCTCCTATTTTACTGTCCATGTTTATGTTGTCATTCATTGACCCTCCTATTATAGAGTCCATGTTCATGTTGTCATTCATTGACCCTCCTATTATAATGTCCATGTGTATGTTGTCATTCATTGACCCTCCTATTATACTGTCCATGTTTATGTTGTCACTCATTGACCCTCCTATTATACTGTCCATGTTTATGTTGTCATTCATTGACCCTCCTATTATAGTGTCCATGTTCATGTTGTCATTCATTGACCCTCCTATTATACTGTCCATGTTTATGTTGTCATTCATTGACCCTCCTATTATAGTGTCCATGTTTATGTTGTCATTCATTGACCCTCCTATTATACTGTCCATGTTTATGTTGTCATTCATTGACCTTCCTATTATACTGTCCATGTTTATGTTGTCATTCATTGACCCTCCTATTATACTGTCCATGTTTATGTTGTCATTCATTGACCCTCCTATTATAGTGTCCATGTTCATGTTGTCATTCATTGACCCCCCTATTATACTGTCCATGTTTATGCTGTCATTCATTGATCCTCCTATTATACTGTCCATGTTTATGTTGTCGTTCATTGACCTTCCTATTATAGTGTCCATGTTTAGGTTGTCATTCATTGACCCTCCTATTATACTGTCCATGTTTATGTTGTCATTCATTGACCCTCCTATTATACTGTCCATGTTTATGATGTCATTCATTGACCCTCCTATTATAGTGTCCATGTTTATGTTGTCATTCATTGACCCTCCTATTATAGTGTCCATGTTTATGTTGTCATTCATTGACCCTCCTATTATAGTGTCCATGTCTATGTTGTCATTCATTGACCCTCCTATTATTCTGTCCATGTTTATGTTGTCTTTCATTGACCCTCCTATTATACTGTCCATGTGTATGTTGTCATTCATTGACCCTCCTATTATAGTGTCCATGTTTATGTTGTCATTCATTGACCCTCCTATTATACTGTCCATGTTTATGTTGTCATTCATTGACCCTCCTATTATAGTGTCCATGTTTATGTTGTCATTCATTGACCCTCCTATTATACTGTCCATGTTTATGTTGTCATTCATTGACCCTCCTATTATACTGTCCATGTTCATGTTGTCATTCATTGACCCTCCTATTATACTGTCCATGTTTATGTTTTCATTCATTGACCCTCCTATTATAGTGTCCATGTTTATGTTGTCATTCATTGACCCTCCTATTTTACTGTCCATGTTTATGTTGTCATTCATTGACCCTCCTATTATAGAGTCCATGTTCATGTTGTCATTCATTTACCCTCCTATTATAATGTCCATGTGTATGTTGTCATTCATTGACCCTCCTATTATACTGTCCATGTTTATGTTGTCATTAATTGACCCCCCTATTATACTGTCCATGTTCATGTTGTCATTCATTGACCCTCCTATTATACTGTCCATGTTTATGTTTTCATTCATTGACCCTCCTATTATAGTGTCCATGTTTATTTTGTCATTCATTGACCCTCCTATTTTACTGTCCATGTTTATGTTGTCATTCATTGACCCTCCTATTATAGAGTCCATGTTCATGTTGTCATTCATTGACCCTCCTATTATAATGTCCATGTGTATGTTGTCATTCATTGACCCTCCTATTATACTGTCCATGTTTATGTTGTCATTCATTGACCCTCCTATTATAGTGTCCATGTTTATGTTGTCATTCATTGACCCTCCTATTATAGTGTCCATGTTCATGTTGTCATTCATTGACCCTCCTATTATACTGTACATGTTTATGTTGTCATTCATTGACCCTCCTATTATACTGTCCATGTTTATGTTGTCATTCATTGACCATCCTATTATACTGTCCATGTTTATGTTGTCATTCATTGACCTTCCTATTATACTGTCCATGTTTATGTTTTCATTCATTGACCCTCCTATTATACTGTCCATGTTTATGCTGTCATTCATTGACCCTCCTATTATAATGTCCATGTGTATGTTGTCATTCATTGACCCTCCTATTATACTGTCCATGTTTATGTTGTCATTCATTGACCCCCCTATTATACTGTCCATGTTTATGCTGTCATTCATTGACTCTCCTATTATAGTTTCCATGTTTATGTTGTCATTCATTGACCCTCCTATTATACTGTCCATGTTTATGTTTTCATTCATTGACCCTCCCATTATACTGTCCATGTTTATGTTGTCATTCATTGACCCTCCTATTATAGTGTCCATGTTTATGTTGTCTTTCATTGACCCTCCTATTATAGTGTCCATGTTTATGTTGTCATTCATTGACCTTCCTATTATAGTGTCCATGTTCATGTTGTCATTCATTGACCCTCCTATTATAGTGTCCATGTTTATGTTGTCATTCATTGACCCTCCTATTATACTGTCTAAGTTTATGTTGTCATTCATTGACCCTCCTATTAAACTGTCCATGTTTATGCTGTCATTCATTGACCCTCCTACTATAGTGTCCATGTTTATGTTGTCATTCATTGACCCTCCTATTATACTGTCCATGTTTATGTTGTCGTTCATTGACCTTCCTATTATAGTGTCCATGTTTATGTTTTCATTCATTGACCCTCCTATTATACTGTCCATGTTTATGTTGTCATTCATTGAACCTCCTATTATACTGTCCATGTTTATGTTGTCATTCATTGACCCTCCTATTATAGTGTCCATGTTTATGTTGTCATTCATTGACCCTCCTATTATACTGTCCATGTTTATGTTGTCATTCATTGACCCTCCTATTATAGTGTCCATGTTTATGTTGTCATTCATTGACCCTCCTATTATAGTGTCCATGTTTATGTTGTCATTCATTGACCCTCCTATTATACTGTCCATGTCTATGTTGTCATTCATTGACCCTCCTACTATTCTGTCCATGTTTATGTTGTCTTTCATTGACCCTCCTATTATACTGTCCATGTTTATGTTGTCATTCATTGACCCTCCTATTATACTGTCCATGTTTATGTTGTCATTCATTGACCCTCCTATTATAGTGTCCATGTTTATGTTGTCATTCATTGACCCTCCTATTATACTGTCCATGTTTATGTTGTCATTCATTGACCCCCCTATTATACTGTCCATGTTCATGTTGTCATTCATTGACCCTCCTATTATGCTGTCCATGTTTATGTTTTCATTCATTGACCCTCCTATGATAGTGTCCATGTTTATGTTGTCTTTCATTGACCCTCCTATTTTACTGTCCATGTTTATGTTGTCATTCATTGACCCTCCTATTATAGAGTCCATGTTCATGTTGTCATTCATTGACCCTCCTATTATAATGTCCATGTGTATGTTGTCATTCATTGACCCTCCTATTATACTGTCCATGTTTATGTTGTCATTCATTGACCCTCCTATTATACTGTCCATGTTTATGTTGTCATTCATTGACCCCCCTATTATAGTGTCCATGTTCATGTTGTCATTCATAGACCCTCCTATTATACTGTCCATGTTTATGTTGTCATTCATTGACCCTCCTATTATACTGTCCATGTTTATGTTGTCATTCATTGACCTTCCTATTATACTGTCCATGTTTATGTTGTCATTCATTGACCCTCCTATTATACTGTCCATGTTTATGCTGTCATTCATTGACCCTCCTATTATAATGTCCATGTTTATGTTGTCATTCATTGACCCTCCTATTATACTGTCCATGTTTATGTTGTCATTCATTGACCCCCCTATTATACTGTCCATGTTTATGCTGTCATTCATTGACCCTCCTATTATAGTGTCCATGTTTATGTTGTCATTCATTGACCCTCCTATTATACTGTCCATGTTTATGTTTTCATTCATTGACCCTCCTATTATACTGTCCATGTTTATGTTGTCATTCATTGACCCTCCTATTATACTGTCCATGTTTATGTTGTCATTCATTGACCCCCCTATTATACTGTCCATGTTCATGTTGTCATTCATTGACCCTCCTATTATACTGTCCATGTTTATGTTTTCATTCATTGACCCTCCTATTATACTGTCCATGTTTATGTTGTCATTCATTGACCCTCCTATTATACTTTCCATGTTTATGTTTTCTTTCATTGACCCTCCTATTATACTGTCCATGTTTATGTTGTCATTCATTGACCCTCCTATAATAGTGTCCATGTTTATGTTGTCTTTCATTGACCCTCCTATTATAGTGTCCATGTTTATGTTGTCATTCATTGACCCTCCTATTATAGTGTCCATGTTCATGTTGTCATTCATTGACCCTCCTAATATAGTGTCCATGTTTATGTTGTCATTCATTGACCCTCCTATTATACTGTCCATGTTTATGCTGTCATTCATTGACCCGCCTATTATAATGTCCATGTTTATGTTGTCATTCATTGACCTTCCTATTATACTGTCCATGTTTATGTTGTCATTCATTGACCCCCCTATTATACTGTCCATGTTTATGCTGTCATTCATTGATCCTCCTATTATACTGTCCATGTTTATGTTGTCGTTCATTGACCTTCCTATTATAGTGTCCATGTTTAGGTTGTCATTCATTGACCCTCCTATTATACTGTCCATGTTTATGTTGTCATTCATTGACCCTCCTATTATAGTGTCCATGTTTATGTTGTCATTCATTGACCCTCCTATTATAGTGTCCATGTTTATGTTGTCATTCATTGACCCTCCTATTATACTGTCCATGTCTATGTTGTCATTCATTGACCCTCCTATTATTCTGTCCATGTTTATGTTGTCTTTCATTGACCCTCCTATTATACTGTCCATGTTTATGTTGTCATTCATTGACCCTCCTATTATACTGTCCATGTTTATGTTGTCATTCATTGACCCTCCTATTATAGTGTCCATGTTTATGTTGTCATTCATTGACCCTCCTATTATACTGTCCATGTTTATGTTGTCATTCATTGACCCCCCTATTATACTGTCCATGTTCATGTTGTCATTCATTGACCCTCCTATTATGCTGTCCATGTTTATGTTTTCATTCATTGACCCTCCTATGATAGTGTCCATGTTTATGTTGTCTTTCATTGACCCTCCTATTTTACTGTCCATGTTTATGTTGTCATTCATTGACCCTCCTATTATAGAGTCCATGTTCATGTTGTCATTCATTGACCCTCCTATTATAATGTCCATGTGTATGTTGTCATTCATTGACCCTCCTATTATACTGTCCATGTTTATGTTGTCATTCATTGACCCTCCTATTATACTGTCCATGTTTATGTTGTCATTCATTGACCCCCCTATTATAGTGTCCATGTTCATGTTGTCATTCATAGACCCTCCTATTATACTGTCCATGTTTATGTTGTCATTCATTGACCCTCCTATTATACTGTCCATGTTTATGTTGTCATTCATTGACCTTCCTATTATACTGTCCATGTTTATGTTGTCATTCATTGACCCTCCTATTATACTGTCCATGTTTATGCTGTCATTCATTGACCCTCCTATTATAATGTCCATGTTTATGTTGTCATTCATTGACCCTCCTATTATACTGTCCATGTTTATGTTGTCATTCATTGACCCCCCTATTATACTGTCCATGTTTATGCTGTCATTCATTGACCCTCCTATTATAGTGTCCATGTTTATGTTGTCATTCATTGACCCTCCTATTATACTGTCCATGTTTATGTTTTCATTCATTGACCCTCCTATTATACTGTCCATGTTTATGTTGTCATTCATTGACCCTCCTATTATACTGTCCATGTTTATGTTGTCATTCATTGACCCCCCTATTATACTGTCCATGTTCATGTTGTCATTCATTGACCCTCCTATTATACTGTCCATGTTTATGTTTTCATTCATTGACCCTCCTATTATACTGTCCATGTTTATGTTGTCATTCATTGACCCTCCTATTATACTTTCCATGTTTATGTTTTCTTTCATTGACCCTCCTATTATACTGTCCATGTTTATGTTGTCATTCATTGACCCTCCTATAATAGTGTCCATGTTTATGTTGTCTTTCATTGACCCTCCTATTATAGTGTCCATGTTTATGTTGTCATTCATTGACCCTCCTATTATAGTGTCCATGTTCATGTTGTCATTCATTGACCCTCCTAATATAGTGTCCATGTTTATGTTGTCATTCATTGACCCTCCTATTATACTGTCCATGTTTATGCTGTCATTCATTGACCCGCCTATTATAATGTCCATGTTTATGTTGTCATTCATTGACCTTCCTATTATACTGTCCATGTTTATGTTGTCATTCATTGACCCCCCTATTATACTGTCCATGTTTATGCTGTCATTCATTGATCCTCCTATTATACTGTCCATGTTTATGTTGTCGTTCATTGACCTTCCTATTATAGTGTCCATGTTTAGGTTGTCATTCATTGACCCTCCTATTATACTGTCCATGTTTATGTTGTCATTCATTGACCCTCCTATTATAGTGTCCATGTTTATGTTGTCATTCATTGACCCTCCTATTATAGTGTCCATGTTTATGTTGTCATTCATTGACCCTCCTATTATACTGTCCATGTCTATGTTGTCATTCATTGACCCTCCTATTATTCTGTCCATGTTTATGTTGTCTTTCATTGACCCTCCTATTATACTGTCCATGTTTATGTTGTCATTCATTGACCCTCCTATTATACTGTCCATGTTTATGTTGTCATTCATTGACCCTCCTATTATAGTGTCCATGTTTATGTTGTCATTCATTGACCCTCCTATTATACTGTCCATGTTTATGTTGTCATTCATTGACCCCCCTATTATACTGTCCATGTTCATGTTGTCATTCATTGACCCTCCTATTATGCTGTCCATGTTTATGTTTTCATTCATTGACCCTCCTATGATAGTGTCCATGTTTATGTTGTCTTTCATTAACCCTCCTATTTTACTGTCCATGTTTATGTTGTCATTCATTGACCCTCCTATTATAGAGTCCATGTTCATGTTGTCATTCATTGACCCTCCTATTATAATGTCCATGTGTATGTTGTCATTCATTGACCCTCCTATTATACTGTCCATGTTTATGTTGTCATTCATTGACCCTCCTATTATACTGTCCATGTTTATGTTGTCATTCATTGACCCCCCTATTATAGTGTCCATGTTCATGTTGTCATTCATAGACCCTCCTATTATACTGTCCATGTTTATGTTGTCATTCATTGACCCTCCTATTATACTGTCCATGTTTATGTTGTCATTCATTGACCTTCCTATTATACTGTCCATGTTTATGTTGTCATTCATTGACCCTCCTATTATACTGTCCATGTTTATGCTGTCATTCATTGACCCTCCTATTATAATGTCCATGTTTATGTTGTCATTCATTGACCCTCCTATTATACTGTCCATGTTTATGTTGTCATTCATTGACCCCCCTATTATACTGTCCATGTTTATGCTGTCATTCATTGACCCTCCTATTATAGTGTCCATGTTTATGTTGTCATTCATTGACCCTCCTATTATACTGTCCATGTTTATGTTTTCATTCATTGACCCTCCTATTATACTGTCCATGTTTATGTTGTCATTCATTGACCCTCCTATTATACTGTCCATGTTCATGTTGTCATTCATTGACCCCCCTATTATACTGTCCATGTTCATGTTGTCATTCATTGACCCTCCTATTATACTGTCCATGTTTATGTTTTCATTCATTGACCCTCCTATTATACTGTCCATGTTTATGTTGTCATTCATTGACCCTCCTATTATACTGTCCATGTTTATGTTGTCATTCATTGACCCTCCTATAATAGTGTCCATGTTTATGTTGTCTTTCATTGACCCTCCTATTATAGTGTCCATGTTTATGTTGTCATTCATTGACCCTCCTATTATAGTGTCCATGTTCATGTTGTCATTCATTGACCCTCCTAATATAGTGTCCATGTTTATGTTGTCATTCATTGACCCTCCTATTATACTGTCCATGTTTATACTGTCATTCATTGACCCGCCTATTATAATGTCCATGTTTATGTTGTCATTCATTTACCTTCCTATTATACTGTCCATGTTTATGTTGTCATTCATTGACCCCCCTATTATACTGTCCATGTTTATGCTGTCATTCATTGATCCTCCTATTATACTGTCCATGTTTATGTTGTCGTTCATTGACCTTCCTATTATAGTGTCCATGTTTAGGTTGTCATTCATTGACCCTCCTATTATACTGTCCATGTTTATGTTGTCATTCATTGACCCTCCTATTATACTGTCCATGTTTATGATGTCATTCATTGACCCTCATATTATAGTGTCCATGTTTATGTTGTCATTCATTGACCCTCCTATTATAGTGTCCATGTTTATGTTGTCATTCATTGACCCTCCTATTATAGTGTCCATGTCTATGTTGTCATTCATTGACCCTCCTATTATTCTGTCCATGTTTATGTTGTCTTTCATTGACCCTCCTATTATACTGTCCATGTGTATGTTGTCATTCATTGACCCTCCTATTATAGTGTCCATGTTTATGTTGTCATTCATTGACCCTCCTATTATACTGTCCATGTTTATGTTGTCATTCATTGACCCTCCTATTATAGTGTCCATGTTTATGTTGTCATTCATTGACCCTCCTATTATACTGTCCATGTTTATGTTGTCATTCATTGACCCTCCTATTATACTGTCCATGTTCATGTTGTCATTCATTGACCCTCCTATTATACTGTCCATGTTTATGTTTTCATTCATTGACCCTCCTATTATAGTGTCCATGTTTATGTTGTCATTCATTGACCCTCCTATTTTACTGTCCATCTTTATGTTGTCATTCATTGACCCTCCTATTATAGAGTCCATGTTCATGTTGTCATTCATTTACCCTCCTATTATAATGTCCATGTGTATGTTGTCATTCATTGACCCTCCTATTATACTGTCCATGTTTATGTTGTCATTCATTGACCCCCCTATTATACTGTCCATGTTTATGTTGTCATTCATTGACCCTCCTATTATACTGTCCATGTTTATGTTTTCATTCATTGACCCTCCTATTATAGTGTCCATGTTTATTTTGTCATTCATTGACCCTCCTATTTTACTGTCCATGTTTATGTTGTCATTCGTTGACCCTCCTATTATAGAGTCCATGTTCATGTTGTCATTCATTGACCCTCCTATTATAATGTCCATGTGTATGTTGTCATTCATTGACCCTCCTATTATACTGTCCATGTTTATGTTGTCATTCATTGACCCTCCTATTATAGTGTCCATGTTTATGTTGTCATTCATTGACCCTCCTATTATAGTGTCCATGTTCATGTTGTCATTCATTGACCCTCCTATTATACTGTACATGTTTATGTTGTCATTCATTGACCCTCCTATTATACTGTCCATGTTTATGTTGTCATTCATTGACCATCCTATTATACTGTCCATGTTTATGTTGTCATTCATTGACCTTCCTATTATACTGTCCATGTTTATGTTTTCATTCATTGACCCTCCTATTATACTGTCCATGTTTATGCTGTCATTCATTGACCCTCCTATTATAATGTCCATGTGTATGTTGTCATTCATTGACCCTCCTATTATACTGTCCATGTTTATGTTGTCATTCATTGACCCCCCTATTATACTGTCCATGTTTATGCTGTCATTCATTGACTCTCCTATTATAGTTTCCATGTTTATGTTGTCATTCATTGACCCTCCTATTATACTGTCCATGTTTATGTTTTCATTCATTGACCCTCCCATTATACTGTCCATGTTTATGTTGTCATTCATTGACCATCCTATTATAGTGTCCATGTTTATGTTGTCTTTCATTGACCCTCCTATTATAGTGTCCATGTTTATGTTGTCATTCATTGACCTTCCTATTATAGTATCCATGTTCATGTTGTCATTCATTGACCCTCCTATTATAGTGTCCATGTTTATGTTGTCATTCATTGACCCTCCTATTATACTGTCTAAGTTTATGTTGTCATTCATTGACCCCCCTATTATACTGTCCATGTTTATGCTGTCATTCATTGACCCTCCTACTATAGTGTCCATGTTTATGTTGTCATTCATTGACCCTCCTATTATACTGTCCATGTTTATGTTGTCGTTCATTGACCTTCCTATTATAGTGTCCATGTTTATGTTTTCATTCATTGACCCTCCTATTATACTGTCCATGTTTAGGTTGTCATTCATTGAACCTCCTATTATACTGTCCATGTTTATGTTGTCATTCATTGACCCTCCTATTATAGTGTCCATGTTTATGTTGTCATTCATTGACCCTCCTATTATAGTGTCCATGTTTATGTTGTCATTCATTGACCCTCCTATTATAGTGTCCATGTTTATGTTGTCATTCATTGACCCTCCTATTATAGTGTCCATGTTTATGTTGTCATTCATTGACCCTCCTATTATACTGTCCATGTCTATGTTGTCATTCATTGACCCTCCTATTATTCTGTCCATGTTTATGTTGTCTTTCATTGACCCTCCTATTATACTGTCCATGTTTATGTTGTCATTCATTGACCCTCCTATTATACTGTCCATGTTTATGTTGTCATTCATTGACCCTCCTATTATAGTGTCCATGTTTATGTTGTCATTCATTGACCCTCCTATTATACTGTCCATGTTTATGTTGTCATTCATTGACCCCCCTATTATACTGTCCATGTTCATGTTGTCATTCATTGACCCTCCTATTATGCTGTCCATGTTTATGTTTTCATTCATTGACCCTCCTATGATAGTGTCCATGTTTATGTTGTCTTTCATTGACCCTCCTATTTTACTGTCCATGTTTATGTTGTCATTCATTGACCCTCCTATTATAGAGTCCATGTTCATGTTGTCATTCATTGACCCTCCTATTATAATGTCCATGTGTATGTTGTCATTCATTGACCCTCCTATTATACTGTCCATGTTTATGTTGTCATTCATTGACCCTCCTATTATACTGTCCATGTTTATGTTGTCATTCATTGAACCCCCTATTATAGTGTCCATGTTCATGTTGTCATTCATAGACCCTCCTATTATACTGTCCATGTTTATGTTGTCATTCATTGACCCTCCTATTATACTGTCCATGTTTATGTTGTCATTCATTGACCTTCCTATTATACTGTCCATGTTTATGTTGTCATTCATTGACCCTCCTATTATACTGTCCATGTTTATGCTGTCATTCATTGACCCTCCTATTATAATGTCCATGTTTATGTTGTCATTCATTGACCCTCCTATTATACTCTCCATGTTTATGTTGTCATTCATTGACCCCCCTATTATACTGTCCATGTTTATGCTGTCATTCATTGACCCTCCTATTATAGTGTCCATGTTTATGTTGTCATTCATTGACCCTCCTATTATACTGTCCATGTTTATGTTTTCATTCATTGACCCTCCTATTATACTGTCCATGTTTATGTTGTCATTCATTGACCCTCCTATTATACTGTCCATGTTTATGTTGTCATTCATTGACCCCCCTATTATACTGTCCATGTTCATGTTGTCATTCATTGACCCTCCTATTATACTGTCCATGTTTATGTTTTCATTCATTGACCCTCCTATTATACTGTCCATGTTTATGTTGTCATTCATTGACCCTCCTATTATACTGTCCATGTTTATGTTTTCTTTCATTGACCCTCCTATTATACTGTCCATGTTTATGCTGTCATTCATTGACCCTCCTATTATAGTGTCCATGTTTATGTTGTCATTCATTGACCCTCCTATTATACTGTCCATGTTTATGTTGTCATTCATTGACCCCCCTATTATACTGTCCATGTTCATGTTGTCATTCATTGACCCTCCTATTATGCTGTCCATGTTTATGTTTTCATTCATTGACCCTCCTATGATAGTGTCCATGTTTATGTTGTCTTTCATTGACCCTCCTATTTTACTGTCCATGTTTATGTTGTCATTCATTGACCCTCCTATTATAGAGTCCATGTTCATGTTGTCATTCATTGACCCTCCTATTATAATGTCCATGTGTATGTTGTCATTCATTGACCCTCCTATTATACTTTCCATGTTTATGTTGTCATTCATTGACCCTCCTATTATACTGTCCATGTTTATGTTGTCATTCAGTGACCCTCCTATTATAGTGTCCATGTTCATGTTGTCATTCATAGACCCTCCTATTATACTGTCCATGTTTATTTTGTCATTCATTGACCCTCCTATTATACTGTCCATGTTTATGTTGTCATTCATTGACCTTCCTATTATACTGTCCATGTTTATGTTGTCATTCATTGACCCTCCTATTATACTGTCCATATTTATGTTGTCATTCATTGTTCCTCCTATTATACTGTCCATGTTTATGTTTTCATTCATTGACCCTCCTATTATACTGTCCATGTTCATGTTGTCATTCATTGACCCTCCTATTATACTGTCCATGTTTATGTTTTCATTCATTGACCCTCCTATTATACTGTCCATGTTTATGTTGTCATTCATTGACCCTCCTATTATACTGTCCATGTTTATGTTTTCTTTCATTGACCCTCCTATTATACTGTCCATGTTTATGCTGTCATTCATTGACCCTCCTATTATAGTGTCCATGTTTATGTTGTCATTCATTGACCCTCCTATTATACTGTCCATGTTTATGTTGTCATTCATTGACCCCCCTATTATACTGTACATGTTCATGTTGTCATTCATTGACCCTCCTATTATGCTGTCCATGTTTATGTTTTCATTCATTGACCCTCCTATGATAGTGTCCATGTTTATGTTGTCTTTCATTGACCCTCCTATTTTACTGTCCATGTTTATGTTGTCATTCATTGACCCTCCTATTATAGAGTCCATGTTCATGTTGTCATTCATTGACCCTCCTATTATAATGTCCATGTGTATGTTGTCATTCAATGACCCTCCTATTATACTGTCCATGTTTATGTTGTCATTCATTGACCCTCCTATTATACTGTCCATGTTTATGTTGTCATTCATTGACCCTCCTATTATAGTGTCCATGTTTATGTTGTCATTCATTGACCCCCTATTATACTGTCCATGTTTATGCTGTCATTCATTGACCCTCCTATTATACTGTCCATGTTTATGTTTTCATTCATTGACCCTCCTATTATACTGTCCATGTTTATGTTGTCATTCATTGACCCTCCTATTATACTGTCCATGTTTATGTTGTCATTCATTGACCCCCCTATTATACTGTCCATGTTCATCTTGTCATTCATTGACCCTCCTATTATACTGTCCATGTTTATGTTGTCATTCATTGACCCTCCTATTATACTGTCCATGTTTATGTTGTCATTGATTGACCCCCCTATTATATTGTCCATGTTCATGTTGTCATTCATTGACCCTCCTATAATACTGTCCATGTTTATGTTTTCATTCATTGACCCTCCTATTATACTGTCCATGTTTATGTTTTCATTCATTGACCCTCCTATTATACTGTCCATGTTTATGCTGTCATTCATTGACCCTCCTATTATAATGTCCATGTTTATGTTGTCATTCGTTGACCCTCCTATTATACTGTCCATGTTTATGTTGTCATTCATTGACCCCCTATTATACTGTCCATGTTTATGCTGTCATTCATTGACCCTCCTATTATACTGTCCATGTTTATGTTTTCATTCATTGACCCTCCTATTATACTGTCCATGTTTATCTTGTCATTCATTGACCCTCCTATTATACTGTCCATGTTTATGTTGGCATTCATTGACCCCCCTATTATACTGTCCATGTTCATGTTGTCATTCATTGACCCTCCTATTATACTGTCCATGTTTATGTTTTCATTCATTGACCCTCCTATTATACTGTCCATGTTTATGTTTTCATTCATTGACCCTCCTATTATACTGTCCATGTTTATGTTTTCTTTCATTGACCCTCCTATTATACTGTCCATGTTTATGCTGTCATTCATTGACCCTCCTATTATACTGTCCATGTTTATGCTATCATTCATTGACCCCCCTATAATAGTGTCCATGTTTATGTTGTCATTCATTGACCCTCCTATTATACTGTCCATGTTTATGTTGTCATTCATTGACCCCCCTATTATACTGTCCATGTTCATGTTGTCATTCATTGACCCTCCCATTATACTGTCCATGTTTATGTTTTCATTCATTGACCCTCCTATTATACTGTCCATGTTTATGTTGTCATTCATTGATCCTCCTATAATACTGTCCATGTTTATGTTGTCATTCATTGACCCTGCTATTATACTGTCCATGTTTATGTTGTCATTCATTGACCCTCCTATTATACTGTCCATGTTTATGTTGTCGTTCATCGACCCTCCTATTATACTGTCCATGTTTATGTTTTCATTCATTGACCCTCCTATTATACTGTCCATGTTTATGTTGTCATTCATTGACCCACCTATTATACTGTCCGTGTTTATGTTGTCATTCATTGACCCTCCTATTATAGTGTCCATGTTTATGTTGTCATTCATTGACCCCCCTATTATAGTGTCCATGTTCATGTTGTCATTCATTGACCCTCCTATTATAGTGTCCATGTTTATGTTGTCATTCATTGACCCTCCTATTATACTGTCCATGTTTATGTTTTCATTCATTGACCCTCCTATTATACTGTCCATGTTTATGTTGTCATTCATTGACCCTCCTATTATACTGTCCATGTTTATGTTTTCATTCATTGACCCTCCTATTATACTGTACATGTTTATGTTGTCATTCATTGACCCTCCTATTATACTGTCCATGTTTATGTTGTCATTCATTGACCCCCCTATTATACTGTCCATGTTCATGTTGTCATTCATTGACCCTCCTATTATACTGTCCATGTTTATGTTTTCATTCATTGACCCTCCTATTATACTGTCCATGTTTATGTTGTCATTCATTGACCGCCCTATTATGCTGTACATGTTTATATTTTCATTCATTGACCCCCCTATTATACTGTCCATGTTTATGTTGTCATTCATTGACCCTCCTATTATACTGTCCATGTTTATGCTGTTATTCATTGACCCTCCTATTATAGTGTCAATGTTTATGTTGTCATTCATTGACCCTCCTATTATACTGTCCATATTTATGTTTTCATTCATTGACCCTCCTATTATACTGTCCATGTTTATGTTGTCATTCATTGACCGCCCTATTATACTGTCCATGTTTATGTTGTCATTCATTGATCCGCTATTATACTGTCCATGTTTATGTTGTCATTCATTGACCCTCCTATTATACTGTCCATGTTTATGTTGCCATTCATTGACCCTCCTATTATACTGTCCATGTTTATCTTGTCATTCATTGACCTCCCTATTATACTCTCCATGTTCATGTTGTCATTCATTGACCCTCCTATTATACTGTCCATGTTTATGTTTTCATTCATTGACCTTCCTATTATACTGTCCATGTTTATGTTGTCATTCATTGATCCCCTATTATACTGTCCATGTTCATGTTGTCATTCATTGACCCTCCTATTATACTGTCCATGTTTATGTTGTCATTCATTGACCCTCCTATTATACTGTCCATGTTTATGTTGTCATTGATTGACCCCCCTATTATATTGTCCATGTTCATGTTGTCATTCATTGACCCTCCTATAATACTGTCCATGTTTATGTTTTCATTCATTGACCCTCCTATTATACTGTCCATGTTTATGTTTTCATTCATTGACCCTCCTATTATACTGTCCATGTTTATGCTGTCATTCATTGACCCTCCTATTATAATGTCCATGTTTATGTTGTCATTCGTTGACCCTCCTATTATACTGTCCATGTTTATGTTGTCATTCATTGACCCCCTATTATACTGTCCATGTTTATGCTGTCATTCATTGACCCTCCTATTATACTGTCCATGTTTATGTTTTCATTCATTGACCCTCCTATTATACTGTCCATGTTTATCTTGTCATTCATTGACCCTCCTATTATACTGTCCATGTTTATGTTTTCATTCATTGACCCTCCTATTATACTGTCCATGTTCATGTTGTCATTCATTGACCCTCCTATTATACTGTCCATGTTTATGTTTTCATTCATTGACCCTCCTATTATACTGTCCATGTTTATGTTGTCATTCATTGACCCTCCTATTATACTGTCCATGTTTATGTTTTCTTTCATTGACCCTCCTATTATACTGTCCATGTTTATGCTTTCATTCATTGACCCTCCTATTATAGTGTCCATGTTTATGTTGTCATTCATTGACCCTCCTATTATACTGTCCATGTTTATGTTGTCATTCATTGACCCCCCTATTATACTGTACATGTTCATGTTGTCATTCATTGACCCTCCTATTATGCTGTCCATGTTTATGTTTTCATTCATTGACCCTCCTATGATAGTGTCCATGTTTATGTTGTCTTTCATTGACCCTCCTATTTTACTGTCCATGTTTATGTTGTCATTCATTGACCCTCCTATTATAGAGTCCATGTTCATGTTGTCATTCATTGACCCTCCTATTATAATGTCCATGTGTATGTTGTCATTCAATGACCCTCCTATTATACTGTCCATGTTTATGTTGTCATTCATTGACCCTCCTATTATACTGTCCATGTTTATGTTGTCATTCATTGACCCTCCTATTATAGTGTCCATGTTTATGTTGTCATTCATTGACCCCCTATTATACTGTCCATGTTTATGCTGTCATTCATTGACCCTCCTATTATACTGTCCATGTTTATGTTTTCATTCATTGACCCTCCTATTATACTGTCCATGTTTATGTTGTCATTCATTGACCCTCCTATTATACTGTCCATGTTTATGTTGTCATTCATTGACCCCCCTATTATACTGTCCATGTTCATCTTGTCATTCATTGACCCTCCTATTATACTGTCCATGTTTATGTTGTCATTCATTGACCCTCCTATTATACTGTCCATGTTTATGTTGTCATTGATTGACCCCCCTATTATATTGTCCATGTTCATGTTGTCATTCATTGACCCTCCTATAATACTGTCCATGTTTATGTTTTCATTCATTGACCCTCCTATTATACTGTCCATGTTTATGTTTTCATTCATTGACCCTCCTATTATACTGTCCATGTTTATGCTGTCATTCATTGACCCTCCTATTATAATGTCCATGTTTATGTTGTCATTCGTTGACCCTCCTATTATACTGTCCATGTTTATGTTGTCATTCATTGACCCCCTATTATACTGTCCATGTTTATGCTGTCATTCATTGACCCTCCTATTATACTGTCCATGTTTATGTTTTCATTCATTGACCCTCCTATTATACTGTCCATGTTTATCTTGTCATTCATTGACCCTCCTATTATACTGTCCATGTTTATGTTGGCATTCATTGACCCCCCTATTATACTGTCCATGTTCATGTTGTCATTCATTGACCCTCCTATTATACTGTCCATGTTTATGTTTTCATTCATTGACCCTCCTATTATACTGTCCATGTTTATGTTTTCATTCATTGACCCTCCTATTATACTGTCCATGTTTATGTTTTCTTTCATTGACCCTCCTATTATACTGTCCATGTTTATGCTGTCATTCATTGACCCTCCTATTATACTGTCCATGTTTATGCTATCATTCATTGACCCCCCTATAATAGTGTCCATGTTTATGTTGTCATTCATTGACCCTCCTATTATACTGTCCATGTTTATGTTGTCATTCATTGACCCCCCTATTATACTGTCCATGTTCATGTTGTCATTCATTGACCCTCCCATTATACTGTCCATGTTTATGTTTTCATTCATTGACCCTCCTATTATACTGTCCATGTTTATGTTGTCATTCATTGATCCTCCTATAATACTGTCCATGTTTATGTTGTCATTCATTGACCCTGCTATTATACTGTCCATGTTTATGTTGTCATTCATTGACCCTCCTATTATACTGTCCATGTTTATGTTTTCATTCATTGACCCTCCTATTATACTGTCCATGTTTATGTTTTCATTCATTGACCCTCCTATTATACTGTCCATGTTTATGTTTTCTTTCATTGACCCTCCTATTATACTGTCCATGTTTATGCTGTCATTCATTGACCCTCCTATTATACTGTCCATGTTTATGCTATCATTCATTGACCCCCCTATAATAGTGTCCATGTTTATGTTGTCATTCATTGACCCTCCTATTATACTGTCCATGTTTATGTTGTCATTCATTGACCCCCCTATTATACTGTCCATGTTCATGTTGTCATTCATTGACCCTCCCATTATACTGTCCATGTTTATGTTTTCATTCATTGACCCTCCTATTATACTGTCCATGTTTATGTTGTCATTCATTGATCCTCCTATAATACTGTCCATGTTTATGTTGTCATTCATTGACCCTGCTATTATACTGTCCATGTTTATGTTGTCATTCATTGACCCTCC
Organism: Bathymodiolus septemdierum; assembly: GCA_963383655.1. NCBI lineage: Eukaryota > Metazoa > Mollusca > Bivalvia > Mytilida > Modiolidae > Bathymodiolus > Bathymodiolus septemdierum. The sequence continues at coordinate 34,525,256 of OY726529.1, read as the reverse complement.
TATTATACTGTCCATGTTTATGTTGTCGTTCATCGACCCTCCTATTATACTGTCCATGTTTATGTTTTCATTCATTGACCCTCCTATTATACTGTCCATGTTCATGTTGTCATTCATTGACCCTCCTATTATAGTGTCCATGTTTATGTTGTCATTCATTGACCCACCTATTATACTGTCCGTGTTTATGTTGTCATTCATTGACCCTCCTATTATAGTGTCCATGTTTATGTTGTCATTCATTGACCCCCCTATTATAGTGTCCATGTTCATGTTGTCATTCATTGACCCTCCTATTATAGTGTCCATGTTTATGTTGTCATTCATTGACCCTCCTATTATACTGTCCATGTTTATGTTTTCATTCATTGACCCTCCTATTATACTGTCCATGTTTATGTTGTCATTCATTGACCCTCCTATTATACTGTCCATGTTTATGTTTTCATTCATTGACCCTCCTATTATACTGTACATGTTTATGTTGTCATTCATTGACCCTCCTATTATACTGTCCATGTTTATGTTGTCATTCATTGACCCCCCTATTATACTGTCCATGTTCATGTTGTCATTCATTGACCCTCCTATTATACTGTCCATGTTTATGTTTTCATTCATTGACCCTCCTATTATACTGTCCATGTTTATGTTGTCATTCATTGACCGCCCTATTATGCTGTACATGTTTATATTTTCATTCATTGACCCCCCTATTATACTGTCCATGTTTATGTTGTCATTCATTGACCCTCCTATTATACTGTCCATGTTTATGCTGTTATTCATTGACCCTCCTATTATAGTGTCAATGTTTATGTTGTCATTCATTGACCCTCCTATTATACTGTCCATATTTATGTTTTCATTCATTGACCCTCCTATTATACTGTCCATGTTTATGTTGTCATTCATTGACCGCCCTATTATACTGTCCATGTTTATGTTGTCATTCATTGATCCCCTATTATACTGTCCATGTTTATGTTGTCATTCATTGACCCTCCTATTATACTGTCCATGTTTATGTTGCCATTCATTGACCCTCCTATTATACTGTCCATGTTTATCTTGTCATTCATTGACCTCCCTATTATACTCTCCATGTTCATGTTGTCATTCATTGACCCTCCTATTATACTGTCCATGTTTATGTTTTCATTCATTGACCTTCCTATTATACTGTCCATGTTTATGTTGTCATTCATTGATCCCCTATTATACTGTCCATGTTCATGTTGTCATTCATTGACCCTCCTATTATACTGTCCATGTTTATGTTGTCATTCATTGACCCTCCTATTATACTGTCCATGTTTATGTTGTCATTGATTGACCCCCCTATTATATTGTCCATGTTCATGTTGTCATTCATTGACCCTCCTATAATACTGTCCATGTTTATGTTTTCATTCATTGACCCTCCTATTATACTGTCCATGTTTATGTTTTCATTCATTGACCCTCCTATTATACTGTCCATGTTTATGCTGTCATTCATTGACCCTCCTATTATAATGTCCATGTTTATGTTGTCATTCGTTGACCCTCCTATTATACTGTCCATGTTTATGTTGTCATTCATTGACCCCCTATTATACTGTCCATGTTTATGCTGTCATTCATTGACCCTCCTATTATACTGTCCATGTTTATGTTTTCATTCATTGACCCTCCTATTATACTGTCCATGTTTATCTTGTCATTCATTGACCCTCCTATTATACTGTCCATGTTTATGTTTTCATTCATTGACCCTCCTATTATACTGTCCATGTTCATGTTGTCATTCATTGACCCTCCTATTATACTGTCCATGTTTATGTTTTCATTCATTGACCCTCCTATTATACTGTCCATGTTTATGTTGTCATTCATTGACCCTCCTATTATACTGTCCATGTTTATGTTTTCTTTCATTGACCCTCCTATTATACTGTCCATGTTTATGCTGTCATTCATTGACCCTCCTATTATAGTGTCCATGTTTATGTTGTCATTCATTGACCCTCCTATTATACTGTCCATGTTTATGTTGTCATTCATTGACCCCCCTATTATACTGTACATGTTCATGTTGTCATTCATTGACCCTCCTATTATGCTGTCCATGTTTATGTTTTCATTCATTGACCCTCCTATGATAGTGTCCATGTTTATGTTGTCTTTCATTGACCCTCCTATTTTACTGTCCATGTTTATGTTGTCATTCATTGACCCTCCTATTATAGAGTCCATGTTCATGTTGTCATTCATTGACCCTCCTATTATAATGTCCATGTGTATGTTGTCATTCAATGACCCTCCTATTATACTGTCCATGTTTATGTTGTCATTCATTGACCCTCCTATTATACTGTCCATGTTTATGTTGTCATTCATTGACCCTCCTATTATAGTGTCCATGTTTATGTTGTCATTCATTGACCCCCTATTATACTGTCCATGTTTATGCTGTCATTCATTGACCCTCCTATTATACTGTCCATGTTTATGTTTTCATTCATTGACCCTCCTATTATACTGTCCATGTTTATGTTGTCATTCATTGACCCTCCTATTATACTGTCCATGTTTATGTTGTCATTCATTGACCCCCCTATTATACTGTCCATGTTCATCTTGTCATTCATTGACCCTCCTATTATACTGTCCATGTTTATGTTGTCATTCATTGACCCTCCTATTATACTGTCCATGTTTATGTTGTCATTGATTGACCCCCCTATTATATTGTCCATGTTCATGTTGTCATTCATTGACCCTCCTATAATACTGTCCATGTTTATGTTTTCATTCATTGACCCTCCTATTATACTGTCCATGTTTATGTTTTCATTCATTGACCCTCCTATTATACTGTCCATGTTTATGCTGTCATTCATTGACCCTCCTATTATAATGTCCATGTTTATGTTGTCATTCGTTGACCCTCCTATTATACTGTCCATGTTTATGTTGTCATTCATTGACCCCCTATTATACTGTCCATGTTTATGCTGTCATTCATTGACCCTCCTATTATACTGTCCATGTTTATGTTTTCATTCATTGACCCTCCTATTATACTGTCCATGTTTATCTTGTCATTCATTGACCCTCCTATTATACTGTCCATGTTTATGTTGGCATTCATTGACCCCCCTATTATACTGTCCATGTTCATGTTGTCATTCATTGACCCTCCTATTATACTGTCCATGTTTATGTTTTCATTCATTGACCCTCCTATTATACTGTCCATGTTTATGTTTTCATTCATTGACCCTCCTATTATACTGTCCATGTTTATGTTTTCTTTCATTGACCCTCCTATTATACTGTCCATGTTTATGCTGTCATTCATTGACCCCCCTATAATAGTGTCCATGTTTATGTTGTCATTCATTGACCCTCCTATTATACTGTCCATGTTTATGTTGTCATTCATTGACCCTGCTATTATACTGTCCATGTTTATGTTGTCATTCATTGACCCTCCTATTATACTGTCCATGTTTATGTTGTCGTTCATCGACCCTCCTATTATACTGTCCATGTTTATGTTTTCATTCATTGACCCTCCTATTATACTGTCCATGTTCATGTTGTCATTCATTGACCCTCCTATTATAGTGTCCATGTTTATGTTGTCATTCATTGACCCACCTATTATACTGTCCGTGTTTATGTTGTCATTCATTGACCCTCCTATTATAGTGTCCATGTTTATGTTGTCATTCATTGACCCCCCTATTATAGTGTCCATGTTCATGTTGTCATTCATTGACCCTCCTATTATAGTGTCCATGTTTATGTTGTCATTCATTGACCCTCCTATTATACTGTCCATGTTTATGTTTTCATTCATTGACCCTCCTATTATACTGTCCATGTTTATGTTGTCATTCATTGACCCTCCTATTATACTGTCCATGTTTATGTTTTCATTCATTGACCCTCCTATTATACTGTACATGTTTATGTTGTCATTCATTGACCCTCCTATTATACTGTCCATGTTTATGTTGTCATTCATTGACCCCCCTATTATACTGTCCATGTTCATGTTGTCATTCATTGACCCTCCTATTATACTGTCCATGTTTATGTTTTCATTCATTGACCCTCCTATTATACTGTCCATGTTTATGTTGTCATTCATTGACCGCCCTATTATGCTGTACATGTTTATATTTTCATTCATTGACCCCCCTATTATACTGTCCATGTTTATGTTGTCATTCATTGACCCTCCTATTATACTGTCCATGTTTATGCTGTTATTCATTGACCCTCCTATTATAGTGTCAATGTTTATGTTGTCATTCATTGACCCTCCTATTATACTGTCCATATTTATGTTTTCATTCATTGACCCTCCTATTATACTGTCCATGTTTATGTTGTCATTCATTGAACGCCCTATTATACTGTCCATGTTTATGTTGTCATTCATTGATCCCCTATTATACTGTCCATGTTTATGTTGTCATTCATTGACCCTCCTATTATACTGTCCATGTTTATGTTGCCATTCATTGACCCTCCTATTATACTGTCCATGTTTATCTTGTCATTCATTGACCTCCCTATTATACTCTCCATGTTCATGTTGTCATTCATTGACCCTCCTATTATACTGTCCATGTTTATGTTTTCATTCATTGACCTTCCTATTATACTGTCCATGTTTATGTTGTCATTCATTGATCCCCTATTATACTGTCCATGTTCATGTTGTCATTCATTGACCCTCCTATTATACTGTCCATGTTTATGTTGTCATTCATTGACCCTCCTATTATACTGTCCATGTTTATGTTGTCATTGATTGACCCCCCTATTATATTGTCCATGTTCATGTTGTCATTCATTGACCCTCCTATAATACTGTCCATGTTTATGTTTTCATTCATTGACCCTCCTATTATACTGTCCATGTTTATGTTTTCATTCATTGACCCTCCTATTATACTGTCCATGTTTATGCTGTCATTCATTGACCCTCCTATTATAATGTCCATGTTTATGTTGTCATTCGTTGACCCTCCTATTATACTGTCCATGTTTATGTTGTCATTCATTGACCCCCTATTATACTGTCCATGTTTATGCTGTCATTCATTGACCCTCCTATTATACTGTCCATGTTTATGTTTTCATTCATTGACCCTCCTATTATACTGTCCATGTTTATCTTGTCATTCATTGACCCTCCTATTATACTGTCCATGTTTATGTTGGCATTCATTGACCCCCCTATTATACTGTCCATGTTCATGTTGTCATTCATTGACCCTCCTATTATACTGTCCATGTTTATGTTTTCATTCATTGACCCTCCTATTATACTGTCCATGTTTATGTTTTCATTCATTGACCCTCCTATTATACTGTCCATGTTTATGTTTTCTTTCATTGACCCTCCTATTATACTGTCCATGTTTATGCTGTCATTCATTGACCCTCCTATTATACTGTCCATGTTTATGCTATCATTCATTGACCCCCCTATAATAGTGTCCATGTTTATGTTGTCATTCATTGACCCTCCTATTATACTGTCCATGTTTATGTTGTCATTCATTGACCCCCCTATTATACTGTCCATGTTCATGTTGTCATTCATTGACCCTCCCATTATACTGTCCATGTTTATGTTTTCATTCATTGACCCTCCTATTATACTGTCCATGTTTATGTTGTCATTCATTGATCCTCCTATAATACTGTCCATGTTTATGTTGTCATTCATTGACCCTGCTATTATACTGTCCATGTTTATGTTGTCATTCATTGACCCTCCTATTATACTCTCCATGTTTATGTTGTCGTTCATCGACCCTCCTATTATACTGTCCATGTTTATGTTTTCATTCATTGACCCTCCTATTATACTGTCCATGTTCATGTTGTCATTCATTGACCCTCCTATTATAGTGTCCATGTTTATGTTCTCATTCATTGACCCACCTATTATACTGTCCGTGTTTATGTTGTCATTCATTGACCCTCCTATTATAGTGTCCATGTTTATGTTGTCATTCATTGACCCCCCTATTATAGTGTCCATGTTCATGTTGTCATTCATTGACCCACCTATTATAGTGTCCATGTTTATGTTGTCATTCATTGACCCTCCTATTATACTGTCCATGTTTATGTTTTCATTCATTGACCCTCCTATTATACTGTCCATGTTTATGTTGTCATTCATTGACCCTCCTATTATACTGTCCATGTTTATGTTTTCATTCATTGACCCTCCTATTATACTGTCCATGTTTATGTTGTCATTCATTGACCCTCCTATTATACTGTCCATGTTTATGTTGTCATTCATTGACCCCCCTATTATACTGTCCATGTTCATGTTGTCATTCATTGACCCTCCTATTATACTGTCCATGTTTATGTTTTCATTCATTGACCCTCCTATTATACTGTCCATGTTTATGTTGTCATTCATTGACCCTCCTATTATGCTGTACATGTTTATATTTTCATTCATTGACCCCCCTATTATACTGTCCATGTTTATGTTGTCATTCATTGACCCTCCTATTATAGTGTCAATGTTTATGTTGTCATTCATTGACCCTCCTATTATACTGTCCATATTTATGTTTTCATTCATTGACCCTCCTATTATACTGTCCATGTTTATGTTGTCATTCATTGACCGCCCTATTATACTGTCCATGTTTATGTTGTCATTCATTGATCCCCTATTATACTGTCCATGTTTATGTTGTCATTCATTGACCCTCCTATTATACTGTCCATGTTTATGTTGCCATTCATTGACCCTCTTATTATACTGTCCATGTTTATCTTGTCATTCATTGACCTCCCTATTATACTCTCCATGTTCATGTTGTCATTCATTGACCCTCCTATTATACTGTCCATGTTTATGTTTTCATTCATTGACCTTCCTATTATACTGTCCATGTTTATGTTGTCATTCATTGATCCCCTATTATACTGTCCATGTTTATGTTTTCAATCATTGACCCTCCTATTATACTGTCCATGTTAATGTTGTCATTCATTGACCCTCCTATTATAGTGTCCATGTTTATGTTGTCATTCATTGACCCATCTATTATACTGTCCGTGTTTATGTTGTCATTCATTGACCCTCCTGTTATAGTGTCCATGTTCATGTTGTCATTCATTGACCCTCCTATTATAGTGTCCATGTTTATGTTGTCATTCATTGACCCTGCTATTATACTGTCCATGTTTATGTTGTCATGCATTGACCCTCCTATTGTACTCTCCGTGTTTATGTTGTCATTCATTGACCCTCCTATTTTAGTAGTATCAAACTATGTTGGAAATTGTACAAATTTTCCCGTCTTTTAACACCTTTCATCTGTCGTGACCTTTGTTCATTAACTAACGTTATATCATAAGACATTGCACAAATCTATGTAACCATGCCATGACAATAACTAGGTGTTCATTCCGATATCTAACATTGATTGAGAGAAACGTTTAAAGATACCAAAGGGGTAATCAGAAACCGTAATTCAAAGAAGGACAGACAATACCAAAAAGAGAGTCCTAGAATTCACGTGTCAAATAATTATAAAATATTATATGGGTGCTTTATTTCGTCGCTTTCAAGCATATCTTAGTCATATCATAGCGGTCATTTTTATTGGTGGCGGAAACCTGAGTACCCAGAAGAAAACCACATATTTTTCGCAAGACACTGACAAACTTTATCACATAATGTTGTATCGAGTACACCTCGCCATGAAACGGTAACAGTATAAACGCTTCACAGACGACAATTGAAAACGATTATAAAGACGCTTGTTCCAGTAATTTCAGACAATTTGGCAGTTGTTTTGGACTTTTGGAAATTGCAGGATGAACACAAAATATGTACATTGTCGGTAAATATCAAATTAATTTGCACTTGCTACGAAACCACTGACTCACTTTTCTATCCGTTTCTAAAGCTCGTACAATTTGTTTTTATTTTTCCCGACAATGTACGTATATTGTAAATTTACACAATTTAAATTAAGTTTGCTGAATGTCTATCTATTTAAAATATTGTTACTGTAGAAATCAAGATAATAAATTTCTTCTTTTTTTATTGTGAAATATCACGAAATGGCTTCATTTTTAACTGTCACTAGAACAGCCAGCACGTTTAATTTTCTTCCAGTAAGCGTGTGTATTAGAATTACGATATCCTTTAGGTCCACCGTTGTGCATTCTAGCGTAGGCTTCACAATCGTTACGATTTTTCTTTCCTCCGTAACGTTTCATATAGTTTTGAACGCATGTTCGAGAACAGTCGGCCTCCCAGGTGCAATTTTGCCAATGTGTTACACTCACTGAAAAGGAAAACAAAGTATATTAGAAGATAATTATGTACTTGGGATAAATAATTATATTATTATTGAATTGGTTAGAATTCCAAAACACCAGCTGATATTTTATGTGAGTGAGTGATTGTTGTTCAACACCAAATGGGCGACTTTTCAGCTACACTATGTAGAAAATTAGCTACATTCGACGATTATATATGATGTCCACTTTGTACTAGACCAACAACCTTAATTGGATTTGCATAGTGTTAACTCACTGAAACAACAGTCCACGAGTAGACATGTTGCTTCACTCTCACACATTATCCTGATTGCTCTTTCTCCTTAATGCAACAAGTACCTTTTTTTTTTATTGTCCTTGGTTTGAATCGACTGGGCCTCGAATCGAAGATCTACCGCACTTGAAGCGACCATGCTAACCATTACACCACCGATGGGTTCTATATCTTGACAACTCGAAAAAGACATGATATTGTTTAGATGTTTAAACGAAAAGACGAATACCATGACAATAACATATCGGACACTATATTCTAGTTTGAACCTACCGTGATTATTTTTGGTGCAATCTTTGTAATAATTGTGATGTATTTGATACGGGCCACAAGCTGTTGAAGTTACATCCATACTACATTTCAGATGGCTTTCTTTTCCTGATTCAACCTATTGATAAACGTATTATTAAATAGATGTTGTTCTTGTTCCCAAGCACATGTCTCTACTTTCACAGTCAGTGATGTTCAATAATTAAATCTATACATGTAAATCGATGACATTTTTTCAAAAATAACTGACAAATAAAACCTTTTTATTTGATAATTATTTGACACGTGAATTCTATGACTCTCTTTTTCGGTATTGTCTATCCTCCGAATTACGGTTTCTGATTACCCCTTTGGTATCTTTAAACGTTTCTCTCAATCAATGTTAGATATCGGGTTGAACACCTAGTTATTGTAAAGGCGTGGTTACACATTCTAGATTTGTGCAATGTCTTATGATATAACGTTAGTTAATGAACTAAGGTCACGAAAGATGAAAGGTGTTAAAAGACGGGAAAATGTGTACAATTTCCAACATAGTTTGATACTACTAAAATCTGAATACGACAATATCGTGTATTGTGATCTCTTATTATTTATGTCTGAAAAGAAAGTTTAAACAGTGGTGGTCATCAATTCCACCAATATCAACAAAAATAACATATGACGTTGGAATTCCAGGTCCTTGGTTGGGAGAGGCATGGAAATGTGGCGGTGATAAACCGGTAAATGGGATCCGAACCCTCCTCACTTGATAACTGGACCTCGAACAGCAATACATACACAAACAAACGATAAAAAGCCTAAACAGATTTTTAGAAAGAAGAGCATTTCAAATATTGAGCAAGTGATGCACAAACTAACAGCATATATTTGTTTCTAAATAATATTTATGGTTCAAACTAGTTTCCCGTGTAATTCCGATTAGTCACTGAAACATATTTCAATCCACTGTGTAAAGGGTAAGAGTTAAGGTGCTTAACGCCACTTTCAATAATATTTCAGTTATATTGTGGCGGTCAGTATTATTGGTGGAGGCAACCGGAATACCCGGAGAAAACCACCGATCTGTCGCAATTCACCGACAAAGTTTATCACATAATGTGTTGTATTGAGTACACCTCGCCTGAGCGGGATTCGAACTCACAACTTTAGTGGTCATAGGCACTGATTGCATAGGTATTTGTAAATCCGACTACCGTACGATCATGACGGCTCCCAGTCATTTAACATCAACACTTTATCTGATTTATTTCCAAATGTCACAATTTTGATTTGTTTTTAAAAAGAAATTATGATTTATATACCCATATATAAATAGAAAACAGACGTTCTGAACATAAAATGTATATGGCTTTTCTTGTTAATTTTACTTCTATCTTAACATATAACACGATTGTTTTATGCACAAAGATGTCTTATTACTTGGTTTTCCATTTTGTCAGACATTGGCTCACTTACAAAAGTTTCGTAGGAACACCCTCTGAATGCAATAATACCATTGTGATATTGCTTTTATATTTGTAATATCATTTCACTGAATATGTTTTCATCTACATGATTGATCGATGATGAACAAATCTTCATTTCGTTTATATCAGAAAATTGGGGAGATAAATTTTCATCAGTAAAAGATTAAAGCTTTTCTTTAATTTTCCTTTCATACGTTTCAAGTTTTACTACATGGATAAATCGCTTTAAAGCATAGAATATTATGTAATTTACTTTAAACTTGACAAAATAGTTCTATTATATAGTTTATTCAGCTATCAGATAACCATATGGTTCATAGTGTGACAATCCTGGCTTAGAATATATATTCCCTGAGGCTGAGGCAACTGACGAGGCAGATTTGTGTTTGCTGCCAAAATTTGTACTTTGGAACCAACATTCATCGGAAATTGCCAAAGCCTGTTGCACTGAGGGTGAAGTTTTTAAAGGCAAGTCTCAAAATTTTTAACCGGACAATATTCAGGCATTTCACTATCCTCCGGCATGTGTCCAGAAACATTTTCTTTGCCCATTTCCCTATGAGTTTTTGTTAATTTGTCCACATTTTTCATTACGTAATGTTCCAATATCAAACATGTCTTTTGTAATAGATTCCATATATTTATTAGCTCTTCGACAAAAATAGTTTTACATTTATTCGAACACGATTTGCGAGGCCTGTAGGGGTAGGCGGGTCCATGTAGATATTAGTGTACAGTTTTGATTTATCCTCAGGTTATCATTATATATCTCTTCAAATCTCTTCGTTTGTGTTCTTAATGTTGTGATTTTGTAAAGATCTCCACTTTGTGTACGTGCATCCACATAAAAATGGGGGAGTGTTTCCACTCGCCTGGCGACATCAAACATTTCAAAGTTTCTTTCCATGTCTTTCTCCTAGATCTCAATAAATTCGCTGCAGCGTTGTTTGATATGATTGTGTTAAAGTAAACAATATTTTATCTTTCAGCAGTGATATCCTCTTCTGAATGAGATGCAAATGGCTTCATTTCAGCTTTGTTTGTTCTAACTTTGCTTTTGTTTATTTTATTTGCAAATACTTTTCAAACTGATTAAAGTTATTCCAGAAACGCGTCCTGCGCACTAAATTTGATATCTTTGTTGTCATTATTTCTAAGTGTCTTATAAGAAAATTTGTTCACACCATCAACTAGCTGAAATACTACTATAAGGTTGGCGTTAAACACCAATCAACCAAATTAGTTACACGTATGTGTAAAGTATGCAAAATATAGAATATTAATCGATTAGTACCTGCCAAATGCAATCCAAGCAGTCACTAGATACAGCGCCTTTAATAAAATAAAAAAAAAATTGTTAATGTCCTTGTATTTTGAATAAAGAAAACAACAACATGCTATGCTCTTGATAAAAGGGTTACGGGTATGGTATTTAACGCCACTTTCAACAATATTTCAGTTATATCACGGCGGTCAGTTTATTGATGATGGAAACCACCGACCTATTGCAAGGCGCTGATAAATGTTATCACATAATGTTGTATCGAGTACACCTCGCCTGAGCAGGATTCGAAATCACAATTTTGTGGTGATAGACAATGATTGCATATGTAGTTGTAAATCCAACTACCATGCGATCACGACCACGAATGTCCCTATTGCTAAAGAGTCTGTATATTAGTTTTGACGGATATTACAACAATCTTGAATAATCTATAATAGACGGAGTTAGTATGTCAATTATACGAATAATAATTAGTATCTGCAGAAAGAAATTATTTTTGTAGCATTTCTTTGTAAGTGGAGTAGGAACTGTTTACCATTCCGGAGTTCACCCCCTGTTTTAGTGGGGTTCGTGTTACTCGATCTTTCGTTTTATGTGTACTTTTTGTAGATCGTTGTTTGTCCCTTTTCCCCTCTTTTTCTGTCTGCCCTTCTTCGATGTACGGATAATGAATACTCCTTTGGTATCTTGAAACTCTTAATGAACATTTTTTAGAGGAAAAAAAACATTACCCTCTGCCGAATATGTAAAACACAGCAAGGCAAGAATTCCTGCAATAATCATCATCTTTATCCTGTAAATATATTTAGGAAAAAAATAAGTTTATTATTTAATATATATATATTAAATAAATCAAATCTATGAAAACGTTACCGCATTGGTGGTGTAATGGTTAGCATGCTCGCCTCGAGTGTGGTAGATAATGGGTTCGAGCCCTAGTCGGGTCAAACCAAAGACTATGAAATTCGTATTTGTTCCTTCTCCGCTAAGCACGCAGCATTAAGGAGTAAGAGCAAAGACTGATTGGCTCGGAATCAGAATAATTTCTCCGAGTGGAGCGACATGTCTATCCGCGTACTGTTGTTTCAGTGAGCTAGCAGTATAAAAAAACCAACTCGGCCTGTTGGTATAGAACAAAGCCGACCTCATCACCATTTCATTGAAAATTAACTTGTTCTCGTCATGATATAGCTGAAAAATTGCTGAGTTGGCGCTAAACAACAATCACTCACTCACTATAAATCAATACTAAACTTACAAATCTATAAACACGTTAAAGCAAAGTAGAAAGAATAACAGTACACGAACCAAACAGCTGTTCTTTTACATATCAGGGATCATCATGGTTAAAAAATTAAGAGCACCGCCCACTGGTGCTGGACGCTCGACTTTTACGTATCTGATATTAAACTGCAAGCAATTTACAAAGTGATACATACTTCTAACTATGATGGTCATATAAGCAAATATGTTTGCAAGATTGGTAAATATAATCAGAAGAGTATAATCTTTTCTTGTAACACTATATTAGTGCATATGAAATAAAAATTAAAAATTAAAAATATTTTTGGGGAGGGGGGAGGCAGCGGGGGTATAATCTTTTCTAGTAACACTATTTTAGTGCATATGAAATAAAAATAAAATTTTTAAATAGAAATGATGGGGGTCAGTGGGAGGGGGTTGTATGGTGGGAGTGGGATGTTACCCTTTTGATAGTGAACAGGTATGTTGGGTTTCATTTTAATGCCTATCATAGTTTATATTGAGAAAATTTTATTTTTAGAAAAAAATGCAAGTTAAAAAAAGTGAAATAACTTAAATAAAATGCTGGATAGAGTTGTCTTCTTTTGTCAACAGAACGGGGTCAACACTTTCTACAAGTGTATTGAGTTCCAAGTTAGTAGCTTTGATAGTTATTGCGAAATTTTAATTATATTAAAAAAATATCCCAAATTTCTATGTACTATGCCGAAACAAGGGCAGATAACTCTGGATATGCAAATCACATGGTCATCTGCCTTCTTGTAATTGGTTCCTCCTTTGATAGTGAACAAGTACTCCAAGTTTCAAATGGATACCTTTGATAGTGTTTGAGAAATGGACTCTGACAGAAAACTTAACCTAAAGCTTAACTGATTCAGACGCTGACGCTGACGCCGGAGTGACGACAATAGCTCGACTTTTTAGCTAATAACTGAAATCAATGAAAAATAGCTGAAAACATCTGCATCCCCTTTTGCAATGGTAATTTGTGACCTGATCTGACCGTGTCCAGCAACTTTAGGAAAACAATGTTTAGAGGAAAATAGTTGAAATCAGTTATATAACAGAAAATAATCACCCTTGTTATATAAACTGTCAATAAATATTAAAACCAACGAAGGGGTCATCAAGAATGGACAATCCAGAGACACTGCCAACACTGGGCAATCAATACACAGGACACGGAGAAACAAAAACCCACAACACAACCCAGATACAAAAAAGAATAATACGGACGCTACCTAAACAGCAGAGGAGGAAGTTCCTGTTTCTAGTATGACACCCGCCATGTTACACATATAATCAAATCATATTGAACACTACAACTGGTGATAATGAACCGAACATCTTTGTATGCGGAAATCGTAGCAGATATCATAACACGGAACCAAGAACATTAAAACATGTAATAGGACAAGACCAGCAACACAAACTTAAAACAGGGGCGAACTCAAAACACAGGAACATTAGGCACACAACTCAGAAAGAATACAAAGAAACGAAAAAACCACAGAAAACTAAAGAGATAATCCACGCATTAATCCACGAATGAAGTGATAGCACAAGGGAGTTAAAGAATATTTCGGACATATGTGGGATAGTTTTGATTATTGAACAGACAAATTAGCTATCTTGTTATAAAATAGGTTGGCTTGGTTTATGGTGCTTAACAATATTTCAGTTCACACAATGTTGTATAAAGTACACCTCGCCATGAACGGAATTCGAACTCACTTTACTGGTGATAGGCATTGGTGGAACATGTAGTTGTAAATCCAACCACCATACGATGACGACCACGACGGCCGTGTTTCAAAATATAGATATATAGAATATTGTTTTACGAATTTAAGGTACAAAACTGCACTGTAAATCAAGCTTATTTGTTATATAGTCGGCTGCGAAGTTACTTACGGAAAACGTTGAAAACAACCACTGTCATGTCACTACCGGTCGTGCAAATGTTAATATTACCAATGGAGGAAATCCGTGGGTTTATGGTGTTTAACGCCACTTTCAACAATATTTCTGTTATGTCGTGGCAGTCTGTTCTATTGGTGGAGGAAACAAGAGTACCCAGAGAAAACCACCGACCTGTCCCAAGTCACTGACAAACTTTATTACATAATGTTGTAACGAGTGCACTTCGCCATACACGGAACTCGATTCACAACGTTAGTGGTGATATGCACTGATTGAACAGGTATTTGTAAATCCAACTATTATATGATCACGACCGCGACAACCCCTGGAGGAAATTGGGGACACTCGAAGAAAACACCGACCTACCGCGAGTCACTGATATACATTTTCTCAAAATGTTACATCAGGTACATATCCTTACATGTGGAAATCGAACTAGCAACTTAAGTGGTGATGCGCACTGGTTGCATTGGTAGAGGCAAGTCAAACCATATGTAGGTGGAAGTCAAAATACGATCAAGTAAAATATAAAATTTATATAACCAATGGAACATGTAGTACATATTGTAATAAAGAACTCATCAGATGAAAAACCTTGATAAATGTATCAGTGTTAATTGTAAAAATGTTCCCACAAATGTACGGATACATATGATCAAGAATGCGGCCGCTGTTAAATATGTTCTCGTGATTTTGGTGAATAGGTGTAATATTTACAATTTAGAACATATAGCCATCATTAAGGGCTATCACAACTTTTCCGAGCCAGTTGTCAGTTAACTACAAACAATCATTGACCCTCCTATTATAGTGTCCGTGTTTATGTTGTCATTCATTCACCCTGCTATTGTACTGTCCATGTCTATGTTGTCATTCATTGACCCTCCTATTATAGTGTCCATGTTTATGTTGTCATTCATTGACCCTCCTATTATACTGTCCATGTTTATGTTGTCATTCATTGACCCTCCTATTATAGTGTCCATGTTTATGTTGTCATTCATTGACCCTCCTATTATACTGTCCATGTTTATGCTGTCATTCATTGACCCTCCTATTATACTGTCCATGTTTATGTTGTCATTCATTGACCCTCCTATTATAGTGTCCATGTTTATGTTGTCATTCATTGACCCTCCTATTATACTGTCCATGTTTATGTTGTCATTCATTGACCCCCCTATTATAGTGTCCATGTTTATGTTGTCATTCATTGACCCTCCTATTATACTGTCCATGTTTATGCTGTCATTCATTGACCCTCCTATTATACTGTCAATGTTTATGTTGTTATTCATTGACCGTCCTATTATAGTGTCCATGTTTATGTTGTCATTCATTTCTGTGATAGTATGTGGTCTCTTTGAGCGGAAGCGAGCTTGTGCAGGTTTTTTTAAATTATTTGTTTATAAGTGTATTGTCATTGCAGAATTAATTATCAGAGGAATGGATCATATTGACCGGCTGAACACCGTTTTCAAGTCTATAGCAAAATTTGACAACTTATTAATACAGTTTTGTAGTCCTTTCTCTGACGATGATAGTAAAACAACATCATCAGCATACATTTAACAATTTAAATCATATTTATTTAGAGATACTGGGTCACACGACTTATTAAAATAGGATGACAAGTCATTGACATATAAATTAAACAGTTCGATCAGATACAGGTCGATCCCTATACTCATCGAAAATATTAGTAACTTCCCGGAGTGGACGTTTTCTGTCAGACCTTACAACCCCATCAAGTTTTCGAGTGTCCCGAGGTGTTAACAACGGTGGGCAGACCCGATCTCTCCTTGTTTTCCACAGCTCCACGTTGCTTAAAACCTTTTAGAACACCATATATTGTTGACAGCGGGTGTCCCGTTTCCCGTGCTATTGTCGGTCCTTTCAGTCCTGCTTTCTGCAAAGTAGCAATTCTAACTAGATTAACACGACGAGTGCCACTAGTGGAGCAGGAACTTCTTACCTTTCCGGAGCACCTGAGTTCACCCCCGGTTTTTAGTGGGGTTCGCGTTACTCGATCTTTAGTTTTATATGTATGTTTTGTAGATCGTTGTTTGTCCTTTTGTGCTTTTTCTTCTGGCCATTGTGTTGTCTGTTCTTCTTCGATATACGAATTCTGATTGCCCCTTTGGTATCTTCAAACTCTTCTTGCATTCTTTTCAGACAAAGACAGTTGAACACGTTTTGGTGCCATCTCAAAAGCGATGAAAATTGTAAGCAAATCAGACGCCCCAGAACTTCCGGTGACCTTTTAGCGCCATCTATTAAGTCAATACTTTAATTTTATATAAAAAAAGAGATAACTCTAATTTAATGACAGAGAATTTCGCAACCAAACATCGACAACGGATCTAGGAGCGCAATGACGGCGTGAAAATTATCTTCACTTTTGGCAACGTTCTGTAGCTCAATTTATAATGCGCCTACAATAATCATATAAAACGATGGCTATATTTGTTGTTGAGCAAACAAGTAACTGACGCTGGAGTTGTATCCCTTTTACTGTATGATGTGAATTTAAAAGGAAGCTTGCTTTACACACCGTAATTTTATTTTACTTGTTGCAATACATACAGAGTGAAGAACAATATGACAAATATCCAGTTTGTCTTTATTATTATTATTATTAATTCGCGTTTTTGTTTTGATTTTAATCTGACAGTAATCAGATTGATTATTTTTAAATATGATACAGACATATTTGGACATAGAAAATATTTTAGGAACGGAAACGTATAACTTGCAACGGGCCATCTACGACCATTCTTAACGGTTACTTATTAGAAGCTGTTACAATTTGTCTGTTACGTACGTGTATGTCATAACAGAGAAAACACCATTTCTAGGTAGCATTTTCTCTTTATATTTAATTATTGACCTAAGATATAAAACAAAATATATTATATTTCCAAATATGTTCGGCACTGACATGGTTTACTAGATATTTGTTTTTCTATCGAAATTTACAATTCCTCAATTATATAGTTATTATTAAAACTAAGGTTCTCCTCCCTCGTGTGGCTCAATGAGTTAGGTAGTTGTAGGGCCTGTGTAAGTCAATGAGCTAGGTAGTTGTAAAGCTCGGGTGGCTGAATGAGTTAGGTAGTTGTAGGACCTGGGGGCTCAATGAGTTAGGTAGTTGTAGGGCCTGGGTGGCTCAATGAGCTAGGTAGTTGTAGGGCCCGTGTGGCTCAATGAGTTAGGTAGTTGTAGGGCCTGGGCGGCTCAATCAGTTAGGTAGTTGTAGGGCCTGGGTGACTCATTGAGTTAGATAGTTGTAGGGCCCGGGTGGCTCAATGAGTTAGGTAGTTGTAGGGCATGTGTGGCTCAATGAGTTAGGTAGTTGGATTACCTAACAACACATACAAACCTATCACCAATACGGCGTGGGTTCGCGCCCAGCTTTGTAAATTACAAAAAAGGGTGCACTCGACTCGCAGCCGCAAGTGATAAAAGTTTACCAGTTGCTTGCCCATGGTCGGTGGTTCTCTCCGGGTACTCCGGTTTTTCCACCACTAACACTTGTCGCCATGAAATGGCTGAAATATTGCTGAAAGTGGCGTTAAGCACAATAAATCAATTCAACCTCCCTCGTGCATAGGTAAACCATTTGATTTTCCTGCTCGTGCACACTAAATTTGATGTCTACGTACAAAGTACAAAATGTACGCTACATTGTAATTTGGAATGAAATGATAC
Source organism: Bathymodiolus septemdierum (assembly GCA_963383655.1). NCBI lineage: Eukaryota > Metazoa > Mollusca > Bivalvia > Mytilida > Modiolidae > Bathymodiolus > Bathymodiolus septemdierum. The sequence continues at coordinate 34,506,724 of OY726529.1, read as the reverse complement.
ATTCATCATAATTCTGCAATAGGTTCTCTTTAATTATATAAGCTTCTGTCAACAGTGCACTCTTAATTGCAGAAACAGAAAACTATGAATAGATAAATGCTTATTAACACATACGAGTTGCAGCTTGTAAAAATAAATGATGTAGATGTACAATGACATTGGTGCTTATTGAATAAGTTAATTTTCTATCAAGAAATTAAAATTATATTCTCAATACATGTAAAAAGATACAAGCTTTTAATAAATTAAAATCTAATAGTAGATCCAAAAGAAAACCGAATTGTCTATTACTTATTAGTTTATTGATCGAACGTTTTATTTATTCTATTTTCCGCTTCTATTTAATATATATCTTTCTCACTTAAGTTTATCGTACAACAATTCCTAAGTCATTTTCACAAAGAATATCTTACGACAAATTTTATTCTTACGACTAAAATTACGCTTACGATAAAAATTCTTCCTTAGGTGTACTCGATACAATAATATGTGATAAAGTTGTCAGTTACCTGCGACAGGTCGTTAGTTTTCCCCGGGTACTCCAGTTTCCTCCACCAATGAAACTGACTACCACGATATAACTGAAATATTGTTGAAAGGGGCGTTAGCAACCTAGTTTCATTTTCATTGCACAATGTCTTTGTATTGCTTTCAATATTATCTGAACTATGATTTCTCTGAAAACTTTTAAAAAAAAGCAAAAAAAAGCAAAAAAAACCAAAGTGGTCCGCTAACCACAGACAGTCTCAGAGAATATACACAAACCACTGAGTTTTTAAATCGGACTAACGAATGACATTGAAAAAAATCTACATATTTCTGACGGTCATACAAAAAAATATATATATAATTTTAAAAAATAAACATATTCTATAAAACATTCCCGGCTCTAATTTATAAGCAGTTTTTATGTTATGATGCCACCAAAACAACGGGTCTTCTATCGCGTCTGCATTTACAAAAAACAAGCCGTCCGATTGAAAATTACAAGTGACAAGAAGCTATGATGCATATTTCAAAAGTTTTGTAAAATCAGTATTGGAACAATTTACCTCCTTGTGTAATCAAATCCAATAAGGTGGAAATTGGTTTGTATGTTTATATTGAATGTTTATCTAATATAGGAATCGGTCACCAATAACTGCACAAAATATGAACGACTATGACTTTCGTATACAGGAAAATTTCTAATGCATGTAAATTATAATGATTTACCGGTATAATAATTGTCATTAGTTGAAGTTTTTCGTCATCATCCATGCTTAGAAGTCTTTTTTAAAGAGAGTGCATCTGGAGTTTGAACAAAACCCTATTCAAATATATTTTCCATTAGCCCGGCAGATTTAGTCAATATTTGGGGAAATCGTTCAGTTTGTGGTACAAGCATACAAGTTGGCATGGATACTCCCCGTAGGATACTTGTTTGAAAAAACCCATTAGTCAACCATTTTTTTCAAAATGGCGTCTATTTTGAAGATGGCTGCCAACCCCGATTGAAAACATGTTTTCTGAGTATAAAAGTTGACTTAGTAGTTCCATCTAAATGTTTTAGGTGTTAAATCAAACATTTCTTTTAACAAAGAAACCAAAGATATAGAATTTAAACTTTTTTGAAGCTCCCACTATCATTTACCGGAGAAATAGAGCGAGTGTCAAAGCACAACCAGTGCACACTGGTGACACCGCTGCTGTGAAACTCAGCATGAGTTTCAGTGTCAGCTAGATATTCAGCTTAGCATAATTTAGTGTCTCAAATGCTATCTAACAAGCCCCATAGTCTTGATGAATGCAGGACCAGTTAGATAACCGCACCTGAATTGACAGGATGTGTCAGCGCGGGAGAGCCGAGCCAAGGATAACGGGGCATTAGTTATCCGGATGGTGTACAGTTCGCACGGGACTTAAATAGCACTGAATGAAAGGATCGGCTTAGGTGTAGAGCAGTTAGTTTATGCTCGAACCTAGTTGTATCTCATTCCTGAATGTGCTTTATTTATAGTTTAAGGTGGTAAAAGGATAATCTCTCGACCTAAAATCATTCAAAATATTTATTGTAGACTATTAAAATTGGATAGATACATATTATCAAGATGTCAGGTGTGACCCCATTGAAATCTAAATTTCAAGCTGATTGGAACAAATGTTGTCTTTGTCAGACAGAAAAAAAGGTGAAGATTTAAAATCCTCACAAACTCACTACTCATGTAGAATGAAAATGATGGCTATGACATGATTGCAACAAATATTCCCCTCTTTCAAACCATCAACCAACTTCCAATTATTTTAGATCCCATCAGATTAGATGAAGATGATGGCATTTAAGAAACATTGAGACGAAACAATGCCAAATATCATCAGAATTGTAGGTTATTGTTCAATAACAAGAAGTTCGAAAGGACAAGGAAGAGAGCAGCTAGTAGTAAGATCTATTGAGACGATCGACAAAACAAGGTCAGACGAACTAGCATGGAAGGTCATGTGTGTTTTTTATATGAGAAACACAATCCAACATCTGAACTTCGGCAAGCCATGACAATGCAGCTTGATAAAAGGTTACATGAATGTGCCCTAAACCTAAATGCTGGAAAGCTTCTGGCTGTACTTAGTGGAGGTGATGTCGTTGCACAGGAGCTGAAGTATCATTATTGTTGTCTGACAGCTCTGTATCACAAGGAGAGGGCTTACTTACTGACAATTGAAAATCAAGATCAGGATGACAGCGAACTGCCCCAAGAAAGGGAAGTATATCCTCTCGTGTTTTCAGAGCTCCTCACCTATATAGTGGAGACAAAAACAAGTAGTGATAATCCTATTGTATTCCGCCTTGCAGGTCTGGTCAGTCTCTACAAACAGCGACTTGAACAATTAGGCATGAAAACACCTGATGTCAACTGTACTAAAAAGTGCTTGCAGAAATCCCTGAACTTGAATCTCATAAGAAGGGAAGGGATATTCTTCTGGCTTTCAAAAAAGGTGCAGCCTTGTCACAAGCATCCAACTACTCAGAAGCTATTATCCTTGTCAAAGCTGCTAAGATCTTGCAAGGACATATGATTGACCATAAATCCGCATTTGCTGGAACATTTCATGAAGGATATGTTGAATATGCAATTCCTTCAACGCTTCTTCAGTTTGTGTGCATGATTGAGCACGGTGCTGCTATAAAGTCGCAATTACGGTTTGGTGCATCGAAGACTGACCTTGCAATGGCTCAGCTTTTACAATATAATTGCTATGCTAAGCACAGGGAAGGGACAGCAACGTACAGACATTCGAAAGACCACCCCATTTGCTGTCTTTATGAGGATGTCTCTCTAAGCAACTAGAGGCTCAGTGTAGCTCACCTTTCATTCTGCTTGGAGGAAACTTAATACACATCCTTCCATACAAATAGATGTTTCCTACCAAGTTTTAGTTCATTTGCCTAGGCTGTTTCAGAGGAGAAGATTTTTTAGATATCGACCAATCAGAAACAAGAATTGCCTGTGGTGGCCATGTTTGTTAACCGATCGAGACGAAATGAGCAATCCTCATAGAGGACATTCCATAGATACTTCCTGTCATATTTCGGTTAATTTGGCCAAGCAATTTCAGAGGAGGAGAATTTTTTTAATTGACCAATCAGAAACAAGAATTGCCTGTGGAGGGCCATGTTTGGAAATGGATCATAACAAAATGCGCACTCTTTAGAGAGGACCTTCCATTGATGCTTCCTACTAAGCTTAAGTTCATTTGGCTGATGGGTTTCAGAGGAGAAGATTAAAATGTGAAAAGTTAATAGATGACAGAAAACAAATGACGGACGCCAAGTGATGCCATAAGCCCACATTATCTTTGGCACGGTGAGCTACAAAGAATATTAAAATGTGAATACCTACATGTAATGTATAGTATAAACATGTTATACTATATCAGCAATAGTTAATTTCTAAGGGAGATAATGGCAAGTTATCTTTCTTTTAAGCTTAATGCAAGAGTTATCTCCCTTTTAACAGCTTACTACAATGGAGAGGTTGTTTTTAGAAATGAACCAATCAGAAACAATAATTGCCTGTGGCGGCCATGTTTCTTAACGGATCGGGATGAAATGAGTAATCTTCATAGAGGACCTTCCATAAATGCTTCTTATCAAGTTTCGGTTCATTTGGCTAAGCGGTTTCGGAGAGAAGATTTGAAAAAATCGGCCAATCAGAAACAAGAATTGCCTGTGGCGGCCATGTTTGTAAACGGATCGGGATGAAATGAGCAATCTGTATCGAGGACTTTCCATAGATCCTCCTACCAAGTTTCGGTTCATTTGGCCAAGCGGTGTCGGGGGAGAATATTTTAAAAAATCGGCCAATCAGAAACAAGAATTGCCTGTGGCGGTCATGTTTGTTAATAGATCGGGTCGAAATTAGTAATATTTCGAGAGGACTTTTCATAGATGCTTCCTACCAAGTTTCAGTTCATTTGGCTGAGTGGTTTCAGAGGAGAAGATTAAAATGCGAAAGGTTAACGGACGACGGACGACGGACGCCAAGTGATGGCAATAGCTCACGTTGCCTTTGACAAGATGAGCTAAAAACCGCATGGTTTTACATTCGTATTATCGAGTGCTTGAAGTGTCAGCACAACTGGGAGATGCAGCCGTAAGTTAATACATGGAGGAAGGAGTAGTTTGTCCAGCAGTCATGAGGAAAGGGTTATTTACCACAACTGCTATGGACAACATTGACCATAATCCTACTACAACGACCGCAACGACTTCTTTTCATGGAACAAGCATTTCAGCATCTATCAACTGACAATGAAGGTGAAAAGCGTGAGTCAATTCGTATTAAAGACAACAAGGTAAAAACGAGTCCCGGAACTTCCCGATTCTTTCACCAACATCCATCAGTGTTCTGCCAATTCCGCAGGACGTTGGAGTAGAAAAACTGTGGGTTGCCTGTGGTCAAAGACAAAACTTGAAGTGGATTCCCATACATGATATAAGTCCTTCAATTGGCCCAGAAAAGTCAAAGGGTCTTCTATTTTTTCACACTTTTACTGGCTGTGATGTTGTATCTGCATTCCATGGTAAAGGGAAAAGGAATGCATGGCAAACATAGAATGCATACCCTGAGGCGTCTACTGTTTATAGAAAACTCAGTCAATACCTACCAGTAATTGGCGAAGACGATCAAAGTATTCTTGAGAAGTTTGTAGTAGCTATGTATGACACTGATAGCATTGATGCAGCAAGACTGGAACTGTTTGCCCGAAACAGAGGTCATATGACTCAATTCCCCCAACACAAGCAGCCCTTATTCAACATATAAAGCGTGCTGCATACCAAGCAGGTTAGTTGCATATGGGGCCAAGCTACTATATGTCAAATAGAATTCAACAGCCCTGCGGATTGGGGTTGGAAGAAGCAAGGTGACATATGCATGTGGCGAGTCTTTTGGACCGCACTTCCGCCAATTCCACAGAGTTGCCAACAGCTTACGAAGTGTGGCTGCAAGACTGAATGCCGTGGCAGGTGCAAGTGCTATCGCTTTATTCTTCCTTGCACATCTTTGTGAAGCTGTAATTACGACGGCTAAAATCTATTCAAAAATCGACCTGACTCGGTGAAAATGAGGTAAATTAACGAAATCGACAACAATTATGTCTCACTTTAATTCTAAAAAGGTAATGAGAAGGAATTATTCAATTAAACTGCATCTAATGGTAAATTTTAAGGATAAAACAACGAAAATTTTTTTAAATACAGAAAAGAAAATAAAAAAAAAATCAATAAAACTCATAATATACAACTAGGTATATAAAAAAAAAGTTTGTTTTTTTATATTTTGTAAATATTAAGATACAACTACATGTAATATGTATAGTTTATGACCAAAATCCGTTTAGTTTGGTCATGCACGACAGGTTATATAAAAAAAACCAGATATGATTTCCTGGAATGGCGGCCATCTTGAAAAATATGGGCGCCATTTTGAATTTCACGTGGCTAACGGGGTTTTCCGAATAAGTTGTCCCCAAGGAATCTTCATGTCAATTGTGGTGCTTGTTCCACAATGTGAACGATTGTTTCACTAATCTGCTGGGCTACATGCTGGATAATTAATTTTTATTGGTTGTGTTTCAGTAAAATATTTACACTCACAGCATGTTTCTTTTACGTCTGTTTTACAAACCTACCCCCCTCCTCCTCCTTTTTTTTATGTAATATGCCATCTTTATTAAAATTCAAGTCATGGGTACCGCGTCTTTCTGGAACAAATACTAATAATATTAATCTGCTTGTTGTCGAATCACTACAGATTTTTAATAAAACTTTACAGGAAGAAGGAATATTTGTTTGGTATATTTTTTGTATTAAACATCGTTAATGAGTTTGAATTATTTCTATGATTTAACACTATTTATCCATGCAGTAACATATGAAACCTTATGAAAATAAAATTAAAGGAACGCTTAAATCTTTTCCTGATGAAAATTTATCCCGATTTTTCTGAGATAACCTAAATTAAGATTTATCTATCAACGATCAATCATGAAGACGAACAATATCCCTGTTATATATTAATGTAACAGAAGAATGTACACATGTATTAACAGAGTGTCCGATGATCATCGAAGTTGCCAGAAATTAATAAATTATATTACTAATATAAAAGAAATATCGGAACGATATTATTGTACCCAGAAACGTTCAGTCCAATAGCGCCGCTGTTCATACAAAACTTTTGTAAGCGGCGCCAATGTCTAGCAGAAATCCGTATTCGTGTTTTTATAAAAAAAAAATTATATATAAATAAAGGAAAAGATGATTTCTCCCATGTTTGCAAGTAGTCTTTCCGATTGTCGACCGTTCCCAAGTTTGAAATCTAAAATTAAAAGAATTATCTCCATTCTTTTTTGTCATATGATAGTACGTGTTGATACTAACGATTCACTTTGCTGCATTGAAAATGTAAATGTACGGAATACATCGTTATAGACTCTGTTATTAATCACGCCAAAAGAGTAGTTACGCTAACAACAACATAATTTGTCGCGTCTGTTTAAACCAGATTTATTTAAATAAACAATTATCAATATGTGTAAGATTTTATTAGTACACCCAGACAGATGAAAATGTGCAAAATGAGGTCATATTACGTGTACAAATATGAAAAAACATGACAAAAATGAACATATATATGGGATTACAATTGCAAAATACAGAAATAGAAATTCAGTAATTATAGTGAGTTACTGCGTTATTTGGTCATTCGTGACATATGTTTGATAATGAAACTCGTCAATTAGTTATATTATTTATTACATAGATAAACAAATGTTTCGAATCGAATTTAATATAAAATGAGTTTAATTGCACTATATTACGTGGGTAGCGTAGAATTACAGAATTTCCGTGTTTAATAAAAACGATAATTTCACAGGTGATGAAATTATCGTTTTTAATCAACTCAGAAAATTCTGTAATTCACAGCTATCTATATAATAATACAATATAATTATATTGTTACACTGGCGATTAATGACAAAACGATTTTTCTATGAGAACATGAAAAACATAATTTAGAAAAAAAACACAAGTTTACTTATAAATAAGGATATATTTTTCTCAAGTGGTACCTTACAGAGTGAAAGTAAACCTTTCATCTTATGGATGGTAGGATTAGAGGTAATATTTTGGGATAAATTTTGATCTTAAATCAGCAATTAATTCATGTTTGCAAATAAACAAGAAATGAAACTCATCTCCAATATTTGCTCTACAGAAAGTACATATTCTGTCATTCCTAGCAATATGTTGCCATCTTCCTGTTTCTATGGGGAATTTCATATTTGAATATCTAAATTTTGATAAATTTGATTAATCCTATTTTTCACTGATAATTTTGATAAGTATTTCTCAAATCCAAATTCAAATTTGAAGATCGAGTAAAGTTGAATAAACTAATCATATAAGTGTTCTTTTAAAACAGGCTTCAATGAATGTATATTAATATTCAATTGGTTGGCACATAGCCAAGACCAGTATTACCAAAAATTGACATAGCAAAAGATATCCATTTAAAATCATGATTTCCACTTTGATGAATTTGTAACACAAGTCTATAAAGTATACTACTGGGCTTGGTCTCGCTCTGAACTAGTTTCGTCCAGAACGAGACCATCCTCAGTTTAACCATGGGGCCGTGTTTTCGAAAGTATCCTAAGATTTGTCTTAGGACGATTTTTAGAACCATCTTAGGATATGTCCTAGGAGTAATCTCGAGGCTATCAAAGGACTATCCTAACTTAGGATGTCTTAACTATGTCCTAAGTGTCAACGCAATTATTAGAAACATAGAAATATTGTGTACAACAACTATTTCCAATATTAATATATAACAAGCCCTTGATAAAAATACTCATTATAAAATATAAGATGTAAATAAAGATTTTTTTTCAATTTCATTAATTTTTTACGCTCCATTCCCATGAGTCTGTTTCTTGTTTTCTTTAATTTGCAGTTATCTATATACGTAGTTCTGTATACGATATATAAATAATGTGTAACACTTTTTTGTATAATGAAGTACAGTCATTACCGTTATTTTTTGTGTGGTTACTTTCGAGTGAGTTGATTTCAAATTTTCAATGAATTACTGATTAAAGATGAACAAAATATATTTCGTGCGCCGTTTAAATTATGATAGAAAGATCATTGTTAATTTACTTATTTAGATTTAAAAACAGTATAAAGGTGTATATCAATCATGTTCTACAACTTAAAAGTCCGTTTTTGGTACAAAATATCAAATTATATTACGATTTCGGGGTTAAGACCAACTTAAGACGCCTCCATAGATGTCCTAAAGTCAAGGCAAATTTTGCGACATGTCCTAAGTTAGGACATGGTCGAGAACACGACTTAGGACTAAGATTTGTCCTAAGATGGTCTTATGACATGTCTTAGTCCTAAGACACTTTCCAGAACATGGCCCCTGATTTCTAGCGGATATCTACCCAATTCACCATAGACCATATAAAAACTATTTTTTTCAGAGGCCAGTTCGCCATACAGTGTCGAATGCCTTACGGAAATCAACAAATGTACAACCCTTTTCTAAATCCACACTGGTTTTTAGAGATAATTTCAAATTTATTTTACAAAAAGGTCAATCTATTATTAATTATAGATATAAAAAGCTTCCCAAGGCAACTTATGAGAGTAATAGCCCTGTAATTATCAGGATCATCTACCTTACCTTTATTTTTATATACAGGTCCTAATACCAGTCAACCAACTTTCCGGGATTATTCCAGTATCAATAACAATATTAAAAAGTTTACAATATAAATATCAATTTAGGTTGTGAATAATAGTATTCATTTACAAAATTATCAATACCAGCTGCTTTGCCATTTTTTTAGATTTTTTAATTGCATCTATAATTGCCATTGATCCATCTAAAATTATATCATATAATGGATTTTCTGGATGCTGAGGTAAGCACGTACACATTCCTGACAATGATTATTGAGGAATCTGTCTGTTTCATGTCGTGTGAACCAATTATTTTTTTTTTTGCGATTATTCTTATGTGGTACACACGGAATATATATGTATATATTTTCATCAACTGAACAGTGCGCATGAGCGATAATCTCCCCGAAAGAGTTCAAATCTTGGGTCACACGCATATCATTTGCATTACTGTACTGGAAAACAGAATTATCTGCTCTTAAAATCTGCTTTTGAGCGGATTTTTAATGTTATGCAGTTTATTTTAGTTAAAATTAAGTGACATATTAAGTGAAAATATTTAATCCAAAAATTCCACGATATTTGCCTTTCATATTACTTTAAGGTTGTCCATTGTTATTGATATCCATTAATATTTAAATGTCCTATGTCACATGGTACAGTCTGTTGTTTGTACTCACTCCAGCCAGATTTTTACACTTCAGAAAATATAATTAACATAGAGACCTCATGAATAACTATTTTAATAATTGACCAAAAATTTTGAAATTAATTGTCAGAGTTCATATATATCATATATTAATATACATCTAGAAAAAAAATTGCTGATTTGAAAACTGGATTTTTAAGAATTTTTTTCTGTAGGTTTTATAGAAGTCATATATGTATATATGTCAGGTGACATGAATGTGAGCTTTGCTCAGGTTTTACTCACTACATAATAGAACACTATAGATCGTCGGACATGGAGATACTACACACCGAGACAAATCGTGGTAAAAAAGCTATCATTGTGGATGGATATGTATATAGACAGACGAATAAATTGAAAAATGGAGATATTGTCTATGTATGTAGCGCTAACAAGAAGTGTAACAAGTCAATAACTATAGATCCTGATGCCAGACAACCTGGCTAGCGGAAGAGGTATCTTCAATGTATATTCAAATACTTGTAACATATTTTGCCGGACATGATACATTCCATTTCAAATTTCTATTGAAATAATTCTCGGAAATGATATAAAAAAATTCTCGGTATTTACGATAATTTTTTTTATCGGAAATGATATACTAATTCCCGGAAACGATAATCTCTGTTGAAAACAATATCATCGTTTTCATTTTGCATATCTTCAGTCAAGTTTTTAAAATAATCATACTAGAGGCTCAGTGGGCTGGCGACCGCTTCACTAAAGTCTTCTTCTTTCATTGCGGAAAATGTTCAACTTGATGAAGGTTTCCGGCGCATGCCTGGCATGACAATGTTTTATTAATTTTCATTTTTTACAATTTTTATTAATTTTCATATTTACATTTTTTTCTTTTTCTGTTTCTTTTAATAGTATAATATAAAAACATGTTGTAGCCTATTAGATCAGGTGTGGAAATGTTTTAAGGAGGACATCATGTGTCAGTCTCTCCCTAAACATTTTTGTAGAGGTACTGTTTGTAATATGTTCAGGTAATTTATTCCAATCTTTGATAATTCTGCAGAAGAATGAACATTTGCATGAGTCTTTGTTGCACTGTATTTGTCTGATGGTATTTGAATGGGTAGATCTTGTTCTGGATTGGCTAGGTATTAGGATGTTATCATATGGAACTGCAATTTTGTTGTTAATTATTTTGTAGAATATATGTAATCTAGTTTTTAGACGTCTTTCTTGTAGTGTTGGCCAATCAAGTGAGTGTATCATTTTTGTGACACTGCTAGTATTGTGGTGTCTGTGGCAAGCACATCTTGCTGCTTGTCTTTGGACATGTTCGATTGTATAGATGTTTTCGGTGGTATATGGGTCCCAGACAGAGCAGCAGTATTCTAGTTTGGGTCGTACAAGAGATTGGTATGCTCTATCTTTAGCAGATTTTGAATTAATTTGAAGGTTGCGTCTGATGAATGAAAGATATTTATTTGCTTTGGATGTCATTTGTTGAATGTGATTGTTCCATTTTAAATCTGCTGATAGTGTGACTCTTATATATTTTGCTGATTGTACTGATTCTAAGATGTGTCCATGCATGTTGTAGTAAAAATGTTGTGGCGATTTTTTGGTTGTTACTCTTAAGATGTTACATTTGTCAGGATGAAATGCCATTAGCCAATCCTGTTCCCATTTGACAGCTGATTCAAGGTCTTCTTGTAGTTTTATGCAATCTGCTTGTGTTTTAATAGGTCTATATATAATGCTATCATCTGCAAAGAGTCTTATTTGGCTATGCTTGATGTAATCTGGTAGGTCCTTTATGTATATTAGAAACAGTATGGGGCCTTGTACAGTTCCTTGGGGCACGCCAGAGGTGACTGCAATTTTCTCAGATGTTGTGTTTTCTAAAAGTACTGTCTGTGTTGTTTGCAAGAAAAAATGTTATCCAATTTGTTATTTGGTCAGATATACCATACAATTTTAGCTTGGAGATGAGTCTTTTGTGTGGCACTTTTTCAAACGCTTTCGCGAAGTCCATTATTATTAAATCTGTTTGAATGTTTTTATCATTGTTTTGTGCTAGTTGGTGAGCAAGTGATATTATTTGTGATTCACATGACCTATTCGATCTAAAACCATGTTGCATTTCGTACAAGATGTTGCTTGATTCCAGGTGTTCCATCATATTACTAGCCATTGCATGTTCTAGCAGTTTGTAGGAAATACAGGTTAGAGATATTGGCCTGTAATTTGCTGGGTGGTGTTTGTTTCCCTTTTTGTATACTGGTGTTACATTTGCATGGTTCCAATCAAGTGGAACTTGCCCTGTTTCGATAGATTTTTTGTAAATGATGGTAAGTATGTCTGAGCAAATGTCTACATTTTCTTTGAGTATTTTACCAGCGATGTTGTCTGGACCTACAGCTTTATTGGGGTTGATGTTGTTAATGAGTTTCAGTATGCCTTTTTTGGAAATTGAGATGTTTTTCATGATTGGATGTGTACTAGGACCTTTATCTGGAATTTCTGTGTTCGCTTCTGATGAAAAGGCTGATTGGAATTGCCTATTTAAGATATTGGCTTTTCCTGCTGGATCTGCATGTAAGACTCCTTCACTTCTGAGAGGTGCTATACTGGTGTTTTCTTTTTTCTGGCTTTTTATATAGGAGTGTAAATATTTGGGTTGCTTATTGAACTTTTGTTGGTCTGGTTCGTTTATGTCTAGGTCAAAAATCATATTTTCAATGTAATTCCAGTATGAATTACGCATTTCTTGCTGGAGTTTTGATTTAACTTCTTAGTATATTTTAGTATGTTCACTGTTTGAGTTTTTCTTTTTGAATAATTAATTTTTCTTGTTTATTAGCTTTTTAATTTGAGGTGTTACCCATGGTAGTTTTGTTTTTATTACCAATTGATTTTGTTGGAATGTTTTTCTTTATGGAATCAGTAGTGGAGTTTTTGAAATAATTCCATAGATCATTTACATCCATATGATTTTGATTTTCTTTCATACATGTGAGTGAGTGGTTTGCAAGTCTTGCTCTGTTTTTTCCCAGTTAGCCTTTTTGTACTGATATACTTTGTGAGGCTTTTGTTTTATCTTAGGAAGTGATAGATTGATTTCACTGAAGATAATATCGTGATCACCCATAGGTGGTAACGTTTCAATTCTGTTTATGAAAGATGGATTTGACATACACTGCAGATCTAGTGTTCGATCGTTTCTTGTTGGTTTGTCTATGACTTGTGTTAGATTATGGTCATTTAATATATAAGTAAGTTTTGGTGCAGTGATGGATCTGGTTTACTTGGTATAACTGATGGAATGTTCCAGTCAATGTGACCTAGATTGAAATCTCCACTTAGCCATATGCTTGCATTTGTTTTATTGCACACTCTGCTTAAGGAGTCACTTAGTTGCTCTAATAATTCCCCTTTATCTGAAGGTGGTCTGTAATAGGTTCCTAGATATAGTGTTTTGTTTCCCGTTGACTTTATTTTTGCCCAAACAATCTCACAGCTTGTGTCTAATTCTGTGACTTGTGATGTTATATATTCATTGGAAATTGCAAATAGAACTCCCCCATAGCCATCCTTCCTGTTTTTACTATAAACAGTATATTTAGTTGGATCAAAGTATTCATATGGTGAAATGTTATCTGACAGCCATGTTTCTGAGCCGAAAATTATTGTAGATTTACATGATTCTATTATTTGATCTAGTTCTGATTTATTATTTTTAATAGATTGGAAATGTATAGTAAGTACTCTGAGTGGTGATGGACCGTCTATTTTGGAACTCTTTGATTTAAAGGTTTGTCTATGTATAGGCAAAGATTGGTGAGATGGTTTACCTATGGAATCTTGAATACCTTCTTCATCATCTAGTGTTAAGAAGCTGTTTGATGTTTCTATAGTGCTGTTGAAGAATGTGGTTGAGAAGTTTGGGATACCACATTTTGCACATTCCCATGATAAATTACTGTTATTTAATATTTCATACATATATTGATCTATACCTTGGCAGTATATGTGGTACCACTGCTCACAGCCATCGCAGCATATAGCTTTATGCTTCCACGTGACAGCTTTATTACAAGCTCCACATGGATATTTTGGTGGACCTGGGTTGGGTTCAGGTGCATATGAGTTTGCAAGAAGTAGGCTACATAGGTATGTTAGTACTAACCTTTCATGCTTAATGGTTTTATTTTTCTTGATGCGACAATTAAGAGAGAAAGAAGAGATATCTGAGGTCTTATTCTCTTTGTTTGTTGTTGACCAGGAGTTGTCTGGAGCTTTATTATTATGGTGATTATTAAAGCTTGGATTCAATATGCCATTACATTTGATCACATGATCTAAGTGTAGTATTTTTGCTACAGAGAGTATCAACAGAGATGTAATCAGAATTGTTTTGATTGTATGCATGTTGTGCTCGAAATCTGAAAATAAGTGCAGATGCAAAGAATACAGCCGGATATAATGTTAATAAAAGTATAACAAGTTAGGTCTTCGTCCCTTGGGTTACTCAAAGGTGCAGGATAACTTACACAAAGATTGGCCTTGTTAATTGAGCTAAAGTAAAGCAGACAGGACAGTCGTGTGTGTTGCTTTTGTTTACTTCCGGTTTATTTAATTTTATGGTGGTCATGTGATACGATTTTGGCGGTAAGAAATGTCAATATCACAAGTTTTGAATTTGTGGATTACACACTCTTTTTGGTAAAATAATGGATGAGAATTGGTAAAACATGTGTTGGTGAGTATGTATGCCAATTTTTGTGACAAATAAGGTTCAATTACTGTTGTATCAAAAAACAATTCTGAGCCAAAACAAGGAAGTCTTCACTCGTCCAAGCATACGCATTATCCTTGATGATCGTAACTCGTAAGTCTAAAATCACTCTTAAGATTTCCTTACGTGCACGTATCACTCCTGGATAACTTTTGCTCAGTGACTGAGTTAACTTCCAGTATAATACAGATACAGATACGTGCGTTTCACTACACTAGTTCTAAGTTTAAGAGTTACGACTTACGACTTGCGGCAAGTAACATCTCCTATGATGGAGGTAAAAAGATATATTGTATCATACATTGTATATACCCAACAGCTCGGAAGTTGATTACAGTAATAATACATTTTAAATGTGTTAAAATACATTTTTAATATTTAACTAATTCTAAAACTCTAAAGTGATTTTTGAAATGAATAAACCAAAGATATTAGAAAAAAATTGCTATGTGTAAAATTTTACCGAAATTTGAGAAGAAATTTATTTTATGGAATATACCGTTCTGCCTACCGCATATCGAACCCCTGTGACGCACCGGGACTGTTTTGCCGTTATTGTTAGTTTCGATGTCCGGTTTTATTGGTAGGAGACACACAGGTCTCGTGAACACGTCCTTATTTTAAATCAAAAGAATTATCCCTCAGGGGCCTAAGGACTGTGGTTGGAGAAGTGGGGGAAGTACTCTTGATATACCCTGCCTGCTCATTGGAAGCACACCTCTCTGGGAAAGTGGGATGCAGGTGATGAAGGGCAATGGTGAGAGGACCGTCTCCGCTTTTTATGCAGGGATGATTTATTTCACTTATTTAACTGATTTCTGCTATTTTCCTCTGAAAATTGTTTTCCGAAAGTTGCTGGACATGGTCGGAGCAGGTCAAAAATGGACCATTTGAAAGGGGATGTAGATGGTTTCAGATAATTTCAGTTATTTTATTTTCTAACCAGGATCATTCCTGTTAATGGGGATACTTCGTTTGAAGTTCCCTAGTGTGTCTCATTGAAAAAAGTAATATTTCAAACTTCTCCCCCAGGGGGAAACTGACCACAACTTTTTCTATTCACCAATGTTCTCTTTCAAACTGTTCCTCAAGTCCTGGATGTCCGCTTTCAATGGTGAAGGCGGGTACAAAAGTGGAGATTATACTATCCTTGAATCACTGCCAGCATACGGAGACCACCATTCTGATCTACCCTCCTATGCTTCCGTTTGAAGTTCCCTAGTGTGTCTCATTGAAAAAAGTAATATTTCAAACTTCTCCCCCAGGGGGAAACTGACCACAGCTTTTTCTATTCACCAATGTCCTCTTTCAAACTGTTCCTCAAGTACTGGATGTCCGCTTTCAATGGTGAAGGCGGGTACAAAAGTGGAGATTACACTATCCTTGAATCACTGCCAGCATACGGAGACCACCATTCTGATCTACCCGCCTATACTTCCGTTTGAAGTTCCCTAGTGTGTCTCATTGAAAAAAGTAATATTTCAAACTTCTCCCCATGGGGGCAACTGACCACAACTTTTTCTATTCACAAATGTCCCCTTTCAAACTGTTCCTCAAATCCTGGATTTTTCGCTTTCAATGGTGAAGGCGGGTACAAAAGTGGAGATTACACTATCCTTGAAGCACTGCCAGCATACAGAGACCACCATTCTGATCTACCCTTCTATGCGCCTTTCCTGAAAATGGTCTGGTGGTAATATTATTACCAGCAATTCTTGTCAACCGCCTCCGTCATAGTTTGAGAAAAGCTTGAGCATGGGCATGAGCGAGTGGACGATGTGCTTTTGGTCTCAGCATTTTATATTTTTATTGCTGGTTATACCGATGAATGTTACAATTTGACCATTCCCCCAATGAAATTTATGTTTGAAAAATACATATTTGGGAAGACATGTTCTTGACAAAACTTCCACTACGCCTCTATTTAAATTATTTCTCTTACAAAGTGGTAATATTAATCCACATCCAGAGTCATTTGTTTCTAAGCGAAATCAATGATACATAGTTTCACAGTTACTTTTGGAACAACATATTTGACAGGCACGGTCACTAGTGTTCCTCCCTACGAAACTTTTAGTCTTATTAAAAATAATATTCTTCATCAGTCTAAAACCTACAAAAATCACTTCAAATTTCTGAGGTATGTGACCTTGGTCACGTTGGTCATGTGACATACAGTTTCATAAATATGCTGTTCATATCAACGGGGATTTTTTATGATAAATTTGTCGGTAGGCACTACCGCAAATTCCCTTTTAATCTGAGAATAGGCAACTTTTGCATAGCCTTAAATTGAGAAACAAAATGTAGTTTGAGTTTTATAGAGCTAGCTCTCTGAAACAACAGACTGCAGGAAGACATGTCTCTCCACTCAACACACATTATCCTCATTTCGAGACAACCGTTTTTTGCTCTTTTGTCCTTAGCACTGTGTACAGCAAATACCAAATGTATAGTCTTTGGTTCGACCCTACATGGGCTTGAACCCATGATCAATCACATTCGAGGCGAGCACTCTTACCATTACACCATCGATGTGGTGTGTTGGTAATAAATAAGATGTGATTGCCTTGTTTGTAAAATTTATCTAATCATCATTAAAAAAAAAAAAAAAAAAAATTGATCTTACAGTACAAATACATAGCTTTAAACTGAGAATATGCAAATTTTACATTGCCTGTAACTGAGAATATGCAAATTTTTAATTACCTGTAACTGAGAATAGGCAAATTTTACATTGCCTGTACTTTAAACATATTTTATTGTTCAATAAGAAACAATTGGATAGGACACAAGTTTCACAACTTAGAAACGTCTTCTCCAATACATACATGAATTAATACAAAATGAACTTATATAATATTATATACATATTTCATATTAAGTGATGACACGAAAAAACAAAAGCAAAAACAAACAAAGACTAAACATGTTGAGCGTCATGCAGGTGGATTATCCAAGCTAAAGTATACTTAATCGAACACACCCTTTCATCTTAATGACACGAACACACCAAACATTCAATTGGGATTTAACTTTCTAGTGGATTTATATATAAAGTGGGTGCTTAATTAAGGTAGTTAACATGTGAAAATATAGGGAGGAATCATTATTCTATTAACGTTCGGTAAGTATATTGCTTTTTTTATAATATTTTTGTTAAAAACGGTTATTTATGATATGACGACTCGATAATCCAGTTGCATGAGGCTGTCTCGAAACTAGTTCATACGATCTTGATCAATAAAGTAAGACATAAATCTATTATTAACCTGTTGCACATTACAAATATGACTAATTTACAAATATTTATGATCATGACATAGAAAAGCGACAGGTGTTTTTAATGTATTTTTGTACAGCCAAAAATATGGAACAATTTATATCACAGTTAAGTGTTTCATTTCCGAATAATAATAAATCAATATTTACCGGAATTCCAATCAAATTCAACTTATTTATTTCAAATAACATAATAATACGCGATAAGGCAAATCTGTTACAGTGTAACAAGTAATGCTCTGCATTTTCATTAAAGTATCCACATAAACAATTATAATTTACAATTAAATTTGCATGATATAAATCTGCATTTAATGCACTGCATTTATTTCGCATTCTAGAGTGCAATACACTGAGAAAGCGGTCACCTATAGAATAATATTGAGGATTTCTCCTCCTAGTATAAAATATTTGCTGAAGTTTTAGTTTAAAAGAGGAAAACGTAGGAAGATTTCTAATAGTTAGATCCAAAGAATTCCATGCTTGAATAGTACATGGAAAGTAAGAATTTTGGTAAACAGACAAACGACTAAAAGGTACATGTATATTGTGACTGTTACGTAAATTATAATTAACGTTTGCTGCCACTAAAGGCGGAACTAATTCATATAAATAATCTGGTGCTTCTTTATTGACAATTTTGTAAAAAAGTAGCAGTTTTTTAACTTTCCTTCTTGTACTCAATGTTTCCCACCCCGTTTCCTTGTAGATTGAATCAAAACTAGCATATATAGATAATCCAGTCACTATACGAGCTGCTTCTATTTGTATTTTTTCTAGACGATTACAATTTGCTTGTCCACAATTATCCCAAACTTCTGAGGCATATTCCAAAATAGGCCGAATGAAAACTAAATATATTTTTTCAAGATAATCCCTTTTTAACCTGTATTTAAGTTTTCGTAATATGTTAAGTTGCTTGGAAGTTCTTTCAATAAGTACATCAATATGCTTTGTCCACTTACAATCATTGCTAAAAATAACACCTAAATGTTTATGCATATGCACAGGAGATAGTGAAATATTGTTAAAGTCAAATAGTACATTATTTTCTAAATGCCTAGTACTAAAAATCATAATATCTGTTTTATTGGGATTAAATTTCACAAGCCATCTATATGACCATGCATTTAAATATTCTAAATCTGTACTTATTAATGTATGTAAATTTTCTTCATTATGTGCCATATGGCCAATACAAGTGTCATCAGCAAATAGTCTGCCAAAGCCAGTCATAATGTCTGCTACGTCATTTATGAAAATTAGAAAGAGCAATGGATCCAAGATCGACCCTTGGGGCACACCAGCCTTTAATTCCCCAGTACTTGATATTGCATCTTTAATAACTACTCGTTGTTTTCGTCTTGAAAGAAAATTTTTAACCAGAAAAGAAGCTTCCCTTTTATGCCATAATTCTCGAGTTTTAATATAAGCGCTTTAATCCAAACTGTATCAAAGGCTTTACTAATATCAGCGAAGGTTATACTAGTTTTTTAAGTATAATTAAAATTTCTCAATAACTATCAAAGCAATTAACTTGAAACTCAATACACCCGTTCTGTTAACAAGAGAAGACAACTCTATCCAGCATTTTATTTGAGTTATTTCACCTTTTTCACTATGATAGGCATTAAAATGAAACCCAACATACCTGATCACTATCAAAAGGGGGAACACATTACAGAAGGGTAGCCCCCACTCCCAACATACAACCCCCTTTTTATTTTTATTTCATATGCGCTAAAATAGTGCTACAAGAAAATATTATGCCTCTCTGATTATATTTACCAATCTTGCAAACATATTTGCTTATATGACCATCATAGTTAGAAGTATGTATAACTTTGTAATTTGCTTGCAGCTTAATATCAGATACGAAAAAGTCGAGCGTCCAGCACCCGTGAACGGTGCTCTTGCTTTTTAACCATGATTTTCCCTGATATGTAAAAAGAACAGCTGTTTGGTTCGTGTACTGTTATTCTTTCTTCTTTGTTTTAACGTGTTTTTAGATTGGTAGGTTTAGTATTGATCTATAGTGAGTGAGTGATTGTTGTTTAGCGCCAACTCAGCAATTTGTCAGCTATATCATGGCGAGAACAAGTTAATTTTCAATGCGATGGTCATGAGGTCGGCTTTGTTCTATACCAACAGGCCGAGTTGGCTTTTCATACTGCTAGCTCACTGAAACAACAGTACGCGGATAGACATGTCGTTCCACTCGGACACATTATTCTGATTCCGAGCCAATCAGTCTTTGCTCTTACTCCTTAGTGCTGCGTGCTTAGCGGAAAAGCAACAAATACGAATTTCATAAACTTTGGTTTGACCCGATTAGGGCTCGAACCCACGATCTACCACACTCGAGACGAGCACGCTAATCATTACGCCACCGATGCGGTAACGTTTTCATAGATTTGTAGGTTAAGTATTGATTTATTTAATATACATTATGTATATATATTAAATAATAAACTTATTTTTTTCCAAAATATATTTACAGGATAAAGATGATGATTATTGCAGGAATTGTTGCCTTGCTGTGCTTTACATATTCGGCAGAGGGTAATGGGTTTTTTTTCTAAAAAATGTTCATTTTGAGTTTCAAGATACCAAAGAAGTATTCACTATCCGTAAATCGAAGAAGGGCAGACAGAAAAAGGAGGGAAAAGAGGCAAACAACGATCTACAAAACATATACATAAAACTAAAGATCGAGTAACATGAACCCCACTAAAAACAGGGGGTGAACTCCGGAATGGTAAACAGTTCCTGCTCCACTTACAAAGAAATGCTAAAAAATAATTTCTCTCTGCAGATACTAATTATTATTCGTATAATTGACATACTATCTCCGTCTATTATAGATTATTCAAGATTGTTGTAATATCCGTCAAAACTAATATACAGACTCTTAAGCAATAGGGACATTCGTGGTCATGATCGTATGGTAGTTGGAATTGCAGCTACTTATGCAATCAGTGCCTTTCACCACTAAAGTTGTGATTTCGAATCCCACTCAGGCGAGGTGTACTCGATACAACATTATGTGATAACATTTATCAGCGCCTTGCAATAGATCGGTGGTTTCCATCATCAATAAACTGACCCCCGTGATATAACTGAAATATTGTTGAAAGTGGCGTTAAATACCATACCCGTAACCCTTTTGTCAAGAGCATAGCATGTTGTTGTTTTCTTTATTCAACATATATACAAGGACATTAAAAAAATATATTTTTATTATATTTAAGGTGCTGTATCTGGTCACTGCTTGGATTGCATTTGGCAGGTACTAATCGATTAATATTCTATATTTTGCATACTTTACACATACGTGTAACTAATTTGGTTGATTGGTGTTTAACGCCAACCTTATAGTAGTATTTCAGCTAGTTGATGGTGTGAACAAATTTTCTTATAAGACACTTAGAAATAATGACAACAAAGATATCAAATTTAGTGCGCAGGACGCGTTTCTGGAATAACTTTAATCAGTTTGAAAAGTATTTGCAAAGAAAATAAATAAAAGCAAAGTTAGAACAAACAAAGCTGAAATGAAGCAATTTGCATCTCATTCAGAAGAGGATATCACTGCTGAAAGATAAAATATTGTTTACTTTAACACAATCATATCAAACAACGCTGCAGCGAATTTATTGAGATCTAGGAGAAAGACATGGAAAGAAACTTTGAAATGTTTGATGTCGCCAGGCGAGTGGAAACACTCCCCCATTTTTATGTGGATGCACGTACACAAAGTGGAGATCTTTACAAAATCACAACATTAAGAACACAAACGAAGAGATTTGAAGAGATATATAATGATAACCTGAGGATAAATCAAAACTGTACACTAATATCTACATGGACCCGCCTACCCCTACAGGCCTCGCAAATCGTGTTCGAATAAATGTAAAACTATTTTTGTCGAAGAGCTAATAAATATATGGAATCTATTACAAAAGACATGTTTGATATTGGAACATTACGTAATGAAAAATGTGGACAAATTAACAAAAACTCATAGGGAAATGGGCAAAGAAAATGTTTCTGGACACATGCCGGAGGATAGTGAAATGCCTGAATATTGTCCGGTTAAAAATTTTGAGACTTGCCTTTAAAAACTTCACCCTCAGTGCAACAGGCTTTGGCAATTTCCGATGAATGTTGGTTCCAAAGTACAAATTTTGGCAGCAGACACAAATCTGCCTCGTCAGTTGCCTCAGCCTCAGGGAATATATATTCTAAGCCAGGATTGTCACACTATGTACCATATGGTTATCTGATAGCTGAATAAACTATATTATAGAACTATTTTGTCAAGTTTAAGGTAAATTACATAATATTCTATGCTTTAAAGCGATTTATCCATGTAGTAAAACTTGAAACGTATGAAAGGAAAATTAAAGAAAAGCTTTAATCTTTTACTGATGAAAATTTATCTCCCCAATTTTCTGATATAAACGAAATGAAGATTTGTTCATCATCGATCAATCATGTAGATGAAAACATATTCAGTGAAATGATATTACAAATATAAAAGCAATATCACAATGGTATTATTGCATTCAGAGGGTGTTCCTACGAAACTTTTGTAAGTGAGCCAATGTCTGACAAAATGGAAAACCAAGTAATAAGACATCTTTGTGCATAAAACAATCGTGTTATATGTTAAGATAGAAGTAAAATTAACAAGAAAAGCCATATACATTTTATGTTCAGAACGTCTGTTTTCTATTTATATATGGGTATATAAATCATAATTTCTTTTTAAAAACAAATCAAAATTGTGACATTTGGAAATAAATCAGATAAAGTGTTGATGTTAAATGACTGGGAGCCGTCATGATCGTACGGTAGTTGGATTTACAAATACCTATGCAATCAGTGCTTATGACCACTAAAGTTGTGAGTTCGAATCCCGCTCAGGCGAGGTGTACTCAATACAACACATTATGTGATAAACTTTGTCGGTGAATTGCGACAGATCGGTGGTTTTCTCCGGGTATTCCGGTTGCCTCCACCAATAATACTGACCGCCACGATATAACTGAAATATTATTGAAAGTGGCGTTAAGCACCTTAACTCTTACCCTTTACACAGTGGATTGAAATATGTTTCAGTGACTAATCGGAATTACACGGGAAACTAGTTTGAACCATAAATATTATTTAGAAACAAATATATGCTTTTAGTTTGTGCATCACTTGCTCAATATTTGAAATGCTCTTCTTTCTAAAAATCTGTTTAGGCTTTTTATCGTTTGTTTGTGTATGTATTGCCGTTCGAGGTCCAGTTATCAAGTGAGGAGGGTTCGGATCCCATTTACCGGTTTATCACCGCCACATTTCCATGCCTCTCCCAACCAAGGACCTGGAATTCCAACGTCATATGTTATTTTTGTTGATATTGGTGGAATTGATGGCCACCACTGTTTAAACTTTCTTTTCAGACATAAATAATAAGAGATCACAATGCACGATATTGTCGTATTCAGATTTTAGTAGTATCAAACTATGTTGGCAATTGTACACATTTTCCCGTCTTTTAACACCTTTCATCTTTCGTGACCTTAGTTCATTAACTAACGTTATATCATAAGACATTGCACAAATCTAGAATGTGTAACCACGCCTTTACAATAACTAGGTGTTCAACCCGATATCTAACATTGATTGAGAGAAACGTTTAAAGATACCAAAGGGGTAATCAGAAACCGTAATTCGGAGGATAGACAATACCGAAAAAGAGAGTCATAGAATTCACGTGTCAAATAATTATCAAATAAAAAGGTTTTATTTGTCAGTTATTTTTGAAAAAATGTCATCGATTTACATGTATAGATTTAATTATTGAACATCACTGACTGTGAAAGTAGAGACATGTGCTTGGGAACAAGAACAACATCTATTTAATAATACGTTTATCAATAGGTTGAATCAGGAAAAGAAAGCCATCTGAAATGTAGTATGGATGTAACTTCAACAGCTTGTGACCCGTATCAAATACATTACAATTATTACAAAGATTGCACCAAAAATAATGACGGTAGGTTCAAACTAGAATATAGTGTCCGATATGTTATTGTCATGGTATTCGTCTTTTCGTTTAAGCATCAAAACAATATCATGTCTTTTTCGAGTTGTCAAGATATAGAACCCATCGGTGGTGTAATGGTTAGCATGGTCGCTTCGAGTGCGATAGATCTTCGATTCGAGGCCCAGTCGATTCAAACCAAGGACAATAAAAACAAAAAGGTATTTGTTGCATTAAGGAGAAAGAGCAATCAGGATAATGTGTGCGAGTGAAGCAACATGTCTACTCGTGGACTGTTGTTTCAGTGAGTTAACACTATAAAAATCCAACTAAGGTTGTTGATCTAGTACAAAGTGGACATCATATATAATCGTCGAATGTAGCTAGTTTTCTACATGACGTAGCTGAAAGTCGCCCATTTGGTGTTGAACAACAATCACTCACTCACATAAAATATCAGCTCGTATTTTCGAATTCTAACCAATTCAATAATAATATAATTATTTATTCCAAGTACATAATTATCTTCTAATATACTTTGTTTTCCTTTTCAGCGAG
The DNA here is from genome assembly GCA_963383655.1 of Bathymodiolus septemdierum. Classification (NCBI taxonomy): domain Eukaryota; kingdom Metazoa; phylum Mollusca; class Bivalvia; order Mytilida; family Modiolidae; genus Bathymodiolus; species Bathymodiolus septemdierum. The sequence goes on along the minus strand of OY726529.1, from coordinate 34,482,165 downwards.
TGTAACAAAGTGGCAAAAATGCACACGGGAGGCCGACTGTGCTCGAACATGCGTTCAAAACTATTTGAATCTTTACGGAGGAAGGAAATGTCCAGACGATTGTGAAGGCTACGCTAAAATGCACAACGGTGGACCTAAAGGATGTCGTAATTCTAATACAGACGTTTACTGGAAGAAAATTAAACGTGCTGGCTGTTCTAGTGACAGTTAAAAATGAAGCCATTTCGTGATATTTCACAATAAAAAAAGAAGAAATTTATTATCTTGATTTCTACAGTAACAATATTTTAAATAGATAGACATTCAGCAAACTCAATTTAAATTGTGTAAATTTACAATATACGTACATTGTCGGAAAATATAAAAAAAATTGTACGATCTTTAGAAACGGATAGAAAAGTGAGTCAGTGGTTTCGTAGCAAGTGCAAATTAATTTGATATTTACCGACAATGTACATATTTTGTGTTCATCCCGCAATGTCCAAAAGTCCAAAACAACTGCCAAATTGTCTGAAATGACTGGAACAAGCGTCTTTATAATCGTTTTCAATTGTCGTCTGTGAAGCGTTTATACTGTTACCGTTTCATAGCGAGTTGTACTCGATACAACATCATGTGATAAAGTTTGTCAGTGTCTTGCGACAAATCTGTGGTTTTCTTCTGGGTACTCAGGTTTCCGCCACCAATAAAAATGACCGCTATGATATGACTAAAATATGCTTGAAAGCGCCGAAATAAAGCACCCATATAATATTTTATAATTATTTGATACGTGAATTCTAGGACTCTCTTTTTGGTATTGTCTGTCCTTCTTTGAATTACGGTTTCTGATTACCCCTTTGGTATCTTTAAACGTTTCTCTCAATCAATGTTAGATATCGGAATGAACACCTAGTTATTGTATTAGCATGGTTACACATTCTAGATTTGTGCAATGTCTTATGATATAACGTTAGTTAATGAACAAAGGTCACGACAGATGAAAGGAGTTCAAAGACGGGAAAATTTGTACAATTTCCAACATAGTTTGATATTACTAAAATCTGAATAAGACACTATCGTGCATTGTGATCTTTTATTATTTATGTCTGAAAAGAAAGTTTAAACAGTGGTGGTCATCAATTCCACCACTATCAATAAAAAGAACATATGACGTTGAAATTCCAGATCCTAGGTTGGGAGATGCATGAAAATGTGGCGATGATAAACCGGTAGATGGGATCCTAACCCTCCCCACTTGATAACTGGATCTCCAACGGAAATGCATACACAAACAAACGATAAAAAGCATGAACAAATTTTTAAAAAGAACATTTCAAATATTGAACAAGTGATGCACAAACTAACAGCATATATTTGTTTCTAAATAATATTTATGGTTCACACTAGTTTCCCGTGTAATTTCAATTAGTCACTGAAACATATTTTAATCCACTGTGTAAATGGTAAGAGTCATGGTGTTTAACGCCTCTTTAAACAATATTTCAGTTATATCGTGGCGGTCAGTATTATTGGTGGAGGCAACCGGAATACCCGGAGAAAACCACCGATCTGTCGCAATTCACCGACAAAGTTTATCACATAATGTGTTGTATCGAGTACACCTCGCCTGAGCGGGATTCGAACTCACAACTTTAGTGGTGATAGGCACTGATTGCATAGGTATTTGTAAATCCAACTACCGTACGATCACGAATGCTCCCAGTCATTTAACATCAACACTTTATCTATAGGTAGTTGTAAATTCAACTACCATACGATCACGACCACGAATGCCCCTATTGCTTAAGAGTCTGTATATTAGTTTTGACGGATATTACAACAATCTTGAATATAATCTATAATAGACGGAGTTAGTATGTCAATTATACGAATAATAATTAGTATCTGCAGAGAGAAATTATTTTTTCTGAGCATTTCTTTGTAAGTGGAGCATGAACTGTTTACAATTCCGGAGTTTACCCCCTGTTTTTGGTGGAGTTCGCGTTACTTGGTCTTTAGTTTTATGTGTATTTTTTGTAGGTCGTTGTTTGTACCTTTTACCCCCTTGTTCTGTCTGCCCTTCTTCGATGTACGGATAATGAATACTCCTTTGGTATCTTGAAACTCTTAATGAACATTTTGTTTTAGAAAAAAAAACCCATTACCTTCTGCCGAATATGTAAAGCACAGCAAGGCAAGAATTCCTGCAATAATCATCATCTTTATCCGGTAAATATATTTAGGAAAAGAATAAGTTTATTATTTAATATATATATTAAATAAATCAATACTTAACCTATAAATCTATGAAAACGTTACCGCATCGGTGGCGTAATGGTTAGCGTGCTCGCTTCGAGTGTGGTAGATTGTGGATTCGAGCCCCGGTCGGATCAAACCAAAGACTATGCAATTGGTATTTGTTGCTTCTCCGCTAAGCACGCAGCAGTAAGGAGTAAGAGCAAAGATTGACTCGGAATCAGAATAATGTGTTCGAGTGAAACGACACGTCTATTCGCGTACTGTTGTTTCAGTGAGCTAGCAGTAAAAAAAGCGAACTCACGCACTCGGCCTGTTGGCATAGAACAAATGCGACCTCATCACCATCTCATTGAAAATTAACTTGTTCTCGCCATGATGCATGTCAGCGATGATTATTGTTACAAAATAACTGAAATCAATGAAAAATAGCTGAAAACATCTGCATCCCCTTTTACAATGGTAATTTTTGACCTGATCATACCGTATCCAGCAACTTTAGGAAAACAAGGTTTAGAGGAAAATAGCTGAAATCAGTTAAATAACAGACAATAATCACCCTTGTTATATAAACTGTCAATAAATGTTAAAAGCAACGAAGGGGTCATCGAGAATGGGCAATCCAGAGACACTGCCAACACTGGGCAATCAAGACACAGGACACGCAGAAACAAAAACCCACAACACAACACAGATAAAAAAGAACAATACGGACGCTACCAAAACAGCAGAGGAGGAAGTTCCTGTTTCTAGTATGACACCCGCCATGTTACACATATAAACAAATCGTATTGGACACTACTATACCTACTACTACTATATAAATACAAATAACATAAATAGCACACGAGCCCACCTACAAACAACTGGTGATAATGAACCGAACAACACACGAGCCCACCTACAAACAACTGGTGATAATGAACCGAACAACACACGAGCCCACCTACAAACAACTGGTGATAATGAACCGAACAACACACGAGCCCACCTACAAACAACTGGTGAAAATGAACCGAACAACACACGAGCCCACCTACAAACAACTGGTGATAATGAACCGAACAACACACGAGCCCACCTACAAACAACTGGTGATAATGAACCGAACATCTTTTTATGCGGTAATCGTAGCAGATATCATAACACGGAACCAAGAACATTAAAACATGTAATAGGACAAGACGAGCACCACAAACTTAAAACAGGGGCGAACTCAAAACACAGGCAACATTAAGCACACAACTCAGAAAGAATACAAAGAAATGAAACCCCACCCCCAAAAAAAAACCCACACACATCACAGAAAACTAAAGAGATAATCAAGGCATTAATCCACAAATGAAGTGATAGCACAGGGGAGTTAAAGAATATTTCAGACATAAGTGGGATAGTTTTGATAGTTGTAAATCCAACCACGACCACGACGGCCCTGTTTCAAAAATATAGATATATAGAATAGTGTGCCCATTTTGAGCAGCTGTCGTTTATATTCAGGTTAAAATTATATCCACTATTCATTAATGGGAAAAATGAGGCAGCCCTTTATAGACAGTGATTTGTTACATAGATGTGCCCTTTAAGGTAGGCTTGTCCTTTCAAATATAGAATCTTTTGAAAAAAATGATACGAATATGAAATATGAATGACTACATGCAACATAAAACGTACATGATATGTACAAAAAATATTTGTTTACTGTAATAATTATCTATTCGTATGATTCACTAGTGGAAACAAATCAATATATCCCATAGATCATTACCAGTGGCACATACATCGATACATTTGGTCTAATCACCATTCAAATCAATTGGGTCCATACCTCTATTGGTGGATTATTATTCTTCGATGATTTCATCACTCCAGTATTCGGTGTTCGCGCATCCGGTGATTTCGCGCATACGTATTTTACATGTCAAATGCAAAAATCAAGATAATACTTGAAAGTATTTGAGAATGATTTAAATTAATTCAATAAAATTTTGGTAAGCTGTGAAATTAGGTGCGCGATAACACCGACGGCTCTGTAATTATTATTAAATCTAAAATTCTCATCCCTCAATGGTCTCGAACATAGGTAACCATAGCCAATCTTGGTTTTCCTATTTAGGATCCTTCGGTTCGCTTGCTTCTAAAGACATTGAAATGATTTGACTTTCCAGTATTTTAACTTTGGACGTACTCGATGAAGGTTTTTCCAGAAACGCGGCATGTGCATTAAATTAGATACCTATGGTTTTATTCAAATATACAAACTATATATCTTACCTACAGTATTAATAGAGGATACCATTGTCCACAACAAGCAGTATATAATTACAAATTTCATCATTTCGTTTTATGACGTGCAATAAAATTTCCTCGACATTAAAAGACAAGCTGAAATATTCTCTTTGTTTACACATGTGATACACTTCCGCATATTTGATAAGATTTCACAGCCCTAATTCTTATTTCTGTATTCTATGTTCTAATTAATCCCCTGAAAGACGATTATGATATTGATAAAGACATAAATGACGATTATACATCATAATATGTGACAAAGGATATATTGTAAATCATAACATTGTAGTCTAATATAGAAAACAATCAATTAGCTTAAGATTAAATTTATCTCAATGCATGTTTAGTAAGATTAAATTTATCTCAATGCATGCTTAGTAAAAGTACATACATTTCGTATAGCATCTGTGCACGTCTGACATGTGAATCAGGATCTTTGGTTGGCGTCTATAAAAGTCCATCAGGTTCGTTAAACAACAGTACATCAAGGTCTTTTTATGTTAGTGGACGTCTTACAAAACTACATCGCTTATCAAAAGTGCTACAAGCTCGTTTTGTGTCGGTGAACGTTAAGGAAAAGTACATAAGGTTTGTATTGTGTCAGTTCACTTAGGCCACAACCATTTTCTAGATCAAATGTTCAGTATATTATACACGCAGTAAGTAAACATTCAATTTTGCATAGATTAAGTAGTCTGCTGGTGAGCTACTAGTCCCCGGGGGTGTAATACTCCCAGTAGTCAGTGCTTCGGCACTGAAATGGTTTATTATATATATTTATTACTGAAATTTACAGCTCCTAAATAATGTAATTATTAATAAAACAAAGTTCTCTTTCCTCAAGCATAGGTGACCTTAGCCGATATTGGCAATCCTGTTTAGGCCCTTTGGTTTTAATGCCCCGAAAGCTTAAAATTATTTGGTTTCCAATCTTTCGATTTTGATCGTACCTGATGAAGGTTATTCCAGAAACGCGTCGTGCGCACTAAACTTGATATCTACGTTTTTATCTTAATTAATATTTTCATTTAATATTCTGAAAAGAAAGTCCAAACAGTGATGGTCAGCAATTGCACCGATATCAACAAAACGATTAATGACACCCCCATTCAAATAATTGAACGCTGCAGAAGACCACGACCTATGGCGTTGGAAATTCACGTTCTGACTTCGAACAGTCACAAAAATACTACGGTGTTCAGCCGATCAATATGATCCATTCCTCTGATAATTTGTTCTGCAATGACAATGCAGTTATAAACAAACAATTAAAAAAAACCTGCACATGCTCGCTTCCGTTCAATGAGACCACATACTATCACAGAAATGTATGACAACATAAACACGGAGAGTATAATAGGAGGGTCAATGAATGACAACATAAACACGGACAGTATAATAGGAGGGTCAATGATTGCTTTTAGGTAACTGTCAACTGGCTCAAAAAAGTTGTGATAGCCCTTATTGATGGCTATATGTTCTAAATTGTAAATATTACATCTATTCACCAAAATCACGGGAACATATTTAACAGTCTCCACATTCTTGATCATACTTTTCCGTACATTCGTGGAAACTCTTTTACAATTAACACTGATACATTTATCAAGGTTTTTCGTCTGATGAGTTCTTTATTACAATATGCACTAATGTTCCATTGGCTATGTATATTTTACATTTTACCTGATCGTATTTTGACTTCCACCTACCTATGATTTGACTTGTCTCTACCAATGCAACCAATGCGCATCACCACTTAAGTTGCTAGTTGGATTTCCACAGGTAGGAGATGTATCTGACTCGCGGTAGATCGGTGTTTTCTTCGAGTATCCCCGATTTCCTCCAGGGGGTGTCGCGGTCGTGATCATATAGCAGTTGGATTTGCGTACAACTACTTGTTCAGTCAGTGTATATCATCACTAACGTTGTGAATCGAGTCTCGTTCATGGCGAAGTGTACTCGTATCAACATTATGTGAAAAGTTTGTCAGCGACTTGCGCCAGGTCGGTGGTTTTCTATTGGTACTCTTGTTTCCTCAACCAATAGAACAGACCGCCACGATATAACAGAAATATTGTTGAAAGTGGCGTTAAACACCATAAACCCACGGATTTCTTCCATTAATAACACTAACATGTGCACGACCGGTAGTGACATGACAGTGGTTGGTTTGAACGTTTTCCGTAAGTAACTTCTTAGTCCACTATATAACAAATAAGCTTGAATTACAGTGATGCTTTATACTTTAAATTCGTAAAACAATATTCTATATATCTATATTTTGAAACGGCCGTCGTGGTTGTGATCGCATGGTGGTTGGATTTACAACTACATGTTCCACCAATGCCTATCACCAGTAAAGTGAGTTCGAACTCCGTTTATGGCGAGGTGTACTCGATACAACATTGTATGATAAACTTTGTCAGTGACTTGGGACAGGTCGGTCGGTGTCCTCCACCAAAAAAACTAACTGACACGATATAACTGAAATATTGTTAAACACCATAAACCAAACCAATCTATTTTAAAACAAGATAGCTAATTTGTCTGTTCAATAATCAAAACTATCCCAGTTATGTTCGAAATATTCTTTAACTCCACTGTGCTATCACTTCATTTGTGGATTAATGCGTGGATTATCTCTTTAGTTTTCTGTGGTGTGTGTGGTTTTTTTTTCTCGTTTTCGTTGTATTCTTTCTGAGTTATGTGGCTAATATTTCCTGTGTTTTGAGTTCGCCCCTGTTTTAAGTTTGTCCTATTACATGTTTTAATGTTCTTGGTTCCGTGTTGTGATGTCTGCTACGATTTCCGCATACAAAGATGTTTGGTTCATTATCACCAGTTGTTTGTAGGTGGGCTCGTGTGTTATTTATGTTGTTTGTATTTATATCGTAGTAGTAGGTATAGTAGTGTCTAATGCGATTTGATTATATGTGTAACATGGCGGGTGTCATACTAGAAACAGGAACTTCCTCCTCTGCTGTTTTGGTAGCGTCCGTATTGTTCTTTTTTTATCTGTGTTGTGTTGTGGGTTTTTGCTTCTCCGTGTCCTGTATCTTGATTGCCCAGTGTTGGCAGCGTCTCTTGATTGTCCATTCTTGATGACCCCTTCGTTGCTTTTAACATTTATTGACAGTTTATATAACAAGGGTGATTATTGTCTGTTATTTAACTGATTTCAGCTATTTTCCTCTAAACATTGTTGTGGTCTACAGTTGTTGGACACGATCAGATGAGGTCAAAAATTACCATTGTAAAAGGGAATGTAGATGTTTTCAGCTATTTTTCATTGATTTCAGTTATTAGCTCGACTTTTCGAAGAAAAAAAGTCGAGCTATTGTCGTCACTCCGGCGTCAGCGTCAGCGTCTGGGTCGATTACATTTTCGGTTAAGTTTTTTGTCAGAGTCCATTTCTCAAAAACTATGAAAGGTATCCATTTGAAACTTGGGATACTTGTTCACTCTCAAAAGAGGAACCAATTACAACAAGGCAAATAACCCTGTGATTTGCATATCCAGAGTTATCTGCCCTTGTTTCGACATAATACATAGAAATTAGGGATATTAGTTTAGTATAATTAAAATTTCTCAATAACTATCAAAGCTATTAACTGGAAACTCAATACACTTGTAGAAAGTGTTGACACCAATCTGTTGACAAGAGAAGACAACTCCAGCCAGCATTTTATTTGAGTTATTCCCTCGTTTTTGACTTAAAATTTCTTCAAAAAATACAATTTCTCAATAATTATGATAGGCATTGAAATGAAACTCAACATACATGTTCACTATCAAATGGGGAACCCATTACAACAAGGCAGGTGAACCTGTGATTTGTATATCCAGAGCTATCTACCCTTGTTTCAGCATAGTACATAGAAATTTAGAAATTTGGAATATTTTTTAAGTATAATTAAAATTTCTCAATAACTATCAAAGCAATTAACTTGAAACTCAATACACCCGTTCTGTTGACAAGAGAAGACAACTCTATCCAGCATTTTATTTGAGTTATTTCACCTTTTTTACTATGATAGGCATTAAAATGAAACCCAACATACCTGATCACTATCAAAAGGGGAACACATTACAGAAGGGTAGCCCCCACTCCCAACATACAACCCCCTTTTTATTTTTATTTCATATGCGCTAAAATAGTGCTACAAGAAAATATTATACCTCTCTGATTATATTTACCAATCTTGCAAACATATTTGCTTATATGACCATCATAGTTAGAAGTATGTATAACTTTGTAAATTGCTTGCAGCTTAATATCAGATACGAAAAAGTCGAGCGTCCAGCACCCGTGAACGGTGCTCTTGCTTTTTAACCATGATTATCCCTGATATGTAAAAGAACAGCTGTTTGGTTCGTGTACAGTTATTCTTTCTTCTTTGTTTTAACGTGTTTTTAGATTTGTAGGTTTAGTATTGATCTATAGTGAGTGAGTGATTGTTGTTTAGCGCCAACTCAGCAATTTGTCAGCTATATCATGGCGAGAACAAGTTAATTTTCAATGCGATGGTCATGAGGTCGGCTTTGTTCTATACCAACAGGCCGAGTTGGCTTTTTATACTGCTAGCTCACTGAAACAACAGTCTGTGGGTAGACATGTCGCTCCACTCGGACACATTATTCTGATTCCGAGCCAATCAGTCTTTGCTCTTACTCCTTAGTGCTGCGTGCTTAGCGGAAAAGCAACAAATACGAATTTCATAATCGTTGGTTTGACCCGATTAGGGCTCGAACCCACGATCTACTACACTCGAGACGAGCACGCTAATCATTACGCCACCGATGCAGTAACGTTTTCATAGATTTGTAGGTTAAGTATTGGTTTATTTAATATACATTATGCATATATATTTCCAAAATATATTTACAGGATAAAGATGATGATTATTGCAGGAATTCTTGCCTTGCTGTGCTTTACATATTCGGCAGAGGGTAATGTTTTTTTTCTAAAAAATGTTCATTTTGAGTTTCAAGATACCAAAGAAGTATTCACTATCCGTAAATCGAAGAAGAGCAGACAGAAAAAGGGGGGAAAAGAGGCAAACAACGATCTACAAAACATATACATAAAACTAAAGATCGAGTAACATGAACCCCACTAAAAACAGGGGGTGAACTCCGGAATGGTAAACAGTTCCTGCTCCACTTACAAAGAAATGCTAACCAAATTATTTCTCTCTGCAGATACTAATTATTATTCGTATAATTGACATACTATCTCTGTCTATTATAGATTATTCAAGATTGTTGTAATATCCGTCAAAACTAATATACAGACTCTTAAGCAATAGGGACATTCGTGGTCGTGATCGTATGGTAGTTGGATTTACAACTACTTATGCAATCAGTGCCTTTCACCACTAAAGTTGTGATTTCGAATCCCGCTCAGGCGAGGTGTACTTGATACAACATTATGTGATAAATTTGTCAACGCCTTGCAGTAGGTCGGTGGTTTTCATCATCAATAAACTGACCGCCGTGATATAGCTGAAATATTGTTGAAAGTGGCGTTAAATCCCATACCCGTAACCCCTTTGTCAATGGCATAGCATGTTGTTGTTTTCTTTATTCAACATATATACAAGGACATTAAAAAAATATATTTTTATTATATTAAAGGTGATGTATCTGGTCACTGCTTGGATTGCATTTGGCAGGTACTAATCGATTCATATTCTATATTTTGCATACTTTACAAACAAATTGTCTTATAAGACACTTAGAAATGATAAAAACAAAGATATCAAATTTGGTGCGCACGACGCGTTTCTAGAATAACCTTCATCAGGTACGCTCAAAATCGAAAGAATGGAAAACCAAGTAATAAGACATCTTTATGTATAAAACAGTCGTGTTATATGTTAAGATAGAAGCAAAATTAACAAGAAAAGCCATATACATTTTATGTTCAGAACGTCTGTTATCTATTTATATATGGGTATATAAATCATAATTTCCTTTTAAAAACAAATCAAAATTGCGACATTTGGAGATAAATCAAATAAAGTTTTGATGTTAAATGACTGGAAGCCGTCGTGATCATACGGTAGTTGGATTTACAAATACCTATGTAATCAGTGCCTATCACCACTAAAATTGTGAGCTCGAATCCCGCTCAGGCGAGGTGTACTCGATACAACACATCATGTGATAAACTTTGTCGGTGAATTGCGAGAGATTGGTGGTTTTCTCCGGGTATTCCGGTTGCCTCCACCAATAATACTGACTGCCACGATATAACTGAAATATTGTTGAAAGTGGCGTTAAACACCATAACTCTTACCCTTTACACAGTGGATTAAAATATGTTTCAGTGACTAATTGGAATTACATGGGAAATTAGTTTGAACCATAAAAATTATTTAGAAACAAATATATGCTATTAGTTTGTGCATCACTTGCTCAATATTTGAAATGCTCTTCTTTTTATATATCTGTTCAGCTTTTTATTGCTTGTTTATGTATGCATTGCCGTTGGAGGTCCAGTTATCAAGTGGGGATGGTTAGGATCCCATTTACCGGTTTATCACCGCCACATTTGCATGCCTCTCCCAACCAAGGACCTGGAATTCCAAGAATGCTCTTTTTGTTGATATTGGTGGAATTGATGACCACCACTGTTTAAACTTTCTTTTCAGACATAAATAATAAGAGATCACAATGCACGATATTGTCTTAATCAGATTGTAGTTGTATCAAACTATGTTGGCAATTGTATACATTTTCCCGTCTTTTAACATCTTTCATCTTTCGTGATCTTAGTTCATTAACTAACGTTATATCATAAGACATTGCACAAATCTAGAATGTGTAACCATGCCTTTACAATAACGAGGAGTTCATCCCGATATCTAACATTGATTGAGAGAAACGTTTAAAGATAACAAAGGGTAATCAGAAACCGTAATGCGGAGGACAGACCAAAAAGAGAGTCATATAATTCACGTGTCAAATAATTATCAAATAAAAAGGTTTTATTTGTCAGTTATTTTTGAAAAAAATGTCATCGATTTACATGTATAGATTTAATTATTGAACATCACTGACTGTGAAAGTAGAGACATGTGCTTGGGAACAAGAACAACATCTATTTAATAATACGTTTATCAATAGGTTGAATCAGGAAAAGCAAGCAGTCTGGGATGTAGAATGGATGGTGGTTCAATAGCGTGTGGCCCGTATCAAATACATCACAATTATTACAAAGATTGCACCCATAATGATCACGGTAGGTTCAAACTAGAATGTACAGTGTCCGATATGTTTTTGTCATGGTATTCGTCTTTTCGCTTAAACATCTAAACCATATCATGGCTTTTTCGAGTTGTCAAGATATAGTGCAAAGTGGACATCATATATAATCGTCGAATGTAGCTAATTTTCTACATAGCGTAGCTGAAAAGTCGTCCATTTGGTGTTGAACAACAATCACTCACTCACATAAAATATCAGCTGGTGTTTTGGAATTCTAACCAATTCAATAATAATATAATTATTTATCCCAAATACATAATTATCTTCTAATATACTTTGTTTTCCTTTTCAGTGAGTGTAACAGAGTGGCAAAATTGCACCCGGGAGGCCGACTGTTCTCGAACATGCGTTCAAAACTATATGAAACGTTACGGAGGAAAGAAAAATCGAAACAATTGTGAAGCCTACGCTAGAATGCACAACGGTGGACCTAAAGGATATCTTAATTCTACTACAGACGTTTACTGGAAGAAAATTAAACTTGCTGGCTGTTCTAGTGACAGTTAAAAATGAAGCCATTTCGTGATATTTCACAATAAAAAAAGAAGAAATTTATTATCTTGATTTCTACAGCAACAATATTTTAAATAGATAGACATTCAGCAAACTTAATTTAAATTGTGTAAATTTACAATATACGTACATTGTCGGAAAATATAAAAAAAATTGTACGAGCTTTAGAAACGGATAGAAAAGTGAGTCAGTGGTTTCGTAGCAAGTGCAAATTAATTTGATATTTACCGACAATGTACATATTTTGTGTTCATCCTGCAATGCCCAAAAGTCCAAAACAACTGCCAAATTGTCTGAAAATTACTGGAACAAGCGTCTTTATAATCGTTTTCAATTGTCGTCTGTGAAGCGTTTATGCTGTTACCATTTCATGGCGAGGTGTACTCGATACAACATTATGTGATAAAGTGTGTCAGTGTTTTGCGACAAATCTGTGGTTTTCTTCTGGGTACTCAGGTTTCCGCCACCAATAAAAGTGAATGCTATGATATGACTAAAATATGTTTGAAAGCGGCGAAATAAAGCACCCATAATCCATACATCTTCACTCAACATCGATTGCAAGAACTAATAGAAGACATGATTGCACTGGATAGTGACTTTGGAGAAGTTTTGAAAGTGGCACGCTTATTTGAAACCGTCCTATTATAAATGGAAGGCATTTGAAAATTCAATATTTTACTTGTTTGTATAATTGCTGACTACATGTAAGTCGTACCCAAATACAATCGTTCTATATACACAGGTTATAATTGGATTGGCAAATGTGGTGTTTTTGATTTTTAGTACTTATCGCCACTTTCGACAATAGTTCCTTCCTCAAATCACTTACAAACTTTATCACATAATATTGTATCGAGCACACCTCGCCTGAGCGGGGTTCCAACTCATAACGATAGTGGTGATAGGCACGGATTGCAGAGGTAGCTTTAAAACCATCTACCATACGACCACGACGATCCATATATATATATATATATATATATACAACATCTGAAAAACCAGTCAACGATCAATCTTACGGGGTGTTGGATCGATACGGTATTACGATACTATACAAGTAAAACAATTATATATATATATATATATATATATATATATATATATATATATTATTCAGAACTACCCCTTTATAACGGGGATGCCTACCACCAGGGTAGAAGTAGTGGCGCGTCTATATTATATAAAACAATTATGTCCAACAAATTCATAGCATAGTCTGTAAAACACAAAAGATTCTATCTAAAATATATGTCATTTAAGAGTTCACATCACATATGTACTAAGCATAAAATATTTCAAAATCTAAAAATGGATAAGAAATGAGAAACATTAATATCATGAGTTCAATAAATCATGTCTAAGATCGAAGCACTCATTTAAAAAACATTTTTCCTAAAGAGTCATAAAAATATCCGACATCATTGCTAAAAAGATAGCCGATGTCCCCAATTAAGAACTGGATCTTAGCAGCAGGCAACAGTTCTGCAAAGAAAAAATTAAAACCGAGGCCTTCATAAGGCTCAGGATTGAATAAACTGGAGAACTTCAGACGGATTTCGTCGTAGACAGAACAGTCAAAAAAGACGTGCTCGAGGTCGTCGCCAACCTCAGCATTGCATAAATCGCATACATCGGTTTGGGACATGTTCATTCTATACAAATATTTTTTTAGTGGAATGGTTTTCGTTCTAGCTAAAAGCTTCAATCTAGATGATCGAAAATCATTATCACATAAATAAGATTGTATACCTATCTTAGCAAAACAATTTTGATACAGGTCCAAGCTGCTTTTAATTTGCACTTCAAGCATCATTTTATTTCTCGTGTTTGTTCCAAACATCGAGTTCAAGGAGGCTTGACTTTGGCTTTCGAAACAAGAAACATTAGGAGTGACATCACGTATTATGTCTAGGTTCAGGGTATCGTAATACCAAGATGTGTCATTATTGTTAATCATTTCGTTATATACCTGCTTACACACACGATGATTTGGTAGTCGTAACAGACGTTTGTAGTATGAGATTCTTTGTCTATCGATAAAGACGGACAAAGGCTCCCATCCTAGTTCCAATAATACTGCAGCCTTTGGAATGTTAAGTTTTGTACGGAGAATAATTTTAGCTGCTTTGTATTGCCAACTATCCAGTGAGTCTTTATTGGCTTGGGACAGTGGCATCCAGACCGCGCATGCATGGGTTAGCGAAGGTCTGATAACCGAGTTCCACATAGCATCCCCAAAATTTAATCGGTTGATATCGCCGTGCTCCTCAGCCACACGAATCATATAGTTCAGTTGCTTATCAGCTTTTTCCTTGAGAAAATTACAAATGTGGAAATTTGATTTTAAGGTACGGTTTACAAAATAACCAAGATATTTGTATTCGTTTACCTCTTCAATTGACTCATCCCCTAATTTCCAGGTTAATTTGTTATTTATTCTCTTCCCCACAACCATGACTCGAATTAAACTTCAGGTTCCATTGTTTGGCAAATTGGGGCGAAATTTGCAAGAGAGACTGAAGTTCTCTAGCAGATTCTGCCATTAAAACAACATCGTCCACGAACAGGAGACAGTTAGTCAGATTTAATGATATATTTACACCGATATTTTTATCACTCAACATCTGAACAAAGTCGTTCATTAACACAGAGAAAAGGGTGGGGGATAAAAAACACAACCCTGTTTAACACCATACTCTTGATCGGAATAATCGGACTCGTAATCATTAAATAGAACTTTATTCTGAGCATTTCTATAAATTTCTTTTAAACACCATGGTTTGTCTTGAATACCGCTTTCCCAGAGTTTAGCAGGAAGTCCCTCCCGCCAAACTCTGTCAAAGGCCTTCGATAGATCAAGAAAAGTTATATACAAGGGTTTCTCCGAAGACATTGCAAGGGAACAAATACCGTGTAGCGTGATAATATGGTCTTCTATCCGCCTATCTTTCCTAAAAGCGCCTTGTGATTCACCAAGTATATTGTTAGATTCAAGATGGTTAACAGCTGTGCTGTCGATGGTTTTTGAGAATATTTTATACACGTTAGAGGACAATGTTATTCCTCTATAATTATCAATGTCATATAGAGAAGCGGATTTGTGCAAGGGCCTTATATTACCGCTATGCCAATCGTCGGGTATAACCTCAATATCAGATATTGGCGTAAACATATCTACAAGCGAACGGATCATTATATCTCCCCTGAATTTCAGAAAATACCTGGTTCGTTACCGGATTTTAATTTCATAAGTGTATTTGAGATGGATTCCTTTGTAAATAAAATAGACAGCGTATTTTCGTCCGTCCCCGCTAACTCATTTTATTCTTTCATAAGATTTAAAATGCGCTCTTTAAAATCAGACTCTAGAGTAGAATCAACACCAATAGAACTGAAGTGTTTGCATAATGCATTATTTATCTCATCACGCTCTTCTAACATATGTGATTTCGTAATAGGATCAATTAGCTGACTAACACTTTTTTGTACTTTTGGGCCCTTTAAAAGATTCCAGAAAGCCTTACTTTTATTTCGACTTTTACAACCGCTATTTCCAGGAAGTTTCATTTTTGTTAAACTCTTTCTGTTTGATTGCGGTTTGTAATTTTTCCTTTCGTTTTCGATATAAGCCTGAGATACGTTTCCACAAATCGCTATCATGACAGTAAGATTTATTATGAATTCGTTACAATTTGTTTACATCTTGTCTAGCCTTCAATAGCTTATTTAAGTCCTTGTCCCACAAATTTCGAAAATGTTTTGCTCTAGGGATTTTCCGTATTACTGACTCGGCGGACCCATTAACCTTTGTTTTATTAACCCAATCAACAGTAAACGATGATTCGAGGTAATTTTGAAAAGAATCCCAATCTGTGTCATCTGTTATTTTCCAGAAGAATCTATCTTTACTCTTTGACATGGTTGTAGTCTCCTTTGTGTCCGTGTTACACAAGCAGGTACTTATTAATACATGATCGCTGTGGAGGTCATATTGACCGTCCTCGCCGATAAAAACCGAGTTTACATTATTACCTAATTGTTTCGACAACAACATGTAATATATAGTTGAACGTTGATCATTTAGAATTCTAGTGAAGAGACCCTTACAGCAAACTAATGAATTAACAACTGTTAGTTCGGTTGCCTCAATAAATTGTCGAAGCCTACCACTGTTATAACTTTGTTTGTCAACGGATAATATAGTATTTCCTGTAAAATCGCATTTTCGTACGCAGAGACCGTTAACATCGCCCGATAAACATATTTCATAACCAAGAGACGCGAAGAGGGAACAATTTTCTAACAATTCGTAGAAAAGACTATCAGTTAGGTCCTTGTTTACTTCGTCATTTGGGAAACAAACAGTTCCTATGGCAGTCTTTACTCCATTTAAGCGACCTAATATCCAGAAACGCTCAAAATCATCGTCTCAACTGCTATTCAGATGTTCATCTAGTATAGGAAAATCGGTTTTTACGCATATACCAATTCCACCTTTATCTGTTACCGACTTACGACATTTACCAAACCAATTATGACCTGTGTATATAGAACGATTGTATTTGGGTGCGACTTACATGTAGTCAGCAATTATACAAACAAGTAAAATATTGAATTTTCAAATGCCTTCCATTTATAATAGGACGGTTTCAAATAAGCGTGCCACTTTCAAAACTTCTCCAAAGTCACTATCCAGTGCAATCATGTCTTCTATTAGTTCTTGCAATCGATGTTGAGTGAAGATGTATGGATTATGGGTGCTTTATTTCGCCGCTTTCAAACATATTTTAGTCATATCATAGCATTCACTTTTATTGGTGGCGGAAACCTGAGTACCCAGAAGAAAACCACAGATTTGTCGCAAAACACTGACACACTTTATCACATAATGTTGTATCGAGTACACCTCGCCATGAAATGGTAACAGCATAAACGCTTCACAGACGACAATTGAAAACGATTATAAAGACGCTTGTTCCAGTAATTTTCAGACAATTTGGCAGTTGTTTTGGACTTTTGGACATTGCAGGATGAACACAAAATATGTACATTGTCGGTAAATATCAAATTAATTTGCACTTGCTACAAAACCACTGACTCACTTTTCTATCCGTTTCTAAAGCTCGTACAATTTTTTTTTATATTTTCTGACAATGTACGTATATTGTAAATTTACACAATTTAAATCGAGTTTGCTGAATGTCTATCTATTTAAAATATTGTTGCTGTAGAAATCAAGATAATAAATTTCTTCTTTTTTTATTGTGAAATATCACGAAATGGCTTCATCTTTAACTGTGACTAGAACAGCCAGCATGCCAAATTTTGTCCCAGTAAACGTCTGTTTTAGATTTATGACACCCATCAGGTCCACCGTTGTGCATTCTAGTGTAGCTTTCACAATATTTTGGACAGTGGTATCCTCCATAGCGTTTCATATAGTTTTGAGCGCATGTTCGAGCACAGTGGGCCTCCTGTGCGCAATTGTGCCACTCTGTTGCACTCGCTGAAAAGGAAAACAATGTATATTAGAAGAGAATTATGTACTTGGAATAAATAAATATATTATTATTGAATTGGTTAGAACTCGAAAATACGAGCTGATATTTTATGTGAGTGAGTGATTGTTGCTCAACACCAAATGGGCGACTTTTCAGCTACACCATGTAGAAAACTAGTTACATTCGACGATTATATATGCTGTCCACTTTGTACTAGACCAACAACCTTAGTTGGATTTTTATAGTGTTAGCTCATTGAAACAACAGTCCACGAGTAGACGTGTTGCTTCACTCGCACACATTATCCTGATTGCTCTTTCTCCTTAATGCAATAAATACCCTTTTTGTATTGTCCTTGGTTTGAGTCGACTGGGCCTCGAATCGAAGATCTTGCGCATTCGAAGCGACCATGCTAACCATTACACCATCGATGGGTTCTATATCTTGACCACTCGAAAAAGACATGATATTGTTTAGATGTTTAAACGAAAAGACGAATACCATGACAATAACATATCGGACACTGTACATTCTAGTTTGAACCTACTG
The DNA here is from genome assembly GCA_963383655.1 of Bathymodiolus septemdierum. Taxonomy (NCBI): domain Eukaryota; kingdom Metazoa; phylum Mollusca; class Bivalvia; order Mytilida; family Modiolidae; genus Bathymodiolus; species Bathymodiolus septemdierum. The sequence goes on along the minus strand of OY726529.1, from coordinate 34,463,800 downwards.
TGATTATTATGGGTGCAATCTTGGTAATAAATGTGATGTATTTGATACGGACCACAAGCTATTGAACCTACATCAATTCTACATCCCAGATGGCTTGCTTGTCCCGATTCAACCTATTAATAAACGTATTATTAAATAGATGTTGTTCTTGTTTCCAAACACATGTCTCCACTTTCACACTCAGTTATGTTCAATAATTAAATCTATACATGTAAATCGATGACATTTCTTCAATAATTAACTGACAAATAAATCCTTTTTATTTTATGATTATTTGACTCTCTTTTTGGTATTGTCTGTCCTTCTTCGAATTGCGGTTTCTGATTACCCCTTTGGTATCTTTAAGCGTTTCTCTCAATCAGTGTTAGATATCGGGATGAACACCTAGTTATTGTAAAGGCATGGTTACACATTCTAGATTTGTACAATGTCTTATGATATAACGTTAGTTAATGAACAAAGGTCACGACAGATGAAAGGAGTTAAAAGACGGGAAAATTTGTACAATTTCCAACATAGTTTGATATTACTAAAATCTGAATCAGACAACATTTGTCAAAAATCGAGGGTTGGTTTGTTTGACGTGCAAGAAAATTTCATCGACATTAAAAGACAAGCTGAAATATTATCATTGTTTACACATGTGATACACTTCCGCATATTTGATAAGATTTCACAGCCCTAATTCTTATTTCTGTATTTTATGTTCGAATTAATCCCCTGAGAGACGATTATGATATTGATAAAGCCATAAATGACACGATAATACATCATAATATGTGACAAAATATTTATCGTAAATCATAACATTGTAGTCTAATGTAGAAAACAATCAATTAGCTTAAGATTAAATTTATCTCAATGCATGTTTAGTAAAAGTACATAGATTTCGTATAGCATGTGTGCACGTCTGACATGTGAATCAGGATCTTTGTCGTTTATAAAAGTCCATCAGATTCGATAAACAACAGTACATCATGGTCTTTTTATGTTAGTGGACGTCTTACAAAAGTACATCGTTTATCAAAAGTGATACAAGTTCGTTTTGTGTCCGTGAACGTTAAGCAAAAGTACACAAGGTTTGAATTGTGTCAGTTAACTTATATCAACTTTTAACGAAAGTCCACCAGGTTCTGTATGCGTTAGACAACAAAAGTACATATTTAATCAAAAATACACCAGAAAGTCTACCTGGGTTCATTTTGTATTAGTGAACGTTTGGCAACAGTACATCAGATTATGTATGTGTCAGTGAAAGCTTACCAAAAGTCCACCAAGCTTTAAAACTGACAGTGAACATTTAGCAATAGTACACCGAGTTCTTTATGAGCTAGTGAACGTTTAACAAAAAAATATATTTACCTTATCTTAACTTTTGATCGTGGACATATCTACAATGTATCATTGATTCGTCCTTATACATTGTGCCGGGTTGCCTCAACCGAGCATTATATTAAGGTGTTTATAAGCAGTGTCCCTCAGGTAAACCGTGCCGATTTGGGCTATCCTGTTTAAGTCCGATGGTTGTCTTGCTCCCAAAGACTTTTAAATTATTTGGCTTTCCAATCTTTTTACTAGTAGCCTACCTGATTAAGGACATTCCAGAAACGCGCCGTGCACATTAAATTAGATATCTACGTTTACATATATCAATGTCTAGACTTGGACATCAATTAGATTATCACTTTTAATCATTTCAACGGATTTCTGTTCATTGTAAAATTCCAAAATTCCTATCTGTTCATTTTTTTTAAATATCTTCTTGGCTGATGCTCGGTGGACCACGAGTATCCACTGATCCTTCTATGGTGGTTTCTGTCTATTTTTTATAATATCTTCTTGGCTGATGTTAGGTGGATCACGAGTATCCACTGATCCTTCATTGGTGGTGTCTGTCTATTTTCTGGATCACGAGTATCCACTGATCCTTCTATGGTGGCGTCTGTCTATTTTCTGGATCACGAGTATCTACTGATCCTTCTATGGTGGTGTCTGTCTATTTTCTGGATCACGAGTATCCACTGATCCATTTATGGTGGTGTCTGTCTATCTTCTGGATCACGAGTATCCACTGATCCATTTATGGTGGTGTCTGTCTATCTTCTGGATCACGAGTATCCACTGATCCTTCTATGGTGGCGTCTGTCTATTTTCTGGATCACGAATATCCACTGATCCTTCTATGATGGTGTCTGTCTATTTTTTTTAATATCTTCTTGGCTGATGTTAGGTGGACCACGAGTATCCACTGATCCTTCTATGGTGGTGTCTGTCTATTTTCTGGATCACGAGTATCCACTGATCCATTTATGGTGGTGTCTGTCTATCTTCTGGATCACGAGTATCTACTGATCCTTCTATGGTGGTGTCTGTCTATTTTCTGGATCACGAGTATCCACTGATCCATTTATGGTGGTGTCTGTCTATCTTCTGGATCACGAGTATCCACTGATCCATTTATGGTGGCGTCTGTCTATCTTCTGGATCACGAGTATCTACTGATCCTTCTATGGTGGCGTCTGTCTATTTTCTGGATCACGAATATCCACTGATCCTTCTATGATGGTGTCTGTCTATTTTTTTTAATATCTTCTTGGCTGATGTTAGGTGGACCACGAGTATCCACTGATCCTTCTATGGTGGTGTCTGTCTATTTTCTGGATCACGAGTATCCACTGATCCATTTATGGTGGTGTCTGTCTATCTTCTGGATCACGAGTATCTACTGATCCTTCTATGGTGGTGTCTGTCTATTTTCTGGATCACGAGTATCCACTGATCCATTTATGGTGGTGTCTGTCTATCTTCTGGATCACGAGTATCCACTGATCCATTTATGGTGGCGTCTGTCTATCTTCTGGATCACGAGTATCTACTGATCCTTCTATGGTGGCGTCTGTCTATTTTCTGGATCACGAATATCCACTGATCCTTCTATGATGGTGTCTGTCTATTTTTTTTAATATCTTCTTGGCTGATGTTAGGTGGATCACGAGTATCCACTGATCCTTTTATGGTGGTGTCTGTCTATTTTCTGGATCACGAGTATCCACTGATCCATTTATGGTGGTGTCTGTCTATCTTCTGGATCACGAGTATCTACTGATCCTTTTATGGTGGTGTCTGTCTATTTTCTGGATCACGAGTATCCACTGATCCATTTATGGTGGTGTCTGTCTATCTTCTGGATCACGAGTATCCACTGATCCTTCTATGGTGGTGTCTCTCTATTTTCGTAATTTGTATATTATCATATATTTATTCGTTTGAAGCGAATATATACACGCGATGATGTATTGCATGTTATTATATGTCTGGCCTCTGGAAATTGGGCTATCATAAAGAGAGGATTGAAATCCCTTGCTCCCAAAGACTTAAGTTATTTGGCTTTCCCATATTTTGACTTTATCGTGCCTGATGAAAGTTATTCCAGTAACGCACCGTCCACACTAAGTTAGACATATGCAGCTTTTTGAAATGGCTTATCTTCATCGCTGTTCTTTTGCATGTCCCAAACAAGAACCTACATTTGTATGATATCTTGTCCTGATGTTGTGATAGTCACGAATGACGTCATTGTAGTTGGCGATGTTTGTGACCTAATTTCTATTTAATATTCTATTTTTCAAGGACATCCATTCGAATAGCATGAAATGTTAACTAGCCCCTTCTACATCAAAAACAGGTATCATATTCCACAAATAGAGTCGAATTGATTAAATCTTATGATAGATCAGACCAGGACATTTGTCGAGACATGTACCAATGTACGATATCTAAACAAGTAATCATACTTGAATGACTGATAATAATCAGGAACTGTTTACCCTCCGCGAGTTGGTTCAACCTGTTGTCATGATAGCGTCCGTATTGCTCATCTTTGCAGCTTTCCGTGTTGTATTTGTTCGTTATTCTATTTCTTGTGCCCAACGTTACCCTGGTCTATTCTTAAATGCCCCTTCTACTTTCTTTAACGTTTATTTATAAGCATGCATTTTTAACTATCGGAACATTATCTGGATTATGGTATCTTTAGAAAGTTTGCATGGTTTTGTATGTCTTCTATAGAATTATTGGAGACATGGCACATATTTGAACGACTTACATCGACTAACTTTGACAACTATTTTACCTATTTCGTTCCTGTATTTAAATACTGTTATAGTGACAGCCGGAACCTTTGAACCGTAATGAAAGCAGGCGGTTTTCACAGTTTTCCGGTTGTTGACTGACTTTGTCTGTTTATATAATTATGAGTTTTGATTTTCCCTTTGTAAGATTGTTCAGAGTTCGGTAATTTTGTTATTACCCTTATTTTCATCTACACCAGGGGTGCTAGGAAGGTTATTGGTGTTTATTACCACTTTCAGCATTAAACTATATTGTGAATCGGCCACAAAAGGAACATTTTTAGATCTCCCACGCGGTGACTAGAAACCAACAGATAGAAAACAAGAAGCAAGTGCGAAGATCTAATTTTAATTAGATTGGTATTCCCGTTGACCATTCTCGCCCAGTCTATTAAAACCTATATACCGAATTTATTACACACCAAAAGTTTCTAAAAAAATCTTCTTCATGTACCCTCAAAGTCAACAGAATAGAGAGCCAAATAATTTAAAAGTCTAAAGCACATGTCGGTTTGCTGTTAGAGTATTAGAAAGTTAGAACGTACAATACAGAAAGGCACAACGGACTCGTCAGACTGTTCCAGGTTCATCTGTATATCTACTGATAAAGATGAGAAAAGATGTTAACTGGCACAAAACGAGATAGACACAATAACTCAGTCTATCGTTCAGAAACGTGGTGTATGCGTTTGTGGTGGCGTTAAACACAATAACCGTTTTGTCTCTTCAAAACACTTTTGCATAGTAAAACTTGAAATTGGTTTGCAGTTGTTATGCAAGTACGGGTTGACAGAAACCAATTTCAATATTTAAGGCATAACAAATGAAAAAACAAAAACACCACATTGTCGACACAATTCCAAAATCCAATCTAACAATCGTAGAAACAGAGAAGAGGTGATGCCTCTAACACACAAACTGAGAATAAAACATACCAATAGAATAAAAAGCAGAAACTATATAATAAATTGTGTCAGTTATTTGAATATTACGTAACAGTACAAGGAAACGTCATAACATGCATTTCACTTTCACAGCCAATAACTGTAAAAAACGAGGCTGGTAAATACTTCTACTTATCTCCCTTATATCAGTACAAAGTTGCACCGATATGTTATCATTTATATTTATATAGTAAAAATATTTCGTAGTACCCGCCTTTAGTCACATTATATACGTTTTCTTTTATTCTCTTCAAAATTTGCGGTCGCCTATCATGAATTGGGAACAGATGACCGAAGATATATTACCCTTGTGTTGCAACAATGGCACCGGTACTAAACGGGATAGTTTTTGCTCTGACAACAATGTAAATTTTCACACGAGTTCTTGTATTTCTGCCACAACCAATTATATTGATTTATTGATCGATTTTTTGGGGTTTTAACGCCACTTTCAGCAAAATATTTCAGCTATGTCATGGCGACCAGTTTTAGTGGTGGAGGAAGTCGGAATACCCGGAGAGAACCACCGACCCTGGGCATGCAACTGGTAAACTTTAACACTTGCGGTTGCGAGTCGAGTGTATCCTTTTTTGCAATTTACAAAGCTGGGCGCGAACCTACGCCGTATTGGTGATAGGCTTGCATGAGTTGTTAGATCCAACAACCTAGCCCATTGAGCCACCCGGATTCCTTAAGCAACCAATTATAAGAAACAGTCACTATATGACTGAAGACCTTGGTTTCTAGTTAGAAATTACCACAAGCTTATCCTATTTTGCTTTTGTAATTGATTTGTTGCACATGAGAGGAGTCCCCGAGAAGACACGCCATTTGCTTTGTTATCATTTATAGGACTTTTAATACTGTTAGGAGATATATTTTTAACCGATGAAATATCCATGTGGAAAAAAAATGCTTCCGATAAGCACAAATCCACATGAAATTTTATGCATGGACTGCACGTTTTTGCTATATCTAAAATGTATTGATCTACCTATGAACGAATATGATATATTATCAACAATCTACAGAAAGTTGGCTTAAAAACAAACTGTATTTTATCACTTCACAGGAAAAATAATGCACCCGATAAATCAAATTATAGATCTGTCAGTGTATTACCATTTTTTTTTTCAAATGTTTTTGAACAAGTGTTTAGATAACAACTTTGTGATTTTTTTTAGATTAGATATTAAATTCTTATCTGTGTGCTTTTAGACGTATTCACGGATGTCACACCACACAACTAGAATATTGGTGTGCAGCATTAGATTAAAACCAGTATATAGCTGCAGTTCTAATGGACCATTTAAAAACGTTTTTTTGCTTACCTCATGATATATTGCAAATTGTCGGCATATGGTGTTTCTATTCATGCGGTCTCTCTTCAAAAATCGTATTTGTCAAACAGAAAAAAGCAAATCAAAATAAATAGGGTTCTCAGTAATTAGGCCGACATCTAGAAAAGGGTATCTTGTGTTTTAATAAACTTCATATTTGTGTTTTTAACTTCCGTTCGAAATTGTAATTCCGGAATGCAAAAACGGATACATTTCCGGACAGACATGGAACATCACATTTGTCGACCTGTGAACAACAGTGATGTTTCCCTGGGGTACCAATTTTGTAAAAATATTACTTTTATTTTATATATATAATATATAATGTAAGGTATAATAAGATATATTAATTTCTACATGAGAATTAGAAGCACTCAAACTCATTCAATTGTTTAATATGAATAAAATGCAGTCAAATCCTAACAAATGTCAGGTGTTAGCTGTTGGTAAAAAGACATTCAATAAAAGTCCTTATTTTACGATGGAAGATCACTGAAAAATGTCAAAAAGCACTTTAAAAGAAAGAGATGACAAAAAACAATATCTAGAAAAAAAGAGTACAGAATAATCATGGTCAGATTAAAGGAAGAAATAGCGGGAAAGGAAAAATTAAGCAATGAACATAAAAGAACTATATCAGTCTTAAAACGGTAATCTGGAAAACAACTGGTTCAACCATTGAAAGATGAAAACAACTGGATCAAACATTGAAAGATGAAAACAACTGGATCAACCATTGAAAGATGAAAACAACTGGATCAAACATTGAAAGATGAAAACAACTGGATCAAACATTGAAAGATGAAAACAACAGACTAAAAATAGAGTCAACTACATAAGTTAAACATAGACAATGTTGAGATACTTTCTGACGTTGATCGACTTCGCACAAGCATTAGTAAGGTAGCTGGTGAAAGACTAATGGAGGACAACCCATTTGATGTTTGTTTGTTTGATGGTGTTTACCGTCACTTTCAACAATATTTCAATTATACCGTGGTGGTCAGTTTTATTGGTGGAGGAAACAGGAGAAAAACACCGACCTGTCGCAAGTCACTGACAAACATTATCACATAATGTTGTGCACCTCGCCCTAATCGAGATTCGAACTCAACATCAGTGGTAATAGGCACTGATTGCATAGGTAGTTGTATATCCAACTACCATACGATCACGGCCACGACTGCCCCTATATTCTTTTAGTCTTTCTTTTTAGTAGATACAACTTCAAAGGTATCAGTCCAAAAGTTTTCGTATAGACTGTCAAAAATAAATTACATATTTGCCGACAATGTACGTATATTGTATATTTACACAATATCTACTCAGCTTGCTGAATGTCTACCTATTTGATATATTGTTACTGTAGAAATCAAGATAATATATTTCTTTTTTATTGTGAAATATCAAGACAAGGGTTCATCTTGAACATGTTTGTTTTTACATTGCATATAAATGACTTCACAAGTTTAACTGTGACTAGAGCAACCAGCATGCCTAATTTTGTTCCAGTAAACGTCTGTACTAGAATGACGACATCCATCAGGTCCACCGTTGTGCATTCTAGCGTAGCTTTCACAAGTCTTTGGACAGTGGTATCCTCCGTAACGTCTCAAATAGTTTTGAACGCATGTTCGAGCACAGTGGGCCTGCTGAGCGCAATTGTGCCAATCTGTTACACTTGCTGGAAAGAAAAACAAAGTATATTAGGGACAGACCATTTAACTTGCAGGGCGGGGGGTCGGGGGGTTTTTTGGGGGGTTTTTTCGTTCAGAAATTTTTTTTCGGACAACACGAGAGATAGACTATTTTTTTTCCAAAATTTAACATTAGGTTATATGACAAAAAACTCTGAATCAGATTATTCTTTTTTCATCCACCAAAATCAGAATATTTTTTTCACCAATATTGGCAATCAGAATATTTGTTTAGAAAAAAACATACCTCCCTTCGTGTGTTCTATCAAGCTTGTTCGCGAGCTTATGTTTATGTTGTCCGTACAAGACACTTATAGCGTCATCAGTACAGTGCGTTGAAGATGACATATTGACATTGCTCCGACGCATGTCATCCGCGCAAGACACGTATTGCGCCATACGCATATTAAGTGGAACATGACAAACTGACATTGTTTCCAAACACATAATATCTCTTTTGACATTTGTGGGAATTTCCGATATCCGAGCTTTTGTTCTGTTATTTTGGATTGTGTATCCCTACTACCGCTGTGCTCGAGTACCGCTTCCGACTTTGTTACTCTGCCTTCGTCTTACACACGTTTATCTCCCTTTCTATATTTTGACTTGGTTAGAACTCGAAAACGACATGATATTTTAAGTGAGTGTACAATTGTTGTTTAACACCAAATGAGCGATTTTTCATTTATTTCATGTCGAGAACTAGTTACATTCGACGATTACATATAATGTACGCTTTATACTAGAACAACAAAGCTTATTTGGATATATATAGTTCTAGCTTACTGAAACAATAATCCGCGGATAGACATGTATATAGTTCTAGCTTACTGACACAATAATCCGCGGATAGACATGTATATAGTTCTAGCTTACTGAAACAATAATCCGCGGATAGACATGTATATAGTTCTAGCTTACTGACACAATAATCCGCGGATAGACATGTATATAGTTCTAGCTTACTGAAACAATAATCCGCGGATAGACATGTATATAGTTCTAGCTTACTGACACAATAATCCGCGGATAGACATGTATATAGTTCTAGCTTACTGAAACAATAATCCGCGGATAGACATGTATATAGTTCTAGCTTACTGAAACAATAATCCACGGACAAACATGTTGCTTCATTCGGACACGTTATCCTGATTCCGAGCCAGCCAGTCTTTACACTCTCCTTAATTCAGCAAATATAATTGTTCTTGTCTTTGGTTTGACCCAACCAAGGGCTCGAGTTCAAAATCTACTGCATACGATGCGATCATACTAACCATTACACTAGCAATAGTGTCTATGTTTTGACAATCCGAAAAAAAATTGATTTTGAATGATTGTTGGTGTTTTAACGCCACTTTCAACAATATTTCAGCTATATCATGAGAGAACCACCGACCATGGGCAAGCAACTGGTAAACTTTATCACTTGTTGTTGCGAGTCGAGTGCACCCTTTTTTGTAATTTACAAAGCCGGGCGCGAACCCACGCCGTATTGGTGATAGGCTTGTATGAATTGTTAGATCCAGCGACCTAACACATTGAGCCACACGGGCCCCTAAAAAGACATGATATTTTAAAGATGTTTAAACGAAACGATGAATACCATGACAATATCGGACACCGTACATTCTAGCTTGTACCTACCGTGACTATTATGGGTGCAATCTTTGTAATAATTGTGATGTATTTGATATGGGCCACAAGCTATAGAACCTACATCCATTTTACATCCCAGATGGCTTGCTTTTCCTGATTCAACCTATTAATAAACGTATTATTAAATAGATGGTGTTCTTGCTCTTCTTCGATTTACGGTATCTGTAAACGTTTCTCTCAATCAGTGTTAGATATCGGGATGAACACCTAGTTATTGTAAAGGCATGGTTACACATTCTAGATTTGTGCAATGTCTTATGATATAACGTTAGTTAATGAACAAAGGTCACGACAGATGAAAGATGTTAAAAGACGGGAAAATGTGTACAATTGCCAACATAGTTTGATACTACTAAAATCTGAATAAGACAATATCGTGCATTGTGATCTCTTATTATTTATGTCTGAAAAGAAAGTTAAACAGTGGTGGTCATCAATTCCACCAATATCAATAAAAAGAACATATGACGTTGAAATTCCAGGTCCTCGGTTGGCAGAGGCATGAAAATGTGGCGGTGATAAACCGGTAGATGGGATCCTAACCCTCCCCACTTGATAACTGATCTCCAACGGCAATACATACATAAACAAACGATAAAAAGCCTGAACAGATTTATAAAAGAAGAACATTTCAAATATTGAGCAAGTGATGCACAAACTAACAGCATATATTTGTTTCTAAATAATATTTATGGTTCACACTAGTTTCCCGTGTATTTCAAATTAATCCCCTGAAACAGATTTTGATCCACTGTGTAAAGGGTAAGAGTTGTGGTGTTTAACGCCACTTTCAACAATATTTCAGTTATATCGTTGCGGTCAGTATTATTGATGGAGGCAACCGGAGTACCCGGAGAAAACCACCGATCTGTCGCAATTCACCGACAAATTTTATCACATAATGTGTTGTTTCGAGTACACCTCGCCTGAGCGGGATTCGAACTCACAATTTTAGTGGTGATAGGCACTGATTGCATAGGTATTTGTAAATCCAACTACCGCACGATCATGACGGCTCCCAGTCATTTAACATCAACACTTTATCTGATTTATTTCCAAATGTCGCAATTTTGATTTTTTTTAAAAGAAATTATGATTTATATACCCATATATAAGTAGATAACAGACGTTCTGAACACAAAATGTATATGGCTTTTCTTGTTAATTTAACTTTTGTCTTAACATATAACACGATTGTTTTATGCACAAAGATGTCTTATTACTTGGTTTTCCATTTTGTCTATTTTGAGCGTATCTGATTAAGGTTATTCCAGAAACGCGTCGTGCGCACTAAATTTGATATCTTTGTTGTCATTATTTCTAAGTGTCTTATAAGAAAATGTGTTCACACCAGCTGAAATACTACTATAAAGGTGGCATTAAACACCAATCAACCAAATTAGTTACGCGTATGTGTAAAGTATGCAAAATATAGAATATTAATCGATTAGTACCTTCCAAATGCAATCCAAGCAGTGACCAGATACATCACCTTTAATATAATAAAAAGAAAAAAAAGAAGAAAAAATGTAATGTCCTTGTATATATTTTGAATAAAGAAAACAACAACATGCTATGCTCTTGACGAAGGGTTTACGGGTATGATATTTAATGCACTTTCAACAATATTTCAGCCATATCGCGGCGGTCAGTTTATTGATGATGGAAACCACCGATCTATTGCAAGGCGCTGATAAATGTTATCACATAATGTTGTATCGAGTACACCTCGCCTGAGCGGGATTCGAAATCACAACCTTAGTGGTGATAGACACTGATTGCATAGGTAGTTGTAAATCCAACTACCATACGATCACGACCACGAATGTCCCTAGTGCTTAAGAGTCTGTATATTAGTTTTCACGAATATTACAACAATCTTGAATAATCTATAATAGACGGAGTTAGTATGTTAATTATACGAATACTAATTAGTATCTGCAGAGAGAAATTATTTTTTTAGCATTTCTTTGTAAGTGGAGCAGGAACTGTTTACCATTTCGGAGTTCACCCCTGTTTTTAGTGGGGTTCGTGTTACTCGATCTTTAGTTTTATGTGTATGTTTTGTAGACCGTTGTTTGTCCGTTTTTCCCCTTTTTCTGTCTGCCCTTCTTCGATTTACGGATAATGAATACTCCTTTGGTATCTTCAAACTCTTAATGACAATTTTTTAGAAAAAAAACCCCCATTACCCTCTACCGAATATGCAAAGCACAGCAAGGCAACAATTCCTGCAATAATCATCATCTTTATCCTGTAAATATATTTAGGAAAAAAATTAGTTTATTATTTAATATATATATATTAAATAAATGAATACTTAACCTACAAATCTATGAAAACGTTACTGCATCGATGGCGTAATGGTTAGCGTGCTCGCCTCGAGTGTGGTAGATCGTGGGTTCGAGCTCCGGTCGGGTCATACCAAAGACTATGAAATTGGTATTTGTTGCTTCTCCGCTAAGCACGCATCATTAATGAGTAAGAGCAAAGACTGGTTGGCTCGGAATAAGAATAATGTGTCCGTGTGGAGCGACATGTCTACCCACGGACTGTTGTTTCAGTGAGCTAGCAGTATAAAAAGCCAACTCGGCCTGTTGACATAGAACAAAGCCGACCTCATCATCATCTCTTTGAAAATTAACTTGTTCTCGCCATGATATAGCTGAAATATTGCTGAGTTGGCGCTAAACAACAATCACTCACTCACTCACTATAGATCAATACTAAACCTACAAATCCAAAAACACGTTAAAGCAAAGAAGAAAGAATAACAGTACACGAACCAAACAGCTGTTCTTTTACATAACAGGGATGATCATCGTTACAAAATAACTGAAATCAATGAAAAATAGCTGAACATATCTACATCCCCTTTCACAATGATAATATTTGACCTGATCTAACCGTGTCCAGCAACTTTAGGAAAACAATGTTTCGAGGAAAATGGCTGAAATCAGTTAACTAACAGACAATAATCACCCTTGTTATATAAACTGTCAATAAATGTTAAAAGCAACGAAGGAGTCATCAAGAATGGACAATCAAGAGACGCTGCCAACACTGGGCAATCAAGATACAGGACACGCGAAACAAAAACTCACAACACAACACAACACAGATAACAAAAAAAGAACAATACGGACGCTACCAAAACAGCAGAGGAGGAAGTTCCTGTTTCTAGTATGACACCCGCCATGTTACACATATAAACAAATCGTATTGTACACTACTATACCTACTACTACTATATAAATACAAATAACATAAATAACACACGAGCCCACCTACAAACAACTGGTGATAATGAACCGAACAACACACGAGCCCACCTGCAAACCACTGGTGATAATGAACCGAACATCTTTGTATGCGGAAATCGTAGCAGATATCATAACACGGAACCAAGAACATTAAAACATGTAATAGGACAAGACGAACAACACAAACTTAAAACAGGGGCGAACTCAAAACACAGGCAACATTAGGCACACAACTCAGAAAGAATACAAAGAAACGGAATAAAAACCACACACACACCACAGAAAACTAAAGAGATAATAAACGCATTAATCCACGAATGAAGTGATAGCACAGGGGAGTTAAAGAATATTTCGGACATAAGTGGGATAGTTTTGATTATTGAACAGACAAATTAGCTATCTTGTTTTAAAATAGGTTGGCTTGGTTTATGGTGTTTAACAATATTTCAGTTATATCGTGTCAGTTAGTTGTATTGGTGGAGGACACCAACCGACCTGTCCCAAGTCACTGACAAAGTTTATCATACAATGTTGTATCGAGTACACATCGCCATGAACGGAGTTCGAACTCACTTTACTGGTGATAGGCATTGGTGGAACAGGTAGTTGTAAATCCAACTACCATACGATCACGACCACGACGGCCCTGTTTCAAAATATAGATATATAGAATATTGTTTTTCGAATATAAGGTACAAAACTATACTGTAAATCAAGCTTATTTGTTATTTAGTGGGCTCCCAAGTTACTTACGGAAAACGTTGAAAACAACCATTGTCATGTCACTACCGGTCGTGCATATGTTACTTTTATTAATGGAGGAAATCCGTGGGTTTATGGTGTTTAACGCCACTTTCAACAATATTTCTGTTATATCGTGGCGGTCTGCTCTATTGGTAGAGTAAACAAGAGTACACAGAGAAAACCACCGACCTGCCGCAAGTCACTGACAAACTTTATCACATAATGTTGTAACGAGTACACTTCGCCATGAACGGGATTCTATTCATAACGTTAGTGGTGATGTGCACTAATTGAACAGGTATTTGTAAATCCAACTATTATATGATCACGACCGCGACCCCTGGAGGAAATCGGGGACACTCGAAGAAAACACCGACCTACCGCGAGTTGCTGATATACATTTTCACAAAATGTTCATCAAGTACATCTCCTTACATGTGGAAATGGAACTAGCAACTTAAGTGGTGATGCGCACTGGTTGCATTGGTAGAGGCAAGTCAATCCATAGGTAGGTGGAAATCAAAATACGATCAGGTAAAATGTAAATTGTACATAACCAATGGAACATGTAGTGCATATTGTAATAAAGAACTCATCAGAACAAAAACCTTGATAAATGTATCAGTGTTAATTATAAAAATGTTCCCACGAATGTACGGAAAAGAATGTGGACGCTGTTAAATATGTTCCCGTGATTTTGGTGAATAGATGTAATATTTACAATTTAGAACATATAGCCATCAATAAGGGCTATCACAACTTTTTCGAGCCAGTTGTCAGTTAACTACAAGCAATCATTGACCCTGCTATTATAATGTCCGTGTTTATGTTGTCATTCATTGACCCCGCTATTGTACTCTCCGTGTTTATGTTGTCATTCATTGACCCTGCTATTATACTGTCCGTGTTTATGTTGTCATTCATTGACCCTGCTATTATACTGTCCGTGTTTATGTTGTTATTCATTGACTCTCCTATTGTACTCTCGTGTTTATGTTGTTATTCATTGACCCTCCTATTATACTGTCCGTGTTTATGTTGTCATTCATTTCTGTGATAGTATGTGGTCTCTTTGAACGGAAGCGAGCATGTGCAGGTTTTTTTTAATTGTTTGTTTATAACTGCATTGTCATTGCAGAACAAATTATCAGAGGAATGGATCATGTATTGATCGGCTGAACACCGTAGTATTTTTGTGACTGTCCGAAGCCAGAACCTGAATTTCCAACGTCATAGGTCGTGATCTTCTGCAGCGTTCAATTATTTGAATGGGAATGAGATTATTCGTTTTGTTGATATCGGTGCAAATGCTGACCATTACTGTTTGAACTTTCTTTTCAGAATAATAAATGAAAATATTGATTAAAACAAAAACGTAGATATCAAATTTAGTGCGCACGACGCGTATCTGGAATAACCTTCATCAGGTACGCTCAAAATCGAAAGATTGGAAAACCAAATAATTTAAAGTTTTCGGAGCAATAAAACCAAAAGGCCTAAACAAGATAGCCAAAATCGACTAAGGTCACCTATGTCTTAGGAAAGAGAACCTTAGTTTTATTAATAATTACATTATTTAGGAGCTGTAAATTTCAGTAATAAATATATATAATAAACCATTTCAGTGCCGAAGCACTGACTACTGGGAATATTATACCCGGGGACTATTAGTTCACCAGCGGACTACTTAATCTATGCAAAATTGAATACATACTTACTGCGTGTAGAATATACTGAATATTTGATCTATGAATCCTTATCTCTCTTTTATATGAATGTTTTGACCTACATAAGGAGCAACATGTTATAATTTTAGCTCTCGTGACCAATGTCGTCCTTTGTACGTTCAATGTCTAACACTTTATGCACGTAGTCTCTCAGATCTCGTCTTCATTGTGATAAAGGTTGTCAGTGACTTGTGACAGGTCGGTGGTTTTTTCTGGTTTCCTCCATCAATAAGACTGACCGCCACGAT
The DNA here is from genome assembly GCA_963383655.1 of Bathymodiolus septemdierum. Taxonomy (NCBI): domain Eukaryota; kingdom Metazoa; phylum Mollusca; class Bivalvia; order Mytilida; family Modiolidae; genus Bathymodiolus; species Bathymodiolus septemdierum. Next base: position 34,448,048 of record OY726529.1, on the reverse strand, counting down.
ATAACTGAACTATTGTTGAAAGTGGCGTTTAACGCCATAGCACTCACACACGTAATTACTGTTTTTAAAACCTTGCCCACTTTAATGAATGTGGTTAATGCATCATGAGAAGATTCTGTTATCGTAACGGCATCTTACTAAGAGGGGACCAGTACAAACTATCAGAATGCAGATATACAAAATAACACAACGGAAGCAGAACCAAAAAGATCCGGCAACACGAGCGCCCAGTAAAAAGAGTTTGAGGATACCAATGAAGTAAACTACCTGATTAGTACTTAGCCTTTCTGCCAAAGGAAAAAAAATCCAAGAACGTTCTTTGTAATTTTACCAGACAGTTTATCAACAGAAGTCTACATTTAGTAAAAAAAAAAAAACCAAAAAAACAATCCATATATTTTACATTCAATATTTTGAGGAAATGTTTATTTCAAACATGTTGTGATTGACACAAGTTGAAAGAAGAGTAAGACCAAGAAATACCTGGAGGAGAGATATTATTGCTGAGATGGAGGTAGAGGACTATAGATGGCAAGATCTGGAACGTATGTCACAAAATAGAACAAGGTGGAGGACTGTCGTCAGTGGTCTATGTACTACCAAGGTGTAACAGTCATAAGCAGTAAGCACATGTTGTGATTTAATTTAGGTGGTCTTATCATGGATTCCACTGTCTTGATTGGATGATTTTGAGTACGAGTACAAATCTCGTACACAAACGTTTAATAGGAGCTAATCTTAGTCCTCCAAAATGAGTAAGTAGTTTCGAGTCCATGCATAGCTACTGTTGCATATTACACCATTATATCCATTTAGAGTACAATTCGCTGAAATGTGAAATAAAATGCTATAATTTGGCTTTCAAATATTTTGGTTTAGAGCGTACCTGGTTGGACCTATTCCGGAAGCGAGTCGTGCGGACTACGCTTGCTATCTATTTTTTTAAATTATAATTTGAACTGGCTGAATATTGATTGAACAGAGACTTTGCCTTGAAATATATCTATTGAACTTCTGCATTTACGCTTATTGATGACGATGTCGCATTTAAAGTGAGAAACGATTTTATTTGCACATTTCAAAACACAAAGCGATATTTTCCACATTTAACCTTACAAAACAGAGATTATTTTTCATGTAATTATAATTGAAACGAAGATTCTCCTCCCTCTGCCATATATGACGATTTTGGCCATCACGCTTAGGTCATTTGCTTTTCTTGCTCCCAAAGACATTTAAATTATTTGGCTCTCCAATATTTTGATTATGGTCGTACCTGATGAAGGTTATTCCAGACACGTGCCGTGTGCACTAAATTTGGTATCTACGTTTTATTAATAATTTCAATTGTATCTGGTGTCAAAGTAGTATTGGTACATGAATACTTGGACATGATCATCGTGTCAGTTTTGATTTCTCAGATAACCATTGGAAAAACATAATGACTATTGACCCTAGATATTGGTTATCTTCTATATCTCTGTCGCACTGCTAATCGTGTCAACGAGAAGAAATCAGGCCTGGACAGACTTTAAGGTCAATATCATATTAGATTTATAGTCACAACAGTCAACAACGTACCTTGTACTCGACCCTTTAAATACACATACAAAGAAAGGTGGTGGAAGCAAAGATGTGATGTGATATGAAAGTTGTAAATCAAAATATAAAGACAATTATATGCCCTCCCCCCCCCCCCCCCTCCCCCCTAAAAAAAGAGACAAAGACAAATAACGTGAACAAACAAAAACTTCAGAAACCGGGATGAGGTCAAATTTGAATGCTGTAAAATTACTCTTAGAAAAGGTAACAATTCTCAAAATGAACTTGAAGCTGAAGGCAATTTTTTCAAATTAATAGAACATTTTAAGAATCAAGGTAGGTGTGATACTTATAATGTTAATTTAAAAAAAGAAACAAAAAGATATATTGTGAACCATAAAAATGAATTAAAAGAAAACCTTATTACTGATATACCATTTCCAGTATCAGAAATAAAAAAGTGTATAAATAAACTGAAAATGAAAAAAGTGTCGGTCCAGACCATATATGAAATGAAGTCATACAATTTAGCTCGATAGTAACGTGTAAATCTATGGTTAAATTATTTAATTTGATACTGGATACTGGAAACTATCTTTCTTCATGGAGGAAATCATTTATTATTTCAATCCATAAATATGGAAATAAACATGATTTAAATAATTATCGGGGTATCTCGTTACAAAATTGTATAGCTAAATTATTCAGTTCTGCTTTAAATAGCAGATTGGTATCCTTTTATGACAACCTGTTTGCAAAACATCAATTTTGTTTTCGAACACACCATAGAATTACGGACAGTCTTTTTATTTTAAAAACACTCATTACCAAATATCTTTTTAAGAAAAAGAAGTAAAATATATGCATGTTTTGTAGATTTTCGTAAAGCCTTTGACACTGTTTGGCATAGTGGCTTTCAGTATAAATTAATGAAAAATATTGTTGGAAGCAAGTTCTTTAACATTATACAAGATATGTATGACATTTGTCAGTCTGCTGTAAAAATTAGCAACATATATTCAGAATATTTCAATGTTGAAATGGGAGTAAAACAAGGGGATAGTTTGAACCCTCTATATTTAATTATTATATTAATGATATACATGACATTTTTAACGGATCATATGACCCCCTACAACTTGATAGTACTTATATATGAAGCATTAGTTTTGCTGATGATCTAATAATATTTTCACTCTCATACAGGGTTACAAAATGCTTTAAATAATTAGAAAACATAGTGTTATGACTGGCAATTAACAGTTAACGTAAATAAAACAAAAATTGTCACTTTTCAAAAAGTTTTACCCCTACTCCAACTGTTTTCTATGATAACAAACCTCTTAAGGAAGTAAAAGAATATAATTACTTGGGCAATACTATTGACTATAAAGGAAATGTTAAAAGATATATACAGGAACTTGCCAAAAAGGGTCTAAAAGTTTTATTTTCTCTGAGAAAGTTATCTTCAAATTTTGAGTATCTACCTGTAAACCTTTCGTGTAAACTATTTGACACTCTTATTAGACCAGTCTTACAATATAGCTGTGAATCATGGTACATGGACAAGTATCTGCCTCTACATAGAGCCATTCTTAGGGCTGAGAAAAATAATAAAACTTGTGACAAGTTATCTTTTGATTACAAAACGTCATATGAAAAAATTCATACTAAATATTGTAAAATAATTTTGGGACTTAAAAAAAAACGCAAGTAATATTGCCTCAAACGCAAAGCTAGGTCGTTTCCTATTATCTTCCTTTATCAAAACTCAAGTACTGGTGTATTTCTCCAGGTTAAATACGAATAATATTAATCCATTTATTGCAGAGGCCTTAAAAGTAAATAAAAGTTTACATGAAGAAGATATTTACTCATGGTATACTTTTGTCAATATATATTTAAAGAGTTTGATAAATCATTTGAAAAAATAAAATATTCCATAAAAACACAGTTAAGAAAAATCGTTACAGAAAAGCATAGAAATAAATTTAAAGAAAAACTTTCATCATACTCTGACGAATCAAAATTATTTTTATATAGTAAACTAAAATCTAGTATCGGTCTTGAAAAATATTTATCCGAATTAACAAGTTTTAAAAATAGACAAATTTTAACAAAATTTCGCACTAGTGATCATTGCTTACAAATAGAAACTGGTCGTTATAAAAATATTCCCCGTCAACAAAGATTATGTAACATTTGTAAAGTTGTTGAAGATGAGTGTCACTTTCTCTTAAACTGAAAATTAAACGAACAAAAAAGATTTTTTTTTATTAGAAACCACAAAGTTAGACTTCCCAGACTTTGAACATTATACCTCGTAATGAGAGCGGGAGGTTTGGCGCCTTAAAATCTGATTCAACCCACCATTTCTTTAGAAATGCCTGTACCAAGTCAGGGTCATTACGGTTTTCACAGTTTTTCGGTTGTTGACTGATTTTGTCTGTTTATATAATTATGAGTTTTGACTTTCCCTTTGTAAGATTGTTCGGAGTTCGGTAATTTTGTTATTACCTTTATTCAGAAAGTTCATTTCCTCCTTAACTCGAACTCAACCCTTTTACCGGTAGTTTGTACCTTTTTGAAACAATCTGTAGCATTGATATAGGGTCCACGCCGGTCAGAGAGTCATCTTTTTTACTTGTTGAAATAATTCAATATATGATGTTGTATGTTTATAATGTATGTACATGTATGTTAAATTGTTCTTGTTTTTGCTTGACCCTGAAGGGTGTAATTTGCAATAAAGTATATATAGTAATGATTAATGGCGTTGTCTGTAAGATTTTTGTTTTTATCAATCTGGAGTCATTATCCACGATTTTATTTACTTGGTTCGGTATATTGTAGACGGCCAGAGATTTTCTAAGTAACCTTGACATCTGGTGATAAGAGCTTTGGAATATCAATAACTAAAATTCTGTATTTTTAGTGAGCCAATTAAAATCCACAAATATAATTGAAAAGAAGGTCCTCGACGGACATACATGTTAACGTTCAGTTCACAGGCACTCGGGTACACTTTGTGATTTTCGTTATTTTCATTAAAATTAAATATTTTCCCTTTTAGTCCCCTCTATTTTAGAGGCACTAAAAGGGAAAATATTTAATTTTAATGAAAATAACGAAAATCACAAAGTGTACCCGAGAGCCTGTGGTTCAGTTAATACACGTGTCGTACGAAATTAGAGGCAACGTATATTTTTAAAACGCTTAACTTGTTTAATTGTTGAAAGTGGCGTTAAATACCATAAACCCTAACTCTAAAACACTTAACATGCTATTATTGGAGAACTAACAATATTTCCAATGTAAAAATGTTTTTTGTAATCTTCATCTTTATACTCTGCTATCTTTATTTAACAGGACTAATATTATACATATGACAACTTCTGTGTCACCAAGTATAAATATCCTGGTGTTATCGGTTCTCGATAATATAACAAACTTGCTTGTCCACTTTCCTGCACAATAAAAACCTATATTTTTGTTTACATTATTTTATCATACGTTTATCTTCATTTAAATACTATCCCTATGTAAGCCTCAATAATATTTCACTCCAGATCGATGATTTTCATGTGTGCTAATTTCTGACATTTTGTGTACTACGTCAGCTGTTCTCGGTAAGTGTGGATTTGTATGTATGGTGGTCATTTTTGACAGCTATGATTCCGTTATACATGACTTAATACGTGTACTTGACCGATCATCAACTTGTTCGACGAAGGAATTGTCTATTCACCTGACAAAGATTCTGTCTGCAGTAAAAGAGGGACAACAGAAATATTGTGAAACTGTTTACTCGCGTAGTGGCATAAATCACATGGGGATTTTGAAAAAACTCTAAAGATCTTTTGGATAACCTTAAATCAAGATCTTTCTCTCATGTATCCTCCATCAAAACATTTGATTTTTCAACTCTATATACCACCCTACCGCATGACAAATTAAAAACCCGCTTAAAAGAAACAATTCACAAAGCTTTCAGTCATAGAAACTATGGCTCAAAATTTGTTGTGTTGGGCTACAATTCCACATATTTTTCAAACAATATTCAAAAAGATAAAACATGATACTCCGAGGAACAAGTGATCAGTATGCTGAAGTTCCTCATCGATAACATATTTGTCTCCTTTGGAGGGACACTGTTTCAGCAGGTCGTCGGCATACCAATTGGTACGAATTGTGCCCCTCTTCTAGCCGATTTATTTGTATACTCATATGAGTCGGAGTTTCTTCAAAAGCTTGTAAAAGATAAGAAGATTCATGAGGCTAGAGCCTTTAATTTCAAATACAGGTATATTGATGACGTTTTATCTATCAATTATTCTAGATTTGCAGAATTTCTTCCATTGATATATCCTCCAGTGCTGGAAGTTAAAGAGACCACAGATACAGCTTCGTCCGCATCATTTTTGGACTTATACCTCGAATTTGACGACAGTGTTCAAATCAGTACTAAAATGTATGATAAACGGGATGACTTCAATTTTAAAATCATAAATTTTCCAAATATGTGCAGCAATATACCAGCTTCTCCTGCATATGGTGTTAACATCTCACAATTGATTCGCTATGCAAGGGCCAGTAGCAATTATTCTGATTTCCTGAAACGTCATCTTCATCTGAGAAACAGGCTACTGGACCAGGGCTATTAAAAGATTCGGCTTATTCGATCTCTTAAAAAGTTTATATTCCGATACCAAGATCTTGTTGAAATATATTCCGTCTCTGCAGAAAAGATTATAAACGATGGATTTTTACATAGTGAAAATGCATAAAGATAAAGAAGTCAACAAAAATGTCAAAAATATTTGTTTGTCAATGTGTGACGTAAAAGTGTCTTTGACATTTACTTCACTGAGTTTGGTGATGTTTTGACAACTGTTTTACCTGTTTTGTTCAAGTATTGTTATAAAAACTTTGAGCCGTAATGAAAGGGTGAGGTTTGGCGCTTTAAAATCTGATTCAACCCACCATTTCTTTAGAAATGCCTGTACCAAGTCAGGGTCATTACGGTTTTCACAGTTTTCCGGTTGTTGACTGGTTTTGTCTGTCTATATACTTATGAGTTTTGACTTTCCCTTTGTAAGATTGTTCGGAGTTCGGTAATTTTGTTATTACCGTTATTCAGTTCATCTTTTGTTTACATTGATAACCGGGATTTTCTGAGGGAAAATGGGGAAGTTGGTCTAGGTTTGGGAATAAGAGAAAGGCCGTAATCTTGGGGTAGAAGGAAACTATGTTTATTTACATGCCATAGTAATAACATGGAGATTTATTTGCTTTGATCAAGCGAGGTGGTGTTCTGTAGGTAAAATCCTAGAGAACAGAAGACACGTGCGATTTTGCGAAATCTGTCAAATTGCACATACGCAAAACCATCGCGAATAGATTACTATCGAGAACTCATAACGCCATATATTAGATATATTATGCATAAAGATCAAGATTATACAGAGACTGTTATAGTAAAAACGTTGATATCAAATTCAGTGCGTGCGACGTGTCTGGAATAACCTACATCAGGTATGCTCTCAATCAAAAGCCAAATAATTTAAATGTGGTATAATAACGTTGTTCCCCCTTATATTAAGGCTTAATATGTGATGGTTCGCATTATTTCACTAAAAACAAGTGTGTGTGTGTGTGGGGGGGGGGGGGGGGGGGGGGGGGGGGGGGGGTAAGTTAACCTCGATACTTTTTATTGAAGAACCTTTACCAAGCCAGGAGATTTTGCTACTGGGTTTAAGAACTGACATTGTAACCAATGTGTACAGTACTATGCCAAAAGTGAAGATAATTTCAAGATGGCTGCCACTTTCAAATGAACTACACCTGGAATTTCAAATCTTTGTAACAATATAAATAAAAACAAATTCACTTACCTGGTATACACCCCTTAGCTTTAATTACTGCTTCAGACGCTTGGAAATTGATTTATAAAGGTCTTGAATATTATAAATGGGTATTTCAGTCCATATGTCGCGAATAGCAGTTTCCAACAACTGACGTGAGGTGATGTTTTGAACATGTTTTGTGTAGTTCATGTTTGATTTTATGCCACACATTCTCTATAATATTAAGATAAGGACTCGGGGCTGGCCATCCCATGCCATGTAAATCAGTTTCTTCCATATACTCCTTCACTGCGCGTGCCCTATGCATGGGGACATGGTCATCTTTAAGCACATTATTGTCATCTGGGAAATGACGTGCAATAACGGGCCAAACAAAGTTATCAATGACTTCAATATATTTTTGGGCATTAATATTACCGTCAACAACTGTCAAAGTATCCACACCTTCATAGGTGATGCAGCCCCATATCATCAAACTTACACGAACACCACGACCTGGATTCAGGCATGGTGGAGTCCATTCTTCGCCGGATCGTCGCCATTTAAGTACACATTTGTCCATTCCCAATTCATCACTATATATCACCTTCTTCCAGAAATCATTTACAGTTTGGGGCCTATTCAATTTACACCATGCCAGCCGTTTTTTGACATTGTAGTCGCAAATTCTGATGCTTTTTATTACAACACACTTGTGATATTTTGTTTCATTAAATTTTCTTGAAACAAGATACAAGATATTTTATTAACCAATCACGGTGCAAATAAAGAGCTGAATAATCACAATATATACAACATACATAATTGGATTGATTTGAATACACATAATATGAAAACAATTGACAGAATAAACATTCACAAAAAACAAACACAGCATGACATTATAAAAGAAATAATAAACAAGAAAACTGGAAACATGTTATATGTAGCAAGGGGGGGGGGGGGGGAGACAACTCCATTAAACAACATCATTAGTTCATCTCTTTCTTTATTCATTGAGAGTAGCAATTTTGGAACAAGTGAATTTAAATTTTAAATCTTCGGTTATCATTAAACAAGATAACTTTTGTTTACTATTTAATGAAACAAAATTATGGCAATTTCTTTTAATTAAATCAAAATAATGTTTTCTGGTATTATGTAAAGTAGGACAATTTATCAAAAAATGTTCTTCGTCTTCAATATCGGAATAACATAATTTACATAACCTCTCTTCGACTTTTAACCCAATATAACGTCCTCTTTCTATATTAAGATTATGAGCACTATCTCTGAATTTTGTCATTATTTGAAGTTGTTGTTTATTACAGTTGATAAGATATGGCTCTAGCTTAAATATATTTCTAAACTTTCTGTATGTTCGCAATTTATTTTGATGTAGGAGATTTTTTCTTTTATCATCTTGCATGTCATTTAGCCAAATTTTACGGAATTTTTTTTTAGACTGGTTTTAACTTTATTTAAAATGTAAGATTCTTTGAACTTTTCATTATTTTTATATATTGACTGCAAGTTAAAATAGTTAAATAGTTCTTTTATACAACCCATCCAAGATTTTTGGTCATGGGACTCCAATTCCTTACAAACAATATATGAATCATACAATAAAGAAGATTTTTCACCAATTTTAGTGAGATGACACCAATATTTTATCATGTTATTTTAAACATCAAATAATAAAGTGTAACTACCCAACTCTCCTCTACAGGTTGAGTCTGAAGATACTACCCAACTCTCCTCTACAGGCTGAGTCTGAAGATTTAGTTCTAACACACAAAACAAACTTACAGAACTTACTCTACATGCTGAGTCTGAAGATTTAGTTCTAACACACAAAACAAACTTACAGAACTTACTCTACAGGCTGAGTCTGAAGATTTAGTTCTAACACACAAAACAAACTTACAGAACTTACTCTACAGGCTGAGTCTGAAGATTTAGTTCTAACACCCGAAGCAAACTTGCAGAACTTAGTGTGTACTTTTTCTGCTGATATTTTATTTATTTCATTTTTCAAAAATAGGTCTCGATTCTTTATGAACTTCTTTTGAGAGAAATATCCCCAAATTTCAGAGCCATATAAAAGAACTGGTTTCACAGTGTGATTAAAACATGTAGTAATGTATTAGCTCCTGGGGTATCCAGGGAAAATGTTTTTCTAAATTTAAACAAGGCTTTCATTCCTTTATTTAAGATTTCCTTTCGAGCCATAGTAAAACTTCCAGAGGAATTAAATGCTATTCCTAAATAAGTATACTGTCTGACATTGTCAATTAAATTATCAAGATACTTCATTTGAAGATTTTTATATCTACCACTTTTAGTAAAAGCCATTACTTTTGTTTTCTTTGTATTTAAAGACATTTTCCAGTCTGTAGCAACATTTGCGAACTTATTAATACAGTTTTGTAGTCCTTTCTCTGACGATGATAATAAAACAACATCATCAGCATGCATTAAACAATTTAAATCATATTTATTTAGAGATACTGGATCACATGACTTATAAAAATAGGATGGCAAGTCATTGACATATAAATTAAACAGTTCGATCAGATACAGGTCGAGCCCTATACTCATTGAAAATATTAGTAACTTCCCGGAGTGGACGTTTTCTGTCAGATTTTACAACCCCATAAAGTTTTCGAGTGTCCCGGGGTGTCAACAAAGACGGGCCTACCCGATCTCTACTTGTTTTCCACAGTTCCACGTTGTTTAAAACATTTTAGAACACCATATATTGTTGACAGCGAGTGTCCCGTTTCCCGTGCTATTGTTGGTCCTTTCAGTCCTGCTTTATGCAAACCAGCAATTGTAACTAGATTAACACGACGGATGCCACTGGTGGAGCAGGAACTTCTTACCCTTCCGGAGCACCTGTGTTCACCCCCGGTTTGTAGTGGGGTTCGCGTTACTCGATCTTTAGTTTTATATGTATGTTTTGTAGATCGTTGTTTGTCCTTTTGTACTTTTTCTTCTGGCAATTGTGTTGTCTGTTCTTCTTCGATATACGGATTCTGATTGCCCCTTTTGGTATCTTCAAACTCTTCTTGTATTCTTCTCAGACAAAGACAGTTGAACACGTTTTGGTGCCATCTCAAAAGCGATGAAAATTGTAAACAAATCGGACGCCCCAGAACTTCCGGTGACCTTTTAACGCCATCTATTAGGTCAATACTTTAATATTATATAAAAAAAGAGATAACTCTAATTTAATGACAGAGAATTTCGCAACCAAACATCGACAACGGATCTGGGAGCGCAATAACGTCGTGAAAATTATCTTCATTTTTGGCAACGTTCTGTAGCTCAATTTATAATGCGCCTACAATAATCATATAAAACTATGGCTATATTTGTTGTGGAGCAAACAAGTAACTGATGCTGGAGTTGTATCCCTTTTACTGTATGATATGAATTTAAAAGGAAACTTGCTTTACACACCGTAATTTTATTTTATTTGTTGCAATACATACAGAGTGAAGAAAAATATGACAAATATCTAGTTTGTTTTGATTTTAATCTAACAGTAATCAGATTGGTTATTTTTAAATATGATACAGACATATTTGGACATAGAAACTATTTTAGGAACGGAAACGTATAACTTGAAACTGACCACCTACGACCATTATTAACGGTGACTCATTAGAAGCTGTTACAATTTGTCTGTTACGTACGTGTATGTCATAACAGAGAAAACACCATTCCTAGGTAGCATTTTCTCTTTTTAATTTTAATTTAATTATTGATCTAAGATATAAAACAAAATATATATTCTATTTCCAAATATGTTCGGCACTGACATGATTTACTAGATATTTGTTTTTCTATCGAATTTACAGTTCCTAATTTATATAATTATTATTAAAACTAAGGTTCTGCTCCCTCGTGTGGCTCAATGAGTTAGGTAGTTGTAGGGCCCGGGTAGCTCAATGAGTTAGGTAGTTGTAGGGCCCGAGTGGCTCAATGAGTTAGGTAGTTGTAGGGCCCGGGTGGCTCAATGAGTTAGGTAGTTGTAAGGCCCGGGTGGCTCAATGAGTTAGGTAGTTGTAAGGCCCGGGTGGCTCAATGATTTAGGTAGTTGGATCACCTAACAGCACATACAAACCTATCACCAATACGGCGTGGGTTCGCACCCGACTTTGTAAATTACAAAAACGGGTGCACTCGATTCGTAGCCGCAAGTGATAAAAGTTTACCCGTTGCTTGCCCATGGTCGGTGGTTCTCTCCGGGTACTCCGGCTTCTTCCACCACTAAAACTTGTCGCCATGAAATGGCTGAAATATTGCTGAAAGTGTCGTTAAGCGCAATAAATCAAATCAACCTCCCTCGTGCATAGGTAAACCATTTGATTTTCTTGCTCGTGCACACTAAATTTGATGTCTACGTACAAAGTACAAAATGTACGCTACATTGTAATTTGGAATTGAAATGATACATTCATCATAATTCTGCAATAGGTTCTCTTTAATTATATAAGCTTCTGTCAACAGTGCAGTGTGGTCGAAGTACAGACTCTTAATTGCAGAAACAGAAAACTATGAATAGATAAATGATTATTAGCACATACGAGTTACAGCTTGTAAAAATAAATGATGTAGATGTACAATGACATTGGTGCTTATTGAATAAGTAAATTTTCTATCAAGAAATTAAAATTATATTTTCAATACATGTAAAAAGATACAAGCTTTTAATAAATTAAAATATAATAGTAGATCCAAAAGAAAACCGATTTGTCTATTACATATTGGTTTATTGACCAAAAGTTTTATTTATTCTATTTTCCGCTTCTATTTAATATATATATCCTGGCGATCTAGTTCAGCATTGAACGAAGATCGAGTTCATGGCGAAAATTGAGCACCTGTAAGATTGCTTAGTAAAAGATACAAGTTACCACACAGAGAGCCCGTGTGAACATGTTTCTCATTAGTGAAAGACTAGATAGTATAGAAGATCTACCAATAAATCAATATGTTGCTTTAATACCATTGATTTGATTTGATTTTTGGTGTTTTAACGCCACTTTCAGCAATATTTCAGCTATGTCATGGCGACCAGTTTTAGTGGTGGAAGAAGCCGGAGAGAACCACCGACCATGAGCAAGCAACTGATAAACTATATCACTTGCGGCTGCGAGTCGAGTGCACCCTTTTTGTAATTTGCAAAGACGGGCGCGAACCCACGCGTATTGGTGATAGGCTTGAATGAGTTGTTAGGTAATCCAACTACCTAACTTATTGAGCCACCCGGGCCCTACAACTACCTAACTCATTGAGCCACCCGGGCCCTAAAACTACCTAACTCATTGAGCCACCCGGGCTCCCTACAACTACCTAACTCATTGAGCCACCCGGGCCTCTCTACAACTACCTAACTCATTGAGCCACCCGGGCCCTACAACAACCTAACTCATTGAGCCACCCGGGCCTCTCTACAACTACCTAACCCATTGAGCCACCCGGGCCTCTCTACAACTACCTAACTCATTGAGCCACCCGGGCCTCTCTACAACTACCTAACTCATTGAGCCACCCGGGCCTCTCTACAACTACCTAACTCATTGAGCCACCCGGGCCCTACAACTACCTAACTCATTGAGCCACCCGGGCCTCTCTACAACTACCTAACTCATTGAGCCACCCGGGCCCTACAACTACCTAACTCATTGAGCCACCCGGGCCTCTCTACAACTACCTAACTCATTGAGCCACCCGGGCTCTGCTTTAATACGAAGAAATATATATTAAAACAAATATTAAGCTTATTTAAAAATGTGTACCTTTGCTTTTATTTATTATCTGTACATTGAAAGCAGTGGGGATCATTTTGATAGGCTGCTGGCTTCGTGCAGCAGCCCCTCTCTTTGGATCTTCTGATGCCACAAGCCTAGGTAACACATCCACTCCTTCTTGTGATAACTATATGGGTGTTCGTCTGGGAAATTTCTGTTGATAAATAAGATTAAGAGTCAGCTTGATTTTGAACTAGAACATATTTGTACTTGAAAGGATATTGGACTGGTGTATTCTGGTGTATTCTTTCGAATTTGTGTAAATTCAAAGCCGATAGCTTATTTTTAGCCTATTAATATTTTAGATCTGCATTTTGAACAAATAATTTCATCTGTTGTAGCATCTTTTAATAATATTTGATACATTTGGTCGGATATATTTATTGCAAATTACACCAAAAACCATTCCCTCGTTGTAATTCATACCTACAAAATTAAGATAAAAGGTAAATGTAATATATATCATCTTTTATTGTATAAGAACTCAATATTACATATTGGTTTATTGACCAAAAGTTTTATTTATTCTATTTTCCGCTTCTATTTAATATATATATCCTGGCGATCTAGTTCAGCATTGAACGAAGATCGAGTTCATGGCGAAAATTGAGCACCTGTAAGATTGCTTAGTAAAAGATACAAGTTACCACACAGAGAGCCCGTGTGAACATGTTTCTCATTAGTGAAAGACTAGATAGTATAGAAGATCTACCAATAAATCAATATGTTGCTTTAATACCATTGATTTGATTTGATTTTTGGTGTTTTAACGCCACTTTCAGCAATATTTCAGCTATGTCATGGCGACCAGTTTTAGTGGTGGAAGAAGCCGGAGAGAACCACCGACCATGAGCAAGCAACTGATAAACTATATCACTTGCGGCTGCGAGTCGAGTGCACCCTTTTTGTAATTTGCAAAGACGGGCGCGAACCCACGCGTATTGGTGATAGGCTTGAATGAGTTGTTAGGTAATCCAACTACCTAACTTATTGAGCCACCCGGGCCCTACAACTACCTAACTCATTGAGCCACCCGGGCCCTAAAACTACCTAACTCATTGAGCCACCCGGGCTCCCTACAACTACCTAACTCATTGAGCCACCCGGGCCTCTCTACAACTACCTAACTCATTGAGCCACCCGGGCCCTACAACAACCTAACTCATTGAGCCACCCGGGCCTCTCTACAACTACCTAACCCATTGAGCCACCCGGGCCTCTCTACAACTACCTAACTCATTGAGCCACCCGGGCCTCTCTACAACTACCTAACTCATTGAGCCACCCGGGCCTCTCTACAACTACCTAACTCATTGAGCCACCCGGGCCCTACAACTACCTAACTCATTGAGCCACCCGGGCCTCTCTACAACTACCTAACTCATTGAGCCACCCGGGCCCTACAACTACCTAACTCATTGAGCCACCCGGGCCTCTCTACAACTACCTAACTCATTGAGCCACCCGGGCTCTGCTTTAATACGAAGAAATATATATTAAAACAAATATTAAGCTTATTTAAAAATGTGTACCTTTGCTTTTATTTATTATCTGTACATTGAAAGCAGTGGGGATCATTTTGATAGGCTGCTGGCTTCGTGCAGCAGCCCCTCTCTTTGGATCTTCTGATGCCACAAGCCTAGGTAACACATCCACTCCTTCTTGTGATAACTATATGGGTGTTCGTCTGGGAAATTTCTGTTGATAAATAAGATTAAGAGTCAGCTTGATTTTGAACTAGAACATATTTGTACTTGAAAGGATATTGGACTGGTGTATTCTGGTGTATTCTTTCGAATTTGTGTAAATTCAAAGCCGATAGCTTATTTTTAGCCTATTAATATTTTAGATCTGCATTTTGAACAAATAATTTCATCTGTTGTAGCATCTTTTAATAATATTTGATACATTTGGTCGGATATATTTATTGCAAATTACACCAAAAACCATTCCCTCGTTGTAATTCATACCTACAAAATTAAGATAAAAGGTAAATGTAATATATATCATCTTTTATTGTATAAGAACTCAATTTTCAACACAGTCACAAGAGTTGATCAAATCATGAATTGGTAACGATGGAAACCATTCTCTATAAGTGGTGTGCTTTACCTTTGTGCTGGTTCAAGATGATATTCAAAATTACAAGATATTAAATCTGGGAGTTTTCCAATATATTTACCAAAGTTGATATTCAAATATTGGTTCAATTCCATTGTTTCATGTAATAACTGGTTGTTCCGTTTCCAGCATGCACATTGCTGGGTAATTTAAAACAAATAATATATTTTCAGTAACGACGATCATATTTGAAATTGAAAGAGGACAGGGCTGTATGGCATACGAATGAAAAGAGCAACCATGGAACCTTATATCTAAGCCTGTAACCATCCAGAAGAGTTAGTGTTCATGTATTTATGTATTAGACGTATCGATTTTGAGGACACGAGCGGCTCAATGAGTTACTTAGTAGTAGTGCACGTGCGGCTCAATGAGTTACTTAGTTGGATTACCTAACAACTCATACAAGCCTATCACCGATACGGCGTGAGTTTGCGCCCGACTTTGTATATTACAAAAAAGAATGCACTCGACTCTCCGGGTACTCCGGCTTCTTCCATCACTAAAAGTGGTCGCCATGATATATCTGAAATATTGCTGAGAGTGACGTTAAACACCAAAAATCAATCCTATTAGATTTTGCAACTGTTCTGACAGTGTGGTGTTTTTTGTTTTCATTTTATTACCTAAAAAGAAATATATTTAATTGTTTTTGTGTATTACAATAAGATCAATGATGATATTTGGTGCTTAACGCCACTTTCAGCAATATTTCAGCTATATCATGGCGACCAGTTTTAGTGGTGGAAGAAGCCGGGGAGAACCACCAACCACGGGCAAGCAACTGGTAAACTGTATCACTTGCGACTGTGAGTCGAGTGCACCGCACCATCTTTTGTAATTTACAAAGCCGGGCGCGAACCCACGCCGTATTGGTGATAGGCTTGTATGAGTTGTTAGGTAATCCAACTACCTAATTCATTGAGCAACTCGGGCCCTTCAATAAGATCAATTAGTAGACAGAATTGAATCTTATATTATATACAACTTTATCAAAACACCACTTGTGTTAGTAATATACATAATTTACCGGACTTGACTTTAGACATGAGTAACACAGTCTGCTTCGTATATTGTTGTCCTACACATATTGTGTTGTGTTTTTGCTTTGTTTTTCTTCGTCTTGTAACGCCAATGATGTCTATAATGTCTATGATGCCAATTTCTCTGAATTGTCCATTTGTGATTGTCCTTCGGTACTCTTAGTAAACGTTTATTTACAGAATAAAGCGACTTACAAAATAGAAATAAATTTAAAAAACCAAAAATACCACACTCGTAACACTTCGAAAATCCAATAAGAAATTCATAGAAAGAAGAAAACCCCTAAACTGGATTTAAGGGCCCAAACCTTCAATCAAGTAAACATGTGTGTATTTAATTACATCAAGCAGTAATAGTACAATCTTTAAAATCTTTAAAATCGTTGAGAACTGGGGTATATTGAAGACGACAGTAAAATATTTGAAAAATTACCATCTTTGTAAGTTGATAAGCCAATACTTGTGTGGCTAACATAATTGATATTTAAAAGTGACATTTATGTTAATATCATATTTTTTCTCATCATATTTTACCCCAAAACCTATAAATTTTTGATGTTTTTTAATAATTTATTAAGCTATGTTACGGTGCTTAAAAACATTATTACTTCATTTTATTGTCTATTAAGTTTTGCTAAATTAATTCTGAAAAGAGTCGTTGACTTACTACTGGGAGATAAAATTTACTCTTTAAACAGACATTTTTTGTTCTCAATATCAAAAAGAAAAATGATTTATGGTCATTTTTCCCTATAAAACAATTTTTCGCAACAATAAAAATGTATGTGCCTTTTGCCGAAATATTCTTCTAATAAAATAAAAAAGGTGATTTTCTTGTATGGGCCATTAACATTGAATCAAAATTTAAAACACATTACTGATACCCAGCAGTGGTTGTTTACAATTGATAAAATGTTTTAGAAAAATTAAGAAGCACTCCCATTTATATGAACAAATATTACATTACCTTAGCTTGAGTATTTCCCATCTACTTTCAATAATAAACAGCAGGACAATTTTTTTTCAGAAATAACGATACAATATAGACTATGACTGTGTTTTGTGGCCGATGTCATGCAGGTCAAAAGAGAAGTGACTAGCAATTTCGTTGTGGTTGCAATCTTCTACTGAAGTAAGTTTTCACTCCTTACATTATCCTACCTTTTTTTTATTGACTTGTGTATATAAACAGGTACACATTTGTATCATGTGAATTGTCAAACATAAGTTATAAGTACATTTATTCAGATAATAATTTCTCTCGAAAAAGGATGGAAATGATATACGTATTCGCGAGGATCTGAGTTCACCCCCAGTTTTCTTGGTGGGGTCCGTGTTGCTCATCTTTTTTGTTTTTGGTGTTGCCCCATTTTGTGTCTTTACGTACTTTGTTCCGTGCTGTGATGTCCGGTACGATTTCCGCGAAAAACGATGTTCGGTTCGTCTTTACCCCTAGTTGTTTGTTGGAGGACTCATGTCTTATTTACGTTATTTGTGCTTGTTTGCTTATAGTGAGTGTCCAACACATATTGCGTTGTGTTTTTTGTTTTGTTTGTCTTCGTCTTGTGTGTCCAATGTTGTCAGTTCTTCTGGATTGTCAATTCTTGATTGCTCCATCGGTTTTCTCGAATGTTTATTTAAGCAATGATGGCCAGCAATTCCATTAATATCATCAAAACGAACAATCACCTTTAACCTCAAACCATTGAAGACATGAAAAACCATGACATATGGCGTTGGAAATCCTGGCACTGGCTTGGATCAGACATACAAATGTTGTGATTTCTATACCCGTAGTTGTGATTTCAGAAAACAGCGATTCTCGCACGTTTTAAAGAGAACTTGTAGCAGCTCCTCATGAACCGTTAGTAAATGACCTGTGCAAGTCAATGTATGTCACTCAAAATATGAACTATCTTACCTGTGACATTGTTTCATAGGCTGTTCGTAGTACCTCTTTGTTAGATACAAGATTAATTATATGTAAAATGTTCCAAGTATAACTAAAATACTGCTCTCGTGACGTAAAACGATAATCAATCAAAGACTCAAATATTGTATGAAAAATACTGGAATTGTCTTCATTAGGTACACTCAAAGTCTAATGGTTAGAAAGTCAAAGTCTGTAGGAGCAATAAACAAATAGGCATAACAGACGATTACAGATACATTTGTTTGAATTTAAGGTGGTACCATACACTTCAGGTAAAATTTGATCTGCTCGTTTAATTTTCTTATTTTTTGGCAGTGTGTTTGAATATATCCACTGTAATAAATATCAAAATTTTAACAAATTCCAACCAACAGACTCAGAGCTATAAATTCACTAGCCACATAGCAGATTTTCTCTCTGTGGTTTTGATCACCGAGATGCTTGAAATCTGCATACTAACATCATATGATCAAAACGTTCAACTGATTTTAAAGAGTTATCTCCCTGTAGTGTATGGTACCACCTTAAAGCATTATCCCTTCATTTTAAGTTAGTTTTGCAAATTTGCTGAACCGTTGATTTTGCCTTTAAATATGCTTTATGAAATAATAAAAGGATATTATTAAATGAGTTCTTTTTTTATACTCTATGATGAAATCTGGTTCAATGAATAAGTACAATATATTGTTAAAATTAATAAGATGTGTTTCTACACAATATCTGTTTATGAGGTAACAATGCTGTAGTCAATGTGTCGCAACTTTTAATAAGTTTTTGGAATACACTAAAGGTATTAAATTAGAAAATTCCTGAAAAAACGCATTTTAGTCAGAATACCATTTCTACTACAAAAGTCTATGATAAATATAGATACTAGAACATGCATATATATATATATAGTAAATGTTCTACAAACTATGTGTACGTTAATAGTTATTTAGAGTTACATGCAATTGTGTTGAGTGGCCGTGATCGTATGGTAGTTTGATTTACTACCTATGCAATCAGTGCCTATCACCACCTGTGTTGTGAGTTCGAATCTCGATCAGGGTGAGGTGTACAGCATTATGTGATAAAGTTTGTCAGTTTCTCCGGGTCTTCCGGTTTCCCGCCAATAAAACTGACCGCCACGATATAACTTAAATATTGTTGAAAGTGGCGTTAAACACCTTCAAACCAACCAAGCAATAAAGTTGTTTTTCATTTCCTTTCTAAAATTTTGAAACATTGGAATTAAATGTAAGTCTCAGTATGAATGCCCAAATCTGTTATTGGGAAAATAATTTAATCATTTTAGATGGGTTGAATGAAGTGGATCATATATTCATAACTGGTCGACGTAATAGTTTTGAAACGCACAAAAGGGACACCGAATAACAAAATATGGCATAGGTTTTCCGCTGTTTAGAAGGGATGTTCTATGTTATGGGACGTTTATGAGCTCATCGTGTGCTGCAAATGGCATGCTCATTACATTGTAAACACAACTGCTAATGAATAATAACTTGGGCCGAGAATAGTCATGGTGAACCCATTGCAAGGAAGCATTTTCCGTCCTGTCCATCAGTTCTTCTTTGTTCCTGGGGCGATATACCCCCCCCCCCCCCCCCCCCTAGTCCCATACCAGTAAATAACAATTTTACTTAAACGTATTATTGCTTGCAAACATGTTTTCGTCTTGAATAAAGCTTTAGAAAAGGCAAACAATGATATACAAAACACTACTGAAAAAACCCAAAGATTTAGCAACACAAATCCCACGAAAACCGAGGATGTGCTCCAAACGGGTACGCAGTTCCTGCTACTTGAGTGCCAATAAGTCAGTCAATAGACACAGGCATATTTAACAGGCAAAAGCTGAAATGATAATATATAGCGAATTTTGTGCATTGTTTTGTATTGTGTTTATAATCCTGACAGAATCACTTCAGCCTGATAATGTTTTCCCCTGTGATGGGTAAGTTATTACAAATTTAACAATTTCGTAATAAATTGATGTGCTTAATTTAACTGGGTATTGTTTGCTTAATGTGGGCCACCTAAAGTGTCGAAAAAAGAAGTAATTTATAAAGTTTGTATTGATTTTTTTCATGATAACTAGTACTGCTATGATGTTTTGTATTTTGTATTTATAAATAAGGTTATAAGTTCAATCCCGCTCAGGCGAGATGTACTCGATACAACATTATGTGATAAAGCTTGTCATTGACTTGCGACAGGTCGATGATTTTCTCTGGGTACTCCGGTTTCATCCACCATTAAAACTGACCGCCACAATATAGCTGAAATATTGTTGAAAGTGGCGCTAAACACTATAACACTAACATATTTTTTCATAGAATATATAATTTCATTCCATGAGATATCAGAACAACCTTACTACTATTTTAAGAAATAATCAATAAAAATGACATTCGTTTGTAGCATTCCAGCTTTACCCTTTTATTCCCTGCTGTGTACAAATTGTTGACAAAAGGTTTAATTTGTCAATAAAATGTAAATGAAAGGTTACCACCACAGATAAATTAATCACTTCAACAAATTTTAAATAAATTTATTTTACAAATACTTTAAGCTGTCTGATAAACATCTATATTCGCTATTCTATAAAGTTAAAAGATCAATTTCTCGATAAAAATGCCCATCTGCCAATCAAAATGGCGCTATACATCGCGTGCAGGTGATTTCCGCTTCACCTTTAACCTATTAATTCGATAACATTAAATGACTAGTCGCGTGGTTGGAACAATTAATTAGGGTTTAGTTGTAGAAGGTGGGATGATAATCATTGTTTTGTTCAAGTGAAAATTTAATCCACTTTGAAACCAAAAGGTTACAATAAAATTGTTACTATTTAAAAAGAACACAATTGTGGGCATCGAACTGTAAACTAATTCTAAATTATCTGATGTATAAACTATTGAACCAGAAAAATGGAGGTTAACTCTGGCAAGTAGTGCATTGTGTGTAACTAGCAATTTAACAATCTAGGTTAGACAAGTCGGATATTATCAAAAATGTAACAGTTTGAGTTGGATATTATCAAAAATTGTATCATTAATTATGTTTGTCTTGAAGATATCACAAACAGTAGCATAACTGTTTCAAATCAAATCTAGTTGAATCCCGCCACTTTATTTTTGATTGAATAATATGTACTAAGCCAAGAAAGTGGCCGGTCATGTATATGTGTGTTAGGGGTATCTAAAAATATATATTTAATTAATCACAAAACGTTTTCGATAAATGAGCAAAATTCTTAACTCAAAAGTAATTGTTTGACAATTGCTTTTGACTAAATATATTGACGCGAAAAAGTTCCAGTAATTTTAATGTCTATACACATAATTAGAATAAATAATTTCCAATATGATTATATCTTTTGTTGAATTAATAAGATTTACACTGGTCAATATATCTGCTGCTATTCTATTAGTCCCCCAGAGTAACATCTGCCCAGAAGACAGTGTTTCACCACTGACATGATTTATAGATATATTTAATATTGAAAGCCACAGTTCTTAAATAATGTAAGTGTTATTAAAACCTCGGACATATGTACAGACTCAAAGCTACTCAAACACTCAAAGCGACGTTGCTTCTATGTTGAACTCACCGCGTCAAGAACTCTACAGTCGTCATCACGAACTGGGTGATCGATACCAAAATATCAATATCTCAACGACAACGGAGTTTCATTTTTTTTTCATTATCATCGGTTTGACGCTTACCGGCCGACTTGACTATGAGTAACATGACAGGTGTCTTGTGAGAACTGAGTAACACGACAGGTGTCTTGTGAGAACGGCCTACCCTTCGCGAGCACGTGTGTTCCCCCTATGTTTTTGGTGGTGTTCGTGTTGCTCGCCTTTTTATGTTTTCTGTGTTGTATTTTTTGGTTGTTTGTCTCCGTTCTGTGTTTTGTGGCCAATATTACCTGTATCTCTGGATTGCCCTTCGATTTTCTCTAACATATGGCTCATACTCATCTTTGTCGTTTTCCTGAAATAAAAAAAACATATAATGGTATGTGACAGTTTTTAGTGGGGTTGGGTTCTTTAATTTTCTGTGTAGGGTTTTGTTTGTCTTTTTGACATTTTTCATTTGGTCGTCGTATCATCTGTCCTTCGATTTACGGCTTCTGATTACCCCTTTGGTATCTTAGATTTACGGCTTCTGATTACCTCTTTGGTATCTTAGATTTACGGCTTGTGATTACTCCTTTGGTATCTTAGATTTACGGCTTCTGATTACCCCTTTGGTATCTTAGATTTACGGCTTCTGATTACTCCTTTGGTATCTTAGATTTACGGCTTCTGATTACGCCTTTGGTATCTTAGATTTACGGCTTCTGATTACCCCTTTGGTATCTTAGATCTACGGCTTCTGATTACTCCTTTGGTATCTTAGATTTACGGCTTCTGATTACCCCTTTGGTATCTTAAAACTATTCGTGTTATCTTTACTGTTTGCCCTTTTCTTTTTGTGCTATTATTGGCGATGATGGAGACAGGCGACCAATGTCTAAATTAAGACTTAATCTAATATGTCCCTTCATATACAAATAATTTTCAACAATGTCACATTGAGAGTAGACATAATAATTATATGACAGAATTCTTTTTTTAATCCATGACACGTTCTTATCTATGACTAAAAAATAGTGCGTTTAATTGACTACATATAATTTCATCCGATCAAAAAAGTAACGCCCACAGCTCAAGCAAAATGAATTCAAGCCTCCGTATGAACATGAAATTGAGATATCCGCCAAGACCTTTGTTTAGAAAACATTACATGATATGATACATATTAATCACTGCCTTCTAGGTATACAAAGGCGAGTCCGTTCGTCCTTAGATTGATGACTTAATACAAAACCTTAGCCCCTGGCCGGGCGGTTTCACATCAGCCATTGTCATGTTAGAAGTTTTCGTATACCTTTGATTAAACTATCGTATTCCATAATATCATTTTAATGAGGCCATGATAGGGAAGACTGTTACCTTTTTTGCGACATGAAAATATTTTATTCTTGTGGTTTTTATAATTTGTGGTTATCTGACACCCGTTAATTTTGGGTTTCCATAGGGTATGGGGTTGTCACATAGACATACAGTCAAAACCTGCACATGCGGTCACCTCTATTGAGCAGTCACCTGTATTAAAAATTTTAATGTCTCATTTTTATTGTTTTATCATAGAAACTTTCATTAGAATTCAACCTCATTTGAGAGGTCACCTGTCTCATAAGGTTACTTTTTCGTTGTTTAAAATGTGACCTCTTAATGCAGGTTGGACTGTATGCTTAGTATAAGATAGGATTGTTTTCTTTTTTGCACCGGATTTTAATACAGCGGATAATTTTAATCGTTTAAGTATACCTACGGGTAAAAGACAGTCACATGGGATCTTAATGATACTTTGAACTAGATGACATATATCTTATAGAGACAGATCACCAGGTAACCAGACGTTTGGCACGGCATTACGTATAACATCAGAAATTATAGATCAGCAGAAAATACCACACATTTCCTTGTGACATTCCGTAGTTCCCAATTTAAAGTTTAATGTGTTATTAAAAAAACATATTGTATTTTGTGTGTTCATATAGTAGAGTGTCAGTTACTTGCGGCAGGTCTGTGGTTTTCTCCGGGTACTCCGGTTTCCTCCACCAATAAAACTGACCGCCACGATATAATTGAAATATTGTTAAAGGTGCTAAATTGTTAAAAAAAAAAAGCTGTATTATCTTTAGTGTGGTCGTTTTGCGTATTCATATGGTAGAGAGCGGTTGTTGGACATAATATCATTTACGTATTTTGTGGTAATTAGCTAACTACCTACAGCATCTACTCACCAACAGCCCACACACGCCTTTTATTTTCCGAGACTTTAAAATCCACCTGTTATGTAAATCTATTGTCAAAATTTTCCATTATTTTTAAGGGATGGAGAGTTATTGTTCTCTTTGTACTTTAGATACTAAACACAGACTTTTTTTTGTTACAAGATTAATAATTAATAAAATTAATAAAGTACAATGGGTGGATTTTAAGCTGGAGAATGTCCTCGTATCTCTCCATTCCTTAAAAACAATGGGCCTCGGTTCCATTATGTTTAAGGAATGGAGAGTTACTCGGACATTCTCCTATACGTATTACCAAGTATAGATATTTGAACGTTGCTCTGTGTTGATAATTATAATAAAAACATCTAATATCTAAGTTAGTGTACACGACGTGTTTGTGGAATAGCTATTATCACGCATGCTCATAGGAAACAGATTGGAAAGCTAAATAACTTAAATTCTAGTTGGTTAGGGTTATGGTGTTTAACCCCATTTTCAACAATATTTCATTTATATCGTGGCGGTCAGTTTTTTGGGTGGAGAAAAACACGGACATGCCACAAGTCACTGACAAACTTTATCACATAATGTTGTACTGTGTAGACCTCTATCTTTGATTCTTATCAATTACAACTTACCTACAAATTATTTCGCGGGTTCGAGCCCCGATCGGGTCAAACCAAAGACTATGCAAATTGGTATATGTTGCTTCTCCGCTAAGCACGCAGCGCTAAGAAGAAAGAGTGAAGACTGGTTGTTTCGGAATTAGGATAATGTGTCCGGGTGTGGCGACATGTGACATAGTCTATCCGTTGACTGTTTTTTCAGTTTGTTAGCACTATAAAAATTCAATTAAGCATGTTGGTCTATTTTAAAGCGGACCTCATCATCATCTCATTAAAAATTAACATGTGCTCGCTATGATATAGCTGAAAATTGTTCAGTTGGCGTTAAGCAACAAACTCTCAATCATTATTTCGTAGGTGAATTCAAACATATATTATTTCTGCCTTTCGGTCTTTTGAAAGCAGAATATCAGGAAAATAAACATAAAATGTCAATTAACTTCCGGTGTCGTATAGTAAACCTTCCGCATAGCAAACCTTCCCTCGGAATGTTTACTAAATAGTAAACATTCCCCCTCGGAATATTTGCCATATAGTAGACCTTCCCCTGATATTTTGCTATAGAGTAAATGTTCCCCCTTAATCCGGATAATTACTATTGATTCGGAATTTAGCACCTTAATCGTGTTAATGTTAATTGTTATATACCATTAATTATATCCGGTTATGATTAAAAGGTAGAAAAAATGTACGGAGCCACTTTGCAGTATTTGAGTAGGTAGGAAGGTTTACTATGCGGAATAAATACTATATAGTAAATCTTCCGGGGGGTTTATCTACTATGGGGGAAGGTTTACTCTATGACACCGGTACACCTGAGTTCACCCTGGGTTTCTAGTTGGGTTCGTGTCACTGAATTTTTAGTTTTATGTGTATGTTTTGTAGATCATTGTTTGTCCTTTTTTCCTTTTTCTTTTTGGCGATTGTGTTTGTCTGTCCTTCTTTGGCCATTGTGTTTGTCTGTCCTTCTTTGACGATTGTGTTTGTCTGTCCTTCTTTGATGTCCATTGTGTTTGTCTGTCCTTCTTTGACGATTGTGTTTATCTGTCCTTCTTTGGCCATTGTGTTTGTCTGTCCTTCTTTGACGATTGTGTTTGTCTGTCCTTCTTTGGCCATTGTGTTTGTCTGTCCTTCTTTGACGATTGTGTTTGTCTGTCCTTCTTTGGCCATTGTGTTTGTCTGTCCTTCTTTGACGATTGTGTTTGTCTGTCCTTCTTTGACGATTGTGTTTATCTGTCCTTCTTTGACGATTGCGTTTGTCTGTCCTTCTTTGATGTCCATTGTGTTTGTCTGTCCTTCTTTGACGATTGTGTTTATCTGTCCTTCTTTGGCCATTGTGTTTGTCTGTCCTTCTTTGACGATTGTGTTTGTCTGTCCTTCTTTGACGATTGTGTTTATCTGTCCTTCTTTGACGATTGCGTTTGTCTGTCCTTCTTTGATGTCCATTGTGTTTGTCTGTCCTTCTTTGACGATTGTGTTTGTCTGTCCTTCTTTGGCCATTGTGTTTGTCTGTCCTTCTTTGATGTCCATTGTGTTTGTCTGTCCTTCTTTGACGATTGTGTTTATCTGTCCTTCTTTGACGATTGCGTTTGTCTGTCCTTCTTTGATGTCCATTGTGTTTGTCTGTCCTTCTTTGACGATTGCGTTTGTCTGTCCTTCTTTGGCCATTGTGTTTGTCTGTCTTTCTTTGACGATTGTGTTTGTCTGTCCTTCTTTGACGATTGTGTTTGTCTGTCCTTCTTTGGCCATTGTGTTTGTCTGTCCTTCTTTGACGATTGTGTTTGTCTGTCCTTCTTTGATGTCCATTGTGCTTGTCTGTCCTTCTTTGACGATTGTGTTTGTCTGTCCTTCTTTGGCCATTGTGTTTGTCTGTCCTTCTTTGACGATCGTGTTTGTCTGTCCTTCTTTGGCCATTGTGTTTGTCTGTCCTTCTTTGGCCATTGTGTTTGTCTGTCCTTCTTTGACGATTGTGTTTGTCTGTCCTTCTTTGACGATTGCGTTTGTCTGTCCTTCTTTGATGTCCATTGTGTTTGTCTGTCCTTCTTTGACGATTGCGTTTGTCTGTCCTTCTTTGGCCATTGTGTTTGTCTGTCCTTCTTTGACGATTGTGTTTGTCTGTCCTTCTTTGACGATTGTGTTTGTCTGTCCTTCTTTGGCCATTGTGTTTGTCTGTCCTTCTTTGACGATTGTGTTTGTCTGTCCTTCTTTGATGTCCATTGTGTTTGTCTGTCCTTCTTTGACGATTGTGTTTGTCTGTCCTTCTTTGGCCATTGTGTTTGTCTGTCCTTCTTTGGCCATTGTGTTTGTCTGTCCTTCTTTGGCCATTGTGTTTGTCTGTCCTTCTTTGATGTCCATTATGTTTGTCTGTCCTTCTTTGGCCATTGTGTTTGTCTGTCCTTCTTTGACGATTGTGTTTGTCTGTCCTTCTTTGGCCATTGTGTTTGTCTGTCCTTCTTTGACGATTGTGTTTGTCTGTCCTTCTTTGACGATTGTGTTTATCTGTCCTTCTTTGACGATTGCGTTTGTCTGTCCTTCTTTGATGTCCATTGTGTTTGTCTGTCCTTCTTTGACGATTGTGTTTGTCTGTCCTTCTTTGGCCATTGTGTTTGTCTGTCCTTCTTTGATGTCCATTGTGTTTGTCTGTCCTTCTTTGACGATTGTGTTTATCTGTCCTTCTTTGACGATTGCGTTTGTCTGTCCTTCTTTGATGTCCATTGTGTTTGTCTGTCCTTCTTTGACGATTGCGTTTGTCTGTCCTTCTTTGGCCATTGTGTTTGTCTGTCCTTCTTTGACGATTGTGTTTGTCTGTCCTTCTTTGACGATTGTGTTTGTCTGTCCTTCTTTGGCCATTGTGTTTGTCTGTCCTTCTTTGACGATTGTGTTTGTCTGTCCTTCTTTGATGTCCATTGTGTTTGTCTGTCCTTCTTTGACGATTGTGTTTGTCTGTCCTTCTTTCGCCATTGTGTTTGTCTGTCCTTCTTTGACGATTGTGTTTGTCTGTCCTTCTTTGGCCATTGTGTTTGTCTGTCCTTCTTTGGCCATTGTGTTTGTCTGTCCTTCTTTGACGATTGTGTTTGTCTGTCCTTCTTTGACGATTGCGTTTGTCTGTCCTTCTTTGATGTCCATTGTGTTTGTCTGTCCTTCTTTGACGATTGCGTTTGTCTGTCCTTCTTTGGCCATTGTGTTTGTCTGTCCTTCTTTGACGATTGTGTTTGTCTGTCCTTCTTTGACGATTGTGTTTGTCTGTCCTTCTTTGGCCATTGTGTTTGTCTGTCCTTCTTTGACGATTGTGTTTGTCTGTCCTTCTTTGATGTCCATTGTGTTTGTCTGTCCTTCTTTGACGATTGTGTTTGTCTGTCCTTCTTTGGCCATTGTGTTTGTCTGTCCTTCTTTGGCCATTGTGTTTGTCTGTCCTTCTTTGGCCATTGTGTTTGTCTGTCCTTCTTTGATGTCCATTATGTTTGTCTGTCCTTCTTTGGCCATTGTGTTTGTCTGTCCTTCTTTGACGATTGTGTTTGTCTGTCCTTCTTTGGCCATTGTGTTTGTCTGTCCTTCTTTGACGATTGTGTTTGTCTGTCCTTCTTTGATGTCCATTGTGTTTGTCTGTCCTTCTTTGGCCATTGTGTTTGTCTGTCCTTCTTTGGCCATTGTGTTTGTCTGTCCTTCTTTGACGATTGTGTTTGTCTGTCCTTCTTTGATGTCCATTGTGTTTGTCTGTCCTTCTTTGACGATTGCGTTTGTCTGTCCTTCTTTGGCCATTGTGTTTGTCTGTCCTTCTTTGATGTCCATTGTGTTTGTCTGTCCTTCTTTGACGATTGTGTTTGTCTGTCCTTCTTTGGCCAATGTGTTTGTCTGTCCTTCTTTGGCCATTGTGTTTGTCTGTCCTTCTTTGACGATTGTGTTTGTCTGTCCTTCTTTGATGTCCATTGTGTTTGTCTGTCCTTCTTTGACGATTGCGTTTGTCTGTCCTTCTTTGGCCATTGTGTTTGTCTGTCCTTCTTTGACGATTGTGTTTGTCTGTCCTTCTTTGACGATTGTGTTTGTCTGTCCTTCTTTGGCCATTGTGTTTGTCTGTCCTTCTTTGACGATTGTGTTTGTCTGTCCTTCTTTGATGTCCATTGTGTTTGTCTGTCCTTCTTTGACGATTGCGTTTGTCTGTCCTTCTTTGGCCATTGTGTTTGTCTGTCCTTCTTTGATGTCCATTGTGTTTGTCTGTCCTTCTTTGGCCATTGTGTTTGTCTGTCCTTCTTTGGCCATTGTGTTTGTCTGTCCTTCTTTGACGATTGTGTTTGTCTGTCCTTCTTTGATGTCCATTGTGTTTGTCTGTCCTTCTTTGACGATTGCGTTTGTCTGTCCTTCTTTGGCCATTGTGTTTGTCTGTCCTTCTTTGATGTCCATTGTGTTTGTCTGTCCTTCTTTGACGATTGTGTTTGTCTGTCCTTCTTTGGCCATTGTGTTTGTCTGTCCTTCTTTGACGATTGTGTTTGTCTGTCCTTCTTTGATGATTGTGTTTGTCTGTCCTTCTTTGGCCATTGTGTTTGTCTGTCCTTCTTTGACGATTGCGTTTGTCTGTCCTTCTTTGGCCATTGTGTTTGTCTGTCCTTCTTTGATGTCCATTGTGTTTGTCTGTCCTTCTTTGGCCATTGTGTTTGTCTGTCCTTCTTTGACGATTGTGTTTGTCTGTCCTTCTTTGACGATTGCGTTTGTCTGTCCTTCTTTGGCCATTGTGTTTGTCTGGCCTTCTTTGATGTCCATTGTGTTTGTCTGTCCTTCTTTGGCCATTGTGTTTGTCTGTCCTTCTTTGACGATTGTGTTTGTCTGTCCTTCTTTGGCCATTGTGTTTGTCTGTCCTTCTTTGACGATTATGTTTGTCTGTCCTTTGATGCCCATTGTGTTTGTCTGTCCTTCTTTGATGATTGTGTTTGTCTCCTTCTTTGACGATTGTGTTTGTCTGTCCTTATTTGACGATTGTGTTTATCTGTCCTTCTTTGACGATTGTGTTTGTCTGTCCTTCTTTGGCCATTGTGTTTGTCTGTCCTTCTTTGACGATTGTGTTTGTCTGTCCTTCTTTGATGTCCATTGTGTTTGTCTGTCCTTCTTTGGCCATTGTGTTTGTCTGTCCTTCTTTGACGATTGCATTTGTCTGTCCTTCTTTGGCCATTGTGTTTGTGTCCTTCTTTGATGTCCATTGTGTTTGTCTGTCCTTCTTTGATGTCCATTGTGTTTGTCTGTCCTTCTTTGACGATTGTGTTTGTCTGTCCTTCTTTGATGTCCATTGTGTTTGTCTGTCCTTCTTTGACGATTGTGTTTGTCTGTCCTTCTTTGACGATTGTGTTTGTCTGTCCTTCTTTGATGTCTATTGTGTTTGTCTGTCCTTCTTTGGCCATTGTGTTTATCTGTCCTTCTTTGACGATTGTGTTTGTCTGTCCTTCTTTGGCCATTGTGTTTGTCTGTCCTTCTTTGACGATTGTGTTTGTCTGTCCTTCTTTGATGTTCATTGTGTTTGTCTGTCCTTCTTTGGCCGTTGTGTTTTTCTGTCCTTCTTTGGCCATTGTGTTTGTCTGTCCTTCTTTGACGATTGTGTTTGTCTGTCCTTCTTTGATGTCTATTGTGTTTGTCTGTCCTTCTTTGGCCATTGTGTTTATCTGTCCTTCTTTGACGATTGTGTTTGTCTGTCCTTCTTTGGCCATTGTGTTTGTCTGTCCTTCTTCGATTTCCATTGTGTTTATCTGTCCTTCTTTGACGATTGTGTTTGTCTGTCCTTTTTTGATGTCCATTGTGTTTGTCTGTCCTTCTTTGGCCATTGTGTTTGTCTGTCCTTCTTTGACGATTGTGTTTGTCTGTCCTTCTTTGGCCATTGTGTTTATCTGTCCTTCTTTGACGATTGTGTTTGTCTGGCCTTCTTTGATGTCCATTGTGTTTGTCTGTCCTTCTTTGGCCATTGTGTTTGTCTGTCCTTCTTTGACGATTGTGTTTGTCTGTCCTTCTTTGGCCATTGTGTTTGTTTGTCCTTCTTTGACGATTGTATTTGTATGTCCTTCTTTGATGTCCTCAAACTTTTACTTATATTTCGAAACATTGTGATTTGTAAGGTGTGTTAATGAAGGAAGAATGGAAAGTTCAATCGCCAACAACATGTGTTTGATAATAAAAATGTAGATTTTGTATCTTGACAAGGTACGACGCTAAAAGTCATATATTTAAAACTAAATCTTTCTTAAAACATTTTTATTTCTCAAACTGACAGTGCATAGCACATATACAGAGAAGTTACAAATAAATGAACAGATTAAATTATATACAATATATACAAATACAGTAAATCGACAGATGGAATTAGCCGGGAGGACAAACTATCATATTTATATATCTAATAAATTTACATAGTTTTTGCAGGATTGGTTTCCGTTCACTAGTCATTAATTTTTTTAATTTTATTATATTGGGACGTTCAATTAGATGTTTTGGAAGTAGTGAAGTACGTTTTTCGCTTAAATTAGTACATTCAAATATGTAATGATAGTAAAGTAAGCGGACATCGATTTTGGCTACTTTCTAGTGTGGTATTTTTTGTTTTTCATTGTACCACTACAGAAATTTCAAATTTAACTCTTGTAACCTTCCAAAATAAACCTTTAATATTTTCTTCATTTTTAAGAAGTAATATAAAAACTATTCAAGACATATGGGATGAAAATTCAAAACAATTCATCGATTGTGATTTATTATATTCTAAGCTGATAGACAGGAGAAACTGTATCTCAGAATACTCTAAAATTAAGAAATGTATTCCAAAAGACTACTTAAAGTTCTTAAATAATGAAAATAATGATATAGATAACAAAACGAAAAGTAGAAATAAAATGAAATTGCTAAATAATTTAAAACTTACAGATATTAGAGGCAAAATTATTAATACAAAAGACGTGAAGATTAAAATTATTCAAAAAATATTGAATAAAATATCAATACAAAAATGTCAAGATAAATGGAATAATGTTTATAATGAAGAATTTCACTGGCCAAAAATTTGGAATAATCTTAAAAGACTGGACATCAGTAATAAAATTAAAGAATTCCAATGGAAATGCAACCATAACATTATTTACACCGAAAATAGACTTAGAAAAATGAACCTATCCAATGGAAGATGTCACCTTTGTAAAGAATCGAACATTCAAGAAGATCTCCAACATTTGTTTTTTTAAATGCACTATATCTAACCGATTCATATCAAACATCACAATTTTAATAAACACTTTAAATGTGGGAACTGTTCAGGGGCGGATCCAGGATTTCAAGTTAGGGGGGTGCACTTTAAAAAATTGCGTCGAGCGGAGGAAGGCGCGAAAATTGTTGGGGTATTTCGTGTGAAAAAACACGATTTTACGCCAAAAGATCATATTTTTTCCAATTTTAGAGGGGGGGGGGCGCGCCGGGTGCGCCCCCCCCCCCCCCCCCCCCTCTGGATCCGCCCCTGCTGTTAACTTAAATGAGAAAAATATGATGTTTGGGTTCAATATGGGGGGTTAACATGAACTTCTATTAAATACATTAATTTGTATATCTAAGTGGTCTATTTGGAAGGCAAGAAACAAAGTTAAATATGACAAAATTCATATCAATCAAAATGTACTTTGTAATATATGGAAACAGACTTTAAAATCTGAACTAAAAATTTTGCTAACGGCCAATTGTAATGATACAATAGATAAAGCCAAAATCTTGACAATTCTATCAGTGATTAGTAAGTAGTTATAATATATGAGTACAATGCATGTATGTAAATGTTATAAAAAATTAATTGATAAATTTAGTTGTATTTTTGAAATGGGATCATGTGGACTCTAATAAATCTCTTATTAACCCTGGATAAGAGATCTATTGCAAAACAGGAAACCTTAGATTATTTTTGCTTATCTGGGCATCTAAGATGTTTTGTTAACAGGCGAGTCAAACAATAAAGTATTATGTTATTAAAAAAAAAAATAATAAAAAAGCTCTTGTTTAAAAATGTTTGCAATATAATTTTTAAATGCTTCAAATTTCATATAACTTTGATTGTTTGTTTGATGGTGTTTAACGCCACTTTCAACAATATTTCAGTTATATCGTGGCGATCAGTTTTATTGGTGGAGGAAACCGGAGGACCCGTTGCAAGTCACTGACAAACTTGATCAAATAATGTTGTATATCTCGCCCTGATCGAGATTCGAACTCACAACATCAGTGGTGATAGGCACTGATTGCATAGGTAGTTGTTAATCCAATTACCATGCCATCACGGCCACGACGGCCCCTCATATAATGTTGACTTGCTTACGTGTTTATAATAATTATGACAACAAACAGATTATTGGAATATCACAGATGTAAGCATTATTATGATTTATGAATGATATTGTAAATATTATAAAAAAAATTCCTTTATCTTGTAGGTAAGTGTTTATTTATAAGACATATCTTTCAAAGTTTCACACGTCGAATTGTATTTCATTGCTTCAAATAACACTATTATCTTATCATTTTTAATGAAATTACTTGACGAAAAACAGAATCATACCAGATGTATTTGTCGCCTCATTATTTTGTTGTTTTTATCTGTTTTAAGATGTTATCTACTTGACAAAATATCTATATGATTTTTTGTAATACTAAACTATTACGTATATATCTCAGTATAGCGAGAAAGTTACATAAAACATGGTGTTTATTTAGTGCGAGAGATAATGATAGTATTTGATAGACTTTCATTTTATTATTATCTGGGTTGGTCATATAATAAAGAAGTAATATATTATACAGTTCTCTATCTTTGGATTTATTGCTTGTGTTTGATGTTAGATTGGATACTTTCCTAAAAAGATATCGAGATGGATTCCAGGTGAACAAATAGACAAGGCTCTTTTCTTCAACTATGTTGAACTGCATCGTAAATGTAATGATTAGTGCGCTCGCCGTGAGTGTGGTTGATCCTGGGTTTGAGACCCGGTCTGATGAAACCAATCACTCCGCGAAGCACACACCATTGGGGGAGTAAGAGCAGAGACTAGTTGACTCGGAATCATGAAAATGTGTCCAATTGGAGCGACATGTCTAACCGCGGACTGTTGTGTCAGTTTTCTAACTCATTTAAAATCCAACTGGATGCATTTTGGTCGCGAACATCTCATGGATGTTCTTGCCATGATATAGCTGAAAATTCCTCAACACCAATCATGGACTCTCTCACCCATTTATATTGAAAACAAATCAATGTAGACAATCATTTTACTTTCTGAGTTCTGTGTTGTGATGTCCGTAGCGAATTCCGCATGTTCGGTTCGTATTTACCTCCAGTTGTTTGTATGAGGGGCATGTCTTATTTACGTTATTTGTTGTTTTTTTTCGTATAGTGCCGTTCAACACAATTGGGTTCTGTTTTTGTTTTGTTTTTCTTCGTCTTGTGTACCCGATATTGCCAGTTTCTCTTGATTGCCCCTGTAGTATTCTCTAACGTTTATTTTGCGAAAACGCATTTCTTTTCTATCAATTATATTATATATTATTACATACTTAGTTCAAATAAAGGCATATTTGTATGACCAATATGACCGGAAGTAAACTGTCCATATTTTCACACCCCCATGAAAATAACCGGTTATTGGATTACTACAAGATCATTTCCATATCGAGGCCCATATTGCCCGGGCCAATATGAGCCTAGACTTCGTTTCAGGCCAATATGGGTGTCTTTTTTCTAGATGTCGGAAGTATGTAATAAATGGTTTAATATATGGGCATTTCCATATTGACCTGGTTATCATCCCTCGACCCATATTGGCCCTCGACTCCGTCTCTGTCCAATATGGGGGTCTCGGGATGATAACCAGGCCAATATGGAAATGCCCATATATTAATCTGTATTTATCGTACATGTATTCAATATATCACATAGATGACACACTGACACATTAACAAAACACCATAGACAAACACTAAGTGATCTATGGGGTTTTCGTATATTACCCCGTTATCAAAAACACATTGGCCACTATAATATTGATCATAGGCAAATTGGATTCTCCTCTACATATGTATTCACCAATACGACAAGGTTGAAGATACCAAAGAGGTAATCAGACTTTACGGAGCACCAGGATTCACCCCCGGATTTTAGCGAGGTTCGTGTTGCTGTGTCTTCAGTTTTATGTGTAATGTTTGTACATCGTTGTTTATCCTTTTCCCTTATATTCTTGTGGCCATTGTGTTGCCTGTTCTTCGATTAACGTCTTCAGATTATCCCCTTTGGTAACTTTTCTTTCAGGTAGGCGTCTTTAAACCTTAACGCGTGAGATCGGTATAAGGATGAACACACACACATCAATGTTGTAAGGTGTGTGCCCAAAAGCCGACGACCTTAACTACGAATATCTCCGAAAATGTAAAGAAAACATAAATTTGTATTGCTAAATGTCATCATCTAAAGAGTTGCAGTATGACCTCAAACAAATCGATGTACAATTCTGTGAATTGTTGATGACTTCCTTGTACCGAATAAAGGACAAAAACATGGGAGATATACATTTGTTTGATGTTTGTTTGATATTTCTTGATGTTTATGACATTCTTATCATAGATCCCCAACACACGTCAAAACATATAATCTATAACAGATTGAAAACACCATGTACCTGTCTTGTCTGTTCATTATTAAATAAATAGATTACAGATACAAATATGTTAGATATTTGTATTGATAGTATACGAGATACCAATTAATCAGGCAGACAACTCACGGTAGATTTAGACCTCAATTCAGCTGACGCAAGTATTGATATTGGCACTTCCTTCTCATTGTTATCCCTTCCGGAGCACCTGAGTTCACACCCGGTTATTAGTTGAGTTCTAGTTGCTCAATCTTTAGTTTTCAATGTAGTTTTTTTGAAAATCATTGTTTATCAGGCCTTCTTCGACTTACTGCTTCCGGTTACTCTTTTGGTATCTTCAAAGTTGTCTTATCATTTTGGAACTAGTGTTCACAAGTAATTGACGAATTTTGGTTTGCAACTTTTCGACGGTCTCTTGCTGTTAAAGGCGTGAAACGCCCATAATCGTATCCCTGTAATGACATATTTTCAAAATCTTGAAATGGATGAAAGGTCAAACATATTATGTCATATGTTTTATTTTCATTGTACACTGAAACTCGTTTATGTCGAAGAGGTCGTCGTGGTCGTGATCGTATGGTATTTGGATTTTATAGCTACCTATGCAATCAGTGCCAATCACCACTAACGTTGTGAGCTCGATTCCAGCTCAGGCGAGGTGTACTCGATACAACTTGAGGAGATAAAGTTTGTAAGTGACTTGCGGTAGGTCGGTGGTTTTCTCCGGGTATTCCGGTTCCTCCACCAATAAAGCTGACTGCCATGATATACCTGAAGTATTGTTGAAAGTGGCGTTAAACACCATAACCCTAACCCTACGGATTTCTTATTTGGTTTTGGAACTTTTCTCTCCATTTATCATTAATATTGAGTTTTACGGAAATATGTAATATACAATACCTTCCTCACGTAAATTTGAATTATTTTAGCAAAAAGTATTATGTGTCACTATATTCCTTAATTATGCTGAGTGTACAATTTCAAGTTTGTACGTTACATGAAGGATTGGTGATTATAAGTTATATAAACACAGTATTTGTTGTAATCTTCAATAAAAGTAAAATAATTAAGTCAATCGAACAGACCTTACAGTACTTAGTCATTCATAAATATTAAATGCAGTTTCCTATATATTTCAAGGAAAACCTTAATTTTAAAGGATTTCTTTTCCGGTCGCTTCTTACTCGATAATCATGAAGTTACAGCACTGAAGGCAGAAAATAATATGGTTTTATTTCAATTTGTAATATTCACATGATTTTGTTTCTACCTTTTCTTGAAACATTATTTAGCCAAAGTTTAATCTCCCTCACCAAAAATTAATATATATTTGATGAAAATTATGACATTGAGATTTACTTTTATGATTAAATTATAAATGTCTGTGAATTATATATAAAGAATTATATGAGATTATTGAAATAACTTCTTATTAAAACTGCTTTCAAGTGTAGAAAGCGTAAGAGGGTCCGGGGGTGACCTTTGTATCCAGGGTGTCTTGATGCGGAGGAACCTTTGACCCGTGTGTTGGTGTGGGTGTGTGTGTGCGAGTAATACTTTGTTGTACAGTATATGTTTATATATTTATCTTCTTTCATTAGTTTGTTCTGTTTTTGTTGTTGATTTTCTTACTTCTACTTCTTTGTGTTTATCTGTTTAATTTAATTTAATTCTGTATTTGTTAATTTATTTTATATTATTATTATTATTTAAAACCACATTGTTGTGTCAGATATTGATAATTTATCTCATACATAAAGGGTATATTTACGAGAAAAAGACACAATCATTTTGCCTCTAAGCTGCATATATATATATATATATATATATGTGTGTATGTATGTGTGTGTGTGGATGTATATATATGTATGTATATATATATATATATATATATATATATATATATATGTGTATATGTGTATGTATGTATATGTATGTATGTATGTGTGTATGTATGTATATGTATGTATGTATGTATATTGTTTTGCATTCAATTGGATTATAACTTAGTAACAAGTTAAAAAAAAAACATTGCCGCTCAATCTTTCCCCCAATTATCACTGTGGTACAAATAGCTTGGAACGCACATATAATTAAACTTTATTTGTTCTAAATATAATATTGATTCACCCGTTTCATTCAATATAATATAGAAATACTAGATATTTATCATGATGTGTTTAGTATCATATAAATAAACCCCTCCATATACCTCCTCCTATTTTCCCATGTTTATTGTCTACATATTTCTTTATTTAATTCGCACTTTAATTTTGCATCGCACCTTTCACCACGAACGTGGTGTTTTTTTGTAAATTCCTTTTGCACATTTTTAAGGTACTGCTGATGAATCGTGCTGTTTTCTTTAGGCTACTTTATTTATTTACCGATTGCCTTTCTTCCCTATACATTCAAAACACTGGTATAACCTGATGGGTATCGAAGTAGATCAATATAGAGAAAGCATCGGTAAGTATTACACTGTTGCACGCTCTGTGAAAAAAAAATGTAAGCTGTTAAGCATTACTGATATTGCTTGTTTTAATTTACTTTTGTTGTACGGAACCAAAATTACACCATTATTAATATTAGTGCATTTCTTTTGCAAAACAGCAGAGACCAGAAAAAATACAAGCAAAGTAAATAAATCGCTTTGCTGTCCCGAAATACACAAGTTACAGGTGAAAACTAATAACAGCATTTTTGTTCTTAAATGTCTCAATTTCTTCATTGTTCTTTGCATTTTGTTAATTATATCGGGAATTGAAATTAATCCAGGCCCGTTTGATTCGGACATCTCTAGTAGTTCTAGCAGTGATTTAGATAATATATCTGCAGTAAGCGAGCTCATAAACAATACATTTTCATTCCTTCATCTAAATATTCAAAGTATTGTATCTAAGATAGATATGATCTCAGCTGAGTATTCTTGCCATGATATACTTTCGTTCACTGAGAGCTGGTTAAGCGAAAATACATCTATCGACCAACAATGTTTGGAAATTCGCGATTATAAATTCCCCCCATTTCGACGAGATAGATCTAATAAAGTAGGTGGTGGTGTCATCGTATATGTTAAGAATACTGTCAACTGCACAATTAGACCTGATCTTCATGTAGGTAGTCTTGAGTGTATATGGTTAGAAATAAAGCTAAATAATAAAAAATACTTGTACGGCACATTCTATATCCCACCAACTAGTGATCTGCAAACCTGCAGAAATATTGAACATTCTATTGATCTAGCTCTAAATTGTAACTATGATATAATTTTGACAGGAGACTTCAATATTAATCAACTTAACAACAATATAAATGATAAGATTGGGTCACTAATGACCCAATTTAGTCTGCATCAACTTATAACTGAACCTACATATGTAACTGAACACAATTCATCTTTATTGGATTTGATTCTCGTAAGTAACCCATTAAGTGTACTTTTCACAGATGTAGGTGCTCCACTGCTCGAACAGATTAGGTATCATTTACCTGTGATTGGTTTACTACACCATTCTAGTAAACCATCGACATCTTATAAAAGGAAAATATTTCTTTACGACATGGGTGATTTTGACTCGTATAGACAACAACTTACAGATGTTGACTGGGAGACTTTGTTTGGACATAACGACGTAGACACAATTGTAGACATTATAGCAAACACGATTTTAAATATAGCAGATAATACTATTCCTAACAGATTTATAACGGTACAGAAAGATAGCCGACCATGGATTACTACAAGTATCAAGAAATTCATACGTAGGAAAAATCGAATCCATAAAAAAGCGAAACATACAAATTCTATAAACCATTGGGAAAAGTATCGTATAACCAGGAACAAATGCAATAATTTGATAAGAATGGCAAAGAATGATTATTTTTCTACAATATCCGAAAAAATTATAGCAGAATCATCTGGTAGTAAAAATTGGTGGAATCTTGTTAAAAGACTACTTGGTTCAAGTAAAAATCGTTCAATACCCCCCCTTACAAATAGACGATGACTTAATATGTGACAATTTTGCAAAATGTGAGTTAATTAACGACTTTTTCAGTGAACAATCAAACCTGGACGACTCTAATTCGACAGTTCCGGAACCTATTGATCCACTTTATGACAAACTGACACAACTACACATTACAGAAACTGACATAGAAGATGTTCTACAATTGCTCGACACTACAAAAGCAACTGGACCAGATTTAATAAACCCACGACTTATAAGAGAAGGGGCTTCCATTTTGAAGCTTCCATTGTGTCTGTTATTTAACTTGTCTCTGTCAACTTGTAGATTCCCGAGACAGTGGAAGCTGGCAAATGTCACTCCAGTCTTTAAGAAAGATAATCCGAGTAAGGTAAATAATTACAGACCTATTTCTCTAATTAGTGTCTTGGGCAAGGTAATGGAAAGATGTATTTATAAACATGTCTATAATTTTTTACTCAAAAATAGTATTATTACCCCACACCAATCAGGGTTCACTCCTGGTGACTCTGCAATTAACCAACTTCTAAGTCTCACAAACGAATTCGGAAAAGCTTTAGACGAAGGAAAAGAAATACGCGTAGTTTTTTGTGATATAAGTAAAGCTTTTGACAGGGTTTGGCATAAGGGTTTACTTAATAAATTAGAAAATATTGGGATACAAGGGTCTTTATTGTTATGGATAAAAAATTATCTTGCAGACAGAAAACAACGAGTGGTTATAGAAAGCGCACATTCTAAATGGCGCACTATCAAAGCCGGGGTTCCCAAGGGATCTATTCCAGGACCTCTATTTTTTATAATATTCATAAATGACATTGTCACAGAAATTCACTCATCTATAAAACTATTTGCTGATGATACTAGCTTGTATGTTATTGTTGATAACCCTCGTGAATCGGCAATAACGTTAAATAACGACATGGCAACAATTCATGCATGGTTCACTAAGTGGCTAGTAAACTTTAACCCTCAAAAAACAGAAACTATAACGATCACTAGAAAGATTAACAAACCCCTTCATCCGCCCCTTATAATGAATAATACAATAATTAATCAAGTTACAGAACATAAACATCTCGGTTTAGACATTTCAAATGACGGTAGCTGGCAAAAACATATTGATCTAGTAACAAAGAAAGCTTTTATTAGAGTTAACATACTAAGAAAATTCAAATTTATTCTAGATAGGAAAACCTTAGAAAAGATTTATCTTACCTTCATTCGGCCGATTTTGAAAAATGCAGACGTCGTATTGGATAATAAAACATTGTTCTTGATAAATAAATTAGAAAATGTTCAAATAGAGGCTGCTAGAATCGTCACTGGGGGAACTCAGTTAGTATCTATTAATAGTTTATATAAAGAGACGGGTTGGGAGACGTTACAGGTAAGACGGGAAAATCACAAAAAAAACATATTTTTATAAAATGGTAAACGGTCTTGTTTCTCCTTACCTTAGTGCAATTGTTCCCTGTAACTTTGAAAATATTCATGACTACAACACTAGACAGGCCGTAAGTACCCCCCCCCCCCCTCCCCCAGTATGTACTAGAACAACCTTGTATAATAATTATTTTCTACCCTCTACTGTAAGATTATGGAACAGCGAACCCACTTCAATAAGAGATAGCAAGTCTCCTTCATCTCTCAAATTCTATTATAAATCAAAATGTATAAAGAAACCTATTTATTATTACTCAGGAACTCGAATTGGATAAATCCTTCACATGAGATTACGAACTGCATGTAGCTCTCTAAACCATCATCTATTCCTAAAAAATGTAGTAGATTCGCCCAACTGTAGTTGTCATCAAGGGGTCCCTGAAACTAACTCGCATTATCTTTTTTATTGTCATAGATTCAACGATTCGAGAAATCGGTATATCGAATCAATTGATATTCCTATGAACTTGACAGTTGACCGTTTACTTTTTGGATCACCTGACCTCACAGACGATCAAAATAACAGTTTATTTTTAAATGTACAAAAGTTTATAATAAACAGTAAACGTTTCATCTAACATCAGCAGTACCTAGTTCCCTTATTTCATTCTTCTTTTTTCTTCTTTTTTAATTACTTTGAATCAAACATTTTTTACATCAAACACCAGATCACTTTCTTTGTTTTATCTTCTTATACCTTCTGTAATTTATATCAAATTTGTTAGTTAGTTCTATTTGCTTCTTCCCTTAGAGATTCACAGTATATTATATATGAAATTTATTCCTACGGATAGGGATTAATATAAGTTCTTGTAACTTGTTTCCCAATCCTATTAATTTCTTCTTATTATGTTATGTATATAGCTGAATATTGTAATGTTATATTGAATTAATCAATAAAATATGTTTAAACTTAACACAGTAAATTTGATATATTAAAAGACTGCAAGATGTCGATTTCTGGGGATAATGGGATCAAGAGATACGGAAATGTACTCAATAATATTAGAGAAAAAACATTTATAAAGTTGTTTTTGTTAAATATTTGTTAAACATTTTTGAGATAAAATGTTCATGCAGTGACGAGTACTCCGTTTACAAGTCAAGGCCAAATCACACGTTTTGGTATTCGAGGATAGACATTCTTTGTCGAAATATTCATCTATTTGATTGTTAACTATGCATTTTCATGTTATTTGTCATTCACATACGAACACTCTAACGTGTAGGAATTGAAAAAACCGAGCCCGCAGGTCGAAATTTTTTAAGATTTTTTTAAACGTGGTATTGATTTCGAACGAAACAGATTAACAATAACAAATCAAATGTTTAATAATATTCTACTAATTTACAAACACTCAAAATAACCACACAAAAAAATGGAAAATGAATAATAATAAATAATCTTTGTTGTGTGGTTTAAATTTACCCCTTTGGTATCCTCAAGGTTGTTTTTTTTATTCTCGAATAAATAGTTTAGTGCCTTGTCCTCATTGACCCGGAAATGTGTACAACAAACTAGAGAAGAAGAGCGCAACCAACAAACAAAAACGGGACGAACTCGAGTGCTTCGGAAAGATAAGAATTTAGTGCACACGACGCGTTTCTTCGTCAAGTATGTTCATAGTTAATATATTTGAAAGCATAATATATAAAAATTCTTTGGGAGCAAATAAACCAAGAAAGAAAGTTTACTTGGACTAGCAGAAAGACATGTTTGTTATCAAGATTCATGTTGGTTCGTTGCATCATGTGGAATTACAATCTTAACATCTTAAACGGAGGTGTTTTTTATTCGTAGTAATCTTTATAACATGTTAAATTGTTGGAATCACGTCAATGGCAACATGAGGTTGATATGAAACGGAAAAATAAAACATACCAGATGACAGCACAATTAATTTTAGGGCGTGAAAAAATGGGCTTTCTATTATCTAACAAAAATTACAAATCTTTCATATATATCATACATTCATGTTACTTGTCAAATATTTCAACCGCATCGGTGGTGTAATGGCTAACGTGCTCGCATCCAGTGCGGTAGATCGTGGGTTCGAGCCCGGATCGGGTCAAACCAAAGACTATAAAATTGGTATTTGTTGCTTCTCTGCTAATCATAAGGAGAAAGAGCACATACTGGTTGGCTTGGAATAAGGATAATGTGTCCGAGTGGGATGACATGTCTATCCGCGGACTATTGTTTCAGTGAGCTAGCACAATAAAATCCAACTAAGCGTGTTGGTCTAGTAGGAAGCGGACCTCATCATCATCATCTCATATGCTATCAATTATGTTATGGATTTAATGCATAGGAAATAACCCGCGGTAAAAATGTGTGGGTTATGCCCCTTGTTAGTGTAATGTGAAAAGCAATATAAGCGCTGTTCCTTTAACTGTTGCCACTAGTGGAGCAGGATTTACCTACTCTTCCAGAGCACTTGAAATCCTCCCCGTGTTTTTGAGGGATTCGTGGTGTTCAATCTTTTGTGTTTTTTGTAGTGTTTTGCATATCATTGTTTGTTCCTTTTCTTTTGACCATTGTATTATCTGTCCCTCTTTTGGCCATTGTATTGTCTGTCCCTCTTTTGGCCATTGTATTGTCTGTCCTTCTTTTGGCCATTGTATTGTCTGTCCATCTTCTGTTGGCCATTGTATTGTATGTCCTTCTTTTGGTCATTGTATTGTCTGTCCTTCTTACGGCTTCTGCTTACTCCTTTGGTATCTTCAAATTTTCTTACTTTCATTAGTGTCCAAGTGTGAAGTGGTATAAATTATAATATTCATTTACACCCATATCCTTTCCTACTCATGCATACCTAGTACACAAACAAAACCAAAACAACGCTTGTCACTTTAAAAGTCTTAAAATATACTATTTAAGCCAGAGTCTTATCACTCGCGTTAAAGATGCAGGTCGTACATAAGACAACTATCTTAATACGTAATGTTCCTTCGTCGTTATACACGACTGGCATCATGTCTGTTGCAGGAAAAGCTGACCAATTCGAAGGAAAACGCCAAAAAGCTTTCGAGCATGCGTTTCGTCCTCGTACCATATCGTTAAATCAAGCATTAAAGTCATAAAACGTACACTAGTGAGTATTCTTTATTCGTGCTTGCAAAACAACAAATCAGAACGCTGCATCAAATAAATACAATGTTTCGATTGGCCAATTTGGAGTATCAGTAATACAACTCGTACACGAATGTTTTATGATCTTAAGGCCTGAACCCTGAATAATCTTCCTATTGCTCGTTTTTCGAGTACGACGATGAAACCCTTACTCGAACGTTATATGTCCTGATCTCAATCATTGGTGTATTGGGGAGTTCCTGTAGTGCGCTCATTTTTTTTAATTTATTTTATTTGTCACTGGTGTTATTTAGTCTGTTCTGATTGTGGCTTTTTTCTTTCTTTTTCTGATCATAGCAAAACTAAGAATTA
This sequence comes from Bathymodiolus septemdierum, assembly GCA_963383655.1. NCBI lineage: Eukaryota > Metazoa > Mollusca > Bivalvia > Mytilida > Modiolidae > Bathymodiolus > Bathymodiolus septemdierum. The sequence goes on along the minus strand of OY726529.1, from coordinate 34,403,729 downwards.
GTGACAACCGATTTAAAAATTCCCAGAGTAAATGTACATTAGTAGATTAATAAACGTTAGAGAAAACTGAAGAGGTAATCAAGAATAGAGAAAACCGAAGGGGTAATCAAGAAGGGGTAACCCAGAGAAACTGGAAACATTGGGTTCACAAGACACAGGACGCAGACAAATAAAACAAATAAACGTTAGAGAAAACCGAAGGGGTAATCAAGAATAGACAATACAGAGAAACTGGCAACAATGCGTACACAAGACAAAAGACGAAGGCAAAGAAAGCAAATGAACGCTAGAGAAAACCAAAGGGGCAATCAAGAATGGACAATCCAGAGAAACTACCAACATTGGGTACACAAGACACGAGACGAAGACAAACAAAGCAAATAAAGTTAGAGAAAACCGAAGGGGCAATCAAGAATGGACAATCCAGAGATACTGGCAACATTGGGTACACAAGACACAGGACGAAGACAAACAAAACAAATAAACGTTAGAGAAAACCGAAGGGGTAATCAAGAATGGACAACCCAGAGAAACTACTAACATTGGGTACACAGGACGAAGACAAGCAAAACAAATAAACGTTAGAGAAAACCGAAGGGGTAATCAAGAATGGACAATCCAGAGAAACTACCAACATTAGGTACACAAGACACAGGACGAAGACAAACAAAACAAATAAACGTTAGAGAAAACAGAAGTGGCAATCAAGAATGGACAACTCAGAGAAACTACCAACATTGGGTACACAAGACACAGGACGAAGAAAAACAAAACAAATAAACGTTAGAGAAAACAGAAGGAGTAATCAAGAATGGACAATCCAGAGAAACTGGAAACATTGGAGACACAAGACACAGGACGAAGGCAAGCAAAACAAATAAACGTTAGAGAAAACAGAAGGGGCAATCAAGAATGGACAATCCAGAGAAACTGGTAACATTGGGGACACAAGACACAGGACGAAGGCAAGCAAAACAAATAAACGTTAGAGAAAACAGAAGGGGCAATCAAGAATGAACAATCCAGAGAAACTGGAAACATTGGGGACACAAGACACAGGACGAAGGCAAACAAAACAAATAACCGTTAGAGAAAACCGAAGGAGTAATCAAGAATGGAAAACCCAGAGAAACTACCAACATTGGGTACACAAGACACAGGACGAAGACAAGCAAAACAAATAAACGTTAGAGAAAACAGAAGGGGCAATCAAAAATGAACAATCCAGAGAAACTGGAAACATTGGGGACACAAGACACAGGACGAAGGCAAGCAAAACAAATAAACGTTAGAGAAAACAGAAGTGGCAATCAAGAATGAACAATCCAGAGAAACTGGAAACATTGGGGACACAAGACACAGGACGAAGGCAAGCAAAACAAATAAACGTTAGAGAAAACAGAAGTGGCAATCAAGAATGGACAACTCAGAGAAACTACCAACATTAGGTACACAAGACACAGGACGAAGACAAACAAAACAAATAAACGTTAGAGAAAACAGAAGGGGCAATCAAGAATGAACAATCCAGAGAAACTGGAAACATTGGGGACACATGACACAGGACGAAGGCAAGCAAAACAAATAAACGTTAGAGAAAACAGAAGGGGCAATCAAGAATGGACAATCCAGAGATACTGGCAACATTGGGTACACAAGACACAGGACGAAGAAAAACAAAACAAATAAACGTTAGAGAAACTCGAAGGAGTAATCAAGAATTGACAACCCAGAGAAACTACCAACATTAGGTACACAAGACACAGGACGAAGACAAACACAACAAATAAACGTTAGAGAAAACAGAAGGAGTAATCAAGAATGAACAATCCAGAGAAACTACCAACATTAGGTACACAAGACACAGGACGAAGACAAACACAACAAATACACGTTAGAGAAAACCGAAGGAGTAATCAAGAATGGACAACCCAGAGAAACTACCAACATTAGGTACACAAGACACAGGACGAAGGCAAACACAACAAATAAAAGTTAGAGAAAACCGAAGGAGTAATCAAGAATGGACAATCCAGAGAAACTGGCAACACTGGGTACACAAGACACAGGACGAAGGCAAACACAACAAATAAAAGTTAGAGAAAACCGAAGAAGTAATCAAGAATGGACAACCCAGAGAAACTACCAACATTAGGTACACAAGACACAGGACGAAGACAAACACAACAAATAAAAATTAGAGAAAACCGAAGGAGTAATCAAGAATGGACAACCCAGAGAAACTGGCAACATTGGGTACACAAGACACAGGGCGAAGGCAAACACAACAAATAAAAGCTAGAGAAAACCGAAGGAGTAATCAAGAATGGACAACCCAGAGAAACTGCCAACATTGGGTACACAAGACACAGGACGAAGACAAACACAACAAATAAAAGTTAGAGAAAACCGAAGGAGTAATCAAGAATGGACAACCCATAGAAACTGGCAACATTGGGTACACAAGACACAGGACGAAGACAAACAAAACAAAAAACACAACACAATAAAATGTCGTGGACACCACTATGTGCAAACAAAGACAAATAACGTAAATATTGAAAACAAATAATAGATGTGGGCCTTCTCATCAATATATATATAACTCAGAGTGTAAATCTATGAGAATGATTTATTCCAAATAATCGATTATTCATGTATAGAGATAAATAAATGAAATTGTAATGCTAAAATTACTAGAGGCCGTGGTGATTGTATGGTAGTTGGATTATAACTACCTATGTAATCAGTGCCTATCACCACTAACGTTGTGAGTTCGAATCGATTATTCATGTGTAGAGATAAATGAATGGAATTTTAATGCTAAAATTACTTATGCTACCATGCTGTAGTTTGTAATGGGATAATCATGATATACGGTAAGATAATCACAAAGTTTCCGAAGACCTTACACTAACAATATTAAATCATTTTCATCAATCAAAGAATCGTGGTATAATTAAGTTATACCTCATCGGTAGATAAACGTTAGAGAAAACCGAAGGGGCAATCACAAATGGACAATTCAGCGACACTGGTAACATTGGGCACACAAGACACAGGACGAAGGCAAACAAAATAAAATACACAACACAGAAAATTTAATATATGAGCAACACGAACCCTACCAAAAACCGGGGGTGAACCTAGGTGTCGTCGAAGGGAAACAGGTCTGCTTGTTAGATAAACGGGGGTGAACCTAGATGTCCTCGAAGGGAAACAGTTTTGCTTGTTAGATGTCAATATAACTTTAGATACTAGAACCTCGTGTATGTAGTTTAGCAAATGTAGGAGTTTTCAGAACACAATCCTATGTCAACTTAGTTTGCCCTAGATGTTTTTTTTTCTTATTTATCTAGTTCAATTAGTTGAACACTAAATGAATTGCAATGACATTGATGGTTGCAAATTCTGATTAGAGAAGGTATTGAATAAGTCTTTTTAGGTTTATCATGTCAGTAAAAGGAAGATTTTTCGTAACCATGGCGATTTTACTATAACAGATGGTAAAACTTTAGTGACCATTGATTACTCATTAATGAGATTAAAATGAGAAGACTAGTTTTGCTATCATTTTGAGCCGTAATGAAAGCGGGAGGATTGGCGCTTTAAAATCTGATTCAACCCACCATTTCTTTAGAAATGCCTGTACCAAGTCAGGGTCATTACGGTTTTCACAATTTTCCGGTTGTTGACTGATTTTGTCTGTTTATATACTTATGAGTTTTGACTTTCCCTTTGTAAGATTGTTCGGAGTTCGGTAATTTTGTTATTACCCTTATTTGGTATAACCTGTTTCATTGTCGGTTATAAAACGAATGTGCAAACATCACATAGATGATATAAATAGGATATAATATAAATTTTCCTTTACTTGGCACATACCTACAATCATTTTTCATCGAGGATATATATATATATTCAAATAAATATCAAATATCACTAGATTCATCATCAAAATATTTTGTTTATATTTACATATTTTTCAATTTTCTATTTCTGGAGAATATTTACCTGAATAAACTTGTTGTAGCGTAGATTATGAACTACGGAAATAAATGAGATTCTATTTCTGTTTATAGTCTTGCAGAGATAAGACAAAAATTAACGGTTGTAAATTTTCTTAAGATATAGCTTGTCAATTTCACCTCTGCGATCTATTTCATAAATTTAATTGCATTTAAATCGTTTTCAAATACACGCTTACGTAATGAAAAGATACATTAAACATTACGATCCAAATTTATCGACAAATTATTTAGACAATTTTCTCCTGATAAATCTACCACAAGAAATGAAATGCCATGATCAATAACATGATTACATATGAATCACAGCATTTTGTGTCAAAGATATAATGCACGAGAAGATGATATTGTACAATTAAGGTAAAAATAGCAAGTAAAGAGAATGCTATCTCTAATAGTTATTTCTTAAAATAAATATATAGTTTGTGACAAAAATGATATTATCGCCACTTAATTAAGACATCTACCGTTTTATTAGTGCGTATGACACGTTTCTGTGATGACTTTCATCAGGTACACTCACAGCCACGTGACTGGAAAACAAATTTCATATAGTGAAAATGTATAAAGATAAAGAAGTCAAAAAATGTCAAGGATATTTTTTTATCAATGTGCCACGTAAAAATATTTTTGACATTTACGTCACCGAATATGGTACTGCTTTGTTGTTGACTGATTTTGTCTGTTTATATAATTATGAGTTTTGACTTTCCCTTTGTAAGATTGTTCGGAGTTCGGTAATTTTGTTATTACCCTTATTTAAGGTCTTTGAAAGTAGGTACACTATTGTTAAACAACATAGCACAAACAATGGAATGTATACACCTAAGAATAGCTTGAAGATATCAAAAGGGTAATCAGAATCCTTAAATCGAAGGACAGACAACACAATGGCCACAATAAACAAGACAAAAGGACAAACAACGATCTACAACACATTATACAGAAAACTAAAGATCAAACAACAGGAACCCCACTGAAAACATGGGATGAACTCAGGGGCTCCGGAAGGGTCCGCAATACTGCATGGTATATGCTACAAGCATTAAATAATAAAGAGCCTCCAGCATTTCTCTGTCTCAATCCAGATGTTAATACAATCGGGCTTACCAAAAGGATATTCAGAAATAAAATTTCTCTCAAGTTTGGATTAATTTCACCATGCAACATAAAATGCTAATATTAATGTCCGTTACGATTTCAAATGCAGGAAAGGTTATGCTGACTCCTAACATGAAAAGTATGTGGCTGTTTGATTTTCATTTTTTGCGTTGACCATAACATGGTTTTAGACAATGCCCGGCATACAATTCAATATAAGATGATATTTTTAATTGTAAGCGTGTTATTTTATTCATGTTTATTCCCATTACACGGGTAAAGACGTGGATTTATTCTCGTGAATTGTGACAGACGTATTACGAACGGTGATTTAGCGAACATTAATACCCTGTCACTATTTGTTTTCCAAAATAAAAACACAATTTCTACAATTCCTGTTTTAATTTTATTAAAGATTTTGGTATATTTTCCTAACCAGAAACGCGTCGTGCACAATAAATTAGATATCCACGTTTTATTTGTATATTATCTTTTTTAATATATTGTTATTAATCTACAGTCATAAATAATTAGTTTACAATCACGAATAGTTAATTAAAATTTGCTCCATATTATATTTAATATATAGCTTACAAAGTGAAACAAACACAATATCATATCAAGCCTCTCTAACTATTTAAATTTCCGACATTATATATATCTATAACAAATATATCACACGTAGTGTTATCGTATTTATAAGGGATCCTTTGTTAAATACTTCAATGTGCACCTTATCGTTTTATACATTGACTTGAAGTGCCCTATTTGTCACTCAGTCGCAAAAAGGCATTTCTAAGCTCAGTGGGAGTACGTCAATAGATCTAACAGCTTACTCGCTCGGGTAAACTTGATATAAAAGAATCTCCGTTTATCTGCAATTGACAATGGCTCGAGTGTTTAATATAGGATGTCTAAGCATAAAGAGAAAACTATTTGACAAATAACGATATCTATTGGCTGCGAAGTGATCCTCCTCTTTCTTTTCTATTCAATAGTCAAATTTGAAATAGTTAATTGAGTGTATTTTATTTTGGGAGATTAAATACTGGGAGATATCAATTTAAATTAAGTAGAAAAAATGATGATGGATCAATGACTAAGATAGTATTGTATTTTTTTTTTCTTCTTCAAATGATTGTGGACCAAAAAAGCGGAAATGACAAATGATGAAGTTCAAGATTGTGTAATTGAGGCAGTTGAGGATTATCACATTATATAAGTTTTACTCGAAAATTATTTTTGACATTCAATTGCTGTTATATGAGGAATATATTAATATTGTGATTTTTCTGGGCAAATACTTATAGATAACAGAAAAGTTATACTCGATAATTATCTTTGATATTCAATTGCTGTTATATAAGGAATATATTAATATTGTGATTTTATTTTTATGGGAAAATATTTATACAGATTATAGAAATTTGGAGACGTCGCAAAAAAAAAAAAAAAAAATTTTGATATGTATTGTGGAATTTTCAAGTAAAAAAATATCCGTATGTGCATCAAATTATTGGATGAAGAATATATATAAAGAAGAGTTGTTATTTTATTTTAATCTATATCATGGGTAATTGTGAAAGGAAAGGAATTTTAATAATAAACACATAATTTAATCAGAATTTGACATAACAATCAATTTCTGACAAAACTTGTGAAAGTGGAGATTTTATCGTCGAGTCAATCTGATGCGTTACCTCAATATTATATTTACAACACGAAATTAATATTTTGAAATATGATCGCCTAGATTATTTCATATCAGCTTTAAATGGTGTATTTTTCAATAGGAATAGATTAAAGTTAAAGTCAGATTTTATCATATTGTTCTGATATGGTGGGAGTTGAAGCATTTCTGAAATGTTTGATATTATCTCTATTACCCTGTATAATATCCGGATGCATATATCTTTTAAACGGATGGACACCAGTTTCCGTATATGATAGAACGTCCCTTGCAGAGATTGTCATTTCCGGAACCGTTCTACAGACTTTCAAAGAGGAAAGAACAAAATCTGAAACATACGAATCAAAAATTAAAATTAAAGAAATTTACAAAGGCAAAAATTTGTTAGATAAAATTGATAGCTTAGACAGTTCAGATATTTTTATCGTAGGAAACTTTGGTGACAAGAACATGTGTTATTCAGACGTTTCTGAAGGTGAAAAATATATATTCTTCTTAACTGTCTACAAAAACCGTCTTTCTGCGAAATATGATGATTTCTTCGGTGCCGTGGTTGAAGATACTTGGTACACAGAAGAAGAGGTTTATAACCAGCTAGGTAAGATAATAATAATAATACTTTTCCTGTTAACACCCGTTTTTTAGTGGGGTTCGTGTTACTCGATCTTTAGTTTTATGTCTAATCAATATTTTGTAGATCGTTGTTTGTCCTTTTGTACTTTTTCTTTTGGCCATCGTGTTGTCTGTTCTTCTTCGATTTACGAATTTTGATTACTCCTTAGGTATCTTCAAACTCTTCTTCCAAAAATGTCACCAATATCATATTAAAATATACTCGTTAACATAAAATAATAGCAATATAAAAAAGGGAATTATCTTGAAATGAAGACCATATTGAACCCAGTAGTCGGTGCCTCGACACAGACATGGTTTATTAAATATATTTTTATTGAAATTTACAGTTGCTAAATCATGTAATTATTATTAAAACTATGGTACTCCTCTTTCGGGCATAAGTGACCTTAGCCGAGTTTAGTTATTCTGTTTGGGCGGTTTGGTTTTCTTGTTCCTATAGATTTTAAAATTATTTGCCTTTCAAATATTGTGGCTTTGAGCGTACCTGATGAAGATTATTCCATGAACGTACCCGATGGAGGTTATTCCAGTAACGTACCTGATGAAGGTTATTCCAGTAACGTACCTGATGAAGGTTATTCCAGTAACATACCTGATGAAGGTTATTCCAGTAACGTACCTGATGAAGATTATTCCAGAAACGCATCGTGAGCACTAAATTTGAAATCTACGTTTCTATTTTCCTATTAACGTGCAAGTAAAATAATTAAAAATAAATGCATTTGTAATTATTTGTGAGTTAGATGTATCGAATTTTGCATCTTTCTACGATTTCTCGCTTGGATTTTGGAACTGTTCCGACGGTGTGGTACTTTTTGCTTTATTTTCATTTTATTACCAAACTCCCAGTTGTGTGCATCTGTTCATTTTCTGGATTTTGTGTAAAATATTTTCTTCAATATCTAAATCGATCAAATCAGACATATTTTAATCTTAGTATTTTGTTGGATATTGGCAGCAGTGTCGTTTTGTGGTGACAAATAAAACACCAATCAACAAAGATTGGTTTTATTTCCTATCGAGATAATTTGTTTTAATATAAGATTGAAATATTTATATTGTTTACTGTTCAATTTATTTGCTAGTGATGACGACATACTTTAATGAACTTAAGGTGGTACCATACACTTCAGGTAAAATTTGATCTGCTCGTTTAATTTTCTTATTTTTTTTTTGGCAGTGTGTTTGAATATATCCACTGTAATAAATATCAAAATTTTAACAAATTCCAACCAACAGACTCAGAGCTATAAATTCACTAGCCACATAGCAGCTTTTCTCTCTTTGGTTTTGATCACCGAGATGCTTGAAATCTGTATACAAATATCATATGATGAAAACGTTTAATTGATTTTAAAGAGTTATCTCCATGTAGTGTATGGTACACCCTTAAAAGCAAAAACAAAAAATACCACACTGTCGTAACAGTTTCCAAAATCCAATAGAAAAAACGTAAAAAGAGGAAAAATAGATGTCCCTATCAAACACAAATACAAAAATAAAAAAGTGTCGGGGCAGATAAAACCATTTATATCAAATTGAGTGTGCACGACACGTTTCTGGAATAACCTTCATCAGCTACGCTCAGAATCGAAAGTCAAATAATTTAAAATTTTGGATGCAATACATTGGTATTATGAACAGTTGTCTTCTAAGATATATAAACTTCTATTCAAGTTGTATGCAAATGAGAATAGTCAGACTTTATATGTGAAAAATATACAAAATATTTTGGATAATATTGGTCTTAGTTTTATCGTTAGAAACCAAATACCTGTTAATATAATTTAGATTAAAACACATGTGAAGCAAATTCTTATTAACCAATTCATACCAAATTGGCGTTCATAAATTGGTAATTCCTCTCGTGGTCATTTTTATTCTCTTTTCAAGCCAGAGTTTTGTATAGAACCGTATCTGCTACGCCTCGAACAAAAGAATAGAATCTATATAACTAAATTTAGGCTTTGTAACATTAGAATACCAATTGAAACAGAACGTTGGCAAAAAATTAGAAGAGAAAATAGAAAGTGTACAAAATGCTCAAAAGATGTAATTGGCGATGAATATCACTACTTGTTTATATATAATAACACTGAAATACCAAGTTTAAGATCCAAATATATTCCAAAATATTATGTACAAAATAGTAGTGTAGCTAAATTGGCTGGTATCTTCTCTTTGTGTAACTCTCAATTATTGAAAAGTGTAACATTATTTTTGAAAGGAATCAGTAAATTATTCTAGTACATTAGAAATTAAGGTGATCACTTCTATTCATTATGGTTTGTTTCTCCATTGTTAATGTTATTGTTGTGTCTTTGTTTTATTTCATATGTATGTATTTATGTTATAATAACTGCATGCTCATGTTGCACACTGTGCATGAGCCTTGTTAATAAATTCTTGAATCTTGACACAAACAGACATGTTCACCACAAGATATAAAATCCATTCACATTCAAACCTCTTCTATCATTTGTATTTCATATTGTGTCTATTACCTAATTTATCAAGTATTAAATATATTGAGAGATGTCATTCATTTTTGCGGTTTTTAGCGATATCAATTTTAAATCTACGTATTCAATGAGGTGGAGAAATGTAGACCATCAAAGCAAATGTACATTGATTATGTATTGCTTCCCAGATTTCGATGTTGTAGAACATTTGACAAAATAAATTAATGGAAATGTATCGAATGAAGCATTACAACTGACTTCAGTATATTTCTAGGTTAAAACAAACTGCTTTAAAAATCATATATAACTTGGTGCTATTTGAGATATACGTCGTATTGCTACTGATTATGCAATATTGCTTGACTTATTGAGTTAAATTATTTTCTTTTCTATGAGTTATCCACCATTTTGCTTGCTTAATAAAATCCATCTTACATTCTCATAAAAACGTAGATTTCAAATTTAATTCACACGACGCCGGTTTCTGTATACGAAACATAGATATTCTCAGGGGAATGTATCGGATTGTACAGGATGTCGGAATACTAAGGCTTTATTTTAGTTAACATAAATACTTTGAGACTATAAATTTTTGTCGGATGTCAGAAAACTCAGGTGTCGATTGCAGAACTTTAATCAGAAATATATTTGAATTGATTGAATGGCTATTGTTGCACCAATTAAATTAAATTATTTGCTTGTTTGTTTTTTTGAGATATCATTCATTTTACTAAATATATAAAACTTTCCCTGAAAAATAAAAATATTTCTCTATTTACAACTGTATATATTAACTGAATAATCTTACTACAAAACAAGAAGATAGCTAGAATAAGGAAATTAAAAAGAAATATTCGTTGCTTATCGTGTACTACCGACTGGGGGATCCTAACGTTGAATGATATTTAGCAAATATCATTTTTTAATCATGTTTATGAAATGGTGGTAATAAAAATCGTCTTCATTTACACATCCAGATAATAGCACAGTTATAAAATAAAGTCAAAATTATATTTTATGTAATCTTACTATGTAAGTTATCTACACCAGGCTTTACATTTTTGAAATATGCGATAAATATGATTATAAAACTTAGATATAATCGTACTATAGGTATTTATAGGTAAAAGAGGTTGAAGATACCAAAGAGGCAATCAGAATCCGAAGAAGAACACACAAAAAGCAAAAGGACAAATAACGATCTGCAAAACATACACATAAAACCAATACTAACTGCCTACTTTTCCAGAGCACCTGCGTTCACCCACAGTTATTAATGAGTTCGTGTTACTCGATCTTTAGTTTTATTTGTATGTTTTGTAGATCGTTCTTTGTTCTTTTGGCCATTGTGCTGTCTGTCTTTCGATTTAGGGATTCGGATTAGTCATTTGGTATCTTCAAACTCTTCTTAAATTGTAGACTGTATTTTAAATGAATAAATGTGTTTATGCTAAGACATTTAAAATAGAAAGAAACATTTCATAGAAATTAAATTTGTGTCTTTTAATTTTTATTCATGTTATTTCTCACTGATGTGTTGTATATCTAAGCAATATTTACTATTTTCAATAATAATTGCACGTTTTCTTAAGAAAATGATAAAACATCGAACAACATATAGAATAAGTATAATTTAAGATAATGATATAAATTTGTAATTATTAAATAAAATGAAAAACCAAAAAATACTACACTGTCGGAAAAATCTATAAATACAAATCTAAATAAAACAAGACAAGAATTTTCTATTTTAGTACATTATAATCATAGCTATAGTATCCTCGTATGAATTTTCTATTTCAGTACATTATAATCATAGCTATAGTATCCTCGTATGAATTTTCTATTTTAGTACATTATAATCATAGCTATAGTATCCTTGTCTGAATTTTCTATTTTAGTACATTATAATCATAGCTATAGTATCCTTGTCTGAATTTTCTATTTTAGTACATTATAATCATAGCTATAGTATCCTTGTCTGAATTTTCTATTTTAGTACATTATAATCATAGCTATAGTATCCTTGTCTGAATTTTCTATTTTAGTACATTATAATCATAGCTATAGTATCCTTGTCTGAATTTTCTATTTTAGTACATTATAATCATAGCTATAGTATCCTCGTATGAATGTTCTATTTTAGTACATTATAATCATAGCTATAGTATCCTCGTATGAATTTTCTATTTTAGTACATTATAATCATAGCTATAGTATCCCCGTATGAAAGTTCTATTTTAGTACATTATAATCATAGCTATAGTATCCTTGTCTGAATTTTCTATTTTAGTACATTATAATCATAGCTATAGTATCCTCGTCTGAATTTTCTATTTTAGTACATTATAATCATAGCTATAGTATCCTCGTATGAATTTTCTATTTTAGTACATTATAATCATAGCTATAGTATCCTCGTCTGAATTTTCTATTTTAGTACATTATAATCATAGTATCCTCATATATTCAAAAATATAAAAGCTAGTATAAATATCTTGCATTTTAAAATTACATAAAATACAATTTTGAGAAACAAATTTTATAACGGTGCATATTTATCGGTTAGCTGCATATGCTGCCGATATTCTTCATCTAGTTTTATTACACGTCACTTTTATAGCTACTGTAGCTAGTTTTGTTGGACACCAATCATTTTCTGATCGGAGTGGGGGAGCGGGTTAAAAATAAATTGTCTCTATCTGGATAAGGAAATTTCAAATGCTTGCATGTTGTGCTCGGAGATATCGTTGTCAATTTCTATTTTGACTTCTGTCGTATTAGTATTCTAAAACGTAGATATCTAATTTAGTGCGCACAATGCATTTCTGGAATAACCTTCATCAGATACACTCATTAACCTTTGAGCCGTAATGAAAGCGGGAGGTTTGGCGCTTTAAAATCTGATTCAACCCACCATTTCTTTAGAAATGCCTGTACCAAGTCAGGGTCATTGCGGTTTTCACAGTTTTCCGGTTGGTGACTGATTTTGTCTGTTTATATACTTATGAGTTTTGACTTTCCCTTTGTAAGATTGTTCCGAGTTTTGTTATTACCCTTATTTAGCAATCGAAATATTTAAAATACCCAGAGTGCCTAAACAGAATATCACAAACATTCAGACGATTGGAAAGTCAAATAATTAAAATGTTATCACATTTATGTGTTTCGTCTTACTTAAAATAATAAAAAGTAAGATCGTGTTGATTATCTGGATTGATAAACCAGAATTTGGTGTGCTGCACGAAAACAAGTTGCCATGGTAACATATAAAACGTGACGATCGTGTTGTCTCTATACGACGAGTACTATTATATAAAACAGGATAACTGACTCACCCGGGACACTTCACCTTACTACCTTTGCTCCTTTTTTTATTGTGTATGTTGGGAGGATGGAGCATTCATCGGAAATACGTGTTTACTTTTGTAATAATCCCTTACTCGTATTACTCTTCTAACTTGTATATATTGTGTTCGTCTACTGTCGTGGATACTCTGTATTCCTCTTCTAACTTGTATATATTGTGTTCGTCTACTGTCGTGGATACTCTGTATTCCTCTTCTAACTTGTATATATTGTGTTCGTCTACTGTCGTGGATACTCTGTATTCCTCTTCCGCTGTTTCTATTTAGTGTGCTTCTTCCAGAGTAGCTACTTGGTCTTCTTCTATCTTGGGTGTTATGTGTCTTTCGTCGGACGTGAATAATCAGTCTTTTTTTTGCGTATTCTGTTCCTCAACCTTAGTTAGTATATTTCTTACGCCTTGGGCACTTTATTCTTATGACTTGGATCTTATGTTTTCTTCTTCAGACTAGATTAATGTGTGTTCTTCTTCCGCCGTGACTACTGTTCTTCTGACATTAATACTGTGTGTTCTTCTTCCGTCGTGACTACTGTTCTTCTGACATTAATACTGTTTTCTTCCCCGTTAAGATGCTCTGAGTTCTTCTAACTTAGATATTCTGCGTTCTTCTTCCGACGCGAGTATATTTCCAATCGTTGGTACTTTGTGGTATTCTTCTGTTTTGAATATTGTGGTTTTTTTTGTCTGTTTGCCTATGTTTTACTTCACAATAATGGGTACTATATGTTCGTTTTCATAAGCGTATATCGACAGAACAAACATGCTAAAATCTCTATGGGATATATCAAGCGTACATATAGCATTTTTGTATACACGGTAATTTTAATTGTAATATATTGATACTGTCATCTTCTTTGACGATTATCTGACACCAATGATAGGCGTTGGATTTAACACCAATATTAATGGATACGTTTACTATTTCAGTCTCTGTGAATATGTAGATAGACGAATTAGATATGTGTAAGCCATTTGTTTACCATATATATAATATAAAAACCACCGCACTGTCGGAACAATTCTAAAAGTCGATAGAAAAACTGTAGAACTCGATACCTGTAACCCATAGCACGCAAATACATTACCGCTCATTTACCTAACTTGGTACAGGTACGTCAATATAAAGTGTGTGTGTGTGGGGGGGGGGGGGGGGGGGGCAGGGGGGGGGGGGTAAGCTAGTTCTATGGGCCCAAATACTTTTTTTTTAATTTTGCATTGGCTGTTATAGTCCTTGTTCTTTTTGCCATTGTGTTGTCAGTCCTTCTTCGATTTACGGATTCTGATTACATCTTTGGTATTTCAAACTTTTTTTTATTTGTATGATAATTTAAAAAGAGGACTTCGACTTCGAGATTTTAAAGTGCGACTTAAATATATATATATATATATATATACATTTATATTTTTTAATATATCTTTTATATGTAGTAAACAGTCCACAGTTCTATCTATATGTATCGATTACGGCTACATTCATATCATGTGGGATATATGTATCCTTCCATACAATCACTTTAAAATAATTTATGAATGACCATTTTGAAAATTTGATCCAATCAACTGGACTAATACCAAGCTTGTCAACAATGTTAGAATTTATCTACATTGAACATTAGGGTCAGATTATATCATACGGTTCTGATAGATATAGTTGTTACTAAAGTTAGCACACGCTTGAACTATGATTCTTGTTTTAAAGCAAAATCCCTTGTTGATAAAAGTTTGAACTGTATCCAGTTCTAAGTCCTCGTTAAAATGATGAGAAAAATAGTAAGATACGTAGAACACGTGTCGAAAATCATGCTTAATATGGCGATATGTACATTCAATGAAACATGATCATATTAAAAAAATATATTTATGGCGATGGGTCTATTTCAATGTATTTATTTTTTTGCTAAATAATGCTGACGAAATATTTTAGAACATATCACAGGAGGGTTCATTCTGATTTATAGTCCCACGAATACGACTACAACATATTCAATTTGAGAATAAAGATATATATATATATATATATATATGTATAAGTAAAAAAAAAAAGGTACATGTCTATTTACAGATTTAAATTATGTGTTATGACCATGGACAATCAGTGTAATAGTTAGTGTGATCGCCTCGAGTGCGGTAGATCGTGGGTTCGAACCCCGACCGGGTCATACCAAAGACTATAAAATTGGTATTTGTTGCTTCTCCGCTAAGAGACGGGCCATTTAACTTCCAGGGTGGGTGGGGGGTGGGGGTATGTTTTTTTTTCTAAAAAAATATTCTGATTTTAGTGGAGAAAAAAAATTCTGAACGAAACAAAAAACCACCACCCCCCCCCCCCCCCCCCCCCCCTCCCCCCTGCAAGTTTCGGCATTAAGGAGAAAGAGCAAAGTTTCGTTGGCTCGGAATCAGGATAATGTGTCCGAGTGGGGCGACATGTATATCCGCGGACTGTTGTTTCAGTGAGCTAGCACTATAAAAATCCATTGAAAATTAACTTGTTTTCGCCATGATATAGCTGAAAAATTGCTGAGTTATCGTGATAAAACATATTCAGATTATTTCACCTTTGCAATATACATATGCTATAGGAGACTATTACATAATAATGAAATATAATAATCTAGAAATTCATAACCGATATTAAAGGAAAATAATAACCTTGTAATAATTTAATAAAAAATAGACCAAATACGAAGATATTTATTACATATTTAGATGGATTACATATCATCAACGGGAACCTACCCTCTAATAGTAAATATTTTACATCTATAGTAGCATCTGATATAAATTTTTGTTTTCAACCCGTGCGAACACCCTTTACATAAATATGCTGAAATTGCAAAAGGTTCCACTGTACGTAATATGTGTACGAAATCAGTCAGACAAGGTAAGCATAATAAGACTCGGATTACGAGTATTATATTAAAACATTTGGTTGATTGCTGTATGAAGATTATGACAGAAACTCGTCTTGCGCATTAAATTAAATAATAAGCGCAAAAAAGAAGGTATGCTTTATATATCAATTTGGGACAGACAACACAATTGTCAAAAGACAAAACGACAAACAACGATCTACAAAACACTACACAGAAAGTAAAATAAAGATCGAACCTCACTAAAAACCGAGGGTACAGACACTTAATGATAAAAAAAGTGGCGGTGCTAAGCTAGTCATATGTGCCCAAACTTCCTAATTCAGTGAAATCATGAACTTAAACACGATTTACGTAGAATTCCTGACATCGACTTTCATGTTACCATATATTTCAGATACTATATGAAAACCGTATACATGTAGTAATTGTAACATATTACATTGCCTTCTTATCAGGTAGACCAACACCCTTTCATCAAAATACTCAATGTGTAAAAAAAATAATGAATCACATCACAGGGTGCACTTTTGTAGCTATACTCGTTAAAAATCTGTTGTGAAATGACAACTGACAATGCGACATTATGAATTACATATTGCACATTTTAATAAGAACAAGACGGTCATTGTTGCTTGAAATTGGTTTTTTCTTTGTTTGGTGCATGCAAATATTTACTCTGATTCTTCAATGTATATTATGACATGAATTAAATAAAGGCTACAAGCATAGCTATGTACTTGACACTGTTTTGTACCTCTATCAATTCTGTTCTAATAATTAACAAATATTGCATGGTAGCACGCTATGTTAGATGTACACATATTTTTGTCTAATAATCTTGTTCGAATCCCGATCATGGCAAGGTGTACTCGGTACAACGTTATGTGATACAGTTTGTCAGTGACTTGCGGCAGGTCGGTGGTTTTCATAGGGTACTCCGGTTTCCTCCACCAAGAAAATTGACCGCCACGATATAACTGAAATATTGTTGAAAGTGGCGTTTATCATCAAAAACCTAAGTTTAAACCTGACATTATATCGAATTAATATATATGGGAAATCAAATATTGGTAGACCTATGTCCATAAATTATTTTTTAAACATAATTAACGCCCTTGTTTGTTCATATCGAGAATGAAAAAGATGACAAAAGACAATTTAAATCTTCCTGTTCCACATTTGAGCACGTGATTAAATATTTCTTCTTCCTTCCAGAAATAAAAATTCTTGTGAACAATTTGAGCTCGATATAATAACATATGATTTTGTAAGAGAGATATTTACAATTGACATTTATTTGAAATAAATTAGAAATAAATCGTTAGTGTGTAATCAATTTCAAGTATGTGACGTCCCTTTTTCGAATCAGTTAAAAGTTTTACTGTAAAAAAATTTACAAAAAATGTCGGAAAACTAGAATTTACAATAGAGTTTTTAACAATAGGTACCCACTTAATAATCATTCCACAAACAATTTGAACACAGATAATAACCATCCTACAGTACAGGGATAATTATAGGGCGGTGTTAAATCGGCCATACATCTTCACGTTAACAATCCATAGCTGTCTACCCCAACACAATGCCATGTGGTGTTCGGTCTTCATTTGACTTTAATAGGTTGTATCGACTATAAAGCTTGCAATTTGTCAAAATGAACGCTCAAGTATCTACCCACAATGAGAATAAATGAAGTTTAATTTACTCCTTTTAATTCCTGAGTGATGAATGTCAAAGATGTTTAGCATTTATTTCAAGATTAAATTTTGTTTCTGTTTTCTTTACTAAATTGACCCCCTTGACAAGTCAATTTTAATATTTAGCTTTAAGAGATTTGATCAATGGAAGAACTATAGAGTTTCCATCCTTTGAAATGAATCCATTAAATCATATTGTTTGTAGTATTATCTAAAAACTATCAATGTCTGTATGACTTACAATTATTGATTAAGATGTGTTGTTCGGAAAAGCAAATTCTGAATATTAATAGTTATACAACTTTGACAATCTTTTGCCTTTAAGCCCATACAAACTAAAGACGAACCTTATTTATATCTAGATCGGGTCTGGTCTATGGTGTTTAACAATATTTCAGTTATCGTGGCCGTCAGTTTCATTGGTGGAGTAAACTGGAGTACTGATTGCATAGGTAGTTGTAAATCCAACTACCATACGATCACGACAGCGACGACCCCTTATTCATATCTATGTTAGCGGTAATCTATTACAAAGAATTATCGGTTCTTATCATCTCACATTAAAGTATGTTACTGTCTCCAATAGCTAAAGATTTCTCCCAAAAATATCGCAATAACAAACAGAAATAATCGGAACACAACCAAACATTTTAATTGCGAACGGTCAATTTAAATGGTCTTTGGCTTCCGTCGAATTCTGCAGTTGCCGCTACCATTAAACTGACCGATAGGATATAACTGAAATATTGCGAAATATCATAATACATTTTATTTTGGAACGGGTTACATTGTAACACAATAATTACATATAATAACCACTTAATGTTTTCCGTGTGTCACCAAAATCCTGAAAACTTCCGAACCAATAATCCAAACGTCGCATAAAATCCCAAATACACATACAATTGTACGCCGAGTGATATTCAGCAACCACAAGCATACAGGTAATTTAACGTTATATATATATGGTTGCCCACTAGTGTTTGCTTACTCAATACAACAATACTAAATTTAGTTTTGTCATGCCTAAAATTATACGTTTAACATCCATAGCCATGTTTATACTAACTATATTTGTTCACGAAATTAGATTAAAATAATTATTTTGTATTTTGGACTAAAGTTCATGAATATGTACAATATTGTAAAGAAGGTTCAAAGTCCATTAATTTGTCATATAATGGATCAATTAATATCTATCTCGTCAGCTTTAAAGATTATAGCGTTGCAATTTACATCAAGGTGTGAATGATGATGGCTTAAAATCCAGTTGCGCAAGGTAAACATCGCCATCTTTGATCTGTATGACAGTACCGCAGTAAATCCAACTGTCGTCTGCCAAGTAATGCTCCCCTATTGATTTCAACTCTGTCAATATTTAAATGATTTTATAACTCAAACTTGAGACAAGATGTTATTTATAAATAAATATTTATGTAAAGATTGAATTTAATTATACAATCCTATATTTTGTTAAAATTTTGACGTTCCATATTGACCATCCCACTGGTGTGGTTAAATTGGTCAGCTATGTAACGTGCCGTCGATTCCGAAGCGATGAAAGGACTTTGAATCTCTAGGATGAATGAAATTAAAAATATTTATATATACCATATTATCAGTGCATTTCGAAAATCAAATAGAAAAATCATAGAAAGAAGAAAAATCGATCCACCTAACACAAATTCATTACCGCTCACTTTTCTAGCTTGGTACAGGCGCTTCAATAAAAAGGTGACGGAGTTTAGATAGTTTTATGGTCCTAAGCTTTCCCTTTGAGTGAAATGATGTGGTCATGCAAGTCATGAATGTGATCCAAATAAATTTTACTTTTATTCATTTCCAAATTTTACAACTCTCAAAAGCTTTAACACCCCTCCAAGGTAGGCGAATAATAAGACGAACAGAAACATTACACTTCATGTTTCGTCGATTGTGAAACGTTGAAATTCACTGCAGATCTTTCATGTCATGATAGATGTGGTCCAAATAAATTTGACTTAAGTTTTATTTATTTCAACATTTTAAAACACTCAAAGGCTTTATCAAGCCCTCCGCGCCAAATGAATACTAAGATGAAGAAAACATTACATTTCACGTTCCGTCGATTGTGAAGCGTTGAAATTCACTGCGGAACTTTAATGTTATGATAGATGTGGTCCAAATGAATTTGACTTAACTTTTATTCATTTCTAAAATTTTAAAACACTCAACCCCCTCCAAAGTCAATAAATTATAAGATAAGGAAAAACATTACATTTCACGGTAATTGTCACAAAGCTAGCTTTGAATTTATTTCCAACAAAATCTAGTTTCACAAATGCAAACTGAAATAAAAGAATACAGCTAATTAAAATTTCTGGTTCCATGCATGATTGTGTCAGTTTCTCTGGATTGTCCATTCTTGATTGCCCCTTCTTTTTTCTCTGGATTGTCCATTCCTGATTGCCTCTTCTGTTTCTCTAACGTTTATTTGATAATGCAGCTGAAACAGGAACGCTCCCATACCTAAGGTTATAGGAACTGTAGTAGGTTCATAACCACCCCTGCTAACTGCATTTAGCTCAGATGGTAGAGCGGTGGATTACAATGCGAGATGTCCCAGGATCGAATCCCATCGGGGACATTGCATTGTTTTCGGAGGTAAAACATGCTCTACTGTTATATTTGCGCCCAACTAAATAACTCACGATGGTCAGCACAGGAACACTGGTCGGGTTGGATGTCGGTATTTGAGATATCGTCATCAAAGTATGATGACTCTTGAGATAGGGAGAGTGTAACGGGAACGCTCCCCTACCTAAGGTTATAGGAACAGTAGTAGGTTCATAACCACCCCTGTTAACTGCATTTAGCTCAGTGACTTACAATGCGAGATGTCCCGGGATCGAATCCCATCGGGGACATTGCATTTTTCGGAGGCAAAGCATGCTCTACTGTTACACAGCCATGATGAGGGGAAGAAATGCGTTTGTAAGATTATACAAATATTGTGTTAATAGTCATTTTAATGAGCAGATTGGTTTTGAATTCAAGAGATTTAAATATTCTCTGTGTTGAATTTAAAGTTATTAAATCATGTCTAGATTGATATATTTTTGTCATTGAAGTTTTTCAATAGATTAAAGGGTCACAATACAAGATAAATATGAATCAAAAATCAAGAATGTCATTCACATTGATCGTGTATTTAGTTTTCAAGTGATTCATGATCACTATGATGTTTGAAATTAATTAAAATTCACGACAGACGCGTGTCGAATTACAGCAAAGTAAACCATTTCTCTGCCATTCTTTGATGTATTCTTCCGCGAACAGTGAGACTCCTCTAGCATTTTCACGGTTTCGTTTATGTGTTGAATAAATATAACCAAACAATTTAACAAAATCTTATATAATTCAAATCGAATATCAAATTAAAACTGATCAAAGAAAAATATTCGTGTCATCTTAAGAAAAATTAAGACATGCTTAATAATTTGTTTCAAATTTGCATAATTTTATGGATGGATGATTTTGAAATACTATTTGATGAATGAACCCTACAGAGTATAATTCTTGATTGAATGATGTTCTATCGTCGTAAGTCCGTTGAAGTGAATCTTATCTTTTTTTTCAATTATGACAGTAAAAATGATAAAATCTTGAACTCCTTAAACCTAATGGTAATATTCGATGCAAATGACGTCAAATAATTCAATCAACTGGTGAAATATGATACCTCCAGAAAACATTTTATTGTAATATACATGTAGTTTCAAGATGTTAATAAGCTCTTGTGAAATAGTCCATACAGTAACGAGAGGAAGTGACGCCATTGCTTTAGATATTCTGGAGTCGCCATCATGTAAAAGAGAGGAAATAACGTCATTGTTTTAGATATTCTGGAATCGCCATCATGTAATTATTGATCCATATCCGTGTCGTATCCAATTGCAGAGATGTGTCATATATATGAAAAAGAATAAACTCCTGCTTCGCTTCAGCGTCATTGGAATGCATGCTTATCGTTCTAGGACGCTCAAAAAAATAAGAACATACTTTTCTTCACAGTTTGTGGCGGTTTTTTTTTACATTCCATTCATATACTATTTTGGCTGTTGGTTTATATCATTTTATAATATTAATTTTTTTGCTTTTCATGTTTGTTTGTTTGTTTGTTTTGTTTGCTGTGTTTTCTGTTGTTCTTTCCCTTCTGCATATCTTTTGACACTATCTCATATGAACGGTACTGAATTCTTCAAAATACAAACAATATATAATTAATTACTCTTTGTCAGGTCAATATCAGGAGATGTGGACCCCAGATCTGTGACTCTCGGTGAACTGACCTCACCTAAGCCAATGGATGAGGTTAGGTTAGGTCACCGGGAGTCACTTGTTAATGGTTAACATTTCTGACAATAAGCCAAATACCACTGATGTGGGTTCGCTCCCCGATACCCACCACAAATGTTAAGTTCTATGTATGCCTCCCCAGGGCCAGGGTCAGCTCATCATGTCTGTCTTGGTCTTACTCTCCTAAAAATGTCTGCTAGTCGCTATGCAACTGACAATTTGCTGAAAGTGAAGATATACATCAATGACTCTCCCCAACAACAAATTGTGCGCTAATGACACAAAATAATAATAAACATCAAAGATAGGTATTATCATATAAGGAGGGCTCGTGTTTTATTGTGTAATTCGTGTTTGTTTGCGTAAAGTGGTGTCCAACATTCCGTCATAAAAACGATGTTCAAGTCGTCTTTACCTCCAGTTGTTTGTAAGATGGCCATGTCTTATTTACGTTATTTGTGTTTGCATGCGTATGATAATATCCAGCACATATTGACTATATGAGTAACATGGTGGGTCTATTATAATAAGCAGGACCTTCTTGTCCTGCGTGGGCTCCTGGTTTCGCCCCCGATTTTTGTAGAATCCGTGTTGCTCAGCATTTTGGTTTTCTGTGTTGTGTTTTTTGTGTCTTCGTCCTATGTCTTGTGTCCCCAATGTTGCCAGTTTCTCTGGATTTTCCCCATTGTTTATTTGATACTAGCTTTCATTAGCTCTGCTTTTTGAATTTCCTTTTTGTTTGGTAATGACATTACGTAGCATTCTTTTTAACTTTTTGTGTTTTGTTGAATGTTTATAATTGTGTCCGCTGGAAATTTAATTATAAAGACGGACTGGTTGGTACTTGTAGCGCAACAACTCGGATTAATACCCCTATATATGTATATATGTCCTAAGCTAGAACATATAGTTCCATCACATATTGTTTGGTTCATAGTGTTTACGTTATCTTGAATGTGTTTTGGGCAGTTGGGTGCTATTACTATTTCACTACTCTTTAAGCCAAAACGTAGATATCAAATTTACGACTCGTTCCTGGAATAACCTTCATCAGGTACGGTCAAAATCGAAAGATTGGAAAGTCAAATAATTTGAAGTTTTGGAAGCAATAAACCCAAATGGTCTTAACAGGATAGCCAAAATCGGCTAAGGTCACCTACGTCTGAGGGATGAGTACCTTAGTTTTAATAATAATAATTGCTGTTCGCATGTTTAATTCATTTTAATTTCTGCATTCTTATTTTCTTCATAATATGTCCCTATGTCTCGATACTTCTTTTCAATCCGAAAACTATTTTTTTAATTTGTAGTTAGAAACCATTCGTTGTATTTCGGTATTTAGACAAATCTTTGGTGATCTCATTAATCCAGGATATAAACTATCCCGAGAAAAACTTTTAATCCCTTCTCAGACTAGATGAACATTGAACTCTAATAACCGCTTATTATGTGTAATATTACTCTTAATAATTTATCAGACAAATATAATAAACTGATGGTGTGAGTTGGCGACAAAATTATGATTTAAAGAATGAATGCGCTGTAAGGCAGCGAATTACGTTAAAGGGCCACCCGTCATTCGGTTTCGTTATTTACGCATCAACGCTCTTTTTAAATGGAGGCGAGAAAAGTCATAAGGATTTATGAATTTATATTTATGTAAGCTCACACAGCATGAATAAAACTCTTAAGTGTACTTAAATATAATGGATTGTTTAGTGTTATTTTTTTACGCGGCGATAAGAGTTAAATTGGAAAATGTATTAGCTTTTTCAAAAGACTTCTATAGAGTTAAACGACACTGCTTATCGCATCAATAGAAAATATGAAGATGTTCCGACAGTGCTCTCGAATAGTAAATACTTGAATGAGGACAAAATTAATACAATGCTATTAAACGGTATTCAAACAATTTTAAAGGTTATTCATAAAATGGACCTCTGTTTGAAGATTGTTGATTAATTCCAACAATGTAAACAAATGTTAAGGAAACACAAGTGTAACAAATGTGATGGTTCAACTTATTTTTTAAGATAACGATAGCTAAATAACAGTTAAACTATCATTTTCGGTATTTGTGTACTTGTATTTTATAAGAGGTAGAAAATGCTTGCCCATCGATTTTTGGTGGGATGCGTTTTAGTTTTCTGTGTTGTTTGTATTCGTCCTTTGTCTTGTGTACCCAATGTTGCAAGTTTTTCTGAATTGCTCATTGTTGTTTTAGTTTTCTGTGTTATGTTTTGTATTTTGTTTGTCTTCATCTTGTGTCTTGTGTACTCTATGTTGTCAGTTTCTCTGGAATACCCATTCTTGATTGCCCCTTCCGTTTTCTCTAACGGTTATTTACGTCGTCGTTCTCGTCGAGTTTTCATGTCTTTGACAGATTTGTCTTGTGTACCTAATGTTGTCAGTTTCTCTGGAATATCCATTCTTGATTGCCACTTTCCGCTTTCTCTAACGTTTATTTACCTCGTCGTTCTCGTCAAGTGTTCATGTCTTTGACAGATTCGTATGAGTTCTTTATTTGACATAACAGACAACGCTTATCTCGAAAATTGTGAGATATATATCAATATATATGTTGAAAATGCCGTGAAAAGAAAACAAATAGTACGTGCAGTCCAAATCAAAGTACGTAATAAGTAACTAATATGAAATAGGTGTAGACCTATAAAACAGGAGAAACAATTAGACGATTTTGTTAGCTAACAATTTTCGAGATAAGCGTTGTCTGTTATGTCAAATAAAGAACTTACTCAAATTGCATAATTAAATTGTTCTTGTTTATAGCGAGCGTAAAGTCGCATAAGGAATAGTTTTAACTTACATTCCTGCAAGACTAGTTTTCAAATGACAAAATCGAAAGTAAAAAAATCATGCGTTGTCTTCTATTATTATTGTTGTTGTATTTATTCAAATTTACTGTTCATTGGAATTTGTACATTCATTCAGTTAATCAATTTCATTTATTGTTTTATTTCTTCTCACTCTTACGAGAGTCAATTCTACTCTTGATTCTTTTACTTCCAATTTCCGGTTTTGTCATTTCCGGCTAGTGTATTGGAAATTAATCTCACAGGAATGTAATTAAAGAAAAACGTATACTAGTATTCTACCATTATGCCACTTTGCGCTTGCTATTAATCAAATTTATTTATTGTTTAATTTCTTCTCATTCTTACGCATGATTTTTTTACTTTCGATTTTGTCATTTGAAAACTAGTCTTGCAGGAATGTAAGTTAAAACTATTCCTTATGCGACTTTACGCTCGCTATAAACAAGAACAATTTAATTATGCAATTTGAGTAAGTTCGAAATATTTTTTCCAAGACAGTTAAATTATATTAGTTAATCCATTCCCCTTTTCACACGTACCTAACGTAAAGCATAAAAAAAAAATCAAAAAATTAAAACCTTATAATTAGAGGCATTATCAAAGGAAAATGGAAAAGATATTATAAAAATGTTCGTTACTGCTATGTAGTAAAGAGATACAGAAGAAAATTTAAATATCAATTTCAAAATGTTTCTTGCAATCAATTGTCAACCCTGATTTTGTTCCAAATTTCACATTTTTCCTTTAGATTTGCTTTATTGGTTACTTGATTATTTCATGTCCTCTACAACTGGAATAATATTTTAAAAAAACGTAGATATCAAATTTAATGCGCACGACGCGTTTTCTTGAATAACCTTCACCAGGTACGTAGAAAGCCAAATAATTTAAGAAGTCTTTGGGAGCAAAAAAAGCAAAGAACCAAAACATGATTGCCAAAATTCGGCTACTCGATGCAACATTATTAGATTAAGTTGATCAGTGACGTGCGACAGGTCGGTGGTTATCTCCGCTACGATATAACTGAAATATTGTTGAAAGTGGCGGTAAACATCACAAAAATCAACCAACAAAAAATCGGCAGAGGTCACCTATGCCTTAGTTTATAATATATAAGACTGCGTACACTCTTCATGCATGAACAAATACATGCATTTTTATATCATTTTAATTCGAAATTAAACCCTAGTCTAGATTTCTCGCGATAAAGATGTCATGAGCTTTCTTCGTCCTGATCACAGTACATGATCACAATAGACTGGGTGTAGAGTTTCTAACCTTTGAAACAAATAAAGTGTTCAGTTAAAATATTTTCCACTGTACGGAGAGTTTTGTCAGGTTTCATGTTCGTTTCTGTTCTTATCAGCCGCTCTGTAATTTATCATTCATGTTTAAGGTGACTCGGAATCTTATATTATTGCTATTAAACTATCGGATTAATAAAAAAAAAAGGACGTATTATCGTATTCTATGACAAAGTGATTTAAAGTTCTTACACACGAATAAAGCGATAAATGTATATATTTATGAGGCAACACATTAATAAACATGAAACACGAACGTTGGTGTTTTTCGTGTACGCAAATTTCACAATTTGAATTTGGCATGGTTGCGATAGTTTGCATGCAGAACAAAAACGGGCTTAGTAGCCAGTTTAATAATCATATTTAAGAACCGGGATATCGATAACCTTAATCAATTTTGGCTATCCGATTCAGGGCCTTTGTCTTACTCGCTTGCAAAGGCTTAAATTATTTGGCTTTTGGTGTGGTTGTGATACATTTTGTATAAATGGAAGGTAACGCATATTTTGCATGCATACAAAATGGGCTTAGTAGCCATGTTAATCATATGTAATCACCCAGATATCGATAACCTTCGTCGATTTTGACTATCCGGTTCAAAACCTTTGGCTGACTTGCTCCAAAAAGCTCAATTTGATTGGTTTTCCAATCTTTTGACTTTGACCTAATTAAGATTCTTTTAGAAACGCGTTCAAAAGTAAAAAAAATATTCATCAACTTCAAAGAAAATGTTCATCAAAACTGATATTATTTCATGCGTACCATGGTCCTGAATTGTGTAATACATCCCCGATTTAAACCCTTTTTCAGGGCAAACAGCAAATCAAACATAAATATCAGTTTTGATTTCCAAACAAATTGTCTTCAAGACATTCGCGTCAGGTTCCATTTCTAAGTTCCACCTGAGCGAGCCATTTCTAAGTTCCATCTGAGCGAGCTTTTTGACAAGTTTGTGTGCTTTGGTGATTGATTCCATTCATCCTCATCATTACCGAATCCTTCATTTTGTATTGTACACGTGACTTTTAGATAGTTTGCACTGGTGTTCACATCAACATTTCTTCATTCAATTCCTACAATCTATTTCGGTACTTTCAACACATTGAATTAAAAACTAAATTTAGAACACAACATACTCATTTTAGGGTATGAGTTATTGTCGGTGTTAAAGACCAAACTGTGACTGAAATGTAGAGCAACAATAAAAACGCCATTCCTTAATTTAATATGTGTCTACGTGTAATGTTGGATAAGCTCTCGTTTTCACTTACACTCATATCCTTTCTTACTATAACATCATAGATATCCTTTCGCTTAAAACATAGTCATAGATCTTTGTAACCTTTCTTTTAAATGCCAATCCAAAATAAATTTCTGAACATTTTATCATTTTATTCAAATTTGTAAAAAAAAGTTGTAATAATATTATTATAATATTCAAATTTATTTGAAATAAATAACTGTAAGACAACGTACTTTAAAAACGACATCTTTCTTTTGTCCGAAATTAAACACCCGTTTCAAATTTTTACTGATACAATCATTTAAATGTCGTTATGTTCGCAGAAAAGTGATATTTATCTTTGAAGGACATAGATATATTTTCTACCCCAGTAGTATTTGCATCATAAAATAAACATTTTCAAAGCAAATTTTCACTTAAAGATATTAATTTTCGATGCACTTTTTCTTAAGTGTTCTATAATTGTAATTTATTACAAACACTATTTCTTTTGCAAGTGCAATTTTATGGGAGATAAATTATAAAGAAAAAAACTGAAATTTCAAAATAATTGATGTAGTTTTAACATGTAGAAATTCCATCCAGGGAAGCTTGTTTACAGTAATTTGAATTGATATGGTAAACAGTATTTATTAAATGGGTTTAAGGTTTAAAAGTTGATGAAATTATAAATATTTAAAAACCAGAAATCAAAATATACCACTGCAATGAAATCGTTTGTGTGAAATAAGTGTATGAAAAGGATCTGAAAATATGTGAATGTGTCTTAAGAAAAATTATGTAGAATAATATTGTATACTAGTTGTCAAGCCTTCCTGCATGTGTTTGTTGTTTGAGTACATCTAGTGCAGTAGATCGTGGCGCGATATACCAAAACTTTCAGTGTTCTGCTTTTTATTTTTTTCCTTTGCATTATTATTTTATTTGTGTCCTTTATTTTCTGCTTTGCTTTGCTGTGTTTTTATGCTTCGTTGCATTATGTATTACCTGCTTTGCAATTTAATTGTGCATTCTTGATATTTATGAACATGTATGTGGTACTTGTGTCTGTATGTAAATGTATTGTATATGGTTTGTATGTATTATTTATATATGTCGGTTCCAAATCTCATCGCGAGCTTATGTTATATTGTTTGTTTCTTGCGACTTTAAATAAAACTTATTTGAATTTGAATTTGAATTTGGTTCGAGTCAAACCGAATACCATAACATTGGTAGTTGCTACCTCTGCAATGAGTGGACATACTGGTTGGCTCTGAATCGAGTTAATGTGTCCTAGTGGTGCGACATTTCTACCAACGAGCTGTTGTTTCAGTGAACTACTATTATAGCAATCCAATTAAGCGTGTTGGTCTGGTACATAGCAGACATCAGCATCATATCTTCGAATATCAATTGTTCTCATCATGATATAGCTAAAAACAAATTGCTCATTTGGCGTTATACATCAATCACTTAGTCACTCGCCCTAAAAAAATATGTAGCACTTATTATTATTATTATTATACAATATTTATATAGCGCATTATATAGTAATTACTCTAAGCGCTTCACATTATAAAACCATAAAAATTATACAAGAAAGATACCAATTGATATGAAGTAAAAGTTAAAAAGATATTTATATATATAAGCAGGCACAGATATACAACAGTTTAAAAAATCATAAAATCAAAATTAAAAGCTTTAGAAAAGAGCACTATCGCTTAAAAATATTAAATACTCTTGAAAACTACTAAAAGAAAACTAAAAAAAAAATCAAAATCATAAGCTTTAGAAAAGAGCACTGTCAGTTAAAAGATCAATCGTGCATATTAGTTGTCAAACTATCATGGCCACCATTTTGTTTTGTATTGGCAGTTTTGTTTATTTTATTGTATTCAATGTGCTACTGTTCCATAAATGCTTTCAATCTGATGTGTTATCTTGTTATCATCAAATAAACTTTAGTCAGTGATGGTCAATCATTCCATCAATACTTAGTTAGTGATGGTCAATCATTCCATCAATACTTAGTCAGTGATGGTCAATCATTCTACCAATACATAGACAGTGATGGTCAATCATTCCATCAATACTTAGTCAGTGATGGTCAATCATTCCATCAATACTTAGTCAGTGATGGTCAATCATTTCACCAATACTTAGTCAGTGATGGTCAATCATTCCATCAATACTTAGTCAGTGATGGTCAATCATTCCATCAATACTTAGAGAGTGATGGTCAATCATTCCATCAATACTTAGTCAGTGATGGTCAATCATTCCACCAATACTTAGTCAGTGATGATCAATCATTCCATCAATACTTAGTCAGTGATGGTCAATCATTCCATCAATACTTAGTCAGTGATGGTCAATCATTCCATCAATACTTAGTCAGTGATGGTCAATCATTCCATCAATACTTAGTCAGTGATGGTCAATCATTTCATCAATACTTAGACAGTGATGGTCAATCATTCCATCAATACTTAGTCAGTGATGATCAATCATTCCATCAATGCTTAGACAGTGATGGTCAATCATTCCATCAATACTTAGTCAGTGATGGTCAATCATTCCATCAATACTTAGTCAGTGATAGCCAATCATTCCACCAATACTTAGTCAGTGATGGTCAATCATTCCATCAATACTTTGTCAGTGATGGCCAATCATTCCATCAATGCTTAGACAGTGATGGTCAATCATTCCATCAATACTTAGTCAGTGATGGTCAATCATTCCATCAATACTTAGTCAGTGATGGTCAATCATTCCATCAATACTTAGTCAGTGATGGTCAATCATTCCATCAGTACTTAGTCAGTGATGGTCAATCATTCCATCAATACTTAGTCAGTGATGGTCAATCATTCCATCAATACTTAGACAGTGATGGTCAATCATTCCATCAATACTTAGTCAGTGATGATCAATCATTCCATCAATACTTAGTCAGTGATGGTCAATCATTCCATCAATACTTAGACAGTGATGGTCAATCATTCCATCAATGTTTTGTCAGTGATGGTCAATCATTCCATCAATACTTAGACAGTGATGGTCAATCATTCCATCAAACTTTAGACAGTGATGGTCAATCATTCCATCAATACTTAGTCAGTGATGGTCAATTATTCCATCAATACTTAGTCAGTGATGGTCAATCATTCCATTAATACTTAGTCAGTGATGGTCAATCATTCCATCAATACTTAGTCAGTGATGGTCAATCATTCCATCAATACTTAACCTGTGATGGTCAATCATTCCGTCAAACTTTAGAGTGATGGTCAATCATTCCATCAATACATAAGTCAGTGATGGTCAATCATTCCATCAATACGTAGTCAGTGATTGTCAATCATTCCATCAATATTTAGTCAGTGATGGTCAATCATTCCATCAATACTTAGTCAGTGATAGCCATTCATTCCACCAATACTTAGTCAGTGATGGTCAATCATTCCATCAATACGTAGTCAGTGATGGTCAATCATTCCATCAATACTTAGACAGTGATGGTCAATCATTCCATCAATACTTAGTCAGTGATGGTCAATCATTCCATAAGTACTTAGTCAGTGATGGTCAATCATTCCATCAATACTTAGTCAGTGATGGTCAATCATTCCATCAATACTTAGTCAGTGATAGCCAATCATTCCTCCAATACTTAGTCAGTGATGGTCAATCATTCCATCAATACTTAGTCAGTGATGGTCAATCATTCCATCAATGCTTAGACAGTGATGGTCAATCATTCCATCAATACTTAGTCAGTGATGGTCAATCATTCCATCAATACTTAGTCAGTGATGGTCAATCATTCCATCAATACTTAGTCAGTGATGGTCAATCATTCCATCAGTACTTAGTCAGTGATGGTCAATCATTCCATCAATACTTAGTTAGTGATGATCAATCATTCCATCAATACTTAGTCAGTGATGGTCAATCATTCCATCAATACTTAGACAGTGATGGTCAATCATTCCATCAGTGCTTAGTCAGTGATGGTCAATCATTCCATCAATACTTAGACAGTGATGGTCAATCATTCCATCAAACTTTAGACAGTGATGGTCAATCATTCCATCAATACTTAGTTAGTGATGGTCAATCATTCCATCAATACTTAACCAGTGATGGTCAATCATTCCGTCAAACTTTAGGGAGTGATGGTCAATCATTCCCTCAATACATAAGTCAGTGATGGTCAATCATTCCATCAATACGTAGTGAGTGATTGTCAATCATTCCATCAATATTTCGTCAGTGATGGTCAATCATTCCATCAATACTTAGTCAGTGATAGCCAATCATTCCACCAATACTTAGTCAGTGATGGTCAATCATTCCATCAATACTTAGAGAGTGATGGTCAATCATTCCATCAATAATTAGTCAGTGATGGTCAATCATTCCATCAATACTTAGTGATGGTCAATCATTCCATCAAAACTTAGTCAGTGATGGTCAATCATTCCATCAATACTTAGTCAGTGATGGCCAATCATTCCATCAATACTTAGGCAGTGATGGTCAATCATTCCATCAAACTTTAGTCAGTGATGGTCAATCATTCCATCAATACTTAGTCAGTGATGGTCAATCATTCCATCAACCTTTAGTCAGTGATGGTCAATCATTCCATCAATACTTAGTCAGTAATGGTCAATCATTCCATCAATACTTAGTCAGTGATGGTCAAGCATTCCATCAATACTTAGTCAGTGATGGTCAATCATTCCACCAATACTTAGTCAGTGATGGTCAATCATTCCATCAATACTTAGTCAGTGATGGTCAATCATTCCATCAATACTTAGACAGTGATGGTCAATCATTCCATCAATACTTAGTCAGTGATGGTCAATCATTCCATCAATACTTAGTCAGTGATGGTCAATCATTCCATCAATACTTAACCAGTGATGGTCAATCATTCCGTCAAACTTTAGAGTGATGGTCAATCATTCCATCAATACATAAGTCAGTGATGGTCAATCATTCCATCAATACTTAGTCAGTGATAGCCATTCATTCCACCAATACTTAGTCAGTGATGGTCAATCATTCCATCAATACGTAGTCAGTGATGGTCAATCATTCCATCAATACTTAGACAGTGATGGTCAATCATTCCATCAATACTTAGTCAGTGATGGTCAATCATTCCATAAGTACTTAGTCAGTGATGGTCAATCATTCCATCAATACTTAGTCAGTGATAGCCAATCATTCCACCAATACTTAGTCGGTGATGGTCAATCATTCCATCAATACTTAGTCAGTGATGGTCAATCATTCCAGCAATGCTTAGACAGTGATGGTCAATCATTCCATCAATACTTAGTCAGTGATGGTCAATCATTCCATCAATACTTAGTCAGTGATGGTCAATCATTCCATAAGTACTTAGTCAGTGATGGTCAATCATTCCATCAATACTTAGTCAGTGATGGTCAATCATTCCATCAATACTTAGACAGTGATGGTCAATCATTCCATCAATACTTAGACAGTGATGGTCAATCATTCCATCAAACTTTAGACAGTGATGGTCAAACATTCCATCAATACTTAGTCAGTGATGGTCAATCATTCCATCAATACTTAACCAGTGATGGTCAATCATTCCGTCAAACTTTAGGGACTGATGGTCAATCATTCCCTCAATACATAAGTCAGTGATGGTCAATCATTCCATCAATACGTAGTGAGTGATTGTCAATCATTCCATCAATATTTAGTCAGTGATGGTCAATCATTCCATCAATACTTAGTCAGTGATAGCCAATCATTCCACCAATACTTAGTCAGTGATGGTCAATCATTCCATCAATACTTAGTCAGTGATGGTCAATCATTCCATCAATACTTAGAGAGTGATGGTCAATCATTCCATCAATACTTAGTCAGTGATGGTCAATCATTCCATAAGTACTTAGTCAGTGATGGTCAATCATTCCATCAAAACTTAGTCAGTGATGGTCAATCATTCCATCAATACTTAGTCAGTGATGGCCAATCATTCCATCAATACTTAGGCAGTGATGGTCAATCATTCCATCAAACTTTAGTCAGCGATGGTCAATCATTCCATCAATACTTAGTCAGTGATGGTCAATCATTCCATCAAACTTTAGTCAGTAATGGTCAATCATTCCATCAATACTTAGTCAGTAATGGTCAATCATTCCATCAATACTTAGTCAGTGATGGTCAAGCATTCCATCAATACTTAGTCAGTGATGGTCAATCATTCCATCAATACTTAGTCAGTGATGGTCAATCATTCCATCAGTACTTAGTCAGTGATGGTCAATCATTCCATCAATACTTAGTCAGTGATGGTCAATCATTCCATCAATACTTAGACAGTGATGGTCAATCATTCCATCAATACTTAGTCAGTGATGATCAATCATTCCATCAATACTTAGTCAGTGATTGTCAATCATTCCATCAATACTTACACAGTGATGGTCAATCATTCCATCAGTGCTTAGTCAGTGATGGTCAATCATTCCATCAATACTTAGACAGTGATGGTCAATCATTCCATCAAACTTTAGACAGTGATGGTCAATCATTCCATCAATACTTAGTCAGTGATGGTCAATCATTCCATCAATACTTAACCAGTGATGGTCAATCATTCCGTCAAACTTTAGGGAGTGATGGTCAATCATTCCCTCAATACATAAGTCAGTGATGGTCAATCATTCCATCAATACGTAGTGAGTGATTGTCAATCATTCCATCAATACTTAGTCAGTGATAGCCAATCATTCCACCAATACTTAGTCAGTGATGGTCAATCATTCCATCAATACTTAGTCAGTGATGGTCAATTATTCCATCAATACTTAGAGAGTGATGGTCAATCATTCCATCAATACTTAGTCAGTGATGGTCAATCATTCCATAAGTACTTAGTCAGTGATGGTCAATCATTCCATCAAAACTTAGTCAGTGATGGTCAATCATTCCATCAATACTTAGTCAGTGATGGCCAATCATTCCATCAATACTTAGGCAGTGATGGTCAATCATTCCATCAAACTTTAGTCAGCGATGGTCAATCATTCCATCAATACTTAGTCAGTAATGGTCAATCATTCCATCAAACTTTAGTCAGTGATGGTCAATCATTCCATCAATACTTAGTCAGTAATGATCAATCATTCCATCAATACTTAGTCAGTGATGGTCAAGCATTCCATCAATACTTAGTCAGTGATGGTCAATCATTCCACCAATACTTAGTCAGTGATGGTCAATCATTCCATCAATACTTAGTCAGTGATGGTCAATCATTCCATCAATACTTAGACAGTGATGGTCAATCATTCCATCAATACTTAGTCAGTGATGGTCAATCATTCCATCAATACTTAGTCAGTGATGGTCAATCATTCCATCAATACTTAGACAGTGATGGTCAATCATTCCATCAATACTTAGTCAGTGATGGTCAATCATTCCATCAATACTTAGCCAGTGATGGTCAATCATTCCATCAATACTTAGACAGTGATGGTCAATCATTCCACCAATACTTAGTCAGTGATGGTCAATCATTCCATCAATACTTAGTCAGTGATGGTCAATCATTCCATCAATACTTAGTCAGTGATGGTCAATCATTCCATCAAACTTTAGTCAGTGATGGTCAATCATTCCATCAATACTTAGTCAGTGATGGTCAATCATTCCATCAATACTTAGTCAGTGATGGTCAATCATTCCATCAATACTTAGTCAGTGATGGTCAATCATTTCATCAATACTTAGTCAGTGATGGTCAATCAATCCATCAATACTTAGTCAGTGATGGTCAATCTTTCCATCAATACTTAGTCAGTGATGGTCAATCATTTCACCAATACTTAGTCAGTGATGGTCAATCATTCCACCAATACTTAGTCAGTGATGGTCAATCATTCCATCAATACTTAGTCAGTGATGGTCAATCATTCCACCAACACTTAGTCAGTGATGGTCAATCATTCCAGCAATACTTAGTCAGTGATGGTCAATCATTCCATCAATACTTAGTCAGTGATGGTCAATCATTCCATCAAAACTTAGTGATGGTCAATTATTCCATCAATACTTAGTCAGTGATGGTCAATCATTCCATCAATACTTAGTCAGTGATGGTCAATCATTCCATCAATACTTAGTCAGTGATGGGCAATCATTTCACCAATACTTAGTCAGTGATGATCAATCATTCCACCAATACTTAGTCAGTGATGGTCAATCATTTCATCGATACTTAGTCAGTGATGGTCAATCATTCCATCAATACTTCGACAGTGATGGTCAATCATTCCATCAATACTTAGACAGTGATGGTCAATCATTCCATCAATACTTAGTCAGTGATGGTCAATCATTCCATCAATACTTAGACAGTGATGGTCAATCATTCCATCAATACTTAGTCAGTGATGGTCAATCATTCCACCAATACCAACGAAAGGTACAATCACCTCTGACCTTAATTAGCTAAGCACAAAAGGAGGGGAACAACGACATGCAACGTTGACAATCCATGTACTAACTTGGAACAGACACAAAAATGTGGCAGAGTTAAACCGGTTATTGCAGTCAAAACCCTCTCCTCTGGATAATTGGACCTCAAATGGCAAAACATTTATAAACAGACGATAAAAGAAAACCCTGCACAGGTTCGCTTCCACTCAAAAAAGACCACATAGAATCACAAAACAGAACAATAGCATAGTCAGTGAATGCTCGTTGTTACCTGACTACTAGTTAGAAAGGTACAATATGTTTTCTGAAATCAAAATAAGCCTTCCTAGGCCATCGTCATATTTTGAAAGGTAATTTACCCGGATTGTGCTTCAATGCCGAATCCTTGTTCAATTGCATTTTGACCTCAGAAAAAAATTATGGTAATCCAGAAATAATCGATTTGTCCATTTTCCTGTGGTGATTTACAATAATGCCATGCGATTTACGGAGTAGGAAGATAGTGATTATATGCTCAACTCTCCGCTGAGTAAATCATCTGATTTGAGCGATAACGAGGAGTATGTTTTTATAATTTTTTAATGTATTTTATTCACCACAAATATTGACATGCGACACATACCTCCCACAAGAGAGAGGGGGAGGGAGTGTACATATTTTTATTGTAATATTATTCTCTTTACTAGTGACGTTGATGCAGTGTTTGTTTTATTTCTGTGGCTTGGATTTGATTGATGTTCTAATGGTCGTCCGTGTTTCCCCCTCTATGTTCTCTTGTCCGCTCGTGTTCTCTTGTTCATCCAAATTGCATTGTCGTGAACTTTATTGGGTTTTTTTTTGTCTTGTCCATTTGTGAATATTCCTGATTCTTTTATTGTGCATTCGTTTAGTGGTTCCAGTTTTTTGTCTTGTTCTGATCACAATTATGTGTTTGTCTCTTATTGTTTGCATGTATATCAGGATCCTATAGTACCGTAGTAGTTAAATTAAAAATATAGTTGCGAAATTGGGTTACAATTGCCAGTAAATACACAGTACCATATGATTTTACGATGCATTTGGGTTGTAAAGTTATTAATCCTCTGGTTTGAAGTATAAGTTAATAAAACGTAGAAATCAAATTTAGTGCGCACGACGCGCTTCATCAGGTACGCTCAAAATCGAAAGATTGGAAAACCAAATAATCTAAATTTTTGGGAGCAATAAAACCAGGGGGCCTAAATAGGAAAGCCAAAATCGGCTAAGGTATGCGGATGCTTTTTATTACACGTTTATTTCTCTATTACAATTGGAGATCCAATTAGAGAAAGGGGAGCATTGTTATCATATTAACCAGTTTAACTCTGACACATGATTGTGGATTTCCCATACAAGGACATGAATTTCTATTGCCATTTTTTCGAGTCTTTTTGAGTTCAGTGTTGAATGATTTGAGAGGTGATGTTGTTGTTCGCTTTGTTGATATTGGTCAAATTCTTGACGATCACTATTTAAACTTTCTTAATGTAAAAAAAAAAACCACCAAATAATATGTTTATTGCATTTCAAACTTCTAATTATATTTTTAAAGCATACATATATAGGAATGCTTGAAAACAATAGCGGATGTTATGTTAAATGTGTGATAACTTCAAGACAGCTATTGACGTTAAAGGTTAGGGTCTTTGTATATAATGCCAGTTTCAACATTATTTCAATTATATCGTGGCGGTCAGTTTTAATTGGTGGATGAAACCGGATGACTCGGGGAAAACCACTGAGCTGCCGCAAGTCACTGACAAACTTTACCACATAATGTTGTATCGAGTACACCTCGCCATGAACGAGATTCGAACTCAGAACTTTTGTGGTGATAGGCACTGAATGCATAGTTAGTTGTAAATCTAATTACCAAACGATCACGACCACGATGGCTCCCTGATAACTATTGGATAAGTTCCGGTCATCCATTGTGATTTTATATTAAGCATAATCCAAATAATGACAGATCAAGCTAGCATATTATTATTGTCTGTGTTAATTTACCAAATTATCTGTATTAAGCAGTAAGCACTAGAATTGGATTATAGAACTCACTAATGTATAATGACTTTCATGAAAGCTTAAAAATAAAAAGTAAAGCAAAAATGCCACACTGTCGAAACAATTTCAAAACACTAATTGAAAAATCGTGGAAAGAGGGTTTGGGTTTATAATGTTCAACGCCACTTTCAACAATAGTTCAGTTATATTGTGGCGGCCATTTTTATTGGTGGGGGAAGCCCGAGTACACGACCTGTTACAGAGGCAATATTGATTGACATAGTACAAAAAAACATGTCTTCTCACTTTCCTGACTTGTATTTATGGACACATACCTCCTATTTCTGTGAAATGATGTTTCGTAATCAATTGTTCAAGATAATGTACGTTCATAATCATTATATTTGAAAGCCAAATAATTCAAATATCGTTGTAAGCACGAAAATAAAAGGGTCTAAACAGTATGGCTAAAATCGTATATATATTATATATACCCATTACATACATAGTGTGGTGGTACAAGACCTTGTATCAGGTCGAGCCTGTTGTGTGAACCAGTATCACTACGAGTCGCGATAGCGACGAGTTGTGATGCGGTTTGTTCACACAACAGGCAGGACCTGATACAAAGTTATGTACCACCACACTATGTATGTAATAAGTTTATCTAACATTTCAATAAAAACAAATAACAAGGGTCGAAATAATATTAACAAATTTGTACAACACTCTGAGGGAGACTACATGTTGTGCATGACATCACGTTTATTTGTTGCCGTTCATTCTATTGCTTGGTCAACGTTACTCACATTGACGTGTTTTACCCCGCATTCCAATGATATGACGTCATTACAAAACAGTTCGGCAGATAATATCACGTGCAACGTCGCGCCATTCTTTTATCACCACAGTGGGGTGATACATTATCTTGTATCAGACACCTTGTATCAGACATGCTACTTTCTTTAAATTCAAAGAAAAACGTGCAAAATGTTAGATAAATACCCATTACATACATAGTGTGGTGGTACAAGACTTTATATCAGGTCGAGTCTGTTGTGTGAACCAGTATCACTACGAGTCGCGATAGCGACGAGTTGTGATGCGGTTAGTTCACGCAACAGACAAGACCTGATACACAGTCTTGTACCACCACACTATGTATGTAATAAATGTATCTAACATTTCAATAAAACTGAATTTTAAACAAATAGCAAGGGCTGAATTGAAATGTGCACAATACTCTGAGGGAGACGACATTTTGTGTATGACGTCACGTTATTTTTTCAGTTCATTCACCAACGTCAGGTTACTGTGTTTTGTCTCACATTCCAATGGTATGACCTCATGTCAAAGGTAGTTCGGCAGAGAACGTCTCGTACAACGTCGCGCCATTCTTTTATCACCACAGTGTGGTGATACAACATCTTGTATCAGACACCTTGTATCAGACAGGCGACTTTCGTTAATTTCAAAGGAAAACGTATATAATGTTAGATAAATTGTATTATTTGTTTTCTGTATTTTATACATTTTTTGTAAGGGGACGTCGTGATCGTATGGTAGTTGGATTGGAATTCCTTCATGACGAGATGTACTCGATACAACATTATGTGATCAAGTTTTGTCAGTGACTTGCGAAAGATCGGTGGTTTTCTTCGGGTACTCCGGTGTACTCCAATAAAACTGAACTCCACGACATATTGTTGAAAGTGGCGTTAAATACCATAACCCTATCACTAACCCTACATTTTTTTGTAAATAGCCGCAGCTCAAAACTGCTTGTCTACATCCAATATATAGTTATAATGTTAAATTTGTCATAAAGTTACAAACCGTTATGACGACTCTCATATTTACAAATTTAATATATTTAAAAAAAATAGTATATACATGTATATTATATTTTATAACAAATGTATTTGTTTTCTGTATTTTATACAAATAAAATGTAAGAAGTCACAGCTCAAAACTGCATTTCTACATCCAATATATAGCTATGATATTAAATTTGTCATAAAATTGCGACTCTCATACCTACAAAATATAATATACAAAAAAAATTAAATTTCAAAATTCTTTAAAGGTACAGCTATAAACCATACGTGGTAGATCATTTCTATTCGTGACACGATAAATCTTATATACATTTAATCTAATCAAGATTTGTATCTAAATATATTATAATGACACCCTCAGCAAAGTATGCCATTGAAATGTGATATGAACGGCTTTAAGGGTCAGATAAATGAGAATTTATTGTGGTTTTAAAAGTATGCATGCAGATTTTATTGAACATCAGTTGTCAAAAATGATATTATTGTCTTAATACTTTATTGAGGTAACTGTGAAGGGACATTTTATTTTATTTATTTATTTGTGTAATTTTATGTCAGTAACCTGTGGCAGGTCGGTATTTTTCTCCGGGTACTCCGGTTTCCTCCACCAATAAAACTGACCGCCACGATATAACTGAAATATTGTTGCAAGTGGCGTTAAACTGCATAACCCTAACCCTTTTTATTTTTATATAATATCTACTGTAGATCTCGATTTGCGTCCATATTCATTTAAAAGTTCATTAACTTCGAGTAGGACTCTTCTAAGTATATTTCTATTGTTTTACACATCTAAGTTCATTGATATATGGGGAATTGCAGAATGCGTGTTTGATGTGACATACATGTATCCATATACAGAATAGACCACTGCAAAGTCCTTTAATACAGATTAATGTAACCCAGTCTGTTATTGTACGATTGGACAGCAAATGTCATATTGTACTCATACTGTTTATTTTATGAGCATATGCATTAATTGATAGATTGAATGCTAGTCTGGAGCGTTAATTATATGGTTAGACTTTCAACATCAGTTGCAAGGTGAGCATACTCCACACTGAGTTGAGACCCAACTCATATTGCACTCATTGATCATACTGTCTACTTAATGACCACATACATTATTGGTAGATGAACTGCTAACCCGTCGAGTGCACCTGGGTTCACCCCCAATGTGTGTGTTAATCATATTTGTAGTTTACTGTTGCGTTTTTTGTTTTGTTTGTCTTTGTTTTGTGTCTTGCGCCAATGTTCCCTGTGTATCTGGTATTTTCCTATCTTGCCTGCCCCTTAGGTTGTCTCTTATTTGAGCAGTTTTTTCAGTTGTAAGTATGTAGTTATTCCCCCCACTTCAGTTGCGAGGTAAGCATACCTTACAATGAGGCGAGATCGAGCCTATGCTTCATTGGAGAGAGCACACTTGCTATTATTGACTATCGAACAACAATACCACCACACCCCGATAACTAATTGGATTGGAATTGAAACGGTAGACTGAAAGTAATTATTTACAGGTCTATCGCCCAATGATCTGGCGTAAATACTGACAGATACTCACACATTACCGTCTCCTTTCTAATGTTTGGAGGAATCAAATATGATACATTTACTTCATACATTCCAATACATATATTTCACAGTTTGTCTCTTTTCTTTTCTTTTTCTTTTGGACATTGTATTGTATGTCCTTCTTCGATTTATGGCTTCTGATTACTTCTGTGGTTAACCGTTACGGAACATCTGTGTCACAAATGACCACGGCTATGTTCCACTTGTCGCAAAAACTTTCAGATCCTTTTCCTATTCAAGACTTATCACCGGGTTTGTAACTAGAGTAACACTAAGGGTGCCACTATTGGAATAGGAACTGCTCACCTTCCGAAGCGCCCGAGTTCACACTCGGTTTTTAGTGCGGTTCTTGTTACTCAATCTTTAGTTTTATATGTAATGTTTTGTAGATCGTTGTTTATTCTTTAGTTCTTTTTCTTTTTGTGTTGTCTATCCTTCGATTTACGGCTTCTGATTACTCCTTTGGTACCTTCAAATTTTTCTTGTCTTTTTGTTTTCTTTTGGCCATTGCATTGTCTATCCTTCTTTTATTTAAAACTTCTGATTACTCCTTTTGTACCTTCAAACTTCTGTCTTTTTTTCTCCTGGCCACTGTATTGTCTTTCTTTCTTCTATTTACGTCTTCTGATTACCCCCTTGTTATCTTCACACTTTTCTAGTAACACTTGACTTGTAATATCAGTATCTGCATTCTTTGACAAGTAATACGAATGTATGATATATATTATTGAACTTGTAATCTTTGTTAGATAATAGACAACCTATTGTTCACGCCTTCACATTTTATATGCTGTCATCTGGTATATTTCGCTCTTTCGTTTCATATCAACCTCATGTTGCTGTTGACGTGTTTTCAGCAATTTAACAACCGCATCGGTGGTGTAATGATTAGGCGTGCTCGCCTTGAGTGCGGTAGATCAGTTAACACCAAAGACTATAAAATTGATATTTGTTGCTTCTCTGCTAAGAACGCAGCATTAAGGTGAAAGAACAAAGACGGATTGGCTCGGAATCAGGATAATGTGTTTGAGGGGGTCGGCATGTCTATCCGCGGGTTGTTTCAGTGAGGTAGCACTATAAAGCAAATTCAACTAAGCGTATTGGTCTAGTACAAAGCGGACCCCATCCTCATCTCATTGAAAATTAATTTGTTCTCACCATGACATAGCGAAAAAATTGCTGAATTGGTGTTAAATAACAATCACTCACTGACTCAACAATTTAAGATGCTAAAAGATTACTATGAATAAACTTTTCATGATAATTACAAAACTGTTTTTAGGTTGGAATGAATGGTCTGAATGGTCACCTTGTAGTTCATCTTGTAATGGAGGTCAACAACAGAAACGACGCGCATGCTCGAAAGTTGACACGTCATGTGATGGTATAAACACGGAAAATAGACAGTGCAATACATTTTTATGTACAAGTAAGGTTAATTTTATGTCGTAATGACCAATAGGAGATGGATAAAGAATAAAACGAGCAAGAAAATATATCGGCACTTCCAAAAGCCAACTGAAACATAGTAGAAAGAGATATCCATGACAACCAAATACATGACCAATTAATTTTCTTGCTTGGTACAGACACTGCAATAAACTAGCTTTATGGCCCCAAACCTCTCCTATTAGTGAAAATATGCGGTCATTGCAAGTGCTTTCTACATGTGAACAATGTTAGAGACAGTAACAAATAGGATAGTCCATTAAAAACAATATAACAGTTAGCAATAGTCCTCCTCCCCTAATTACAAACACATTATCAAATATTTCACGTTTGACTCCCTTAGAGTTTATCAGGATGGAAATATGTAGTAAGCCAATCACACACGTTATCGAATATTTCTTCGATTCCTAAATTCCTACTATAAAGCCATGATTAACTGCTATCTGCAATCATAATGAGTCGACAAACCTCAAATTTATCTTGTCTCTGCTTTATATATGTATATATATGGAAAATTTGTTTAAAAAATATCAAATTTAATAATTACGCTTGTGAAATGGGTGAGTATTAAT
Source organism: Bathymodiolus septemdierum (assembly GCA_963383655.1). Classification (NCBI taxonomy): domain Eukaryota; kingdom Metazoa; phylum Mollusca; class Bivalvia; order Mytilida; family Modiolidae; genus Bathymodiolus; species Bathymodiolus septemdierum. The sequence continues at coordinate 34,360,204 of OY726529.1, read as the reverse complement.
TAGTAAATCTGAAATCTTGATAATAATAATAATGCAGGAGACACTTAAAGTTAGCTATGTAATATGTTTGGGTTTCACGTGTTTTAAATTTGGTATTCCAACTTTTTGTCAAATCGAACACGACTGCATACTTTAAATGTACATATGCGCATCCGGTACACCAGATTAATATAGCTATTCTATGGTCCATGGTTATTATTACTGCCCTCCATATCACAGTCACTGTGAGGTTTAGTGCTTCAAATTTATTGTTATACGCTCCTTAACCTGTTAATGAACGATAACTCGTATTGCCCACAACATATAACTAGATCTAGCAGATACAGAGGCTGATTGTGTCATTTGTCACATACGAATTAAATGATTTATGCAAAAATTGCCGCCAGAAAAAATAAAACGGATTATGCTAATATAATAGAACCTCTTTCCTGTTTTATAATTACTATTCATTATCTGTAGTCTTTCATGCATATTTTAACAATAATATACGTTTTCCTGATTTATTTTCAGATGTTAAGGACTTCCTTGAAATATTCGGAGTTTATAAGCTACCTCTCGGAGTCACCATCGACACTGAGCGACATACCGCTTACAACATTACAAAAATAGCAAACTTGTATTCACCGCTAGCTACAGTCTTTCAAGATTTTCCAAAAGATTTTTCCATGTTATTTTCTGTGAAAATAAATAAAGGATTAACTGGTTACTTAGTGACGTTGAGTGATATAACCGGAATTCAAAAAATTGCTATTCAATATGGCGACATGACGCTCTTTGAATATTCCGATCAAAATAATCTTCCGGGTGAGAAATCACCAATATTTGACATTCCAATTGCCGATGGAAAATGGCACCAATTTGCATTTAGTGTGAAAAGGAGACATGTAACTCTTTATTTTGACTGTGATAATATTTATGAGCAACACCTTAGCCGATCGAAACATTCAACTTTAGGCAATAACCTCATGTTTTCCGTAGGACCATACTTTGCAAGATATGGGGCGCCATTTGAGGTAAGTCGCAAAAATAATGTTCAATACGAAAACACGATACGGACTTTACTTTTTCAAAATTGCTACTATACAGCTACAAAGGGGAATTTGACTTCAAACCAATTCATATGTTTGTCAAAATCTGCTACTGATTGCTGCAGTTTTGTTTTTTTCCTCAAAATTTGAAAATGGGATAGTTCAGTCATATTGGATTTATTCGTAAAATACGTTTTCGCAGGTATATATTTGGTTACTAAGTCATGAAATAAAACGGACAAACGTCTATGAAATTTAAACTATTATAACTGTAAAAAAACTTTTTTTTAAATAAACCACGGAGAAGTCTAGAGTTATCGCACAGATAACAATAGCTCATATTACGAAATATCCATATATCAAATGACAATGGATCTTTTACTTTCTACGTAGATTATTTTCTTTCCTCTATCACTGCCAAGACTTTTACAGGACACGAGTGAGTGTATATTTATATGAATAACACGGTAGGTGTCTGCTAACCCTTCGTAAGTACCTGGAATACTGGATTCATCTCCAGTTTTTTGGTCGGTCCGTGTCTTTTTTTTCGGTGTTTTTGTTTTGCTTATCTTGTGTTTTGTGTAACCAGTGTCGCCAGTGTCTCTCTGGATTGTCCATCATTGATTTGCTCCGTTTATTTATCAATTTATTCGATATTGCATTCTTCAAAAGATTATTTTAAGATATATACATAGATGAATATAGGATGCCATTAATTAGCTCGCATTAATTACAATGTATAAACACTAATTGTCTTAAAATGTTGAATTCTACATACAGACTATAACGTATGCAATGTAAGCACATTGTATAACTTGGAAAGTTTTATTTCCGAGTATAATTTTATCTCTTTCTTTTTTTGTTGTAATTTTTTTGTGTTTTTTTTTGTGTTTTTTTTGCTTAACGCCAAATAGACTTTGTACTAGATCAACACGCTTAGTTTGATTTTTATAATGCTAACCTAATGAAACAACTATCCGCGGATAGTCACGTCGCCCTATTCGGACATATTATCCAGATTACGAGCCAGCCAGTATATGCTCTTACTCCTTAATATTGTTTGCTTGGCGAAAAAGCAACAAATACCAGTAAACACGCTAACCATTACACGAAATACCAGTAAACACGCTAACCATTACACGAAATACCAGTGAGCACGCTAACCATTACACGAAATACCAGTGAGCACGCTAACCATTACACGAAATACCAGTGAGCACGCTAACCATTACACGAAATACAAGTGAGCACGCTAACCATTACACGAAATACCAGTGAGCACGCTAACCATTACACGAAATACCAGTGAGCACGCTAACCATTACACGAAATACCAGTGAGCACGCTAACCATTACACGAAATACCAGTGAGCACGCTAACCATTACACGAAATACCAGTGAGCACGCTAACCATTACACGAAATACCAGTGAGCACGCTAACCATTACACGAAATACCAGTGAGCACGCTAACCATTACACGAAATACCAGTGAGCACGCTAACCATTACACCTCCGATGCTGTTTCCAAGCTGATGGCATTTGGAAATAGGCTTATATATAATAATCTGGACAACGTAATTATTCTTCAAACATAAATCTTGTTATATATTGTTTTATTATTTCAAATATTGACAATTAGAAACATAAGAGTCATTATGCCAAATGAAGGGTGTGTGGGTTATGGTGTTTAACGCCACTTTCAACAATATTTCAGCTGTCCAAATTAAGCAATATATACAATGTATATTGCATTGAGTAGAACGCCTTATAGTCTACGGTTAATAAAACATATGTAAAAGCCCAGAACATACGTTGTTATTGTTATTTTTGTAGGGACTATTAGAGCAAGCAATAATCATTCCAGACCCAGAAGCAGCACAACAACAATGCCATGACCAAGCCAAAAAATCCAATGATGGTGGTTTATCTGAGGTAAGTTCCATTGACTGGAAATATGATATTGATATATAAATTATTTACGAAAATAATTCAAATGATAAAGAACCTTTTAAATCTAGAAGAATATATGACCAACATGATGTCTTTAAAAAGCAATAAGTACTCAGGGGCGGATTCAGGATTTTAAGGTAGGGGTACGAACTTAAAAAAATTACGCCGAGCGGAGGGAGGCGCGAAAATTGTTGGGGTATTTCGTATGAAAAATCACGATTTTGCGCCAAAAAATCCAAAATTCCCCCTGCCCTGGACCCGCCCCTGGTACTCCTTGATCCCCTTCCAATAAGTAAGAAGTGAGAGCACTTAATTTTATTTTTCGTTGCTGTTACAAAAAAGAAGAAAGCAATTGTTGTAGACCGATCCCTGCCTTCCCACATGTCTCCACTGGCATGAACGTCATGTTATTTAAAACTAGAGGCATCTCATCTCACCATGATGGCATCTGGTAAAGAAGATTGATTGAACTATAACTATTGCATTTTAAAATACGTTAAATGTTAATATCACAGGACATGAACCCAATAGAACACGTGACATTAATTGGTACAGCATTGAATCTTCATATCCCTACGCAATACAAATTAGACTGAACCGTTAGGATTCTATGGTATTCTGTTATATATTACAAGAGAGTTTATTATGTAAGGTTTATGGACGAAAATTCATTTGGTTCATACGTTTTGTGGAATTTCATGGTCAATATTCTCTTTTCTGCATTCATTGACCTTCCCATAAATATATTCCAGTTTGCACAATATCAGTTTTAAGGGATATTAATTTCAGAGTGGTCAATTAAAACATTTTCAATTCATTTTAAAGGAGAAAGCAATAAAAGACGAGGCAAACAAAGAGAGGGGAAATCAAAATAGAACGAAGAGAAAAAGAAAACAGAAAGACAAAGTTGTCAATGAGAAACCAGCACAAAAAGGTACAAAACAAATGTCTGTTGTATGTTCTCATCTGGAATGTAAAATGACAAACGTGTAGAGGAAGTATTCATGTGTTCCTCTTTTTCATAAAATTGCTTTTATGTGGATTCAATAGATTAATCTTTTCACTTTGTCGTCCGAAAACTTTATCACGAATGCCATGTAGAAATATATGAAATTAACCCCACCACTATTTATTAAAGTGCCTGTACCACACCACGAAAGTGAGCGGTCATGTATTTGTGTGTTAGAGGTATCGATTTTGTCTCTTTCGACGATTTTTCTATTGGATTTTGGAATTGTTCCGGCAGTATGGCATCTTTTGTATTTCGCTGATATGTTTAAACCCTTTGGTTTATCTTGCTCCCAAAGACTATTAAATTATTTTGCTTACCAATCTGTTGACTGTGAATGTACTAGATACGATAACGTAACCCTCAGTCCGCTTGTGCTCCAGTGAGGGTTACGATTCGGTCCCATTCAACGTAATGGAGCAAATTAAAATTTCGTTCCGTGAATTTTTCAACTTTCTTTTTGCATATGTGGTCAGAGCTTATTATTCCCTACAATTTTTAAGTAATGGTGATACAAAATAAGTGTTACAATACCTGTTTCTACCTTTACGATCAATATCGTTTTCGAAAATTGTTTCTTGTCAGCCATGACACCTTACGTAGACTCTCGTGATGGGCGGAGCCTATCCATATATGGATCTGAATGCCAAATATGGAAAACTTTAACTACGATGTTTACGGCAATCGATCCAAATAAGGATATCTCCAAAACGAGACAAATGCACGTGAAATAGCAATTTGTAAAAAAATGTCGGACAGAAAGAAGATTTCATGCATTCAAATTTTCAGATGGATATAAGTCTACCATGTATTGATGCAGCGTTTATTTAACACTTCAAGCTTTACCTAAATATATTTATCTTTCACCCCCGTAAATTTTTTCAACCACTTCAACGGAATTAGGACAAAAGACCACCCGGTGTGAATCACTTCGGGCGCTGCTCCATTACGTTGAATGGGACCGAATCGTAGCCCTCACTGGAGCACAAGCGGACTGAGGGTTATGTTATCGTATCTATGAACGTACATGCTAAAGGTTATTACAGAAACGCTTCGTAATGAAAACGCATATATTTAATTTAGTGCCCACGACGCGTTTCTGGAATAACTTTCATCAGATGCGCTCAAAGTCGAAAGGCTGGAAACTCAAATTATTAATAACTTTTTAGGAGCAAGGTTTAAAATAGCTGCGGAACCGTAGCCCTTATGGTCCTTTGCCAGTTTTCTGATATTTGCGGACCATACCGCAAATATCAGAAAACTTGCCATGGACCATAAGGGCTACGGTTCCGCAGCTAGGATTAAAAGGGCTTAAGCAAATATATATCTAACATTTTATTAATTAAAATGTAAAATACGGGCAAATTATCTTATTAAACAACATTATTAAGAACAAACTGGGTCACGTGTCACTGTTATCGGGCGGCTGTATCGAGAAACAGATACGGTGTTGAAAAAACTGTTGATACTCAAAATTTTATATAAAATATTGATAAATGCAACAAAATTTTATGTTTGTCTTCAAGAAATATGATAGACAAAACCATGTGTGAAGTTTTATGACGAAACATCTCCGATTTCTATGTAAATTTATGAGTTGAAGTTGCGACTGTATCGAGCAACAGATACAGTGTTGAAAAAACTGTTGATACTCATACCATATTGATAAATGCATTAAAATGTTATGTTTGTCTTCAAGAAATATGATAGACAAAACCATGTGTGAAGTTTTATAACGAAATATCTCCGATTTCTATGTAAATTTACGAGTTGAAGTTGGGAAATACCCACAGGTAATTTTAGCGATGTATTTTTATCTTGGACAAGAATAATGAGCGTCCTGATTGGATGACCGATTTAAAACACACTGACAACGCATGGTAAAAAGATGCATGCAAAATAAATCTATGTTATATTTATTCATTTGGTTGATTCTGGAATATTGTTGATCATTGATTTAAACAAGAAAAAAAGGGAAAAAAGGGGGGGGGGTGAATTATATTTGTGAATTTTACAGTTAAATAAATGTTATGTTTCGACAGTTTAAAGAGGAAAATAAAAATTTGTTGCGACTAAAGCTTAAATCAGCGTTGAAAATTGAACAAATATCAGTGGTTTTGTAAATGAGATTTATTTTAAATACGGTAGAAAATCTGAATTTATTATATATAAATTTATTATTAATGATACAATTGTATATCCCTTGGGAGGGGAGGGGAGGGGAGGGGAGGGGAGGGGGGGGGGGCTATGATGAAAATTTGAAATAAAAACACAGGACCGGACTTTAAGCAAAAATAATAATCCAGGATTAGTTTTTATTAAAAAATCCAGGACCCCTGTGACCACGATTTTTTTTTTAAAGTTAATAATATGAAATATTGACATCCACACTTGCCTTTTGGACAGCACATTTCCGTGTCCACACTTGTATGATAGAAATATATGTTTTTATTTTAAGTCTGTCTTACCAATATTAATAATACTTCTTGAATTAAATTCTTCTAACATTTTTAATAGTTGTACCTGTTGAATGGTCGTCATGGTCACGGTGTACAGTCACGTGTGGAACGGGAACCCAGTCTAGGTCACGTTACTGCAGAAACAACGAAATTGAGGTTGAAGAATGTCTCCCAGATCATTCACAAGTTGTTCAAAATAGACTGTGCTACCTTGAAGAATGCAAAGGTAAAGAAGAAATAATTAACAGAGGAGATTTGAGCCCATAAAGCTAGTCTAACCCCGCCACTTCTTTTTTATCCGCCCGCGACGAAGAGTCGGGGGGCATATTAATTTACCCACTGTCCGTCCGTTCGTCTGTCCGTTCGTCCGTCCGGATATAGATACATGGTTTGTCCGGCTATCCCCTCCTGCAGTTTTGGAGCTACAGCTTTAATATTTTATAGGATATTTATACACATAATGGAGGTTTGCATGGCCACAGGATTTTGATTTTCTTCAAATATTAGCAAAATGACAGGTAGTTGGATTTCGTCATTTTTTTCCTACTATCTGCATAAAGGGAACATGGTTTGTCCGGCTAACTCCTCCTACAGTTTTAGAGCTACAGCTTTAATATTTTGCAGGATATTTATACACATCATGGAGGTGTGCATGTCCATAGGATTTTGATTTTCATCAAATATTCTCAAAATGACAGGTAGTTGGACTTAGTCATTTTGTTCGTTCGTCAGGATATAGATACATGGTTTGTCCGGCTAACTCCTCCTACAGTTTTGGAGCTACAGCTTTAATATTTTGTAGGATATTTATACACATCATGGAGGTGTGCATGTCCACAGGATTTTGATTTTTATCAAATATTCTTAAAATGACAGGTAGTTGAACTTGGTCATTTTGTTCGCCCGTCCGGATATAGATACATGGTTTGTCCGGCTATCTTCCTCTACAGTTTTAGGGCTACAGCCTTAATATTTTGTAGGATATTTATACACATAATGCAGGTGTGCATGTCCACAAGATTTTGATTTTCATCAAATATTCTCAAAATGACAGGTAGTTGAACTTAGTCATTTTGTTCGTCCGTCCGCATTGCACTACCGATGCTGTGTATTACATATTGCAACTTCATTTCACACTAGTGAGTAAAATCAGCACCCTGTAGTCCCTACGCATTTCAATACCTTTTAAGATAAACGTTAGAGAATGTCGAAGGGGAAACAAATTGACAATCTAGAGAAACTTGCAACATAAAAATTTGTTTCACATGTACTTTTATTTATTTTAGTTGTGTGTTCCATGTCATGTATGAACGGTGCTAGTTGTGGCAACAACGGAACATGTGAATGTTTACCTGGATATCGTGGGCATCATTGTGAAAGAGGTACTGATTAATTGTCTGCAACTATTTGTCTTATTAAGAGTAGTATTGGCATTATGACAAGAAAGTTTAAACAGTGATGTTCAACAATCACCTCTTACATTAACCCACTGAATACAAATAAGACCACGACATATGATGTTGAAAAAAATCAAGTTTCTATTTTAGGATAGGCATAAAACTGCGGCGGGGTTAAACTGGTAATGGGATCCCATCCTTCCCCAGTTGATAACTGGATCTCAAAATGCAATACAAACGATAAAAAACATATCACTTTATTTTATTGTAAATTCATGACGAATTTTATTAAATTAAATAAATAAGTGCTCTGTGTGGTATATGTAGATAATTCCCTAAGATGCAAAATAAGATCAAAGTTATGAAATGACATATTTCTCTTTTCAATTTCAAATTGAAATCCTGTTTTAATAATAAAAAAAAGTGTTTTTTTATTGCTTATTTTCATTTAGATGTCTTCACATTTTTTTCCCCTTCAAATTGAACATAATTTTAAAATGCAAAATTAATTTAAGATTTTAATCTCGCCAAATAACATAAATACGAAACTATAAAAAAAAATATTGCACTTACGTTACTTAATAATTTATATTTTTGCAGCAATATGTAAGCAAGCTTGTGAAAATGGTGGGAAATGTTTATCACCTGGTATATGTTTTTGTCCGTCAGGTTACTATGGTCACAATTGCCAAAATGGTAAGTTCAACCTCGAAAATGTGGTTTTATATGCAATTCATGTGTTCAACGCAGAAACATATTAAACGTCTACCGTTTATTATATCAAAGGGTATATGTTCCCTGTCCGCTTTCATAAAATTGGGTTGTTCATTGAAGTATGAAGATACCAAATGCATAATCAGAAGCCGTAAAACTAAGGAAGACACACAATATATTGGCAGAAAGAAAACGAACGATTGAGGAACACAAACCCTCACTCAGGTTCTCCGGAAGAGTAAGCAGTTCCTGCTCCACTATTGGATAAATACGGATAACATCAATAAATATGAACCCCCTACAAAACAAATGAGAGTAAAGATGCATCAGTCATCGTATAGAAGGGGAAATTATGGCGGACATAGAACTAAGAATGTGAAAACATGTAATTCAAAGACCCGTACAACACGAAACCCAATAAAAACAAGGACAGCTGAGTTCGTATTGCTTTTATCTGCTTTCATGTGTTATTGCAAGAGACGTGCATCACTAAGTAAGAGAATATCGACTGTCTTCCCCTATCTTCCACGGATTTATTTTGTGATTGTATATTTTTTTTCATACATTTGATGGTTGTTTCCTGATATACCCATTGTTCTTTAACCTTGGTAAATAAAGGATATCGATTCTTTTATAGGTTATATTTACATTTTTTTTTTAATTGAAGTGATTAATAAACTTCTCATTTCTTTGATCTTTCAGTAATTTGTGATCCTTCGTGCTTAAATGGCGGTAAATGTATTAGACCGGGTGTATGCAGCTGCCCATCTGGGTTTTCAGAACCATTCTGTACTCGTAAGTTGAAATTGTAAACAGAAAATTCATAAACCGTAAAATAAGTATTTCAATTTGTGATGCTAAATAATGTTCATTTGCGCTATGGCGTAAATATGATGTTTCGTTTTGTATAAGACATTATTCAAATCAAACATCAAGGTTGAACTATTATATTAAGGGCTGTCGTGGTCGTGATTGTATGGTGATGTGTACTCGATACAACATTATGTGATAAAGTTTGTCAGCGACTTGCGGCAGGTCTTTGGTCAGTTTTATCGGTGGAGGAAACCGGAGTACCTAGAGAAAACCACTGACCTGTCGCAAGTAGTTGGGAGATAAAAAAAAAAAAAAGCAGTATTTACTTGTTTGATTATTTTTTCTTTTTGTCTTTTGTTTTTGTGTTTTTTTCTGCACTTTATGTATTGTGGCTCTATCTAGAATTATCATGAGTCTTTTAAATGAAACTTTCTTGCTCATAAATTTCACCGCACAAAATACTCAAGGACAGGGTATCATTAACATATCTTCCTTACGGCTAATACCTGGACATTGTAAACCGGGTAATCATATGTGGGAACATCAGCCATCACGACCGCATTGTTGGAGTAATTCAGAAAATCAATTTCCGATAATGATTACTTTCTTTAATTGATATCAGATCCGTCATACATTCCTCATGGTCATTGTCACACTGACACTTTCTTATATTAAACCTGAATTTACGATCTAGTCGATGGGGTGATTATCATTATTGGAAACAATTTAAATAAATGTTAAGAGAAAACCGAAGGGGCAACCAAGAATGGACAATCCGGAGAGTAACTGGCAACATGGAGTACATAAGACACAGTACGAAGACAAACAAAACAAAAACACACCACAGAAAGCTAAGAATATGAGCAACGCAGACTCCACGATTTTTTTTTCTTTTCAGCGTTATGTGATATCACATGCCACAATGGGGGAAAATGTATTAGACACAACAAATGTAAATGCAAGCGAGGCTACACGGGGAAAGATTGTACAAAACGTATGTATTTCCTTTATGTCATAATTATTTGCTTCTAATTGCATGTGACATAGACACTACTTGTATTGTTAGAAGTTATTTTCGTGATACCGATCTATATCATGCGCACTAAATTAGATATCTATGTTTTTATAGCGATTACTCAGTCGATACCTCTGCTAGTGGACTATTTATCCCCCAGGGTATCATGCGCCTAGATTCAGTGTTTCGGTACTGACATTGTTATTATTGAAATGTGCACTTGTGCAGTAATGCAAATGTTCTTAAAACTAAGGTTCTCCTGCCTCAGATATAGGTAACCTAGCCCATTTTACCTATCTGGTTTAGGCCCTTTGGTTTTCTTGTTCCCAAAGACTTTTAAATTATTTGGCCTTGCAATCTCGAGACTTTGGACGTACTCGATAAAAGTTATCCGTGCATACTAAATTAGATATCTGCGTTTTCATTAGCTAAAGGCAGAATATTAAAAATGATTGAAAGTACAAAGTGCACGTTCTTACTGCATTGCATTAGAATTGTTGTCGTGCTGTTTCATGGATTTGTAATTTATCTTCTAGCTATATGTCGAAGAGGGTGTCAGAATGGCGGGAAATGTGTGTCCAAAAATAGATGTTCCTGTCCTCAAGGCTTCCGTGGAAGGCGTTGTCACAAAGGTACGTTTATTATTTGGAAGTGCCTATATAGTCTAGAATAATCAAATCTTTAATTTGGTCAAAGAATGATTTATTTTAGACCCGAATAATATTTTATTTGTCCTGGTATACAATAAATGCACTTGTTTATTTCCTATGCATAATTTATGTCACTTATTGCTTCAAACATGTTCCCGATAAGATAATATATACAAGGACTATTTTTTGTATTGAATATATTTGAAGAAACCAAAGGGGGTAAATCCTAAATCCTAAATCGAATACGGACAGAAAATACAATGACCAAAAGAAAAGGGACAGAAAAACAAAACAAACAATGATCTATTAACACTACAGAGAAAACTAAGATCAGCCACGCGAATGCCACTAAACACCAGGGGTGAACTTATGTGCTCTGGAATGGTAATCAATTCCTTCTGAAAGGCTATATTGCTTAAGTTTTTCTTATTAAAAACGTCTATAGATATCACGCACTTGTATATATGAATGACACACCTAACCTGACTGTTTTCCTTCTTCAGCGATTTGTAGACCAAGCTGCAAACATGGAGCATGTGTTATGCCAAATGTCTGTAAATGTAAGCGAGGCTACTACGGTTCTAAGTGTGAAGAATGTAAGTGTTTTGTGTTTTTTTTTTATATTGTTCATGCATTCATGTTCAAAGGGAGATAACTGCATTTTTGTTTGTTTGCTTCATTGTTAAATTCCGCGCACAGTAAATTGTAATTGATAGAGTTAATCTGGACAACTAATCAAATGATGATATACCTCATCTATCGCTAGTGTGCCTTGCCTTTCTTTACTGATGTTTATTTTCACTTCGTCTTTATTATTGTTATTATTTGACAGAGAGTGTTTTTCCGTTTGCTTAATTAATGATCAGAATATTTCATGTGTTATTGCACATAATATATTTTTTTTATATTATTGACCATTATGTTTGATTTTTATTATTTAAGAGACTCTTTTCTTTTTTTTCTTTTTTTTATTATTAATGGCCAGATTGCTTCATTTTAATTATTAATAAGAATAGATCTTCTTTATTATTGATAAGAATATTTGTTTCATTATTATTAGACATAATATTCTTTTTTCCTATCATGGCCCAGAATGTTACATTTTTGCTGACGACAATGTTTCGTTTATTTATTAGACAATATTTTGTATTATTATTGGACAGAATATTTTTAAATTATTATTCAGACTATTTGATTTTCATTGTTGTACCTGTTATCTGATATGTTCCTATTTTTTTCATTACAGTCAAATGTAAGAGAACATGTAAAAATGGCGGTACATGTATAGCGCCAAACAAATGTATGTGTCTGTCTGGATACTCAGGAAAGTGGTGTCATATTGGTAAGTTCTTCAGAATCGTAGAATCCCTTGCACATCACCAATGTTAATTTCGGTAACTGTCTCCCTGGTAACGAACTAAACTTTAATGGTGTATCATTACAACGGGGAGCTACCTCCATTGAATGTTGTCCCAAAGGATTTTCAATAAATGAGTAAGAGATTAAAGTGACAAAATACATTATTATAGATGCGATACTGTTTCGTCAATTCATTGAAAATAACGCTTTTTGTTATAACTATTGAAACTGCAATTATTGTGGTCATTTAACCTTGTCTCTTTTAACTTCCTTTAAATGCATGCAATTGATATGGCCATTGCATATATAAAATCAGACTGTTTAAATAAAGGTTTCATGTAAAGAGACGTTTAGATAATGAATGTTATCATGTTCAACATTTTGCTACTAATATCATGACTATTACGCATATTGGCAAATGACAACCCGAACATTTGTAACCAACAGAACGAAAAACAAAAAAAAACTGTTTAACATCATTGTGGGAACAAATGTCAGCAAAGATTTTAACAAATGTGCTTGTATATTTTAGGACGATGTACAATTCCTTGTATGAATGGTGGTAAATGTAGGAGAGATAAATGCAGATGTCCTAAAGGGTTCAGAGGAGATAGATGTGAAATAAGGTATGCATGTTAGAATGAAAGGAAAAACAAAAATAACAAGCTGTTGGAACAGTTCTAAAATCCAATACCCAAAATCGTAAAAAGAGGCAACAATCAACACCCTTAACATACATGTACATGACCACTCACTTTCTTGGCTTGCTACAATATAAAGTTGCCGGGTTAAATTAGTTTTAGCGTCCCCTCTTGGTGAAACGATGTCAGGGGTGAATCCAGGGGGGGGGGGCATTTTTGGCGTAAAATCGTGATTTTTCACACGAAATACTCCAAAAATGTTCGCGCCTCCCTCCGCAATTGGAAAAAATAAGATTTTTTGGCGTAAAATCGTGATTTTTCACACGAAATACCCCAAATATTTTCGCGCCTTCCTCCGCTCCGCGCAATTTTTTTAGGTGCGCCGCCCCTGGATGTGACCATGTAAGTGTTTTCTTCATGTAAGAAAAATAAAAAGCGACCGTCCCATGTGAATGGGTGAGCAACATTGTTGTAAAGAATAAAAAAATATGTCATAGTTTTCAATAGACAACTTAACACCCGTATTCTACGTCATCTTAGAATGTTAATATGTTCGTGCTCAGAGTATTCGTATTAGTTTTGAGTAAAGGATCGATCAGAATACAAAAATAACAACAAATTACAAATACAAAGGCAATATAGGCCTTACGGTCATAAAACATTGGAGCAGGATTCTTTTACTCATACACCAAAAATGTCCAATCAGAACAAAAGAAAAAAGTGTTTATCTATTACAGTGTTCTGATTTTCGAGAGTACAAGGCATAAACTCTTGTTCAACACCAAACATGTGCAATCAGAACAAAAGAAAAAAGTGTTTACCTATTACAGTGTTCTGATTTTCAAGAGTACAAGGCAAAAACTCTTGTTCAATAGTTTTAAAACCGTACCACTAGGCAATATATGTATAACTCTGGTAATGGAAACTCTTTCAACAAAAAACCTAGGAATGGAGTCAACTTTTCCGGTAGTGTTAGTCTCATCTGTCCTAATACCAAAAATCTGGTTTATGCAACAGAACTAATAAGATAAACGAAATTCAAATTGTGCAATAGTACCGACATCTTCCCATTTGTCATTACCATGGAAACAATACGGTGTTTTTTAACCCAGAAATTTTGTTATTTGATTTTCCTATATCTAAGTGCTTAGTATGTTGTAGGAATGTTTGTTGTCGAGGTTCGTTGTGATTAATAGCTATGTTGTTTTTAGCCAGCATTTCTTCGAAATATATTTTGTGAATTTGATGTTCTGTGTATAATAAGTTGGGCGGTATATGAAAATATATTCCAGCTTGAATGTGTACATGAATATGATATGCAACCTCTAACATAATCTTTAACTTGTTGGAGGCAGACAGTAATTGGTAGAAGAAAAGAAAAAGAGGTCAATCGCAAAAATATATAATAATGTATGAATGTAACTATTGCGTGTCATATGATGATACAAAAAAAAACCTGTACATTGGCAATAAATGTATTTCCTATGACTATCAACTATGCAATGTTAAATTGTGTTTTTACCTACAGAATGTGTCAATATGAGAGATACGATATGCCGTATCAACAGACCTACAAAACATTGGTACGTGAGGATTATACAACAAACTGTGGAACGTGGAGATGGAAATCATGTGTCAAAACAAGGTACTGTACAATATATTAAGCTATTTGTGCGAAGTGACGACAGCATTCAAAAAATGAATCATTTAAGCTTGTACAGCTATTGTCTGTTCATAATGTCAAAGAGTTAAATAACTTTGGTAAATTTGTATACCTCCACTCGTAGAGGGGACTATATTGCAATCACCTTGTCCGTCCGTTCACACTTTCTCAACAGATATCTCAGCTTCTACTGGAAGAAATGATTTTATATTTGATATATGGCTTTGGCATGGTGACTTGTACCGTGTCTCCCCTTTCCAGGTTTACCGCACATCTACTTCCTGTTTACCGTGCGGCTAACAAATGAACGAGTGGGGGTATTCTTCGCACGACGTAGCGTGCAACATCTTGTTGTGTTTGGCAGAAAAAATTAGAAATAATGTATTATAAGTAATATTACACTTTCTCTGCCGTTTTTCCTATGTATGTTTCATAATGTATAGTGCATTGTTTATTTCATTAATTTGTGCATTTCACTGATGCCTTATCAGTTTGTAATTTAATTATATTCTATGAGCTGCATTGTTTACGAATAAAGACTATTATTATTAGTTTTATGAATAAAGTTTTTTTAAATAGTTGTTTGTCCTTTTGTCCTTTTTCTTTTGACCATTGTGTTGTCTGTTCTTTTTCGATATACAGATTCTGATTACACCTTTGATATCTTCAAACTCTTCTTCAGATGTGAAACATAAATTAAAAGAAAAATGACAATATGGTGTATCTCTGATCATCAAGGCAAAAGAAATGAAATTCAAACGTTTTATTTTTTAAACTCATCGACAGAACCGGTTATACAACACTGTAGAGAAAATAAAGATTTAGATAGACATGAATACGGAAGAAGTTATGTTGCCTGTTCTTCTTTGATTTATGGATTCTGATTACTCTTTTGGTATCTTCAAACTCTTTTTAATATAATGCATAATTAAGGTCCGAATGTATACTTATACATACTTATAATCTTTCTCATTTTCAGGGTAAAGTATGAACTGGTGACCAAGACGATGAACAGAACATCCTATAGATGTATATAAACAGCAATACAACCAGAGATGTACATGTACAACAAGAGAAGCAAAAGATTAGGCATCAAATACAACATGTAAAACAAACACGATTTGTCTATTTATAGAAATATGAATTGGTTATTTTTAACAACGGGAATTTACCAGTTGTAATTATAGAAACAATATTCTATTTTATTTTAAAAACATTGAATATTAAATGGATAAAGAAATTCATCAACGAAAATAAGTTGCTCTGGTGTATGTATATCTACATCATTGCAGTCAAGTGTAATGATGTATGCTAATGAATGGGATAGTCACATGTTACAAACCGAGTTAAGAAAAATATTAAATTATGTCTATTATTTACAGAAAAAGTCCATTTTGAACAATTCATATTAAGAATATGAAATCATATTTGTCTTGATTTTAAGATTATGATGAATATAAGTTATATATTTGTAGCCTAATATTACAGGTATTATATTTCAATATTCTAAGACAAAGATAAGACATAATTCAATCCCAGTGGAGTTTTCTTAAAAATATTTCAGGAAAGATTTAACATTTAATTGTATTCACATTTATTCACTATGGCATTTGTTTGTTTTTTGTCACTTCACAAGAATTTACATTGAAAGTTTTTTTTTAAATGATTAAATAATACTCAGATTCCGTGTACATTTTAATAATATTGTTTTTGTTACATTTCATATTAAAAAGAAGAAACTATGTTTTGTTGTTAAATTGTTTTTTTTACTACAAATCTGCCTTGAATTAAATTATGATCATGTCCCCCGGAAACAATATGCAAAGTATCCAAATCGAATTGAACACTGGACGGTCGGGAGACAAAACAACAACAGTATACATTAAAGGTTGGTTGATAGACGTGGTTGATAGACGTGATTGATTGATTGATTGATTGATTGATTGATTGATTGATTGATTGATTGATTGATTGATTGATTGATTGATTGATTGATCAGCTGCTCAATGTGTCTATCCGTCGTCAAGTCATAATTCTCAAATCAAAGGTAAGCTATGGCTAATAATATTGAAAACATTTCGTCAATCGATTGAGACGCGGAAATTTTACGTGTGGTGCAGGGTTTCAGATAATCAGACCCAGCACAGTATGCCACCTAAAATACTATTTTACGTATTTGTGTCTACTGTTATATTCATGGTAAATGGATCATCTACAAACATAGTGCGATAACTACGAATATTTACTAACCCAGATAATATTTCATTCCTTTGAAAGTTGCCACCGTCATTGCAGAAGTGTTTTGTGAATCTTTGCCGGCTTTTTTTGTATTTTGTTTTGTCAGTTTGCATTTAGTTTTTGTTTTGTGTTTGTTCACGTTTGTTTGCTTTTTGTTTTGGTTTTGTTTGCTGATGTTTGTTCCACGGATGGAAATGTTTGTGCTTGTCGGAACACAAAGGTATCAACTATCATTGGATTATGTGTTGTCTTATCTGTGTTACAATAGTTTACAGTCGGTCACATGAATTCTCTTTTAATTAGACAATTAGTGTATGGAGCAAGAAGAGCTTGAAGATACCAAAGGGGTAATCAGAATCTGTAAATCAAAGAACAGACAACACAATGGGCAAAAGAAAAAGTACAAAGGGACAACCAACAATCTACAAAACATACACATAAATCTAAAGATCGAGTAACAGGAACCCCACTAAAAATCGGGGTGAACTCTGGTGCTTCGGAAGGGTAAGCAGTTTCTACTCAACTAGTGGCACCGTCGTGTTAATCTAGTTACAAACACGGTGATTATGTGACTGGTGTTGTAATAGTTTATAGTTGATCATATGAAATCTCTTTTGACTATAGGGGACCGTCGTGGTCGTGATCGTATGGTAGCTGGATTTACATCTACTTATGCAATCTGTGCCTATCACCAGTGAAGCTATGAGTTCAAATCCCGTTCAGGGCGAGGTGTGCATTATTATGTGATAAAGTTTGTCAGTGACTTACGGCAGGTCAGGGTTTTTCTCCGGGTACTCCCATTTTCTCCACCAATAACACTGATAGCAACGATATAGCTGAAATATGATTAAATTTTGATTTGTTATTGTTTCATAAAAAAAAAAAAAAAAAAAATTGTCATCTTCTAATCAATGTAATCAATCCATATTCATTGTATTAAATTCTTTGTTAATTGCTCTGCCCGAAAGGGCTCCTTAATTGGAAATAAAAATATTTGTATTGTATTGTATTGTATTGTTGAAAGTGGGGTTAAACACCATAGAACAAACAACAAACAAACAAACATCTTTTGACTACAATTAGTGTGTGGAGCAAACTCAGCATCAGAATGTGTCTATTGAAATACAGAACCCATATTAATGTGTAGGGATTATGTACATTACATACATCTTCTATTGAAATACAGAACCCATATTAATGTGTAGGGATTATGTACATTACATACATCTTCTATTGAAATACAGAACCCATATTAATGTGTAGGGATTATGTACATTACATACATCTTCTATTGAAATACAGAACCCATATTAATGTGTAGGGATTATGTACATTACATACATCTTCTATTGAAATACAGAACCCATATTAATGTGTAGGGATTATGTACATTACATACATCTTCTATTGAAATACAGAACCCATATTAATGTGTAGGGATTATGTACATTACATACATCTTCTATTGAAATACAGAACCCATATTAATGTGTAGGGATTATGTACATTACATACATCTTCTATTGAAATACAGAACCCATATTAATGTGTAGGGATTATGTACATTACATACATCTTCTATTGAAATACAGAACCCATATTAATGTGTAGGGATTATGTACATTACATACATCTTCTATTGAAATACAGAACCCATATTAATGTGTAGGGATTATGTACATTACATACATCTTCTATTGAAATACAGAACCCATATTAATGTGTAGGGATTATGTACATTACATACATCTTCTATTGAAATACAGAACCCATATTAATGTGTAGGGATTATGTACATTACATACATCTTCTATTGAAATACAGAACCCATATTAATGTGTAGGGATTATGTACATTACATACATCTTCTATTGAAATACAGAACCCATATTAATGTGTAGGGATTATGTACATTACATACATCTTCTATTGAAATACAGAACCCATATTAACGTGTAGGGATTATGTACATTACATACATCTTCTATTGAAATACAGAACCCATATTAATGTGTAGGGATTATGTACATTACATACATCTTCTATTGAAATACAGAACCCATATTAATGTGTAGGGATTATGTACATTACATACATCTTCTATTGAAATACAGAACCCATATTAATGTGTAGGGATTATGTACATTACATACATCTTCTATTGAAATACAGAACCCATATTAATGTGTAGGGATTATGTACATTACATACATCTTCTATTGAAATACAGAACCCATATTAATGTGTAGGGATTATGTACATTACATACATCTTCTATTGAAATACAGAACCCATATTAATGTGTAGGGATTATGTACATTACATACATCTTCTATTGAAATACAGAACCCATATTAATGTGTAGGGATTATGTACATTACATACATCTTCTATTGAAATACAGAACTCATATTAATGTGTAGGGATTATGTACATTACATACATCTTCTATTGAAATACAGAACCCATATTAATGTGTAGGGATTATGTACATTACATACATCTTCTATTGAAATACAGAACCCATATTAATGTGTAGGGATTATGTACATTACATACATCTTCTATTGAAATACAGAACCCATATTAATGTGTAGGGATTATGTACATTACATACATCTTCTATTGAAATACAGAACCCATATTAATGTGTAGGGATTATGTACATTACATACATCTTCTATTGAAATACAGAACCCATATTAATGTGTAGGGATTATGTACATTACATACATCTTCTATTGAAATACAGAACCCATATTAATGTGTAGGGATTATGTACATTACATACATCTTCTATTGAAATACAGAACCCATATTAATGTGTAGGGATTATGTACATTACATACATCTTCTATTGAAATACAGAACCCATATTAATGTGTAGGGATTATGTACATTACATACATCTTCTATTGAAATACAGAACCCATATTAATGTGTAGGGATTATGTACATTACATACATCTTCTATTGAAATACAGAACCCATATTAATGTGTAGGGATTATGTACATTACATACATCTTCTATTGAAATACAGAACCCATATTAACGTGTAGGGATTATGTACATTACATACATCTTCTATTGAAATACAGAACCCATATTAACGTGTAGGGATTATGTACATTACATACATCTTCTATTGAAATACAGAACCCATATTAATGTGTAGGGATTATGTACATTACATACATCTTCTATTGAAATACAGAACCCATATTAATGTGTAGGGATTATGTACATTACATACATCTTCTATTGAAATACAGAACCCATATTAATGTGTAGGGATTATGTACATTACATACATCTTCTATTGAAATACAGAACCCATATTAATGTGTAGGGATTATGTACATTACATACATCTTCTATTGAAATACAGAACCCATATTAACGTGTAGGGATTATGTATATTATTAATGTGTAGGGATTATGTACATTACATACATCTTCTATTGAAATACAGAACCCATATTAACGTGTAGGGATTATGTACATTACATACATCTTCTATTGAAATACAGAACCCATCTTAATGTGTAGGGATTATGTACATTACATACATCTTCTATTGAAATACAGAACCCATATTAATGTGTAGGGATTATGTACATTACATACATCTTCTATTGAAATACAGAACCCATATTAATGTGTAGGGATTATGTACATTACATACATCTTCTATTGAAATACAGAACCCATATTAATGTGTAGGGATTATGTACATTACATACATCTTCTATTGAAATACAGAACCCATATTAATGTGTAGGGATTATGTACATTACATACATCTTCTATTGAAATACAGAACCCATATTAATGTGTAGGGATTATGTACATTACATACATCTTCTATTGAAATACAGAACCCATATTAATGTGTAGGGATTATGTACATTACATACATCTTCTATTGAAATACAGAACCCATATTAATGTGTAGGGATTATGTACATTACATACATCTTCTATTGAAATACAGAACCCATATTAACGTGTAGGGATTATGTACATTACATACATCTTCTATTGAAATACAGAACCCATATTAATGTGTAGGGATTATGTACATTACATACATCTTCTATTGAAATACAGAACCCATATTAATGTGTAGGGATTATGTACATTACATACATCTTCTATTGAAATACAGAACCCATATTAATGTGTAGGGATTATGTACATTACATACATCTTCTATTGAAATACAGAACCCATATTAATGTGTAGGGATTATGTACATTACATACATCTTCTATTGAAATACAGAACCCATATTAATGTGTAGGGATTATGTACATTACATACATCTTCTATTGAAATACAGAACCCATATTAATGTGTAGGGATTATGTACATTACATACATCTTCTATTGAAATACAGAACCCATATTAATGTGTAGGGATTATGTACATTACATACATCTTCTATTGAAATACAGAACTCATATTAATGTGTAGGGATTATGTACATTACATACATCTTCTATTGAAATACAGAACCCATATTAATGTGTAGGGATTATGTACATTACATACATCTTCTATTGAAATACAGAACCCATATTAATGTGTAGGGATTATGTACATTACATACATCTTCTATTGAAATACAGAACCCATATTAATGTGTAGGGATTATGTACATTACATACATCTTCTATTGAAATACAGAACCCATATTAATGTGTAGGGATTATGTACATTACATACATCTTCTATTGAAATACAGAACCCATATTAATGTGTAGGGATTATGTACATTACATACATCTTCTATTGAAATACAGAACCCATATTAATGTGTAGGGATTATGTACATTACATACATCTTCTATTGAAATACAGAACCCATATTAATGTGTAGGGATTATGTACATTACATACATCTTCTATTGAAATACAGAACCCATATTAATGTGTAGGGATTATGTACATTACATACATCTTCTATTGAAATACAGAACCCATATTAATGTGTAGGGATTATGTACATTACATACATCTTCTATTGAAATACAGAACCCATATTAATGTGTAGGGATTATGTACATTACATACATCTTCTATTGAAATACAGAACCCATATTAACGTGTAGGGATTATGTACATTACATACATCTTCTATTGAAATACAGAACCCATATTAACGTGTAGGGATTATGTACATTACATACATCTTCTATTGAAATACAGAACCCATATTAATGTGTAGGGATTATGTACATTACATACATCTTCTATTGAAATACAGAACCCATATTAATGTGTAGGGATTATGTACATTACATACATCTTCTATTGAAATACAGAACCCATATTAATGTGTAGGGATTATGTACATTACATACATCTTCTATTGAAATACAGAACCCATATTAATGTGTAGGGATTATGTACATTACATACATCTTCTATTGAAATACAGAACCCATATTAACGTGTAGGGATTATGTATATTATTAATGTGTAGGGATTATGTACATTACATACATCTTCTATTGAAATACAGAACCCATATTAACGTGTAGGGATTATGTACATTACATACATCTTCTATTGAAATACAGAACCCATATTAATGTGTAGGGATTATGTACATTACATACATCTTCTATTGAAATACAGAACCCATATTAATGTGTAGGGATTATGTACATTACATACATCTTCTATTGAAATACAGAACCCATATTAATGTGTAGGGATTATGTACATTACATACATCTTCTATTGAAATACAGAACCCATATTAATGTGTAGGGATTATGTACATTACATACATCTTCTATTGAAATACAGAACCCATATTAATGTGTAGGGATTATGTACATTACATACATCTTCTATTGAAATACAGAACCCATATTAATGTGTAGGGATTATGTACATTACATACATCTTCTATTGAAATACAGAACCCATATTAATGTGTAGGGATTATGTACATTACATACATCTTCTATTGAAATACAGAACCCATATTAATGTGTAGGGATTATGTACATTACATACATCTTCTATTGAAATACAGAACCCATATTAATGTGTAGGGATTATGTACATTACATACATCTTCTATTGAAATACAGAACCCATATTAATGTGTAGGGATTATGTACATTACATACATCTTCTATTGAAATACAGAACCCATATTAATGTGTAGGGATTATGTACATTACATACATCTTCTATTGAAATACAGAACCCATATTAATGTGTAGGGATTATGTACATTACATACATCTTCTATTGAAATACAGAACCCATATTAATGTGTAGGGATTATGTACATTACATACATCTTCTATTGAAATACAGAACCCATATTAATGTGTAGGGATTATGTACATTACATACATCTTCTATTGAAATACAGAACCCATATTAATGTGTAGGGATTATGTACATTACATACATCTTCTATTGAAATACAGAACCCATATTAATGTGTAGGGATTATGTACATTACATACATCTTCTATTGAAATACAGAACCCATATTAATGTGTAGGGATTATGTACATTACATACATCTTCTATTGAAATACAGAACCCATATTAATGTGTAGGGATTATGTACATTACATACATCTTCTATTGAAATACAGAACCCATATTAATGTGTAGGGATTATGTACATTACATACATCTTCTATTGAAATACAGAACCCATATTAATGTGTAGGGATTATGTACATTACATACATCTTCTATTGAAATACAGAACCCATATTAACGTGTAGGGATTATGTACATTACATACATCTTCTATTGAAATACAGAACCCATATTAACGTGTAGGGATTATGTACATTACATACATCTTCTATTGAAATACAGAACCCATATTAACGTGTAGGGATTATGTACATTACATACATCTTCTATTGAAATACAGAACCCATATTAATGTGTAGGGATTATGTACATTACATACATCTTCTATTGAAATACAGAACCCATATTAACGTGTAGGGATTATGTACATTACATACATCTTCTATTGAAATACAGAACCCATATTAATGTGTAGGGATTATGTACATTACATACATCTTCTATTGAAATACAGAACCCATATTAATGTGTAGGGATTATGTACATTACATACATCTTCTATTGAAATACAGAACCCATATTAATGTGTAGGGATTATGTACATTACATACATCTTCTATTGAAATACAGAACCCATATTAACGTGTAGGGATTATGTACATACATTACATACATCTTCTATTGAAATACAGAACCCATATTAATGTGTAGGGATTATGTACATTACATACATCTTCTATTGAAATACAGAACCCATATTAACGTGTAGGGATTATGTACATTACATACATCTTCTATTGAAATACAGAACCCATATTAATGTGTAGGGATTATGTACATTACATACATCTTCTATTGAAATACAGAACCCATATTAATGTGTAGGGATTATGTACATTACATACATCTTCTATTGAAATACAGAACCCATATTAATGTGTAGGGATTATGTACATTACATACATCTTCTATTGAAATACAGAACCCATATTAACGTGTAGGGATTATGTACATTACATACATCTTCTATTGAAATACAGAACCCATATTAATGTGTAGGGATTATGTAACATTACATACATCTTCTATTGAAATACAGAACCCATATTAATGTGTAGGGATTATGTACATTACATACATCTTCTATTGAAATAACAGAACCCATATTAATGTGTAGGGATTATGTACATTACATACATCTTCTATTGAAATACAGAACCCATATTAATGTGTAGGGATTATGTACATTACATACATCTTCTATTGAAATACAGACCCATATTAACGTGTAGGATAATGTGTAGGGATTATGTACATTACTACATCTTCTATTGAAATACAGAACCCATATTAACGTGTAGGGATTATGTAAGGTGTAGGGATTATGTACATTACATACATCTTCTATTGAAATACAGAACCCATATTAACGTGTAGGGATTATGTACATTACATACATCTTCTATTGAAATACAGAACCCATCTTAATGTGTAGGGATTATGTACATTACATACATCTTCTATTGAAATACAGAACCCATATTAATGTGTAGGGATTATGTACATTACATACATCTTCTATTGAAATACAGAACCCATATTAATGTGTAGGGATTATGTACATTACATACATCTTCTATTGAAATACAGAACCCATATTAATGTGTAGGGATTATGTACATTACATACATCTTCTATTGAAATACAGAACCCATATTAATGTGTAGGGATTATGTACATTACATACATCTTCTATTGAAATACAGAACCCATATTAATGTGTAGGGATTATGTACATTACATACATCTTCTATTGAAATACAGAACCCATATTAATGTGTAGGGATTATGTACATTACATACATCTTCTATTGAAATACAGAACCCATATTAATGTGTAGGGATTATGTACATTACATACATCTTCTATTGAAATACAGAACCCATATTAATGTGTAGGGATTATGTACATTACATACATCTTCTATTGAAATACAGAACCCATATTAATGTGTAGGGATTATGTACATTACATACATCTTCTATTGAAATACAGAACCCATATTAATGTGTAGGGATTATGTACATTACATACATCTTCTATTGAAATACAGAACCCATATTAATGTGTAGGGATTATGTACATTACATACATCTTCTATTGAAATACAGAACCCATATTAATGTGTAGGGATTATGTACATTACATACATCTTCTATTGAAATACAGAACCCATATTAATGTGTAGGGATTATGTACATTACATACATCTTCTATTGAAATACAGAACCCATATTAATGTGTAGGGATTATGTACATTACATACATCTTCTATTGAAATACAGAACCCATATTAATGTGTAGGGATTATGTACATTACATACATCTTCTATTGAAATACAGAACCCATATTAATGTGTAGGGATTATGTACATTACATACATCTTCTATTGAAATACAGAACCCATATTAATGTGTAGGGATTATGTACATTACATACATCTTCTATTGAAATACAGAACCCATATTAATGTGTAGGGATTATGTACATTACATACATCTTCTATTGAAATACAGAACCCATATTAATGTGTAGGGATTATGTACATTACATACATCTTCTATTGAAATACAGAACCCATATTAACGTGTAGGGATTATGTACATTACATACATCTTCTATTGAAATACAGAACCCATATTAACGTGTAGGGATTATGTACATTACATACATCTTCTATTGAAATACAGAACCCATATTAACGTGTAGGGATTATGTACATTACATACATCTTCTATTGAAATACAGAACCCATATTAATGTGTAGGGATTATGTACATTACATACATCTTCTATTGAAATACAGAACCCATATTAACGTGTAGGGATTATGTACATTACATACATCTTCTATTGAAATACAGAACCCATATTAATGTGTAGGGATTATGTACATTACATACATCTTCTATTGAAATACAGAACCCATATTAATGTGTAGGGATTATGTACATTACATACATCTTCTATTGAAATACAGAACCCATATTAATGTGTAGGGATTATGTACATTACATACATCTTCTATTGAAATACAGAACCCATATTAACGTGTAGGGATTATGTACATTACATACATCTTCTATTGAAATACAGAACCCATATTAACGTGTAGGGATTATGTACATTACATACATCTTCTATTGAAATACAGAACCCATATTAATGTGTAGGGATTATGTACATTACATACATCTTCTATTGAAATACAGAACCCATATTAATGTGTAGGGATTATGTACATTACATACATCTTCTATTGAAATACAGAACCCATATTAATGTGTAGGGATTATGTACATTACATACATCTTCTATTGAAATACAGAACCCATATTAATGTGTAGGGATTATGTACATTACATACATCTTCTATTGAAATACAGAACCCATATTAACGTGTAGGGATTATGTATATTATTAATGTGTAGGGATTATGTACATTACATACATCTTCTATTGAAATACAGAACCCATATTAACGTGTAGGGATTATGTACATTACATACATCTTCTATTGAAATACAGAACCCATCTTAATGTGTAGGGATTATGTACATTACATACATCTTCTATTGAAATACAGAACCCATATTAATGTGTAGGGATTATGTACATTACATACATCTTCTATTGAAATACAGAACCCATATTAATGTGTAGGGATTATGTACATTACATACATCTTCTATTGAAATACAGAACCCATATTAATGTGTAGGGATTATGTACATTACATACATCTTCTATTGAAATACAGAACCCATATTAATGTGTAGGGATTATGTACATTACATACATCTTCTATTGAAATACAGAACCCATATTAATGTGTAGGGATTATGTACATTACATACATCTTCTATTGAAATACAGAACCCATATTAATGTGTAGGGATTATGTACATTACATACATCTTCTATTGAAATACAGAACCCATATTAATGTGTAGGGATTATGTACATTACATACATCTTCTATTGAAATACAGAACCCATATTAATGTGTAGGGATTATGTACATTACATACATCTTCTATTGAAATACAGAACCCATATTAATGTGTAGGGATTATGTACATTACATACATCTTCTATTGAAATACAGAACCCATATTAATGTGTAGGGATTATGTACATTACATACATCTTCTATTGAAATACAGAACCCATATTAATGTGTAGGGATTATGTACATTACATACATCTTCTATTGAAATACAGAACCCATATTAATGTGTAGGGATTATGTACATTACAT
Source organism: Bathymodiolus septemdierum (assembly GCA_963383655.1). NCBI lineage: Eukaryota > Metazoa > Mollusca > Bivalvia > Mytilida > Modiolidae > Bathymodiolus > Bathymodiolus septemdierum. Next base: position 34,332,360 of record OY726529.1, on the reverse strand, counting down.
ACATCTTCTATTGAAATACAGAACCCATATTAATGTGTAGGGATTATGTACATTACATACATCTTCTATTGAAATACAGAACCCATATTAATGTGTAGGGATTATGTACATTACATACATCTTCTATTGAAATACAGAACCCATATTAATGTGTAGGGATTATGTACATTACATACATCTTCTATTGAAATACAGAACCCATATTAATGTGTAGGGATTATGTACATTACATACATCTTCTATTGAAATACAGAACCCATATTAATGTGTAGGGATTATGTACATTACATACATCTTCTATTGAAATACAGAACCCATATTAATGTGTAGGGATTATGTACATTACATACATCTTCTATTGAAATACAGAACCCATATTAATGTGTAGGGATTATGTACATTACATACATCTTCTATTGAAATACAGAACCCATATTAACGTGTAGGGATTATGTACATTACATACATCTTCTATTGAAATACAGAACCCATATTAACGTGTAGGGATTATGTACATTACATACATCTTCTATTGAAATACAGAACCCATATTAACGTGTAGGGATTATGTACATTACATACATCTTCTATTGAAATACAGAACCCATATTAATGTGTAGGGATTATGTACATTACATACATCTTCTATTGAAATACAGAACCCATATTAACGTGTAGGGATTATGTACATTACATACATCTTCTATTGAAATACAGAACCCATATTAATGTGTAGGGATTATGTACATTACATACATCTTCTATTGAAATACAGAACCCATATTAACGTGTAGGGATTATGTACATTACATACATCTTCTATTGAAATACAGAACCCATATTAATGTGTAGGGATTATGTACATTACATACATCTTCTATTGAAATACAGAACCCATATTAATGTGTAGGGATTATGTACAAAGGTACATTACATACATCTTCTATTGAAATACAGAACCCATATTAATGTGTAGGGATTATGTACATTACATACATCTTCTATTGAAATACAGAACCCATATTAATGTGTAGGGATTATGTACATTACATACATCTTCTATTGAAATACAGAACCCATATTAATGTGTAGGGATTATGTACATTACATACATCTTCTATTGAAATACAGAACCCATATTAATGTGTAGGGATTATGTACATTACATACATCTTCTATTGAAATACAGAACCCATATTAATGTGTAGGGATTATGTACAAAGGTACATTACATACATCTTCTACTTTATAACAATTAGGAAACTAAAACAAATTAACTAAACTTTTAAATTGTATATTTACAATTACGTCTTCATTCAAACAAGTTTTTATAATGGACAATCTGTAAATTAGACAAGGTGAAATACCAAAGGGGTAAATCGAAGAAGGACAGACAATACAACAATACAAGGGCCAAAAGATAACGAGAAAGGAACAAGCAATGATCCACAAAACACTACACAGAAAACTAAAGATATGAATAATACGAAGGCGACAAAAACATGGGGTGAAACCAGGTGCCCCGGAAGGTTAAGGAGCTTCTGTTCCACTCGTGACATCGTTCGTGTTACTCTGATATTAAATGAAGGTCGAACTCACATCCAGTTGATGCAATCAGTAATAGGCCATGTTGTTAATATTACCCTAAGACATCCTCACTTATCTGGGTTCTGGGTTACTATGACGACGATGTACAATTCAGTGAATTAGCTGCTTTTGAGATGATCCGGCCTTAAAACAATCCGGCCTTACGAAAATCCGGCCTTAAACAAATGCGGCCTTAGTTGATACGACCTTCGTCACTTTCGTCATTAACGATTGATTTTCGAAAATAAGGAGTATTTCCCGTTCCCAATTCGTCACTTGAATTTTCAAAAAATCGTAGAAAAATGTTTGTAACAATCCATTCTTCTTCATTTGCTGATTAAAACTAATTAGTCACTGATCATTCATAAAAATAACGATGCAGACGATAGATAAACTTGCAGGTATTTGACCAGGCTCTCTATATAGGTGTAAAATCACCAATTAATTTCTTTAAAGTTTTCTACTAAATTTGTGTTTTGTCGAGCCTACCTGGCCATTTTATCTTAAGTTTAACCTTTCGAAGACCATATATTTTCTGAAACGTACATGATTCCTCTACGTTCTTTCAAAATTTGAGGCCATGTTTAAAATCTTGCAATGAAATGCCAGGCTATGGGAAACACCTACCCTAAAAATAGCTCCGTCATCCCCCAGAAATTTAGTATTTATAGCTCATGCATCAAATCCTCCATATAGGTGTTAAAATATAACTAAATCCATCAAATTTGGACTCATATTAATCCTGATATATTCTTCTTCAATTATCAATTTTAATTTTTCCATTCCATTCAGTATTTCTCACAATACTGCAAAGTGAAAGGAACTATTTTCTTTAAAAAGGACTATTTTCGTATATGTTCTAAGCTCCGATTGGTTGAATTGGTGGTTTGACACCTATATATATGTGTGTGTATTTTGATTTAGCATAATTAAACACAACTGCGAGAAAGATGATGATTTATATTTTCTTCTAAAATACGTGCAGTTACGAAACGATGGAGACGGAAAATTACAGAAGGTCAGTGGGCGGTGCTTAATTTTGTGTATTGACCATTACGTCTTTAGCCTTAGAATTTCCAAGAAAGTCCGTCAAACATAGTCCGTGGAAAAAACTTAGTTACTGTTTCAAGTTATAGATCAGCAATATCGTACAAAAATGTTATAAATATAAGCTCCCGTGACCGACTATAGTTATTTAGGCGGTAAGTAAATAGTTGAAGGGTTCGCGCTGGAGCGCTCACCCTTCAACGATTTACTAACCGTCTAAATAACGATAGACGGTCACTAGGGAGCTTAAAAGTTATATTAGTCACTGATAATGACAATTTTATTACATGTTATAATTACAAGCCAATCAACATTGCATTATGAAAGTTCTATACCACAAATAGCATGTCAATATTTATCAGAGAAATTCCTTGAAAAGGTAAAAGATTGACGAACCAAACAAAAAGAGATCAGTGAATGTTGCAGCATTTTATTATGTAAATAGAGTAACATTACGTACGTGTTTTAATCAGTAATAAGTCGCACTATCAAGATAATTTCCAAACTCTTTCTCGCGCTTAGCCTCTGCGATCTTTCTTAAAGACTACAACAGATTCTCCAAATTCGTTCGCTACAAGTAGTATGTTACGTGCAGGATCGAAATGCACGGCATATGGATTGTAGACGCCATCTTGTTTTGTAAGAACAAGTCTGTGTTGTCTTCCGGTTGGACTTATCATGTGGACGCTTTCGGATGCTTTGCTTCCCTCGTGGCTTATTGTACTGACACTGGGTGACTGTATACCAACTTCATATACAAATCCCTCATCATCAATTGTCGTTCCGAGGGGATGCTCAATACTTAATGTTGAAAAAGTGGTAACGAGTTTACGTCGCATATTGTAACACAGGATCTTATTGGATTGACAGGAATTACAATATACGTGCCCGTCATTTCCCATGTAAAGGTAGCAATCTCCCCGTATTTCAGATATCGTCTCAAAGACCTTTCCAAAGACATCCATTGACTTTATCCCAGTTCTGCCGCAATTGAGGATTAAGTGTTCGTCCATAAAAACCAAACCGAAACAAGTTATTACAATTTCACGAAATATCTGCCTGCTGAAAATATCTACCATTATAACTTTTCCTTTATCATACAACGACACCGCCGCTGTATCATCCGGGGCTATGGCCAAACAAAATGGCTTTCCTGGAAGAGGAAATTCATTTTGCTTGATTCCTCCAATTTCGGAACTAAGGATACGATTGTTGCTTCCATCAATCATTACAACGTGTCCGTTGCTAAGGACCTTAATGTCCTTGATAATTGAAGTTGTTTCCCCTTTTAGAAGATCTATGGTGCTGTCGTATGTAAATCTTACGGCCATCATTTTTGCTTCCATTTCAACATCTTCAGCACTCGGGACGGTTTCTGGTATAAATTCTTCCTCAACATCTGTACTTTTCTTGCCTGGCTTTTCTTTTCCCTTTGTAATTTTCTAGAAGAATAAAACAATACTTATAAACATCACAGATATCAGTCTTAATTTAGGGTTGCACATACGCTCTCCCATTTCATGTCGTCTACGAGAGGTTGTGTTAGCCCTTTGAACTAACATTAACAGTGCCAATATTAATTTATTGCACCAGATGTATTTTTAATTAATATTGCTGATCATTCGATATTAACAATTTCTAAAATAGTTTCTCTTAAAATATATTTTAGCTTTTGTTTCTGATGTTGACAATTGTCTAGATCGGAGATCCCATCACGCCTTTCAGTTTACCATGAGAGCCTATTTTACCCGTGGATATTTCTAGGTGAAAATTTATTAGCTATAGATTTTTATCAGATTTTTTGGTACGGTCGGGTAAATGCAAATTTAACTGCCCTTGTCCCTTCTCCTGTTAATTCTGTATTTAGGATACAAAACAAGCTCCTTTCTATTTCCTAAAAGCAGAATGCATATATATATATAGCAAATCTATTATAATTAACATTACATCAAGTGAATAACACCCCGAGTGGTAGAATGCTACAAACCAGATTCTCCATTGAACCTGCAGTCGTAACCTAAGGGGCCGTTGTGGCCGTGATCGTATGGCGAGGTGTACTCGATACAACATTATGTGATAAAGTTTGTATGTGAATTGCGACAGGTCGGTGGTTTTCTCAGGGTACTCCGGTTTCCTCCACCAATAAAACTGACCGCCACGATATAACTGAAATATTGTTGAAAGTGGCGTTAAACACCATAAACCAAACCAAACCATCGTTCCCTTGAGTAAATGCTGCCTTCACTCTGTTAGATTGTTATATTGAAGAAATTGTCATTATTGAGACATTCTACAACAGCGTAAAACAAAAGTAGAAAATATTTTTGTGACAATCATAAAAAAAAACCACATTACATCTTAATTTAAAAAAAATGTTATTTCCGTAGAAAATTATTGTAGAACATAATAGATATATAAAGCAGTTAAATATGATATAAATGGAGCTGACAGAAATGACAACACAAACTCCCATTAAATGTTTTAATGAAATTGTGTGCTCTAGAATGGTAAATAGGATACGATCGTAAATACAAAATGTTACGAAGAAGCTATAGGACAGGAACAACATCTATTTAATGATGGAAAAGTTGGATTTTTTTTAAGAATAAAGACACCTTTCTCTATGAGCAACACATGTCATGTGACTGGTTCTAAGGAGTAATAAGAAATACATACGTTCTGCTGATGACTCTTGATTTGCATTTTCTCCATCTTCTGTGTTATTTGCCCTGCTGTAATTTTAGACTGGAATAGTCTCATGCTGATCACGTGATGATATTTAGTCAATTTCAGGGAATCATGGTGTATATGACAATTCGAACATAGCCCAACCTGGCATTCTGTGCACCATGATGTCGCCACTATCTTGTTCGACTGTTCTACGCATGGTTGACATTTGTGTCGTTTGATTACATTTGTGATAATTTGTTTGCCTGCTGCCATAATCGTTTACCAGACGCTCCTATTCTGCTGAAATAATACCGAAAAATAATTTGTTTATGAAACGAAAGTAATTGTCAGCAGGGGGGCCTTAGGATGTGCGGGGCCCAATGCTGTTCTCTGTATAACCTGCAGTGTGTTGTTGTGTGTACTTGAACAGCCAAGAGTAACTCAAGTTCGGGGACGTAACTTTTTAAGTATGAAAATTTAGGAATCTAATTTTATGTTTTTGATGTTGTGTTTATATATTCACGTAAGAGTCCTCATCCATGTCTCTGTGCTTATGTTTACCATTACGAGCTTTTATATTTATACATTATTACTTCCTGGTGCATGGAATATAAAATTGTATGTAAATATGTGGAGAGGACTTTGTAAGTTGGAATAACTTGTGTCCGATCCAAATGTTATATAGTTAACAATAAAATACGTTTAATCTATTACGAGCTCTTGTTTATCAGTAACTCCCAGTCCACTTTACTATAAATAATGACATTTTAATGCGCATTTCTCCCGATCAGGCTGATCGGATGTTGCTTCTTTAAGGCCGATCCTGATGATCAGCAATTCCACCAATATCAACAAAACGGCCAATTATCTCTCGCATCAAATCATTGAACATCAAAAGACGCCGACATAAAATATACTGTTTTATATCTTTAAATGGTGTTATTATTGTGTTGTTTGTATCCTGTCGGTTCTGTCATATTGTACATAATCACAGCAGTCAAAGAGAATTTAACGACAGCAAAATGTGCGATACATAATCGGAATTCCTCTTATTAGCAAACGATTAATTTGGCCATTTAACCTATAGCAAGCGCCATGCCATTTGTCAAATAACAGTTTGTCATTTTGTAATATAATACATATACAGTCAAATATGTATTTAAAGTGCCATTCAAGGGAACCTGAAAATGTGTCCTTTATGAACAGTTGTCCTTTATATACAGGTTAAACTTGTATGCACTATTCATTAATGGGGAAAATGAGACTGCCCTTTATAGACAATGATTTGTTATATAGAGGTGCCCCTTTAAGACAGGTTTGACTGTATATATACTATCGTTGATTCGGTTTGCAAGAATCGATTTCTTAGAACAAAGTTGCATCGAATGTGAAGCCTGAGGTGTGAGATGCAATAAGAAGTCAATTTCGAGCATATCGGTGTACCTGATACTACCTTTACATCTTTGTTCGTTACTACAGGAATATAGCTAGTTTTCTTCGTTTTGTTCAACCGATAAAAACTGAAATATTCTTGAAAGTATCAAGGACGTATTGTATACGCCCTTGAAAGTATCGACAAAACATTCATAACTAATATGGGAGCAGATTTATTTAGAGCAAATATAATTAATTACCCCAGCTACGACTGCGGATGTCCTTTGGAAGATGCTATTCATTATTTATTAGAATGTCCCCTTTATAAGAATGCAAGAATGCAATTATTTATGAGTATTACACCGTATACAGTTATCTCAATTGAAAACTTATTATTTGGCTCTGATAATTTAACTGATGAAAACAATTTAATAGTGTTTAGAAATGTCCAAAAATATATACACCATTCAAATAGATTTGAATGATACGAAATTATACCCTGTATTCAGGATGCTATCATTTATTTGCAATCAATCCCCTTATATCCCCCTCTGATCCCCCATTACTTTTGTTTATCAAATATATTCATGTATACATTTATTATATTATGCAAGTTGCTGTCATTTTCTTATTTATGCATATAACATTATTGTATAGAGCGGATATACTAAGTTGATATAACTTGTTTCCAATCTAATTGTACATTTATAAGACAATAAAATATGTTTAAACTTAAACTAATATACATGTATACTCTATAATCCGGTTGTCATTAATGAATGCCCATGCACTCAAGACACAAAGACAGAAAATATAGTGATTTATATATGGTTTATGGCGTTTAACGCCACTTTCAACAATGTTTCAGTTATATCGTGGCGGTCAGTTTTATTGGCGGAGGCAACCGGAGTACTCGAAGAAAACCACGTAATTACTGTAAGAAAAACAACTTTTTAATTGTTTGAAGAATGTTTGAAGCAAATGTTTTAAGAGTATGTAAATATCAAATATATATAAAAGTAGTTTTAATAATAGATTTTAAGATATATAACAAAATGTTTCTCACCTTAAAAAATGTCACTCCGCTTTTTAAATGAAAATTTGAAACAATACAAACATGTAAACGCTCTACTTATCAACCAATAATTAATATGTGATATCTGATCATTTCAAGACTGTACATGTTTACAATGAAAGCTTTGATTTAAATGTATAGACTCACTCGAGCTTTTAAACAATGAATTTTATATACAAAAGTGCTCTTTCATTAATTATGAAATCCGTATATCTATTCTTAAATTCTGATATATAACTTAACCTCTTATTGACAAGTACACAAGACTATAACATTGGCATTTGTTACTTCTCCGGAAAGCACGGAGCATCACAGAGTAAGAGTACAGACTGGTTGGCTCGGAATCAGGATAATGTGTCCGAGTGGAGAGACGTGTCTACCCGCGAACTGTTGTTTCAGTGAGCGTGCACTATTGAAATCCAGTTAAGCGTGTTGGTTTAGTACAAAGCGGACCTCATCATTATCTCATTGAAATGTATCTTGTTCTTGCCATATTGTTCATTTTGGCGTTAAACAACAATCATTTACTTATTGACAACTAACACATAGAAGAGCCTCTTTTCTTATAAATCTACAGTTATTAGGGAACGACCATTTAACTTGAAGGGGGGGGGGGGGGGGGGCTTATGGTTTTTTTCTAAAAAAATATTCTGATTCCCAATGGTGCTGAAAAAAATATTCTGTTTTTGGTGGAGGAAAAAAAATAATCTGATTCAGAGTTTTTGTCATATAACCTAATGTTAAATTCTGAAAAAAAATATTCTAACTCTTGTGTTGTCCGAAAAAAAATTCTGAACGAAACAAAAAACCAAACCCCCCCCCCCCCCCCCTTTCAAGTTAAATGGTCGATCCCTTAAACATTATGTTGTTGTGCAACATCTTTTTTAACAATAGTTCAGTTATATCGTGGCATTCGAAACTCTCATGATGTTTCGGCACTCAAACTATCGTGGCCATCAGTGTAATTGGTGCAGGAGACTAGAAAAAAACAAACGAGAAAACCACGACCTGTCGAAAATCACTGACAATCGAGTTCTATTTGTTTTTGAAATCGGAGTATCCGCTGAAAATGTCCAAACTCAAAATGGCGAAAAGTCACTGACAAACTTTATCACAAAGTTGTATCAATTACACCTCGCTAAAGGAGAGAACCAAACTCACAACTTTATCTATTCAACGTTCAGTTTGTTATAACCACTCACGAATGAATGACACATCACCGTAATTTTATTACGAGTAATACGACGGGGACACTAGTGGAAAAAGAACTCCTTACCCTCATCACCTGCGTTCTATCTATCTTGGGGTTTAGAGAGGTTCGTGTCTTTCAAATCCTTAGTTTTCTGGAACAAATAAATGTTGTCTTCTTGTCTCTTTTTCCTCTTCTTCTTCTTCTTCTTCTTCTTCTTCTTCCGTGTACAGAGTGTACTCATCATTGAACGTTATACTCCATCGTGACAGTCAAGATAAAAGTCCCGCAGGGCAATATTAACAGTTAAAAACAGGCGGGAATCTTATCTACACGGTCAGGAACTGGGCAGGTGGTAAGTTGCTCAGTGTGTCCCTGAACTCCTCCACGCAACTGGTTGTTGTTGCTGCCGATGGAAGGTTGTTCCATTCCCGGGTGGATCTTGGGAAAAAGGAGATTCGGTAGACATCCTTCCTGGTTGATGGAATCCGGAAGGTATTCTGACCTCTAGTTCTGGAGTCTGATGGAAGAAGATATGCTTCTACCGGAATAGCCACTAGGTTATGCTGGATCTTAAATAGCAAAAGGAGGCGGATCTTAACTCTCCTAACGTGAAGTGGTTCCCATCCAAGTTGGGTTACCATTTGAGTGCCACTTCCTGGCTGTCTGTCTGTGTAATTCTTGGTGGTAAATCGTGCCGCTCGTCTCTGTACCTTTCATAGTTGGTTAATTTGCCCGGTGTTATATGGGTCCCATATAGATGCGGCATATTCCAAGGTTGGGCGAACTATATAGCTTCATAGGCTCTGGCTCGTGCTGCTGTTTTGCACCCTCTACGATTTCGCTTGAGGAAGCCTAGTGTCCTATTTGCTCTCGCTGTGATGTTGTTGATATGGTCATCCCATCTTGGGTGCTTGTTGATGGTAACGCCCAGGTACTTACTGGAGTCAACAACATTAAGTTGGTGGTTATGCAGTGTGTAGTTAGCCGAGATGGTACTTCGCTTAAATGAAATCTGGATGACTACACATTTTTCAGGATGGAAAGCCATTTGCCGCTGCTTTTCCCAGTCTTCCAGTGCCGCTAGATCTTGTTGCAGATCCTCTGTGTCCTTCCTGCTAAAGATGGGCCTGTATAGTAGGCAATCATCTGCCAAGAGGCGTGCCTCTGAGTTGGTGACTTCTGGAAGGTCATTGATGAAAGTTAAGAAAAGCAGTGGACCGAGAACGGTTCCCTGTGGTACTCCTGATAACACTTCTGCTGTTGATGAAGCATGGCCATCGAGGAGGACTTGTTGCAGTCTGTTGTTGAGGAAGTCCTTGGTCCATTGTAGGGTTCGTCCACGCACTCCGTAGTACTGTAGTTTGTGGAGAAGCCTCTGGTGAGCTACAGTGTCAAACGCTTTTAAGAAGTCAAGTAGTATAATATCTACTTGACCCCCATCGGCTAGGGTACGTGCGATGCTGTCAATGGTGACTGATAACTGGGTCTCACAGGAACGTTTGGATTTGAAGCCGTGTTGTTTGTCACTCAGGATGTTGTGTCTGTCGTAATGATCCATCACTTGACTATGGACGATATGCTCTAAAAGCTTACAAGCTATTGAAGTCAGAGAGATGAGGCGATAGTTGGATGCTTGATGTCGGTCACCTTTCTTGAAAACAGGTACAATTGAAGCCGATCACCACTCATCTGGTATAGCGCCTGTGTTGACAGATATCTGGAATATCTTTGTCAAAGCTGGAGCTATGTAGCTGACATATTCATGGAGTAGTCTGGCTGGAATACCATCTGGACCTGTGGCCTTGTGAGCAGTTTCAGCACTCCAGCTCCACCGATGTGTATATCTGGCATATCAGTATATGGACTTTGACCCTTCTCTGACATAACTGTCATATCTTTCCTGGTATATACAGAGTAAAACTGGTCATTTAGTATCTCAGCTTTGGTCTCGGTATCGCTGTATAGGAAGCCATCGTCTTTCCTGAGTGGAGTAACACCTTGGGAGTCTTGTTTCCTACTCTTCAGGTAGGACCAGAACTGTTTGGTACTGTTCTTCATGTCTCCCAATATGGTGTTGTAGACATATTGGTCGTGGGCTTTCCTAGCCTCTCTTTGTACTGTTGTTTTTAGCTGTTTGCATCTGACCCAATCTTTTGTCTTGTTTGTGTGTCTGGCTCTGGAAAATGCTTTTGGTCGTCTACGTAGTAAACGTGTGATGTCGGTTGTCATCCATGGGTTTGATGGTCTTTTTCTGGAGATCTTCGATGGTACAAGATCAGCGGTAATGATTGCTGACATAGCATTTTTGAAATCATTCCATATGTCGTTTACTGATGTGTATTGTGTCCTCATGATCTTTTCTGTTGCAACTTGTATATGGCTGCCTATGATGGATTGATCAGCTTTATTCCACAATAAGATCTTTCTTGGGCTAGAACGTTGTTGGTGTGCAGTCAGTGTAAGGTCTATTAGCACGGTATCATGGTCACTTCTGCCCAATTCCGATGTATCAGGCTGGATGGTCCGGCCGCCAGATGTTCCGGACGGCCAAAATTGCCTAGGCAATTTGTTCCGGTTCGGCACTTTGAGCCTAGGCTATTTGTTCCGATGCCAGGCAATATGGAACGATCTGCTTTTACATTTATAAACCTATATATATTTTGTTATTTACAACGTATTATCAATAAAAATATTCATCTCGGCTATGTGTGTATATATTTTTTAATTCGTAATTCGTTTGTTTGTTTGTTGGCAAGCTCACTAAAATCGAAAATGTTGGTCAACGGTTTGATAAAATAGCCGCGAGTGTCCCATGCGTAATACCATATATGAACGTGAACACTTGTCATCTCAGTTCTACATGATTAAATTCATTTGTACAATATTTCACTGCACGTTAACATGGACGAGAGTGCGTAATCGACACTGTTGAAATACGTTGAACATACAGAATATACTGAAATTTAACAGAAAGTGAAAAAAGGAAGTTAAGGAAGCAAGCAAAACATTATGTCTCAAAGGATAACCTTTTATACTACGTTAGTGCAAAGGGAGAAAATAGACGAGTGGTTAGAGAAGTGCTTGCCATTCCGATAGTACCGCTGGTAATAAATATGTCTTCTATGTCTTTTAAATACCGAGTCAGACGTTGCATGGTACTAGAGTTATTGTATTTTAATGCATGCAGTACAGTTACAAAATTTAACTGTAATATTGAAATATTGAAAATATGAAACATTTGAAATTCAATTCACAACAGACTTTTTAAAATGTTCCTTTAAAAAAGAACATTTATATAAGAAATAATACATACAGTTGTTTTATGAGTGTTCAAATAATAAACAAATATGCATTTTCCAGAGGTACTGCAAATGTCAAGTATTGTAACAATATGTTTGCATACATAGGAACCATAGCTGCCGGTTCACTCTCTTTTTCATATTTTTTTTCAATTTGACTTTTGAAAATATTGAAAAATATATTAAGTTCATTCAAAATTATGCCGAGCATTTACACGTTCGTTTCTGTCTTTTAGGTCATTTTGGTAGAGATAAAACGGAATCTAATATCAGGGAAAGATACTATTGGGCTATTGTGACTTTTAAAACCATACAAGAATGTTGTAGAGTTTGTAATAAAAGTTATTTCTTCTTGTGCCTTAATTTACGTCAGCATGATACTTTTGTTGCATTAGCTATTACATTCAACTTGGGTCTGAACAAATTGCCTAGACCCGGACCATTCAGTCTAGGCTATTCATTCCGACCGGCCCTTTTAGCCTAGTCTATGTATTCCGGCCGGCCCATCCGGCGGGTCAGAACAAATTGCCTGCTACACGGTAATGCGTTACACTTATTAATTATCATAGGATGTGATCACAGGTACTTGGGTCCAGGATATTTGTTTTCTTCAATTTTATCAATAAAATGTGCATCTACAACGTATATGAATCCGTTTGACATGCTTCGTTGTGAAATAAACGCCATTATGAACTATGCCCCATGTTCCTAATACAATGTATCGATACATTGTATTAGGAAGATATTAGGAAAATGGGGCATAGTTCATAAAGGCGTTTATTTCACAACGAAGCATGTCAAACGGGTTCATATACATGTACGTTGTAGATGCACATTTTATTGATAAAATCGAAAAAAGTGCCTGTGGATGTGATGTGAAGAGTAAGTCAAGTGTATTTTGTCCACGAGTAGGGAAAAGTACCATCTGTTCTAAAGCTAGGTCATGTTGCATGGATATAAACTCTTCGTTTACCCGCCTTGATAATTGATGGCCCTTCACCGTGGAGGATTCCCAGTCTATGTCTGGCAGGTTGAAGTCGCCCCCTATGATGAAATACGAAGACTGGTACTGTGATCTAACTGTAGTAATGTCTTTCACTAGTTGTTCAATGTATTCTCCACCTGTTCTGTTGGGTGGTCTATATGCTGCTGATACGATGAGTTTCGACTGCTTTTCCATGGAGCAGCTTCACTTTAATGTCAATGAACTGTAGTTTAGTCGATGTGTACTATTGAACCTACAAGTGAGCGTCTACAAGCTACGAGTACACCTCCATGTGGGTCGCTTCCTCTATCACGTCGAAAAACCTCAAAGTCGTTGGGTATAAATTCTGACGAGTTCATATCTTTTGTTAACCATGTCTCGGTTCCAATATTAATGTCTAGTTGTGACGAGTCGATAGCCATTTGTAAATCAGCTGATTTGTTTTTTATGCTTTTAAAGTTTATTTCTAATAATCTTAGTTTATCTCTTGGCTTATGGTGGTTCATTCTTTTGGGTGACGATTCCCCGAGTTGACGAGTCACCTGTAAGGTTTATGTAGGCTAGACGATAAACTTGAGAACGAGCTTGAAACAGACATGACCGATTCACATTATTGTGGTATGGTTTGGAGTGTCACATTTGTTACATGTCCATGATACTGATGTGTTTGAAAGTTTCATACATAGATGTTGATATTCCCATACAAACTGTGAAACCATTGGTCGCATTTATCGCATGCAACTGATTTTTGATTCCAACGGCATGCCTTGTTGCATGAACCACATGGGTACTTAATTGATCTTGAACCTGGGTTAAATTCAATTCCTCCTATTGCAAGTAATAATAATTACATTTGGTGTAGGGACCATGGTAATACATTCGTTTGTGTACCGACTCTTTTGACCAGTGGGAAAGTGATGCTTCTGTCGAGATACGGGTTAATGGTATGCATGGTACGTAATCAGCTTCTTGGAGGATAAAATGTTCATATTCCTCTATACCGAAACGGACCATAACAAAAACGGACTATTGAAATACAAAATGTAAATTTCTTGAATAAATATGATATTTTATGTATTATTTCTATGATTTTATATGTATTTAATTATTTGTATTAATTTGTTTAGTGTGTTTTAATTATAAACATATGTTCGTTTGCACATAAAGAGGGAGAGGCGTTAATTATCGAAAATAACAAATCAAGGAAAATAAAAGAATTTAAATCGAAGGCTGAAACTGCGCTTTGATTTGTAGAGTCATATGGCCTTTTACCCCAGTACTTAAAATTAAAAAGTACTGATGGGCAGACTGTTAAAGTAGATTTCAATCCGTCGTCCAGCAAATCTTCATACCAAGATTTGCCTGAAGAAGAAAGACAAAAAATTAAAGATTTGTTATTTATTTTGGAAAAATTTAATGTTAGCGAGAGCGCTAAAAGGGAACTAACAGTATTTCGTGATGGGCTACCACGAACATATCTGGTTTCATCAATGCCAGGAAGATATTAACAGTTTATATCATTTTGAAAGAATTTCGGAAAATATCCCTGGCGCATATGTTACATCACATTTTCATAAATTATATAAAGTTTCCCCTTTTGCGCCCAAATTAAACTTTTAACTTCTATCAGTTCCATTCTCTTTAATCAATCTCCAATGGACAAATGATGGATCAAAAGTTTGTGTATGTAGTGCATTGAAAATACGTTCTGTCATGTGCATAAGTTATTGTTTACATGATTGACAGACAATATTCATCAGATTGTTTTCTAGCTTCTGAACTGTCGATCGAGAAAAAAAAATATTCTAGACAGGCAGCAAATAGCCAGTCAATGGGGTTTGCAATTAATATTTCGCATGCACAATAGCGACCCCACACCACAAAGTGTGGAAATAGAAATATTCCTCTGTGGCTTAAATGCGTATTAACTGCATTACATGTATGATTGTATGATTGTAATGTATGATTCTGTTTGATAAAGTCCTTTAACTAGAACAGGAAAAAAATGTACACTTGAATGAAATAGTGTTGTAATAAAAGATCGTGAACGTGATATAGAAGTTTGAAAGAATGTCAAGGTATATTTTAAATGAGGTTGAAACAAGACACCATTTGATATTAAATTGGTTGTATTTCATTTTGACGATTTTAATTACGGAAGATGATCACAACCATATTGTTCTTGATTGGATTAGAATCATAGCTGTATAATAATGTACAATAATCTATTATTATTAGAATCCTAACATGACTGCGAATTTGGCATAAATAAAATAACAAATGGTTTCTTCTAGGAAAACGCCGACTTTATGTGAAAGGGACACCAGACAGCTATGATGAACAATTTTAATACATCCCTTAGCGCGGGATGTAAAGGACACACTCCTTACACGTAACAGACAACTTACAGCAGATTCTGATAGCAACAGTTTATGAGGAGTGTTGGTGTTGTTGTTTTATCGACATCTGAGGTGGGGCCGATTTTGGCCCTTATAGCTCCCAGTCCTTTGCAAAAAAAAAAAAAAAAAAAACATTGCAAGCACATTTTTAGTCAAATCATACAATTAATTGTTACACACTTAATTACAATTATGATTAATTTGATTTTTATTTGATTAAAAGTTAATTAATTTTAAAGAATTTGGTTTTAATTTACAAAGATTATTAAACCCTCAATGCTGTAATCTTAGTTTCCCCCAAATAATATGGGTTTGGGTTGATAAAAAGAAAAAAGAGCATGCACATAGTAATTAAGATATAATTAACCGATTGCAGTACATGGAATTTTGATAAATTCCATTACAAAAACGAGTAAATTTCTTTGATCTTTGGTTCATAGATAATTAAGAAACATGGAGTTTGTTTTCATTCATTATCATTCTCACAATGGGGACAGACCACTGTGCAGATTGCTCCAGAAAAGTAAATTCAAGACAACACACACTTACACAATCACCTGATAATCAAATCATTTAATCTAATTAAAAGTGATTTGGGTGTCATAAACCAATTAAAACACCGTTAATTACTTGGCTTCATTACCTGTACTAATTTGATTTATTCATAAATCTAGAAAGTAATTATCACAAATAAGATAAGTTTAAAAAAAACAATCGACGCACAATAAAAAAAAAAACTAAATAAAGATTCTTGCAATACATACTTTTTTCTGGTAGTTCGTTTTGGTTATGGTCCGTTTTAGTGTAGTCCGTTTTGGTAATGGTCCGTTTTGGTTATGGTCCGTTTTGGTTATGGGATGAAACGTCATGTAGTCGTACGAAATGGTTATGGTGCAAAATACATATGGTACGAAATGGTTTCTGGTTATGGTACGAAATTGCATTTTTGTGGTACGAAATGTTAAATTATGGTACGAAATGGCAATGGTACGAAATGGTTATGGTACGAAATGACTAGCTTCGCAGCAAATATGGCGACCGGGAATTTTGTTGCTGCTGGATCGGACAAGTGAAAATTATGAAAGAATGTATTTGAATAAATAGAAAATGTAGGTGAAAAAAATTAAGGCAAAGACTGATCACTCATTTGACATTGAAATGTATGATATATTTTGATTGACAGTCTATCATATGGTATTTGTTAATATCTGGTATGTATACTTTCAGTGGTTACCCCTGTGTAGAAACGGAAGATTATTGACAGGAGAGTTTAACCTACAATGCACATGTGTCAATAGATAGACTACCAACTCATTACCATAACTTGTACCCAGATGTAAGTTTATAATGTCAATTTAATGTAATATTAGTTTTTAGAATTCTGTAATAACTTTCATTAATAGTGGGAATTTTTCAGAAATACAAATGTAATTAGAATAGGAGATGGGATGGGATTGAAAGGCAACTGAATAATTATTTGTAGTGATGTTATTCCAGAATAAGTGTGTACATGACGTATATGTAATAAGATATATATAATAAGTACCTTCTGACACTTGTACACAAAAAGTGTTGGAATATCCCTAATATTAACTTCAAATAAATCCAATTTTATCATTAGCTAACGTGGCCAAAAACTAAGTGAGCTTTTGGTTTCTTGTAGCGTACATCCGTCGTCTGTTGTTAATTTTTTCACAATCCTATGTCGTACGATAACTTGTAGTGTGTTTCTCAGAATGTTTTGAAATTTTATCAGCAGCTTACTGGTGAAGAGAGGAGGATCCCTTTCATTTTTGACGATTTTCACCCTTGCCGTTCCAGAGTTATTGGACTTGATATGATGGAAAATATGATTTTTATACGCCCGTCTTTAAGTCGGGACGTATTATGGTATACCAATGTCCGACTGTCCGTTCGTCCGTTTCACATGTCGCACTCTAACTTAAGAATCCCTAGGCCAATTCACTTCAAATTTCACAGAGTTATTGGAATTGATGGTCTTTCGATCTGTATACTTTATGGTGAAATTTTGAATTTTCATTCCAGAGTTATGGGACTTTATTCATCAAATTGTAGGCGATTTTTCATATGTCGCGCTGTAAATTGAGAACCCCTTGGCCAATTCACTTCAAACTTTGCATAGTTATTGGAATTGATAGTCTTACGGTCTGTATACTTTTTGGTGAAATTTCGATTTTTCATTCCAGAGTTATGGGACTTTATTCATCAAATTGTAGGCGATTTTTCGTATGTCTTGCTGTAAATGAGAACCCAATTCACTTCAAACTTCGCACAGTTATTGGAATTGATAGTCTTACGGTCTGTATACTTTTTGGTGAAATTTAGATTTTTCATTCAAGAGTTATGGGAAAGAAAGTCTTTACAAATATTGTATGAATGTTGACGACGGGCGTATCATGCGCTCTTGGCGCAGCTGTTTGTTACCCTATGTCATATGATAACTTGAGTAGTGTTTCTCAGAATGTTTTGAAATTTTATCAGCAGCTTACCGGTGAAGAGAGGAGGATCCCTTTCATTTTTGACGATTTTCACTTTTGCCGTTCCAGAGTTATTGGACTTGATATGACGGAAAATAGGATATTTACCCTATGTTGTATGCTAATTTGAGTAGTGTTTCTCAGAATGTTTTGAAATTTTATCAGCAGCTTACAGGTGAAGAGAGGAGGGTCCCTTTCATTTTTGATCGGAACAGTCAGTAATGTTTCGGTCATGGAAATAGGTTGGACAGATGTGGGGAGGGGGGTATATCTTAGTGAGCTGTGCTCACAGTAATACTAGTTTACACCTATCAATAGACAATGGTAGATGATAGCAGATTGATCTCAACTTTAACCCTGTGGAGTGTAACAAAAACTAACATAAATTACATCAATGAATCAAATACAATGTATCATCCAAAATTGGATGCACCTCATCATCAAGCATGAGATATAAAAAAATGTCAAAATGTATTTCTAGGAATAATTAAGAAAATAATGTCAAGATTTGAAATTTTTAGATTTTAGAACTTAAATTTTGCATAACAGATTGTGATGAAAATTAATAAAAAAATGAATTTTGAGCAAAATTCAAATTGGTCTTGAAACATTATGATAACTGTTCGTAACAATCAATAAAAAATGAGTTTTGGTTAAAATTCATTCTGGTCTTGAAACATTTCCCATACTAGCGCCATGCATGATTGCATCCCCTTCTGCTGTCACCATTTTTATTTTGAAAATGAACAAATAAAAAGTTTCGTTTAATGGAAATGGATTCCTTTTAAAGAAAGTCTCCATTAAATATGTAATCAGTCAATAGTATACTGGGGCAATATATCTAGGACAGCTTGCACATCGGTTTAGAAGCAAAGTCCACTTCTACAAGGCAATTTCTTCACCAGAACTGCTATATATAGCGTCAGCCCTGAATAGAAGAAATAGAAAAACTCTGTCATTGTCATTTTCAAGATATTTCTGGGTATGATTGTCCTTTATGGAAAAAAAATTCTGGTCATTGATGGCTGTGACCTACATATGGACACATGTACGTATGCAGTCAGTGACCTTACAGACAGTTGATTGTTTCCTCAATTGTGCTAAGCACCCATAATCTTAATCCAAACATGACCTTTCAGATTACACACTTCATGCGTCTTAAATGGTCAACGTTTTCAAGATCCCACATTAAAATTTTTGCTAACCAGCGCAACGACTGGTGAGTATCAGACCAGATTGCTATGGGCTTCAAATTGTTATATTTTACCACTAATTTTTTTTTATAAAACCATAACAAATTTTCGCTCATATTTTGTTATGGGTTTACCATTGGTTCGAAAAGAGGGAATTTCAAAACCTTTTTTTTTTATCATATTTTAATGCAGGTTTTTGCAAAATGCTCATCTTTATAAGTTACCTTTGATTCAATACAGAAAAATGAGCTAGTTCTATATAATGGTAGTTTTCAGTGTCTTTCATATGCATTGAGTTTTGCTTTTTATTGTTTTTGTTTTTCCTTTTCCCTATATATGGTAAAGCAGGTTGTGAGTTCTAACCCTGTTCATGGTGAGGTGTACTCGATACAACATTATGTGAATAGGCTTGTCAGTGACATACGGCAGGTCAGTGGTTTTCTCAGGGTACTCCGGCTTCCTCCAGCAATTAAACTGACCACCACAATATAGCTGAAATATGGCTGAAAGTGGCGTTAAGCACCCTAATCCTAACCCAGGGCATTCCACAACAACCGGGAACAGGGCAAATTGCCTGCCTAACTGCATTTTTCCCATGGCTACTTTGTTTTCAAAAATGAAAATGTGAAAGTACAGGGATAGAATTTAATGGGAATTGATGTCTAGACTGCAGGGCTAGACTGATTTAATCTATTCTAGCCCTGAAGCAAAATGTCGAGACCTGTATTTTGTTTGTTTCAAAGATTGAAAAATGTTAATAAAAGGCAAATATTTAAATAATTTTGTTTTATTCTGAATTTTTATTTGTCCTCAGGTTCCAGTTCATAATCTGACTCCATCTCTGATTACTCTGATAATTCTGCCTCCTCCTTCAGTTCCCTCTCACAAATTTACCGTCTGAGTCGTCTTTCCCAATTTTTTTACACCAGTCACAGGACATCAGCTGACTTTCTCCGTTAAAAAGTAGCCATTTGTACATTTGAAGCCAGTAAGGCTGAAATGTTCTCTTCCTTTTTATGGCATCGTATGCCTTGTTACTTTCACAGGTGTCACCTTTCCGTTTAGACTCCTGTTTTGAAACTCCCGGTAAGAATTTCCACATATTTTTATATTGAAAAAGTAACCTTGAACGCGTGATCATAGTCATATAAGTTCTTACATAAAAAGAGTAGTTTATTTCAAGTGACGATATGACCAAGGATTTTACTTAAGATAGAAAACGATTTCTGCGCGGAACACAATTTCTGGAAATTGATAGTCGTAAATCTATAGACACACAGTCTACGATAAAACAACTTGGCCTAGACCGAGTGCAATTCTTCTAGCCTCGGACTATCGGACCTACAGTAATTTCGAACCCTGAAGTAAAGTATGGCTTTGTTTTGTATACTGATTTATCTTTTGCACTCTAAATTGCTCAAATTGGGTATCAAAGTAAGGGGGTAAAAATGAAAAATATGTGAATTTTGCATGATTTTAGAATATTTTGTATTGGGAAACGGTCCTTTTATCGGACACTGTGGAGCTAAGGCTAGAAAAATTCCTGCCCTTCTACTTTAGGATTATCACCTACTTGAAAATGAGTGGAATACTTCTACTTCTACCACTGACTACATGTACATTGTACCTTCATTGGGACTTCAACAAGTTTGGAGATTATGTTAAAGGTTGCACATGACAATTGAAAAAGGTTGAAACTATTTACAGCTTTCATAAATTAACATTTGATACAGGAGATATTGGAAATAGTAATAAAATATGGATAATGAAAAATATTTATTATACATGTATGCCCTAGGCCTACTTGGGCAGAATAATTTTGTTTAATGAAATCCCAAATACATTTTGTAACCCCCCTCCAAACAACCCCACCCTGAAACAATCCAATTTATTCTGACCCTTCAGGAGCAGAAGTACATGCGCACTAGATTTTGGACTTCCTTCAACAAACCTAAGTAATTTACCCAGGTGGCTATGTGACTAAAAATTTTTATATCATAATAATGTTTATAATGTATTCATCTGCACCCCTTAAATTAGACCTCAATGGCCCATAATATCAGATGCCACCTCCTAAAGTATTTTTTTGGGACCCCCAGCTGACTATCTGACAAGTAAAACATTAACCTCAACTTGTGTTTCAATTGTTTATATTAGATACAGCTAAGTAAATATACAGGTGTAAATTAATACAGGTAAAAATCAACCAGGATACTCTTGTTCAGCATTGGTAATAATATCATGTTTAAACATTGACAGTATTATATGCTGACATTTTATTGTGGTTAGTTTAACAATTAATTCAAATGGATCTGAGAGTGAGATTGAAAAATTTACACTGTAAAATGAATTTAAACAGATGGAATATTTCTTCTTCAAGGATTTTGTATTTGGGTTTTTTAATTTCTAAGATAAGTACGTGTTTGTACACATGTACTGGATAGGTACATATACAAAAAATAAAGTTATCTAGGAAGTGAAATCTGAGAAATTACATTATTTGACAATTACACTGCAAAATAGAAAATGACTTTTAACACTGATGGAATATTTTCTCTTCATGAAGTAGGTTTTAAATTTCTATGGTAAGTATACATGTACATGTACATACAAATATGAGGAGTTACCGAAACATTATCATTGATTTGAAAATTGCATTGCAACATTGAAAATGAATTTGAACACTGATGGAATATTTTCTCTTCATGAATTATGTTTTAAATTTCTAAGGTAAGTATAAGGCCTTTCAATAAGGGGCAGTACCAGGTAATAATTTTACCCACCTAAGATGATCTTTGGTACCTCCTGATTTTAAATTTAAAGAGTGTTGTATAAGATATTCATGAAAATTGTTCAAATTTGAATAAAAAGTAGTGCCTGCAAATGAAAACCCTGAAACTGCATACATGTACTGGATAGCTAAACATAATAAAATTATCTAGGAAGTGAATTCTGTGGAGTTACATACTGTATTATTGATTTAAAAATTCTTATCTTGTTTTAAAACTGGCAATAATATAGTATGTACATTGTACAATATACATGTAGGTGATTCATAACCAGATTATTGAACTTGAATGTTTTTTTATCATGTTTATTTATTTTTTCTTGACATACAAACAAGTAAAATCACTTCATTAATTCAGCTTGTTGACTGGCATGAATGGATCGTTTATAGGTTGACCATATGATATGTATATTATAGTTAGCATTTTTTAAATACAATGTAGTTCTGTTTCATAATACATGTAATTATACCCCCACTCATAGAGTGGGGGCTATATTGCAATCACCTTGTCCGTCAATCCGTTCACACTTTCGTAACAGATATCTCAGAATGTATAAAAGCAACTAAACAGCTATAGCGATTTACTGATAGAAAAAAATAATAATTCCTGAAAAAACAAAATTCTGAAAATTTGAAGTCTGATTTAGCAGTTTCAGTACTGTTGTGTAGTTCCGAGAGAAATTATTTTTCAAATATTTTTGGTCTATTGCTTAGTTTGTCTTGTATAGATAAATTAAGCTGCATCTGTGGGGTAATGGTTAGCATGCTCGTATCAAGTGCAGTAGATCGTGGGTTTGAAAACTGGTCAGGTCAAACCAAAGACTATGCAATTGGTGTTTGTTGCTTCTCCGCTAGGCACAGGTCAAACCAAAGACTATGCAATTAGTGTTTGTTGCTTTTCCGCTAGGCACACAGCTTTAAGGAGTAAAAGGAAAGACAGTTTGGTCTGAATCTGTGCAATATGTCTGGGTGGAGCCACATGTCTTCACTTGGACTGTTGTTTCAGTGAACTAGCACTATGAAGGTTCAATGAAGCGTATTGGTCTAGCACAAAGCGAACATCATCATCATTTCATTGAATATAACTTGTTCCGGCCATGATATAGCTGAAAAATTGTTCCTTTGTTGGCGTTAAAAATCAATTGCTCACTCACTTGTAGATATATCATAAATTAAAAGTGTGTACATGTGAAGAGTGTTTATTCTAAAAATAAAAAATAATGTTAATGGGGGATTTATGTAGTCAAACCTGTAATAAGGGGTCACCTTTGGGACAAGCAAAAAGTGGCCTTATAAGACAGGTGACCTCTTAATAGAGGTTCATTTCATATGAAATTTTCTATGACACGTCAAGTAAAACATGACCTTTTAATACAGGTGACTGCATGGACAGGTTTGACTGTATGTTCGTGTGAATAAGAAATTGTTTAGATCTACACAAAATCAGAGAAAATGTCAGACTTTTATCATGTTTATTGATATTTGGGAAATAACATGTATAGTCCGTTTGACCAGCCTAAAACAGGACTAAAACACTAATTAAAAATCAACAGTTCAACTTGTTGATTTTTTTTCTTCACACATTTACTCATATATCATCTACCTACTCTGACAAATAATTTCAGAATTTTGACACTATTTTCCAAAAAGTTGTCCATTAGGTCTCTATGTTAAATATTTGTACCAAATGTGGATATGTGCAGAGGGAGTTAGTATGCTTGTTGTTACCAACTTCCAGTGTAAACAATAACAACAACACATGTGATTTTATTTACATTTCACTGTCATGTGATTACCTAATTTGAATGTCACCAGAACCCAAGCATGCATGAGATGTTCATTTCACCCAAAGTTTAGCTTTTTACATTTTATTGGAAATTATTTTAGAAATTTAAAAGTAAAAAGTATAAATGCAAACCTTTGAATTTTAAATCTTTTTCTTTAAATTCTAAATAAAATCACTTTTGTTTTGGTGTTTTCTAAAGCCCAGTATTTGAACTCAAAGAACATGGTTATAAAGTAAGTCTATGTGTATTGACCAGATATACCATGTAAACAGCCCATGCTTTGCATGCTTTGTGTATACTTTTAGAAAATGAAAACAAGTTTTATGTATGTTATTTAAGCATAATAAAAAAAAACAAGTAATTAATATATATATTTTTTAAATATAATAGAAAAAATATAAAATAAAGGTAGAAAAAAAAACACATTTTTTTGTCTTTCCATAAATTAATATTTACAAATTAAAAATTATCTGCCCTTATTTAGAACTCTACCAATACTTATATAGAAAGGATAGTCATGCCTCTCGAAACTTCAGATGAAAAACAGGATTTAATACTAAAAGTGTTTGATTATTTTGAAGCCGAATCAAAATTGTCACTTGGTGAAAGTGAAATGAACATCTCATGCATGCTTGGGTTCTGGTGACATATTCAAATTAGGTATTCACATGACAGTGAAATGTAAATAAAATCACATGTGTTGTTGTTATTGTTTACACTGGAAGTTGGTAACAACAAGCATACTAACTCCCTCTGCACATATCCACATTTGGTACAAATATTTAACATAGAGACCTAATGGACAACTTTTTGGAAAATAGTGTCAAAATTCTGAAATTATTTGTCAGAGTAGGTAGATGATATATGAGTAAATCTGTGAAGAAAAAAAATCAATAAGTTGAACTGTTAATTTTTAATTAATTTTTTAGTCCTGTTTTAGGCTGGTCAAACGGTTTTTATACCGCATTTGTAGATGTTTTTTTTTAGCAGAGAATCGATAGCATTACTTAAAACATAAGAAAGGGAAATTTTATAACACAATTCAATTTCCCCAGTGTTGGTTCAATATGTAGAGATTACAGCTTTTTAGAGATTATATAATATCTGTTTAGAGATTACGTCTGTTTAGAGATTACGACTTTAGAGATTACATCTCTGATAACACTGATGACAGAATTCACTTTTCAAAATGAGAACATTTATTACATAGGATTAAATATGAATTTGTAGGAGTTCATTGATGATTAAACTCTGCCAACTCACTCGAAAACAGACTTTATGTATAAACAAAAAATTGTGAGTATAGCAATTTAATTTGATGAGTCCAAAGGACATTTCAGAAAATTTTGGCAAATCCTACCATTGTAAGAATCTAAAATTTAAAATCTTTAGTAGGTCCCACTTGAAAATTGCAAGTCCAGGACTCATTTAGGTGAGTTGCAAGGATCTCTGAGCAATATGCAAATTAAAATGAAATTGTAATGTATATACAGTGTACAGTCAAACCTGTCTTAAGAGGTCAGCCTTAGGACAAATAAAAAATGACCCTATAAGACAGGTGACCTCTTAAAAGAGGTTCAATTCATTTGAAATTTTCTATGACCAGACAAGAAAAAGGTGAGCTTTTAATACAGGAGATGACTGCTTAATAGGGGTGACCACATAGACAAGTTTGACTACATTTATATACAATGTATAAAATGGATCAACATGTATTCATCATTTTAATATTACAAATATTCAGGAAGTTTGGTACATTAGATTATAGTTTGTTGAATGAGATATTGATCTATCAATGTTGTGTAATTTAATATGCGACTCCTGATTTTTATGATCATTACGTATATGAATGATAGTTTTTCTTCCAATTAATCCATATCTTGTTACAAAAATGTATTTAATGAGTTTTTCCTTATCCATCAGTACGTCTGTTGAAGGAAATCAAGGGAATGATTTTATGTTGTTTTATCTCCGTAATTTTAAAGAGTTTGTCAATTTTAAAGAGTATGTCGCTTTGAATAATTCAATGCTTTATTTCTTTCCAATTCACAATCAATTAACAAAAATTGTTGCTTTTCACGGAGTCATTGCATATTTGTTTTCAATCCATTTATCAGTTTATTTTGCTCCATAATTTTATGGGATTCGAAAAATTTATTGAATTTTATTGATCATTTTGAGACAAACAAAAAATGTGTTTCTGCTGAGTTGACCAGATGTCCTTGTAGGATAACATTTTGATTAGTCATAACCAAAAACACATGAGTCTCACTAGTGCATTTTTTGTCCAAAAGAAAATGGTGAGTCTCAACCATATCAGTGGTGTAATGGTTTGCGTGCTCGCCCAGAGTGTGGTAGCTGATGTGTTCAAGTTCCGGTCGGGTCAAACCAAAGAGTGTAAAATTGGTATTTGTTGCTTTTCCGCTAATCATGCATCTTTAAGGAGAAAGAGCAGAGACTGGTTGTCTCAGGATCATGTGTTCGAGTGAAGCGACATGTCTGCCAACAGACTGTCCTTTCAGAGAGCTAGCAGTATAAAAATCCAACTAAGTGAACATCGTTATCATTGATCTCTCATCAAACGTAACTTGTTATTGCCATGGTATGGCTAAAAAATTGCTCATTTAATAGGCACTAAATTACAATCACTCACTCTTCCATTGCATTATTTAACCGTACTGCATAGACATTATACAGTACTATATTGATGATTGTAATGGAGATCAAAATCACCGATGAGTGATCCAGAATCGCTGAACTGGAAAATGTATAGACAAAATTTCATTAGAAAGGCATCAGTGCCGAAAGATGTATTGTAAGATGAATTTGATAAACAATTATGGATTAAATGACAGAAAACTTTGTTCTGTGGAGTATCAGAAAGAGATCCTGTATCATCAGTGTATGTATATAGTCTTTACAGGTTGACATGTAGGATTATGTATATTAAAGGCTAATGTCAAAAAAATTCAGCATAATAAGTAATATTTATACCACGGTTTTCCCGAGTTAAATTGTTAAACAATCGAACGAGAAATGAGGGATTGTTTAACTCAGAAAACCATGTTATGAATGATTTGTAACATGAAGCCATGCAATATCTCATCTAGGTCGTTGATTATTGCATGGCTCTCTTGAAAGTAATAAAACTACAGCCCAGATTTAAAGTGTGCAATATCTCGTATCTGCATGTATTTTTAGCTCACCTTGCCAAAGGCAAAGTGAGCTTTTGCCATCACTTGGCGTCCGGCGTCTGTCGTCCGTTAACTTTTCACATTTTAATCTTCTCCTCTGAAAGCCCTCAGCCAAATGAAATGAAACTTGGTAGGAAGCATCTATAGAAGGTCCTCTCTAAAGATTGCACATTTTCTCCCGATCCATTAACAAGCATGGCTGCCACAGGCAATTCTTGTTTCTGATTTGCCGATTTTTAAAATTGTCTCCTCTGAAACCGCTTGACCAAATGAACCGAAACTTAATAGGAAGCATCTATGGAAGGTCCTCTATAAAGATTGCTAATTTTGTCCCGATCCGTTAACAAACATGGCCGCCACAGGCAATTCTTGTTTCTGATTGGTTGATTTCTAAAAAATCTTCTCCTCTGTTTAAAGAGAGATAACTCTTGCCTAAACTGTTAAAAGAAAGATAACACTTGCCATTATCTCCCTTAGAAATTAACTAATGCTGATATAGTGTAACATGTTTATTCTATACATTACAAGTAGGTATTCACATTTTAGTATTCTTTTTTAGTAAACCTTGCCAAAGGCAATATGAGGTTTTGCCATCACTTGGTGTCTGTCGTCTGTCATCCGTTTACTTTTCACATTTTAATCTTCTCTGAAAACCCTCAGCCAACTGAACTGAAACTTGGTAGGAAGCATCTATGGAAGGTCCTCTCTAAAGAGTGCACATTTTGTTATGATCCATTACCAAACATGGCCACCACAGGCAATTCTTGTTTCTGATTGGCCGATTTTTGTAAATCTTCTCCTCTGAAATTGCTTGGCCAAATAAACCGAAACTTGGTAGAAAGCATCTATGGAATGTCCTCTATGCAGATTGCTCATTTCGTCCCGATCGGTTAATAAACATGGCTACCACCGAAACTTGGTAGGAAGCATCTATGGAATGTTCTCTATGAAGATTGTTCATTTCGTCCTGATCGGTTAACAAACATGGCTACCACCGAAACTTTGTAGGAACCATCTAATCTATGGAATGTCCTCTTGGGCTCAATGAAGATTGCTCATTTCTTACCGATCGGTTAGCAAGCATGGCCACCACATGCAATTCTTGTTTCTGATTGGTCGATTTCTAAGAAATCTTCTCCTTTGAAACTGCTTAACCATATGAACCGAAACTTGGTAGGAAGCATCTACATGTATGGAAGGTTCTGTATTAAGTTTCCTCAAAGCAGAATGAAAGGTGAGCGACACAGGCTCAGCCCACTGAGCCTCTAGTTTCATAGTTCTTAGCTGTTGCTTACGTTTTGGTATATAAGCCAAGGGGTCACTTTTAGTTGATCTTTCTAATAAAATTATAGCTGACCAATCGGACGGTGTTTTACTTCAAGGACAGAATATGTGTTCTTGGTTACTTTAAAATGTCAGACAGTTAAATACTGGCTTTTTTCTATTAAGTAAGAAATTAAATCGTAAAGCTGTACATCTTGTACATTAAACATCTCTATTATTTCCGTTTGTTGCATGCATAGAGAGAATTGTTGATAATCGAAGAAATTTTGCATTGCTTCAAGCCAATCATGACACTGCTATTATTCAGTTCAATGCCAGTGTGTATTATCTTTAAGTATTTTATTTTAGAATCAAATCGGAAATGTTCAAATGGTCTATCAAAATGGTACTGGGGGTTTATGGTATTTAACGCCACTTTCAACAATATTTCAGTTATATCGTGGCGATGGGATAGGCAATGATGGTATATATGATATGTAGATGTAAATACAACTACACTCAAAACTGCTCTTGCTGTCACCTATATTAAGCAGTCACCTGTATTAAAAGGTCGCATTTTCTTGTTCTGTCATAGAAAATTTCATGACTTGAACCTGTTTTAAGAGGTCACCTGTCTTTAAAGACTACTTTTTCTTTGTCCCAAAAGTCACAAGGTGTCCTCTTAATGCAGGTTTGACTGTTTATCATGTACCATACACTTGCCCTGTCATTCCAGCATTACAAAAACAATTTGGAAAAGTTATTCCCAATGACAATTTGTCTTGTCATATAAAAAATTCATATGAATTAAACCTCTTTAAAGAGGTCACCTGTCTTATAAGACCACTTTTTTTGTCTCATATGTGACCTCTTAATACAGGTTTGACTGTGTATGTAGCATACACTTGCCCTATTTTTCTAGCATTACAAAAACAATTTGGGAAAATTATTCCCAATGACATTTTGTACTTTGAATTCTTAATTACCATAAATGAGATTGTCAAATAAATCTAGAACATTTTAGCCCTTAAGTACACAACAACAAACATCATGTATTATTTACGGTAAGCATTTTCTACTCTTATGGTATGATCATGAACATCAATGATTTAATTAATTGGAATATATTATCAATTTAGTCGTGTATTTACTGGGGAATGATCATTGAATTTGTACAAGTGAAAACTAATCAGGTTGGTTGATCACACGTAATTATTAGCGTGGTCTCCCAATCTTTACAATGTACATTAGAGTGATCTGATTCAAGATGTTGTTTTATTGTTAGCCATTTATACATTGTAATTTACTGTAGATAAGAGACACTGACATTGTACGATGATCATTGACTGATTCTCATAGCTGTAACTAACAAAACGGGATAATTTGCTTGATATCTGACAAGTAAGTATATAGAGTTAGACTTTAGATATATATAGATATTAGATAAGCATATTATAAGTAAAAATAGGATAAAGTGTAGGCCACAGACAAACAGGGAATTGTTTCTACTAGTATTTCTTGTTGTTTATTATTGAGTTTAATTTATAGAGTTATGAGATAACTGTATTGTACTTCAAGTTTTGCGGACGTAAAATCGTTGGTTTTACGGTCGCAAATTGAGGTTACCTAGCAACAAGTTATATGGAACATAAAACATTTATGACAACACAGTTCCACCAACAACATCAACCAAACTCATTTGGCTTGTCATTGAATTTTAAAATACAGAAGAGACATTTTTATAAGGAAGAGTATAGTATGTCCAAGATTAGGACATGCCGAAATACAAGTTACTGTAGCTTAACAAAACAAACAAACAAGTTAACATATCCACAAAAACACGTACTCCTGAAGGGTCAATGCCTTTCATTCCACTAATGCTACCCAGGGCGTTCAATATTTTTCAGGTCTTCCAGTACTTCACTATTTACAGGCGGTACTTTTTATTAAAATTTTAACAATTTTCATGAATATCCTATACAACACTCTTTTAAATCAGGAGATACTAGTACCAAAGACCATTTTAGGTGGGTAAAAGTACCGGGTACCACCCCTTATTGAAAGCCCTGGCTACCTTGTGTGTTTGGTTTCTCTGTTATTTGGTTTCAAATATTCTTTGTTGGCTTCCAAAGAAACAGGATATCCACGAAGTTCAAAATTTTGTTACCATGAATTCAACAGAATTGTGACAAACAAAGAAATAAACACATAAAGATCAGGTTGGTAAGAGAGCATGCAAGAAAAGGTTGAATAGACCAAAGGTTAATTAGAAGTCGTAAATCAAAGGACAATACAATGTCTTCCTTATAATTAGAGTTAGATCATTTAAATACTGGCTACATTATGTGATAAAGTTTGTCAGTGACTTGCGGCAGATCAGTGGTTTTCTCCGGGTACTCCGGTTTTCTCCACCAATAAAACTGACTGCCACGATATAACTGACTGAAATATTGTTGAAAGTGGCGTTAAGCACCATAAACCTCAATGAAGATGAAGAGAGTGTTTTAGAATATATTCCGGTACCTTGCAGTCTTCGAAATTAGACTTTCGAATTTACTGGCCCGAAAACTTCAAAATTAGAATATTTATATAGATTCTATTGAAAAAATTTGGCAAAAGTCACTGGTCCGAATCAATTTTCACTGGCCAGATTATTAAAAATGGTGACTGAGTTGATGGCAGCTTGAAAAACAGCTCAGCAATTTTTGCAGTTTTTTGATGTTTTGTGAAGTTTTAATGTAAAAAATTTTTGGAAAGATAATTGCCTATATAATGTGTTAAAGGATGATGTTTCTGTTGATGAAAATTTTGGATTTTTGAACATTTTTTGAGTGTGTACAGATATTTTCATTGGAATTTATTGTTAGTGAAATTGACATTATATCTGGAGGCAGTAATTCACTTAAACCTGGACAACCTAGAAGTACAAATATAAATACTGTTCAAACACTGCTCAAAGCAAAATTGGGTTCAACAAAGGAGAAAGCACCTAAGAAGGGTAGAACACATTCTCAGCTATCTAATGACTCAAACAATAGTATTGAATTTGATCTGTCAGGATTGGACCATATACAAAAGGACCTTGAGGAAATAAAATCAAGTCATCAAGGTGTGACAAAGATAACTGATCTTAACGAGGCAACAAATGGATCTGGTAAAAAGTACTGAATTAGAAACATTAGTTACTGTTATAGTTAACAAACTACTCAACAATTTTGAAAGTAAATTGGAAACAAAATTTGAAACTAAACTTACACAAGTTACAAACAATATGCAGGAAAAAATAGATGCATTATCATTGGAAAATGAAAACTTGAAAGGCCAACTAGATGCCACAAAAATGTACTTGGAAATATAAAGACAACTCTTAATAGGAATGTTATACTGACCAAAGACGCTACCATACAAAGTAACTACAATGAACAATATTCGAGGAAAAACAATATAAAAGTGTTTAACATGAAAAAAAGAGACAAACAAAACCTGAGAGAGGATTTCATTGAACTTGTCAAGAAAGACCTTAATGTGGATTTAGAACTAAGGGATGTTGTAGCCATACACCGTTTACCTTCAGATCGACCAGGAGAAAAAACAATTATTGTCAGACTATTTAACAGTGATGCCAAAAGGAATGTCATACGTGCAAAGAAAAACTTGAAAAACAATGTTCGTTTTGTAGATGACATTACAAAACAAAATCATGAACTAATGAAAAGGATGCATGATTCCAATAGATTTGACTCTGTGTGGTTCTACAATTGTGGCATATATGGAAGAACATCTGATGATAAACAATTCAAATTTGGTTTGTATGATGACATTGACATTAAAATCAGACAGAGAAGGAAAATGCTTACTTTTTTACCATACATTAACTGTCCATATTTATTTAACTTTATATTTAATTTGCCTTTACCTGTTATGATATGCATATTGAATACACAGTAAAAAAGATTATATAGAATGTACATAAGATGATATCTACATACCAGTACCAGAAAACATACTGTCATGATTATTGATATACATTACATTTCATTTATGATTTTTATTACCGTATACATGTAGTACCCTGTATTTGATTCTGTATGGATTCTTTGGTTTTTTTAGAACTACATATTGTGACTACTTGCAACTGTCTTAGCACAAAATTTTAATTATTTACATTTGCATATTGAAGATAATATATACTATTACCTGCGCTACCAACAGTGGACATAGGCTTAGGGGCCATATGACTCCACCTGTTTGCCCAAATATATATATACATGTACCTAGGTAGGTTATGTAATCTGGAACTCTGAGTTTTTGGTATAACATGTCTTAGATTTTACCCATGTCTATGAGGCGGAATAATGGTGTGCACCTCCTGTATTCATAAGTATTGTAAAAATTTTATCATGAACTTTCCGTATAATTATGTGTATTAAACTTGTTGGTTTGTTCACTGAAACATTAGTTTGTGTAATTGTTAACGATTCTTTAGTTTTGTTCATCACTTTTCTAATGTACCCAGTGTTACCCACCCATGTATTTGTGGATAGATTCAAGATGTGCATTGGAAAAGGGGGGGGGGGGGAGTATTTCCAGCATGTTGAACATAGTTATTGGTCTGTTGTCTGAAACAAGGGGAGTAACTGGTTTTTGTGATCTAGAATTGATGTAGTTTATATTCTGGCTGCATGAAATAATTGCACACCTCCTTTTCATAGGTGATTTTTTTGTGGATTTTCCCACAACTGAAACACTAATGGTACATTGTACATGGGTGAAAATCCTACATGTTATAGTTCATATAATTAAATGTGGCCTTCTCTTGTTGTTTGCCACCTTGAATCTTTGAATCTTGAATTGAAGTAGTAGATTTTCTGCATGTGTGACTTGCTCAGGGTATGGCCATATCTATTGTTTGGGACAACAGTGAGTAGAGTGGGTATGAATTCAGTGTTGGTCTTGTATCTTAATTGATAAATATAATAGAAATGATATGTATAATACTGAAAACTTATTTAATTTTTGTTTTGTTTACCAGTTACATTTTAACAGAATGAAACAGAATATTGATGTGTATGATTTTGATTTTGCTGATACTATATGAAATTAAAAGGATATAATTTATAACTGTAAAAATTGCAATATATTATGTTGTTTAGCTTTTTGTAGCCATGTTTGATTACAGTCATTGTTTTTATTGTCTCTTTCTTTTGTCTTCTTTCTCTTTGTGCTACTGTTCATTACATTTTTTCTGTTGTCTTCTTTCTTTTTGTACTACTGTTCATTTCATTTTTGTGTCCTTATTATTATATTGGTTGGTCTGGTGCAGAATTTATGTATTATGTTGTCTGTTTATTTATGATAATCAATCAATGTGTTATGTTATAAGATTACTTAATGTCTAGTGTAAGAATTCTTTCAGTAAACTGTCAGGGACTCGGTAACATTGTAAAAAGAACAGATGTCTTTAATTATCTAATAAAAAAGCAGTGCAACATCTACTGTCTACAAGATACTCATTTTACTTGTGAAAATGAAAAGAGCATACGATCAAGTTGGGATTATGAATGTTATTTTAGCTCATTTATATCAAATGCCAGGGGTACTGCTATTCTTTTTAACAATAATTTTGAATTTAATATTCTTAAAGAGAAAAGAGACATAAATGGGAATTATCTTGTTTTAGATATTAATGTTGACAAATTTAACTTTACACTTGTTTCTATTTATGGACCGAATGATGATAATCCTCAATTTTATGAGAATATCATGTCAATAGTTGAGGAATTTGGAAATGAAAATTTTATAATTTGTGGTGATTTCAATCTTGTATTATGTCCAGAGTTAGATTACTGTAACTATTTGCATGTAAATAACCCAAAGACGAGAGAGAAGGTTTTAGAATTAATTGAAGAAAGAAGTCTAATAGACCCTTATAGGCAACTTTATCCAGACAGTTATCATTATACTTGGAGGAAAAAAAATCCATTTAGACAGGTTAGATTGGATTTTTTCCTTTTTACAGAAAGTATGCTTACTAATTTAAAAAATTGTAATTTTGATCCAAGTTACAGATCTGATCATTCAATGATTATTTTAAGCCTTGTGTTTAATTCCTTCAATAAAGGTAAGGGCTTGTGGAAGTTTAACAACTCACTATTATACGAAAAGAACTACAGCAAAATTTGCAAGCTATATAAAAAAAATTAAGGAACAGAGATTTAGAGATCTTCAAGAAGAAATTGCTACCCTTGAAAAAAATGTTACTGAAAACTCAATTGAAAATTTAGAAACAAAAAAGCATGAATTGGAATCTCTTAGAAATGAAAAAATGAAAGGTAAGTTAGTAAGATCAAGATCTCAATGGGTAGATGAAGGAGAAAAGCCAACAAAATATTTTTGTGGGCTAGAGTCTAAAAATTATACCAGTAAGATAATTCCAAAAGTTGAAAAAGATAATGGGGAAATTGTTACAGATCAGAAGGAGATACTAAAAGAAGTACAATATTTTTATGAAAATTTGTACAAAAATAAAGATGAAGATGAAGGTTGTAGTCTTAAAGATATAGTGGAGGGTTTGAAGGGGGCAAGTATAAGAAAACTCACAGAAGAAGAAAAAGATAATTTAGAAGGGGAAATTGGGAGCTTTGAAGGTGGGGAAATTTTGAAAAAGATGAAAAATAACAAAAATCCTGGATCAGATGGGTTTACATCAGAGTTTTTAAAGTTTTTTTGGAAAGATCTGACAGTTTTTGTTATTGGTTCTTTAAATTATGGGTATAGTTTAGGAAGTTTATCTGTTACACAAAAACAAGGTATAATCACATGTTTACCAAAGGGAGACAAATCAAGACATTTTCTAAAAAATTGGCAGCCAATCTCATTGTTGAATACAGTATATAAGATAGGGTCTGGGGTGATAGCAAATAGAATTAAAAAAGTTCTCCCCACATTAATTAATAATGATCAGACTGGTTTTATTGCAGGTAGGTACATAGGGGAAAATATTAGGCTTTTGTTTGATATAATGGAATATGCAGAGGAGAATGATATACCTGGTTTATTTTTGTTAATAGATTTTGAGACGGCTTTTGACTCCATATCATGGAACTTTCTTAATAACATTTGAAAAAAATTTCAATTTTGGGGAATCTATTCAAAAATGGGTTAAAACGTTTTATAACAACATTTAATCTGCAGTCAATCAGGGAGGGAATTTATCTGAGTTTTTTTCGTATATAGAGAGGCTGTAGATGAGGGGATCCGTTGTCCCCTTATTTATTCATACTATGTGCTGAAATAATGGCTAAAAAAATAAGAGAAAACCCTAAAATAAAAGGAATTAAAGTCTTGCATTCAGAACATGAAATTTTTCAATTCGCTGATGTTACATCAGTAATTTTGAATGGATCAGAAGAATCATTAAATGAAACACTTTTGGAATTGGAATGGTTCAAAAAGATATCAGGCCTTAAAATAAATTTTTCAAAAGCACAAGTTATTTGGATAGGAAGCAAAAAATACAGCAGTGATAGACTATGTGAAAACTGGAATCTCTCCTGGGGAAAAACTACGTTTACTGTTCTGGGAATAAATTTTGATGTTGATATTTCTAAAATTACAAAGATCAATTATGAAAAATATTTAAAAAAAATGAAAGGACTCTTTAAACAGTGGAACAAAAGAAATTTAACTCCTATAGGTAAGATTACTGCACTTCCAAACCCTAGTATAGAAATTATTAAAGATATTGAAGATATGTTATATACATTTATTTGGAAATCATCTGTTAATAGAGTTAAAAAGGATATCATGCAAAAGGAGTATCAGGAGGGGGGACTTAAGATGATTAATATACATTCTTTTATTTTGGCTTTGAAGTCCACATGGATCAGGAGATTCTTTTTCAACAATTGTAAATGGCAGAATATTTTTATGTCATCAATTGATATAAATAAACTCTCATGTGGATATATAGAACAAGTAATAGAAAGTGTAAAAAATCAATTTTGGAAGGATGTATTATATGCTTGGAAATCTGTTATTGAAAAAGACGAAAACAAAGATTGGACAAACTTTCTTGCCAATACAGTTTGGTTGAATAAACAGGTAAAAATTGAAAAAAGAACTATCTTTTATCCAGAGTGGTTCAACAGGGGTGTAAAGTTTGTTAACGATTTTGTCAATGATGATGGTTCTTTTCGGACTTTTGATCAGTTTTCAAACAAATTTGGATTTTGTGTAAATTTTCTGCAATATAATGGGGTTATTAGTTCTTTATGACAAATGCTAAAATTATATCCATATGGAGACAAATCATCTAATTTACAGACTCCTTTTGTCCCATTCATCTCTACAAAATATTTTTCGAAGTTCTAAAGGTTCAAAAGATATGTACACAATTCTAAATAAAAACAGTAGTGTTCCTACAGCTCAAAGAAAATGGAATACAGTTTTCGATATTAATTCAAATGAGCGGAAACAAATTTATATACTCCCATTTAAAGCTACAGCATGTACAAAATTACATTGGTTTCAATTTAGAATAAACCACAATATTCTGGCTACTAATTATTTCCTGAAAAAAATTTAAATTATTGATGATGCAAATTGTAATTTTTGTCAAAAGGAAAATGAAACCATTGAACACATTTTTTGAGGTTGTGAAAATGTACAAAATCTTCTAGGGCAAGTAAATTCCTGGTTCGGTGACAAAGACATAAACCAAACATTTTTAAAGAAGACTCTAATTTTTGGGGATGTTGATAAAGTATATAAAGATGATGTATACAATGCAATTTTACTAAACATAAAATACTATATATATACAAACAGATGTCTGAAGAAAAAATTATCCTTTCATTTGCTTAAAGCCTGTTTGATAAATTTATATAAAACTGAAAAAATGATTGCTGTCCGAAATCAAAGAATTGCAGAATTTCAATTACATTGGAGTACTTTTGAAAAACTGTTTGAGGATTGTTGACATAGTTTTTATTCTTATGTAAATTCCCTTTCCATAGAGACACCAATAAATACTAACTAATATAGTCTATCTAAATATACTTTTCTTGTTTATATTTACTATACTATAGTATACTTTATAGTATACTCATTACAGGATAATTAAAACAATCTGAATGTTTAATCCATCCAAATAATACTTTGGAAATCTGGTACAGTGTTATAGTCCAATTGATTGTTTGCACCAGGCCAGACCATAAAAGTTTTATATATAAATGCCAATATAAAGTACATTCTCATCTTCTCAATGTCTTTTTTTTTCTTTTTAGAAATACACTAAAATTCTGATCTACTTTTTTTCCTAATTATACAAAAAAAAAAATATTTATCACATATATCAATAGTAAACAATTTTAAACTCTGCAAAATACCCCTTTTCTCATCTTTTATGTTCTAAAAAAATTGTAAGAAGATTTAATTGTACTTAACTATATAGATTGTATGATGTTTTATATGTTATTATATTATTGTACTCTATTCTGTATTGATGTATTTTGCAGTTGAGAGAGAGAGAAAAAAAAAAAAAAAAAAACCTCAATGAAGATGAAGAGAGTGTTTTAGAATATATTCCGGTACCTTGCAGTCTTCGAAATTAGACTTTCGAATTTACTGGCCCGAAAACTTCAAAATTAGAATATTTATATAGATTCTATTGAAAAAATTTGGCAAAAGTCACTGGTCCGAATCAATTTTCACTAGCCGTGGGCCACCGGACCACTGCTGAAGTCGATAACTGACCTTGAATCTATCAAGGTTTACCTCCTACATTACAATATAGAGGGACTTGGTCGACTAAATGTCTAGGTCTTTAGAATTTCTTGCGCACAATAATAATTTGACTTTCCAATCTTTTGACTTTGAGCATACCTGATGAATGGTTATTCCAGAAACGTGTCATGCACACTGAATTATAGATATCTACAATTTATCGATTCTTTTCCACTATTTTTACTTTGAGCATACCTGATGAATGGTTATTCCAGAAAAGCGTCGTGCACACTAAATTATAGATATCTACAATTTATCGTTTCTTTTCCAATATTTTTACTTCGAGCATACCTGAAATGCGCTGTGCACACTAATTTATAGACATCTGCATGTTATCGGTTCCACATGACTTTCGAAGAAAAATGACTTGCAAATTTTTAAAGGATTGAGATAATAAAACTGTTGTAATTCTGCTTTGACAATTACGATAACAGGGAAATCTATAATTTGGTACGACCTTTTCTTTAATAATCTTTTTCTCCTTATTCCTGACTCTACATTTGTAATCAACAAGACGTGAGCTATGATTTCATAATAGGTGTTACTACACAGGGATAGTAAGATAGTTGTTCAAGTATTATCCGACACAATAAGAAAAAAATATAAAAAAATGGCTTTCTCATGAATAATAGACAAGCTTTTACCTTTTGATGATTGGAATAACGAAGAATCAATAGGTAATAAATATAAAATGTACTGATATGGCAAAGAATCAGGGATTTTCTTTGTGTTTTTGAATAAGACTGAAAGTGTTACAAGGTCTATTAATTGAATTTTAGCCGTACATTTTTATATGTATATTTATTTGGATTCTTTAAAATAATCACCAAAAATGTATAAGTAAGGGAAGTTATGGTTATAGTGTTAAACGCCACTTTCAACAATATTTATTAGTTATATCCTGGCGGTCAGTTTTATTAAAGGAGGAAACCGGAGTACCCGGAGAAAAGCACCGCTAGACCTGCCACAAGCCACTGACCAACTTTATCATCTAATGTTGTATTGAGTACACTTGTCCATGAGTTGGATTGGAAGTCACAACTTTAGTGGTGATAGGCACTGATAGCACAGGTAGTTGTAAATCCAACAACCATAAGACCATGAACACGACGGCCCTGCAAATTGATATATTAACATTTGAACTAATATAAAGAAACATGTTGAATTAGGCTAACCAGTTTGACCATTGTCAAATTGATTTCTATGTAAACATTTGAATATGAAACTCCTTCAGTAAAAGTTTTGTAACGATGATGAAAAGAAATTTTACATCTCTTTTTACAGATATCATACGACATTCCATTGTCTTTGAATACAGAACTTGATGTAAAGGAAACCAGTTCTAAAAATGAAGTCAATGGTAACCAAGCTTAGCTCTGGGAGTGGTATAGGTACCAGTATATCTGCTGGCAGCAGAGGTGGAGGCACCAATGGGGATACAGATAAATTATCAGGTAAAGACATCAATTATATAAGTGTATAAAAAGCTGGTGACCAGATGATGAAGATAGGTGGAATTTTAACTGATGTTTATGTCATTGAATTTAAGGTTTGTATACATTGTGACCTGGGCAGGAACGTAAGAAAATTCACTAGTATTAAAAACTGTTAAATGTCAAAACAAACCATATATACGATATTTTTTCATGGCCTTTTTTTTAATAAGTGAAAAAGCCGAAAATTTGTGATAGTGCCATTGAGGCATCTTTGCACAATTGTAGAGACCAAATTTAGCATTTCTGCAGTTGCCAACTGGGCTCGCTAAAAAAATTTAGTAGCTCAGTAAAAAATTTTGGCACCGAGCAACTGAGTTTTCATATAAAAGTCTAAAAATTTCAGTAGCCAGTTGGGCTACTGTCTGAAAATTTTAAAGGTTTTGGGCTACTGAGCCCCTGGTAAAATCTGTCTAGTAAAGAATGATTTGATAATAAGGCTTTGTTTTGACATATTTTGCATTTGTATTAAGACTTGAGCTGACACATTTTGTAATAGAATGTACATTTTGAATTATTCCTTTGCATAGTGGCATTTGCGGCACTCGGTTTCAAGTTGCTGTTATTTTACAAGTTGAGTTCTCTATACTACTTCCATATACCATACAAAGGTTTACCATTCACAAAATGCTTGTTTCATCTCAATTCACTATCGCACTGTAATAAAAAAAAATGACTGTTCACAAATGTATGCAATTCATTGTTGTTTCAAATTCACTGTCGAAATTATTATTGAATCTTTTACAGATTTTAAACAAATATTTTGAAAAATTAATTGCTTTGAAACCTTTTTTATGATGAATTTATTATGAAATTAAATTAATCGTCCTGAATATAGCTGAAATTATGCTCTGGATGTTAAACTGTACATGTATTCGATCAATCAATGAAATTAATTTTTAAAAAGTAGATTCCTTCTTTCATTATTTATATTTAACATGTATGGTTTATAATCCAGAATATATGCTTCTTGCGAACAGTCTTTGGATGTAGCAACCATGTTTATAATCACCATGGTGATAACCTAGTTTTGGTAGATATGTTGACCTGTTGTTGCATGCTTTGTTGAGTAAATCTGCATTGTATATTATATACAAGTTTATTATTCTTTTGTATTAAATCAACAATTTTTAAACTGTCTTGTTTTCACTTTCACAGGACAATGGCATTTTTGCCATTTTTGTTCTTAAATACAGTAATATACACTTGATATTGTTTATGACAGATGAAATAGGTATTTCTCAATCATATATTTGATCTTTTAAAAATACTTATTTTCTTGTTGATAAGTTTCACTTGTGAATTATAAGCAAGATGATTGATTATAAGCTTTGAATTAAAAAAAAATTGAAACATATATGTCTTGACCAAAATTAAAAACCATTTTGTTCTAATCATGTTAATATTTATAGTACAATTTAAGTAGAGCAAATGAAGGGAAAATAATGGAAGAAGAATTTGTAAAAACGACAGCCAACTTAATTTTGTGTCTACCACAAAAATAACATGCAGTGGACTTCATTGCATTTAACAGTTAATAGAACTTCCTTCAACAAATTGTTAACTGGTGAGAGATGGGAAAAAACCATTTTCTTTGTTTTAGAACTTTTTGCTTAATATTATTTTAGCCTATGTAAACTTTATTAAGTTTCACATGTCCGTATCGCTTTCTAATGTGGGGAAATTTTTCTTTAAATTATATAAAGTCCACATACATTTATAATACAGTCAATCCTGCCTTAAAGGGCACATCTATATTAGCAAATCACTGTCTATAAAGGGCAGTCTCATATTTCCCATTAATGAATAATGCCTACAATTTAATCCTGTATATAAAGGTCAACTGCTCATAAAAGGCACATGTTCAGGTTCCCTTGAAGGCCCTTTATATGCATGTTCGACTATGGTGGTATAGGGGTTTATTGTCCTGTTGGTATACAGAATTTTACTTTGCCTACTGTAGGTTAGCTAATCTTGTGTGAATAAATTTTACCAGATACAGATTCTACTGGCATTGGTATCTTCTTGGTATTTCAGCTTCCTCCACCATATAATTATACCCCCACTTCCCGAAGAGGGAGGGGGGGTATACTGTTTTACCTCTGTCCGTCTGTCCGTCCTTCCGTCATCCAAGATATTTTTCGTCACATTTTTCTCAGTAACTGTTGATGGCAGAAATCTGATATTTGATCACAAACGTCATATAGGTATACCATATTGTGAGTAGCGTTTTTTTTTTTATATCATTAGGAGAAAAATGGCTGATAATAGTGTAAATTTACCAATCATATGATCTGTAATTTGTCATTCGTATCGTATTTGTCACAGAGATTTTCAAAAATAAGAAATATGTAGAATATCTTGGATCCAGATTCAGTTGATTTATTATTATTCCATGATTAAATTAAATATAAAAATTAACTATATGCAGCATAAAGAAATAAAGGAAATGACTGGTTGGTTCCCAATAATGATAATGTGTCTACCTGTTTACTTGTTTAACCCAACCACTTTTGTGTGCCTGTCCTAAGCCATAACCTGGATTTTCAATGTCATATGTCTGTTGTGGTCTGTAGAAGTCATGATCGTGTTCTGGAATACAAAAATATTTTGAAGCCTTAAAGAATAAAAACGGAAATAAGTAGTAGTTTTTTATAATTAATATTTTGATTAAAATTTGAATTCTTTGAAGTACTATCAAGATCATGTGTACATGTACATACAGGTAATCTTTTAATTATTTTTTTTATATATTTCTTCTTCTTTAACTGCACACATTTGAGTTCAATTTAAATTAAATAGTAGACCTTGATATACTTTTAAGGGCTCATTGCAGTAATGATTCTTTTGCTTTGGAAAACTAATTAAAATGTCTGATTTGTTTTCAGTCGGATTAATGGCATATAGAAAGATAAAAGGTAAATAGATATTCCGTTGTGAATACTACACTATTGGTTTTTATACTTCAAATAACTAAAAGAACTGTTAACATTTTACATTGCAAATGTGACCGTGTTATTTCGTATGTTATGGGGTTATTTCGTATGTTAATGGGTTATTTCGTAAGTTACGGTGTTATGTCCTATTTTATGGGGCCTTTTTCACCTGAAGTTGTTTTAAGTGCAAAATATATAGGATCATTTTACATTGCAAATGTGCTGTGTTATTTCGTATGTTATGGGGGCTTATTCACTTCAGAGCATTTTACATTGCAAATGTGACTATGTCATTTCATATGTCACTGGGGCCTTTTCACCTGAAGTTGTATAAGTACAAAATATATAAGTTCATTTTAGATTGCAAATGTGACCGTGTTATTTCTGTTATTTCGTATGTTATGGGTTATTTTTCACGTGGAGTTGTTTTAAGTACAAAATATATAGGTTATAAAAATATGTTGCACAATGCACATTGATTGATCAAATGGTATTAATAATTATATGCCAAAGTCAAAATCAGAAAAGGAGGGAGGGGAGGGAGTACTGCATCTTATTGAAGCAATTAGTAATATTTATATATATTTCTTTTTTAAATTAGTTGTTGATGAAAGTCTAGAAATTTTCCTGGAATTTCAGAAATTGTTAATAGCTATATATTTTTAGCCAATTATTTATTTTGGGGAGATATTATTTAAATAAAATTCTAAACCATTAATTTAATAAGTACATGTAAATGAGTAAGGAAAAAAATAATATGTTGTATTTAAAAATATGATATCCTCTGCTACTATGTAAGTAATACTAATTGGGTTATCTGCCCTTGTATTGAAGGTCATTGGTTGAGCCAAACTCAGGT
Organism: Bathymodiolus septemdierum; assembly: GCA_963383655.1. Classification (NCBI taxonomy): domain Eukaryota; kingdom Metazoa; phylum Mollusca; class Bivalvia; order Mytilida; family Modiolidae; genus Bathymodiolus; species Bathymodiolus septemdierum. The sequence continues at coordinate 34,288,935 of OY726529.1, read as the reverse complement.
AATGTATTTCTGCATTTTATTCATGCCTTCTTTGTATTATAAACATCAAACAGTTGTACAAAACCCTGTACCTGTAGGGACATTCAACGCTGTATGGCTTCATTTACCAATAAAAATATACCCAAAGCCATGAAAAATAGTTTTCAAGTAATCTTTTTAAAATTAACCATATATAAGGTGTGAAGTTTGTTTCAGTGCAAATTACGGCCGCAATTTCACTTTGAGAAAGTCGCCGTCAAAACACATAATTAATCGGTGCAAATTATTCATTTTCAATTGGATTTTCGTAGCTGTTCGGACAGCGTGGTATTGTTTTGTGTTTTTCATTTTTTTATGAAAATGATTTGAAACTTTTTGGACTTGGTGAACTTCAAAATCAGACTTTAAAAAAAAAAAAATAAAAAATTGTTTAATGGCTTAAAATGTTTTTTGACCATATTTTAAATTGAAGTCATTTAGTTATAAGAATGTCTGTACAGTCAGGAAATTTAAGATATTTAAATATTATTATCCATCTGCGTGCCTTTGGTTTGTAGAGAGAGCTCTTTCAGCATTGTTTTACTATATACCAGCGTGGTTATTTTTTTTTTTTTTTTTACTAAATTTCATTTTAAAAAAAATGGAATTCTAAAAAAAAATATCTGAAGGAGAGGGTGTTTTTTTGTTTTTTTTTCTCAATCAGAATAGCTTTTTATTAACATTTAAATATTCACATAGAATAAGAAAAAAATATATAGTGATGGAAAACTGACAATGTCTGATTTTTTTCATCAAAATAACAAAGACCAAGATTTACTTGCATGGGTTTTGGTTCATTGGATAAAAGCTAGCATGTTGCATTCAAGTTTAGTGATTTTGACTTGCTCCCAAAAACAAAACGTGTAGTGAACTCAACATTGTATTATACATTTAATCATCATGCTGTACATTATATATTTTATTTTATTACAAATTGTCGCAATTATTTATATTATTTATTTATCGATTTATCGAGATGCCACTTGAAACAACATGAGTGCTTGTACATGCCACTATTTATTTCATGCATATAAAATTTCATTTGTTATATTGTTTTCTTTTCTTTTTTTCATGCCATTTGAAAATTTTATTTTACACTTGTTTTTATAAAATGATCTCTTCCTGCTGGACATTTTATAGAACCTGTTTTTTTTTCTCTTTTTTTTTTCATGTGTTGGATCATTGGTAAAGTGAAATAAATGCAAATGTTTAATGCATGCCTTTTCCACATACGAAAATTATAATATTGGAAAAGAAATTGCATTATACTGAGAAAAACACTGCAATCTGTATGATGCATAGAATTTGTTCTTTTATCCCATAAGTAGTATATTTTGTGTCAAAATAATGAATATATAATAAATATGCACATAGGGAGTATGTAACTCAATTTTTTACTGTTTACTCTCAGGCCTGATTCCTCCATGATTCAACAGCAGGTTAGAGGGTCACGACCTTTGACCTTTGTACGTTTGTGTTTCTCTTCTAACACCCATCTCTGTCTGCTCTGCCGCTAGTTGTATTAGTGGTGTGCGCCGGGTTTGGACGTTGTGTTAACCTTGCTGTTTTCTTTGACTAACCCCATTCCAATTATTTATTCCATTGTGTAATAAACTAACTGACTATCCTTAATTTGGTGTTCTGTATCCATTTCTGCACTAGCTTCTTCTTGGAAGCTCAAGATCAACTGAACATTAATTTTAGGCATCATTTGGACAGACTCCATAATGGAAGCAAATAATTTTTTCCACCTTAGAAAATTGCAAAAAAAAATTATCACGTGGTTCTTTTTAACTAGAGTACAACTCAAAATTATTCAAGATGAATATTTTAGTTATTTTAGAGAAGTTAATTCGATTTTGGTTGAGAATAATTTTAAGAACCATTATAAACATACCTGTAAAACTCTTCACAGGTTTATTATGGTAAATATTTATCAGAGAATAGTAAGTTGAACTTGGGCATTTTTGCTTTCATTATAGTTTTGTACATGTAAAGCTTGTTACAACATTGTTTCAAAAGTTTCACACATCAAATTTGTCAAACTAAAATAATCATATATCAAATTAAATTTTTCAGTTTTACAGTAGAATAGATTTTCAACATTTGTGGGAAAAAAAGACGAAATCTAAAAAAAAAAAACGTTTGATATATTTGTGTGACATATTACATAATTGTTAAATTGATTATCATTTTGCATTAATTAGGAAAATGTTAATTACTATTGTTACAAAGCTTTTTTCTCTCCAAATATATATAATAAACAGAAATTGACATTTCACTTCAATTACATGTAAATAATTTAATTAAATCCATCCATAGTCAAATTAATGTGAAAGTACTAATATTTTTTCCAATTATGAAAAGATACTGTTTTTTGTATTTATAAATATTTTTATTAATTGGCACTTCTTCGTACTCTCAATTTATTAATTAAACAGATTATACACAATATATTTAAATATTTTTTTTTAATTATAGACCATTGTACATTTATAACGCTATATTCATTTTAGTTAGAAATTTGAAATAATTATTATCAAACCCTGCATGCAAATATTAACATGTTCAATTTTTGTTATTAGAATGTTTGAATTGAATTGTGCATTTTTTTTTTATCATTCCATTAAAAACAATTTTAAAATAAAGTTCAAAACATATTCATAAATTGTTTTCATATTTACCTATTAAAATGAAGAAATTAAGTATAAAATTTATTTTAATTTGATTATTTATTTATTTACGAGGATTGCCAACAGCCGATGATGGCTACAAGAGGTTCTCCTCTTAAAATTTGACAACTTTACAAATTATCCACAATCTTTTAGAATATTATATAAAGCTGTAAATGGTTCATGAGTTTAAGATAGAGGTTGGTCTTGACAGTTGTTTTTCAATATAACAGTACTTTTTGTGTTGCTTTTATTTTCATTTTTCAGCATGAGGATATATAAACGGGGAGGTATCTATGTACCACTGTTGATGCTTCTGTGCTTGTATTTAATTTAGAAAATCCCTTTACATATATTGCATTGAACCCAGTTCATGAATTTTTATTACACTTTCTACACTTATACATGTGTGAATGGGTGTTCATACATTATTTTTCTTTGTCAAAACGTTTGATAGATTTGGATAGGTCTTTGATTTAATAAAAAAAATCAAAATGTGAGTATGAAAGACGATACCATACCTGTTTAGCTAGATTTGTTATTGTGTATCTTAATTTTATATTGTGCTACTTTTATTAACAATTTCTCCTTGTATGTAGGTGATAACACATTATATTAAAATCAGATTTTCATATAGTAAATCTTCCACATCTCTTGTATCCTCACACATATCCTTCCTGTTTTGGTGTCTTACAAAATTCAACACTTTTTCCCTTGTTTTTTGACAAATGTTATCATTACAGTTGTATTACAATTTCAGAAAAAAAAATTGATAATTGCACCTTTACCTGAGCTGAATTTCGGCACGTTAGATTATTTTACATTTTTATGATAATTATAACCATACATGGTTTATCTTTCACTTCCTGTTAGCATGGCTTTAAAGAGGCAAAGAAAAAATACAGTCTATTTATTAACTTTTGATACTGGGAAAGGGGGGACAACTCTTATCTATTGACTGTTTTGTTTAAATTCTTACTTGCCTCTGTCCTGATTTCATTACAAATTTCACAATTCTTACATGTTCATAGTTTGGGGGGAAAACTATTTCACTGGTAGTTGAATACAAAACATATCATTCTGTATTGACGGAAAAGCGAATATCAGAATCTTAAGACGGGTTGTATTTAACTGCAATCTGCCAGATCGTAGAAAGTGTCTAGACGACCCTGGACACCGAATAATATTTAATATTTACACTCCATACCATTGTCATCTCTAAACAGGGAAACCAAATATGTATTTAATTTTGCATCCTATATATCCATGGGACTTGTTCTTTTCAAATGTACATTTTGAATATCATAATCAGATTTCGGCATACATGTTAATTTCTATCTGCATGTTAATCCGATCAATTCATCAATACTTTTTTTTTTTTTTAGATTATGGTCAAATAGCCAGAAATTTTTATTAATAACATAGATATTGCTCTCATTTATAGTAGCTTTTGGGGTTTCCATGGTTACAAACAAACAACACCTCACAATTTTGTGTCATTCATCACTTATTATTAACATAATATCCTAACCTATGAAATTTTATTAGTTTTGGTGTAGGCAGCATGACCTGTTGTTGGACTTTTAATATTATGAGCCATATTTGATACTGTTGACCTTTATGTAATGTGTGTAACATTGGACAGGGTGAAAATTGACATACTATTATTATTTTATTGAGAAAGAAGTACATGTACAGTCAGAGGCATAGCATGATAAATCACAGTGATATATGTATCTCTCATCTTTGTGATACAGGTATATGTTCATGACTATGAGTGTTCCTGGTGAAGTTTATTCCAGAAATGTGCAGTGCCCACTAAATTGGATGTCTACATTTTTATTTATACTGTTTGATGCTTGTATGTGTTGTATTGAGTGTCACTTGCAGTCTGAGCCAAAAATATTTTGACAAACTAGCCAGAACAACATTTTAGAAGAAATATTTTCTATTTGATTTAGCAAATTTTATGCAATTTTTATTAGACTAGGGCATAGGGCTAGTAATTTTTGGCACAGACTGCATTGGTTATCACCCAAAATGCATTAGAAAGTAAGTTGATAGATTAAGCAGAGTAAAAGATATATTACTATAAATACAAAGAACCATGCGTCGCTCTCTCAGGTTGAATTATCACACTATGTCTCGAAGGTGCTGTATCTTTGGAAAGCAATGTGGTATTGAATGAGTGTTGGTTAATTTTATGTCAGAAATTAAAATTGATAAGAATTTGAACAATCCATATGTTCATAGAATTTATCTTGAGTAAATTCTTTATGCTGCAAATAAAATGGCAAAGACAGCTCGCTCCAATTTGTTATACAATACTCATATATACACATAATATATATATATATACATGGTATATAAATGGGTTCTATGATCAAATGCAATGTATTAAATGAAATATGATTTGCAATATACATACACGAAAATGAAATTTAATAGTCAGAAATTTTAATTAATTTATTAATTTTAAATTTATTAGTTATATATAATCTTACAGTACACCAAGGATTTTGGTGGAAATTTTTTTTTTATAGTTTTTTTTTTTCCAAATAATTGAATTAGTTGCTAGGATACAAGATTTTGGTCTTAGATATATTAACCTTTCTTATTTTGCTATACTTGGATCATTTTCTGATTTGATGTTGTTTTTAATGTTATATGAATGCATGCTTGGAAATATTGATATATTAGATACAGTACTTAAAACGACAAAATTTGCATGAGGATATATATATATATATATATATATATATATATATATATAAAAGTATATATGCCAAGGTAATTGAAAACGTGTTTCTTTGATATTAGATGCTGAACGTTGAGGTAATTTTGTAGAAGTGTAATAGTATATATATATATATATCACATAAGATACTTGTAAATGGACATTGAAGATGTGTTATCTCCAGAATGACGTGGAAATTGTTTGCATTAATAAAAAGAAGGGGGAATGGCTGAAGATGTATTTTCGCAAGTAAAATTTCAATTCTGTTAAAGGTTTACCTGCTGTTACAAAAACATCAGGAGCAACTCCAAATTCTTCCATTGGTAAACTATTCAATGTTGTATATACAGGGGGGGAGAGAGAATGTAATCAAACAAAATGATTGAGCCAGGAAGGAAATTAGAAAATATTTCTGGAGATAATTACCACCTTTAGTAAGTGAAGTTTAGACAGCTTCTATCATAGTGAACTCACCAGTAAGCTTAAGCAAAGTGTTTACTAGAGCATGGATTGGAGTCTCTATATATAGATATATCAAATAAGAAATGGATATTTTTGCATGTCTGCTTCAAAACAAGGAAGTAAAATTGTAGAAGCTACCTCTAAATATGGTAAAACAACATTCTTATGGTATACTGTATAATTTACTTCCTCTAAACAAGGATGCCACGATACAGCTGAAATACTGCTAAAGTTGGCATTAACACCAATCAATCAATCTAAACAAGGAAGTAAATTGTAACAGCTACCTCTAAATATGGTAAAACAACATGCTTATGGTATACTGTATAATTATAGGACTAAAGATGTGTATTAGCTCTGTGTAAGTCTTCAACTTTAGGAGGAACTTTTCTTTTAGCTTTCACTCCTTTGTCTTTTGCATGGAGTTTCATAATTTATTATTTTTTTAAGCTTTCTTTTGAAACATCATATGAGAATAATACGTTTATTATTATTTTTTTGCATATATTATATTCTTTTTTTTCAATTTTGCACTTTCAGACTGGAAAAAAAAAACACAGTTTGTTTTAGCACATTACATGATTATTTTTTAATGTTTTATTGAACATGCAATGTCTTTATTTTCAGTTTTCATTGTCAGTGGCGATAACAATAATCGTATCGAAAAAAAAATAACGTTCATAATTTTCAAGCACCTGGTTACATATTCAATGTAAATATCTTCAACAATGTTTAAACATCTATATACTTTAAATGTTTTAATTAATGAGAATAATATTAGTGACTATTACTATCTAGGTCTAAGGAGAAGAAGTATAGAAATTTACCTTTTATATCAGATTTTTGTTGGAATCGTAATATCATATCGTATCATTTTCAAAAAGGTTTTTTGTTTTCTTGTTCATTTTACAAAATCGTACATATACCACAATACAGGTAAAACAACCATTGATATTGTACTTATACTTTTTGTTATTATCCACATATACCTGGTAATTAACTGGTGTTTTTGTTCCGACAGGTAAAAAACAAGTTCTGCTTTGTGTATGTAGTGACGTTCTCCTTTAGCAAACAGGTAGTTAGATGAGAAATTTAGAAAGAACAAACTCGTGAACGATTTAATTGTACTTCTGATTACCCCTTTGGTATCTTCAAACTTTTTTTTTTCATAAATCATCATTAATTTCACCTCATGTTTCATAATTTGCATATAAATGGTAAAATCACACATTTTTTGTGCAAAATTTGTGCTATTTAGAATGAAAATGTTCATTTTCTTTAAGAAAATTTTTCAACTGAATGACCTGTGGAAAATAAATGAAGTTATTGAGATGACACTTTTAATGTGATTTTTTTTTGTTCAGTTTCCATGGTGATCAAATTGAGTTTTAGTAGATAATTGACAATAGAATTTTACAATTCAATGTTTTTCTTTTGGAAAATGAGATATATATATATAGAATAATGGCAGTTTTTAAGGTCGAGACATACATTATCGCTAGTATTGCAGTGAGTCTGATAGGATGAACTGGGATAATGCATGCCTAGATCTTTAAAACGGACGTCATTGATTTTATCGATGAAATCATGATGTATTTGACTTCACGCAGACCGATAATTTTTAGTATCAGTCAGTTAGTCGATATTGACCAATCACTCATAGAGATCAAAGAAAAGCATGTCCAAAGTACCAACAAATCATATTCTAAATATTTCTGACAAAATATAAAGGGTATATGGGTTATGGTGTTTAACTCCACTTTCAACAATTATACACATTGTGAAACTGAACAAAAGGACACGTTATGTAATATTGATGTATTTTCACAATTTGGGAATATTGCACGATCTTTTTTATTCTAGTTGGTGGATGTTATTTATACATGCACTAAGTATTGCTACAATTTTAACAGTGTGAAGCTACTTATTTTTAGACTAAACACCCGAAGTTTCTCGCTATGTTTCGCATTTTTCATTGCTCAGAAAGTCTTGATAAACTGCATGGAATTGAATTTATTGTTCTGTAATAACTATTGTCAGTTTCCTTACCAAAAATTACACAGGCGTTGATATCGGTAAGATTTCATTGAATGTTTTAACGTAACGTAACTTGTTAAGTTTAAACAAGAAAGCAAATTATATAAAAATTTGCTTTTGTATAAGAATTTGCTCAGATAGGATATTGTTAAATTTAACAAGAAGCAAAGTATATACATATTTGCTTTTGTATAAGTATTTGCACTGCTAGGAAATAAATATTTTTACGATGGTCTTCAAACTTGAAAAAAAACATAATATATATAAACTTTAATTAATGGAGACAAAAAGATAAGAATCTTAATTGAAATTATATAAATATTTGTGTATATGTATATTATATTATATACATGTTATGTACAGGTAAGATGGATCTTTATACTTTTTTTTATTAGCAATGCTGTGTGTCAATCAGAACTTTCTGACGGAAAAAATTAAACAAAGAGCGCTGTTGAAAAATAGCTTATATACATAATGTTAAAATATACATTTTGGATAACAAGAAATAAGTTGTGATTTTGATAATCTAGAAGTTTTTTGGCCAAATTTGTAGATGATTTTACTTGTTGAAAAAACAATCTTTTTCATATACAATACCATCAAAACTACCCATGCGGTCACTTGCATTAAGCGGTCACATTTTTTTTTGTCCTGTCACAGAAAATTTCATTAGAATTGAACCTCTTTTTAAGAGATCTCCTGTCTTGAAAGACCAGTTTTTCTTTCCAAAGGTGACCTCTTTATACAGGTTTGACTGTACATTTCATTTGGACAATTTTATTTTCTTGGCTAAAATATTTTTTAAAGGCATACTTTCGAAAAAAGAAAAAAAATTGTTGGAATATAAAGATGTTAAAACTGTTTAAGCGTTTCAAATTTGCAACGGTAAAACGTTACAAAATTTCTGGTGTTTAGTTTGTATTATATATCCTTCATCTTTCTGGCATTGGTTTGTCTAGCTTTGTCAAGTGTATGTATCCAGTATCTTTGTAGTGTAGATATCAGTTTTAATGGTGTTTATATTATTAACATTAATTTTAAAAAAGTCAACTCCCACCTAGCAAGAAGTCTAATCAATGCTTTTATATTTTTCAGCCAAGTTGTCGGTGTCGAAATCTGGGCCTAAAGGAGATAATGCTTCAGGAGATAAACCTATTGAGGTAATTATTACATAGAGATGATTTATCAAGCGGGGGGCTGTCGTGGTCGTGATCGTATGGTAGTTGGATTTACAACTACCTATACAATCAGTGTCTATCACCACCAGCGTTGTGAGTTTGAATCCCGCTCATGACGAGGTTTACTCGATACAACATTACGTAATAAAGTTTGTTAGTGACTTTCGGCAGGTCGTTGGTGTTCTCCGTGTACTCCGGTTTTCTCCACCCATAAAACTGACTGCCACGATATAGCTAAAATATTGTTGAAAATGGTGTTAAGCACCATAGCCCTAACCTTTTAGATAACAGTAGACATGTTAGCAATATGATTAGCAGTATATATTATTTGTTCTCAATATATAAAATATTTTTAGCATGGAAAAAAGAAAGGTAAATTGCCACGATTTGAAGTTGGACCACAAAAGTTGAATGACAAACATGTACAGGAGGAACATGTGACATTGGAAAACAAGCAGGGACTGGAAGATGTGCCACTACCAGGAGAAATAACTAGTTCTAAAGACATACCTTTACCACCACAACAGAAAGAAAATGTAATTTTATGTTTTTATTTTACACCTGAAGGAGCCGTTGGGCATAGAAATATGACCTATTGTTTTTTGGCTGCAGGGGTGGGACAAAATAAGTGTATATATGGAGAATGCAACGCTTGCATCAGCTTATGATGAACAGTACTTTGTAATGAGTGGTCATTCGTGACTTGTTGCAAGGATTAAAACTGGGGGTTCCTGCTCCATTAGTGACACCTGTAGTGTTACTGCTATACGACATGAACATTCTCTTGTTATACATTATTTCCAATTCCATATTAAATACAGATTGATTGATCATAACAAAGGTTTGAAGATATAAAAAGGGTAATCAGAAGCCGTAAATCAAAGAAGATCAGACGATACAGTGACAAAAAGAAATAGAATAAAAGGACAAACAATGATCTACAAAACACTACTGAGAAACAAAGATTGAGCAACAAGTACCCCACCAAAAAAAACCCACAAAAAAATAAGATTGAACTCCGGAAGGGTAAGCAGATCCAGTTCCACTAGTGTCAACTACTCTAATTGATATTGCTGAAATATTTTCACACTGTACCAGTCCTCACGATGAGCACTGGTCCTCCGACCCAAGACCAGTAAAACTTTGTTCGGACCAGTACATTTTTCATGCAGTTTTTATTTGGAACTATATAAAAATAAATTCAAGATCAGACCAGGTAAATTCAAATTTTCATTTCGAGGACTGCCTGTACTATGTATATGTTTTAAGATGAGAATGGTACCTGAATTTCACCCTCTTGAAATAGGTATGACCGTATGACACATGATTTTTTTAAAGCCATTAAGCTGAAATGAAAGGGAAAAAAAAGAAAGAAATTGGTGTTTAAATCATGTCAATATCATGAGCGGTTCTAAAGTTATGACCAAAAATAGGCATCAAAATCTGTATACTTTTTCAACAGATATATATCAAAATGGTCACCAAGTTGTAAAATTTTGAATTATTTAATGCCTCATATCCCTAAAAATAACAAATGAGTGGTCGGTATCAACATTTTTCTCAGCATTATATTCTATTAATAAGATGGATGACCATAATTTATGTATAGCTCAATATTATTACATGTATATATTATTGATAATAATTTTCTTTAAGGACAAAGAGAAAGAGACAGAAAAGGATTCAAAGGAAAAACAGATATTAAATAATGACAAGTATGAATATTAAATTGAATTTTGAAAAGAAATTATTCGAACACAGTTTAGCCATGCAATTTATTACAGTTTAGATTAAATTTGAATCTGACCTGCCTCAAGAAACTGACAAACTTTATCACAATGTTATATCGAGTACACCTCTCCTGAGCAGGATTCGCACTTACAACTTCAGTGGTGATAGGCACTGATTGCATAGGCAGTTGTAAATGCAACTACCATACGATCAAGACCATGACGGCCCCAATGCTGATTGGAAAATCTTGGAGTAAGAGTACAGCACGTCTTTGCGGTACGAGTACCAACCTTCTACTCCAAAGTAAGACTAGAACTTCTAAATATATAAAAATGCAACATTATCTTCGTAGCAAAGCTAGTTGCATATTTACACATAATGCAATGACTTATTGTATTTACTCTTAAAAAAGACTGGGGATTTTAGAATGGACCAAGCATAGATTTGAATTTACATATTTGCATAAAAATCTTGTTATATACCAATCTTCATAGGGACTTCACTCAATGAAAATGTTATAAAGAGTTTATAAGGTAGGAGATATGTTTGATAATCAGTGTGCTGAATTTGGGTACTGGTGAAGTTTCCTAGGGCTCGGAGCTGATCAACACACCTGGGGGGGGGGAGGGGGAGTGATAAGGGGGCCCCTCTCGATGAGAGCAGTTTCAGGCTATACGGAAAGCCTGACGGTGTAACATGTTTGCAGATTGCCACACTTCATGCACGCTATAGACTTTTTGTAGATTTCGAAAGAGTAGGCACATTGTATCCACTACAAAAGACGAAATTTCTTGTCCCTACAAAAATCTACATACTTTTCCAGGGGCGGTCAAAAGTTGTTGACACATCCCTTCCCTCATTTCTATATAGTTATTTATATTATCTAACTTGTTCTCGTTTTTTAAGTATAGCTGAAAGACTGGGCGTTGAACATTAATCAATCAATCAATCAATCTAATTAGAGGGCCTGCAATCATTACAAAGTATAATACTGATGATTTATATTTTTCAGGGAAGATGAAAGCAAAAGTGGAGTAGTTTCGTTTTCTTTCAAAAAGACAGGAACTAAATTGGGAATTACAGCATTTAATTCCGAGGAAGAAGATAAGACAGTCGTGAACTCTAACTCTAATATGAAGTTAGCAGAGAAGCCTAAAAAAATCATGAGTGCATTTACGAGAGTTAAGAATAAGGATGAAACGATGGAATTAGACTGGCCATCGGAAATGGTTCAATTTACTAAAACAACACCGACAATCACATACAGCTGTAATCCTCTTATGTTTGATTTTACCGCCTTGTTTTCTAAGCCGAAATCAATGTTGGACAAACTGAAAATTCTAACAGAGGAGGATAAAAAAGAGGAAATAACTGAAAAAGTAGTAAATTCTGTAGAGGGGGAGATTAAAGAGAAAGAAAATGCTGTCGTACAGCCCGAATTAGAGAAATCTGTTACAGATGTAGCTGGTTCTAAAAGTAAGACAAAAAAGAAGAAAAAGCAGAAGCATAAGAAACATCGTAAGGAAAGTAAAACCGACAAAGAAAAAGGAGGTGAAAAGAAAAAGAAACGAAAGAAGCGAAAACATGATGACAAAGAGAACAAGGAAAATAAGGAAAGTTTATCGAAAAAGCGATCGTATAGAAAGAGAACAGCCGATTCAATAATAGAATCTGGAAATGAATCGGAAAATCCGGATAAAAAGGAAAGTAAGCATAAAAAACGGAAAAAATCAAAGAAATCCAAGAAAAAGAAAAAGCAACACGAGAAGAGCGAAAGTAAAAACGAAAGTAAAATAGGTACGGGGAAGACGCCTAAAAAAAGTAAAGCCAAAATATCGTCAAATGTATTAGACCATTTAATTGATGAAGTCGATGGGACTGATATTGAGATAAAAAAGGATAGCAATAACGGAAACAAAATTATATCGAAAACACCTTTGGCTAACGCTGAAAGTGAAATCAAACCAGTTATTAATACTAAACCTGTAGTGAATGATATAAAAGTTTCTACGACAAGTGCTATTATTAACTCGATAAAAATAAAAAATGAAGTTGGTTCAGTGTTGTCAAGAAAAAGACAAACCAGTGAATCTAGTCATAGTGAAGCTACACCTAGTTCTGTCAAGAAACAAAAACAGGAAGATTCTTGGAGCAAAATTGAAAATATTTATGAGGAAAATTCCAAATCTAAATGGGATACGAGCGATAGTGACGGTGAAAGCAAAATGGATCCTATGATGAAGTCGAAAAAATTGACAAAGAAAATAACAGTTACAGATGCTGTTGTGAAAAAAGAAACTCCTGCATTAACCGAGAAAACTGTGAAAAATAGTAATAGTTCAGTATTAAAAAGAAAATCTAAGAGTAAAAGTTATGACTCTAGTGAAAGAAGTTGGTCAAGATCTAGATCAAAGTCTCGTCATTCACGCCACAGTACATATTTTAATAGTTCAAGTCGTTCAAGAAGTCGATCATATAGTAATTCCTCTTATGACTCTCGTTCAAGTTCTCGATCTAATTCTTACAGTAGGTCACGTTATAGATCGAGGAGATACAGATCTAGTTCCTACAGTAGTTCATCCAACTATAGTCGTTCAAGTTCTCATTCATATAGGGGTCGTCGTTATTCTAGATCAAGATCCCGTTATGATTCCTATCCTAGAAGTCAGAGTAGCTCGTCTCGTTATACGACGTCAAGAAGTCGTTCACGGACATATTCACGTGATCATACTAACCGCGGTAAAAGATCATACTCTTCTTTGTCACATTCAAGTCAAGATAGTACGAAGAAGTTGAACAGAAAAAAAAGAAGGAAAAAGACATTAGAGCAAAAACAGTCTGAAATGAAAATAGATCCATTAAGTATTCCATTGCCTGATTTGGGTAATCCTGAAAAGTCAAACGCTGACAAGGAGGAAAACAAAGTGGTGGAAAAAACTGAAATTAAGCAGGAAAATCCAGACCCCAAGAGTATTCCTCTGCCTGAGAAAGATATTAAGAAAGAAGCAACTGAAAATCTCCCTCTGCTGGCCCCACCTCCACCTCCTCCCGGGGAGCAGCCAGTCCAGAATATACCACCTCCTATGATGCCAAATTACATACCACCTCCACCTCCTGGAATGTATGACTATCCTGGAATGCCCTATGATCCAAGGATGAGAATGCCGCCACCACATTTTCCAAATATGCCACCACCAAACTATAAAATGCCGAACCATTATAAAGGTGGTCCTCCGTATTCACAAGAATTTCCTATATCTAGGTCACCTCCACCTCTTCCACCTCCAAAATCACCGTCTCCTCAGCCTCCGCCTCCTCCTAAGAAGGATGAGGATAAAAAAGATGTTGAAGCAATGTATATGGACATTCCAGCTGAATTAAAAAAACTTCAGAAGAAGGCTCAAGAGCATGCAATAGCATCATTGAAGAGACAAATGCGACAGTTAAAGGGAGAAAACCCAAGTGATGAATCCTCCCCCGAAGAGGAAGAAGAGGAAAAAGCAACCTCAAGTCTTCAAGGGGATGAAGTTGAAGAAGACGTTCAATTGCTTCCTATTATGTCTCCATCGCTCAGCATGGCACAGCCAACATACATTTTAGCTCAGCCTCAACAGGCTAGCAGTCCTCTACATCATATTGTTGTAGGAAGTGATGGTCGACAATTCTTTATACCCGTCGGTGGAGCATCACAAATGCAAAGTTCTCTATCTGGAATGCCCATGCAAGCAGGGGCTCCCGTTTTTGCCATGCCAGGGGCATCACCTCAACCTACTCTTTTATCATTGACTCCTGGGGCTGGAGCCACACCTGCCCACTTAACAGGAGCAATGCAGTCGCCATTCTTGACAGGAGGAATTCCATTGGGAGCATCGTCTTTTCTGCCAGGTCATCATCACCCATTGTTGGCTGCTCAGTCTCAGTTGAGTGCTTTGCAGCATCTCCACCACCAGCCACAGTTACTACACCAACCTTCAGCTCTAGGTCATCATGCTCCAATTATGGTTGGAAATCAAATATTTATACCTCGTCTTATTAGGCCTACTTTGTAAACAATTCATGTTTGTTTGGTTTTTTTTTCAATTTGAAGAGCCGAGATATTAACACTGGGCTTTCAATATTTTTCAAGTCTACCAGTACTTCACTATTTACAGGTGGTATTTTTTATTGAAATTTGAACAATTTTCATGAAAATCTTGCACAACACTCTTTAAAATTAGGAGGTACCTATGCTCATTTTAGGCAGATAAAAGTACCTGGTACTGCCCCTTATTGAAAGGCCTGTTACACTAATTAGTATAAATGATGCAAGTTGTTTGGCCTGAAATGTTTTTAAAAAAAAAATCTCAATTTGAAGAGCCGAGATATTAATACTAAATAGTGTAAATTGATTTATTATACCTTGCATTATAATATATAAAATAAAAGTGATGTTTTTACAAAATTGTTACCCAAGGGAAACATCACTGTTGTTCACCAGTCGACAAATGTTATGTTCCATCTCTGTCCGGAAATGTATCCGTTTTTGCATTCCGGAATTACAATTACAATCTTCACCGGAAGTTAAAAACACAAATATGAAGTTTATGAAAACACAAGATAAAAACACACAAATAAGTGTTTATTGCATCCAACATTATTGTAAATAGAGTTTCGGTATAATAAAACAATTATTGCCTGCACTTGCGGTGAACATCATAATTGTTCACCTGAAGTGCAGGCAATAATTGTATATTGTTCAATGAATATTCTAAATTATTTTAATCATTTTAAATGATGCAAGTTTTTTGGCCTCAAATATTTAAATTTTCATTATCAGTGAATCCGTCTTTCATTTTATTTTTTTCAAATTACATTACAAGACCTATGCTTGTTATAAAATAAATATGCATGACTTGTTTTGTCATATACTCTTTTTAGCTCTGAAGTACAAATTGTATTGTAATAACAGATTTTTCACCTACTTGCCTGAAAGCAAACTTTTGAAAATAATTTCTATTTATTTAAGCAAATTCTTACATAATTTTCACTTGTAAGAATCCAGTTTTACCTGTCCCTGGTTTCCGGCAAGTGGGTTTGCTCGAAGACTGCAATAACAGAATATGGAACATTTTTAGGGCTTTAATAGGAGGTAAATATATCTTGCAATTAAGTCCATGAGATATGTTTGTGCCATTTTTGACTTGGTGTAAATTATTTGTTGGTAGTATAATGAAATTCTGCTAACATTTTGTTTTGTACAAATTAATTACATATTTATTTCATAATGTTTAGTGCTATTTAACATATTTTGTCAAGAGTCATGACTCATGATGAACTTGCTTAGTTGCGAATTTTAAAATGTTTATATATTTTTTTTGTTCAGATTGAGTGAATTTAATTAAATTGGGGATCTTTTTGTTTCATTTAAGAATTAGTAAATGATTTTTTTTTTCTTATTAATACAGTCAAACCTGTTTTAAAGGGAACCTCTATATAGCAAATCACTGTTTATAAAGGGCAGCCTGATTTTCCCCATTAATAAATAATGAATATTAATTTGACCTCTATATAAAGGGCACATTTTCAGGTTCCCTTGAGTGTCCTTTATATACAGGTTTGACTGTACTTTGATGGTATTTCTGGCAATAATTTTTTTTATTATTTTACAGGTTATTTTTATATTTCGAGCACAATGCTTGAAGAAAAAATTAATTTGTATAGATATTATCTTGCCTTAATGAAAACGTTGCTTTTTAAAACAAAAAAATGTATGTTTCCATAATATGTTTATTATAATCTCGTTAATACTTGATAATATAATTTTAATTTAATAATATTTATATTTACTATGCAAAATGGTGTAGATCATGGCTATTATTTGATGTCATTAGAAGGACATTCATAATTGCTCTTGGTCGTGATAATTCAGTAAATTTCATTTGAGCTCCTCAAAAAACGAGTCGGAATTACATGCACATACATGTAGTCGTTAACTGTGATCTTGTTATAGAACATGGCTATTATTTGACGTCATTGGATGACATTCATAACTTGCTCTTGTTCTGATAAATGAGTAAATTTCATTTGAGCTCCTCAAAAAACGAGTCTGAATTACATGGACATAGTCATTAACTGTGATCTTGTTAATTTAATGTTAATGATGGTGATGAGTGGTGAATTCTGCAGCAATAATTTATGTGAAGTTTTATGTGTGCTTGTGACCTGATTAATATGTGTTACTGGAGTAGATGTATCAGATATATTAGATATATTATGATATTTGTTGATAATTATTATTATTGTTTGTTGACCTATGATGATTAAATTAAAAAATGTATTAATGAATTCAGGCTCAACATTTTGTGCAAGGATCCTAGGTACCCACCTCAGCAAAAAAAATAATTCTGGCTCAACTTTTGTGATCCTAGTCGACTTCTAAACACTTATTTTTCACTTGGGGAAAGGCGCGAGGAGTTCCAGATGACTGCCACGGTACCTACCTCAAAAAAAAAAAAATTCAGGCTCAGCTTTTGTGATCCTAGTCGACTTTGAACTACAAGCGTGGATTTCTGCCCACCCACTGTACCCACCTCAAGTATTATGGTTTTCACACAGCTATCCAATTTTGGGGATTCATCTTAAACATATTAAGTGTTGATCTAGTACAAAGTGGACCTCATCAGCATCTCATTGTGAATTAACTTGTTCTCGTAATGATATAGCTGGAAAAATTGCTGAGTTGGCATTAAGCAACAATCACTCACTAAACATATAAAGGGCTTTCTTTTCATATAAAATTTGGCAGTCACGATGTAGCTGGAAAAAAATGCTGAAAATGTAGACAAAGATCATTAAGCAACCTGAGATGGCTTTTGTTGACATATGAGGAACATTGTATATAGAATGATTGTTGTTTGATGCGAAAGAAGTAATTTTCAGCTAAATTGTGACAAAAACAAGTATTTCGATGTGATAATGCTGTTGGCTTTGTGCTAGCTCACTGAAACAACAGACTGCTGCGAGTAGACATGTCACTCCACTCTTAACAAATAAACGTTAGAGAACACCTAAGTGGCAATAAAAACTGACAATCCAGAGAAACTGGCAACATATGGTACACAAGAGGAAACAAAACAAAAACACAACACAATATGTATTGGACACCACTTTATGCAACCAAATACAAATAATGTAAATAAGACATGAGCCCTCCTACAAACAACTGGAGGTAAAGACGAACTGAGCAAGTTATCTTAATACAGTGCCAACATTTCTTTGCTCTTGATCCTTAATACTGGATGCTTAGGGGAGGTAGACATGTCACTCCACTCGGACACATTATTCTGATCCCGAGTCAACCAGTCTTTGTTCTGACTACTTAATGCTACGTGCTTAGCGGAGAAACTACCAATTTTATATTCTTTGGTTTGACTCGAAACCACTATCTACCACATTCAAGGCGAGTGCGCTAACCATGACACCACCGATGCGGCTTGAGGACGATTAAAAGATTTAAAAAAGTTTGAATATACCAAAAGGGTAATAAACTGTAAATCGAAGGATAGACAATACAAATGCCAACAGGAACAAGGACACATGCGTGGCGGTCAAGATCTAAGTCCAAATCGGAGCGATATTTTTGCAGTTTTTCCAGCGATTAAGGATAGTTTTTGAAGATCACTTGTGTTATACAACGTCATATACTGTAAAGAAGGCACCTATTTACATCAAACATCGATAATTCAAAAACCAAGAGTTCAAATATTGATAAACATTAACTTTCCACCCTTATTTGATTGACAACTTCGCAACTTCCGGTTCCGCCCATATGTAAACAAACCACATGAAAATTCAGAAAAAGATGGTACTCCTATAGAAATGGCAACAATAGAAGAAATACAAACCGTAATAAAGAAACTCAAAACAGGAAAATCACCTGACTCAAGTGGCATATCTGCAGAACAGGATTGTGGGAAAATAAATGGTGGCAGTGAAAAAATTCTGGCTGTGAAATTTTTTATTATTTTACGGTTTTAAGGGAGCACCCTGTATATATTGGTGGTGGTATAGTAGATGAAAGAGTGAGGAAACACAAAACGCATCCATTTTAGAAAATTTTACCTGAAATTTTATTGAAAATACTGACATGTTCACTGCCCATTCGCGCCAGGAAAACATGGCGTCAAACCGGTGAAAAATATTTCAACCCGGAATCCATAGACCATCTAGTGCACGATCATTAACTTTTAAACAACCATATTTTAGCTATATAATTTTACCATCCACCGCTTGGCTTACTGTCACACTGTGTATAACTAATAGTGCTTGAACCTAGTGTGCTTATAGTCTAACATAACATTATATCTACAAGTAACATCATCTACTTTGTGTGACATCTGTAGTACCTAACATCTAACCTTACCTGTGGTGACTGTCGGCTTTAGCTCACTTGTATGTTGTAAAACTATTTTAACGTTGTAATTTTTTAGCGAACTTATTCTTAAGCGTAGTACTTTTAGCCGATGTAAATAGAATATTTTACATCTGAGAATTTTAACATTTTACATCTGGGAATTTTAATACCGGCAGGATTTTATACTGATATTTGCGAGATACTTGTGATTAATTAAACAGTATCGAACACTCCGTAATATAGTCTTATAATTTTATAAACTTTATCATGGCTGATGGTAACACAACTGACGGCATTATTGGAACGAGGCGTAGTCAAAGAGTCCGGGGTAGAAATCTACAAACTGAGAGGAAAAATTACACTCTCAACACTAAGACCACAATCCAGAAGAAAATTGAGGCATGCAATCTCACACAAAAAATCACATACCATGAAAAAACTGGCAACCACATTTTTCAAATGCAACCAAACACATACAGCATATACACCAACCACATATGCCAACATTACACACAACGATCAGAGGACAGTACATATCCACACATGGTAACCATCACAGATCGAGATGACCAAACTGGTAGCGAGGTGGAAACTAAAATACAGATCAACAATAAAACCAGTACGAACATGAAGAATTGCCTTAGATTCAGCATAATGATGTATCACACAACATCAAAAATCATGGTGAATGGCAAACACGGGCACCTGTTCTTCAATGACAATGAACACATCATTAACAACATCAGAGCAGACCCAGAATATCGAGGGGCTAATGCAGCTATAAGACGACAGCTGGAAGCAGAATCACAGGCCATACATGATCTGAATAGAACCACCTATGAGCCACAACAAACAGTACTCTCAAACAACGAGCCAACTGTCAATCATACTTTAGATGTAGAACCTGGACCTAGCTCTAGCAACAGCACACTTACAACCCAAGAACAACAAATATAGATACAGGAGCAATAGCTCATAATACCCTGAGAATCTCCCAATAGAGGGGCCAAAAGCAACTCCAATGACAATGCAACAGCTGATAGTCATAACCCTGAGGAAGATGGTACAGAACACAGAATTGACAATACCGATGATGGACATTCAAGAGAGGAAGATCAATCCAACTCCACTCCAGCAACATATACAGTATGGCTCTGCCCAATCTGTGGAAAACAGGCTGAAACTAATGTAATTGAATGCTCCAAATGCCTAAATTGGTTACACTACAAATGCGAGAAGATGACAGTGTCAACATATAGAACACATGCCATCAGCAACGATTTAGAATACAACTGTAAAAGCTGCAAATGTATGAAGGAAATGAACGAACTGACTGAGTTATACCAAAGAGGTGATGAAGTGGAAGAAAGCAGCATAGATACAACCACAAATAACATTCCAACAACCGATGAAACTAACCCAAAGAATGTAATAGTCAACACCAACACAATTGACGAAATGGTAATTTGTGAAGAAACTGACTTGAAATACGTAATGCCCTCGGCCACGACTCTGACAAAGAACCCAGTGAAAGCAAATAAGAAAGCAAAAGCAAGAACTCAACTGGAAATTGACGAAGAAACTGGACTGAAAACAACCATAGAGAAAAACAAGACTGGGAATAGCAAGATCACTAACAACAGTAATGAACCAAGTATAACACTTGAATCAAGAGCAGATAATTCCTTGGGAAAAACTATTCCAGCTAAATCCCAAAAAGAACATGAAGGGAAGAATGAACCACAAAACGAAATGAAAAGCCAAAAAACAAAGAAAACATTCCAACTTAATGACACTGAACAACAACTGACAGCATGCAAAGCCGAAGTGATCAGGCTGGAAACCATGGTAACAGAAAAGGAAAAAACCATCACAACTCTCAAAAGGCGACTGTTGCTTAACGAACATGATACTGCAGCACAACCCAAGGAAAGAAATTTAAATGACACTGAAGAAATAAAGTTAATGATACAAAGGAACCAGATTATGATGGAGACTACTATTAAGAATGGAACAATTGAGAATACAACTTGCGGTACCAAAACAACAAGATCTACCACAAACTCTCGAAACCAACGTCAGTCCATTAATTGATAAGCATGCAAATAACCAACTAGTGAACGACAACAATCTCCTACGTGCCTACAACCAACTAGAAGGTAACAATAACGTCGAACAACATGCCAATCCCATTCAGCATGCAAACAAACAACCAGAGTACAACAACATCAATAGGAAACAACATTCCAGCAACCAACCTCTACAAAATAACAGGAGGGTACAACAAGCTAATAACCAACTGATGCAAAATAACACCAGAGTACATCAGGTTGAAGAAAATACGAGTGTACAACATACCAACAACCAATCGGCACAAGACAAGACGTCACAACAAGACTTGAATCAACAAGTGCAAGACAACATGAGAGTACAATACAAAAATAACCAACCGACGAATGACAATAAGAGTGAACAACATGCCAACAACCAACCGGTGCTAGATAAGTTGACACAACAGACCAACAACCAACCCCCACGATACACCAAGAGGGCACAACAGGCTAACAACCAACCCCCACAAGACAACACAAGGGTACAACATGCCAACAATCAGCAGGCCCAAGACAACAACTTGGTACTACAAGCCAACAACCACCCGATGAACGACAACATAAGTGTACAACATGCCAACAATCAACCGGAGCACGACAAAATGACACAACAGGTCAACAACAAACCCCTGCAAGACAATACGAGGGTGCAAAACAACCAACAACCAACCAGTGCAAGACACGATGATGCATCACGCCAACAACCAGCAGGCCCAAGACAGCAACAATATAGTACTACAAGCCAACAAACAGTCAGTGGATTATAAGATCATGATACAAAATGACAACACCATACGACACCAAGAAGATATCGCTACAAATGGTACGCCGGATGATGACAAAGCAACCAGTACCAAAGACAAAACAATAATCATCCACAACCATATATACATTGACACCAACAAGGGTACCGGTCCAACAAAAAACCATGTACAATTACAGAGAACTATAACCAGAGACGAGGAACTAGCGGATGTTCAAACACTCGAAGACAACCCATCCCGAAAGCCTTTTTTAGGATACGGCCGTGCCTCAACCACAGTGGATATACTAGCAAAACTACTGACAGGCCCGCCACTATACCATCGACGCCGACAATAGAGAAAGAATCCAACAAGCCAACCCAAAAAACATCAGAGACAAATACTAGCACTGATACTGTAGGAGCAAAACGAAAAGTGGGGAAACGAATTAAAATTGGCAGCTTAAATATACAAAATATTAGAGGAAATACTATCTTTGTTCAATCAGTCATGAAAGAAACTGAAATTTTATTTATCCAAGAGCATTGGCTTTTTAAATTTGAGGAAAAAGAGTTCAAAACACTTAATACAGACCACTATGCCAGATTTATTGATGAAGACTCACCAATCAACCATTCAGAGCGCATAAGAGGATATAGATGGAACAAACCATATCATTGCAATAGAACTTGAAGCTGAACCAAAGCCACTGTGCATGATCAATGCCTATATGCCATGCAGAGGAAGGAAAACACAGCACATCAGTACAGCGAATCAATAGACATAATACGCGAAATGGTCTCAAAATACAGTAAATCACACACCATAGTATTGGGAGGAGACTTCAACGCATCACTACACAGATAACCTCCTAACAACATTGACAAGATGCTAAGAGATTGCTGCTCCGAGGCTGGTCTAACTACACCAGACAACTACCCAGTTAAACCAACTTTCTATCACCATGACAACAAAAGCTCATCACAAATAGATTACCTATTTACGTTGAAAGACCAGATCAAAGATGGTATTAGAGCAATAAAGATATGGGGCCATCAGAACCTCAACACCTCAGACCATGTACTAATAACAGGTACGATTAATATATCACAGATAAAGAAAAATCCAAAAACCTGCCAACAACAACATTATATAGGAAACCAAAGTGGAGTAAATGTGACGACCAAATGTACTTAAACTCAATCGACACATACCTAGATAGAAATCCAAAAGGCCAAATGGACAAGACCAAATTTCAACTAGTACTAGACGTGATGCACTTGGGAAACGCCCTACACACAGCAACAGAAAATGCAATACCAAATCACAAGGCAAATGGTAACCGGAAAAGCAAGAAAAGAGGGAGAGCACCTTGAAACGAGGAAATCGGTCAAGCATCGAGGAGAACAAAACAGGCATTCCATAGATGGAAAATAGATGGCTCAATAAAAGAACCGAGAAACGCATTATACAAGGAAATGAAAGAATCAAAGAAAACACTCAGACAAAAACTACGACAAGCGGCAGCAAGAATCAGAGAAAACAAATACAATGACATCATGGAGTCTGCAGACTTTAATCAACAACTTTTCTATAAGCTCATCCGAGAACAGAGAACAACACGATCAGACGAAACCGACACCATCATCATCGACGATATGGTACTGAGTGAAGAAGAATGCATACTCAATGGCTGGAATACACATTTTCAACGACTGAGTACACCAGATCCTGGAATATAAAACACAGAAGACCCATCTGCCATGGAATGCACCTTCATAGAAGAAATACTGAAAGATCCAAAAAAGAGGAAAGAGATCTCAGATATTACAACTACAACAACTGAGCAAGCAATTCAGAAGCTTGCAAAAGGGAAAGCACCTGACCACATGGGCTTGACAGCAGAACATTTCAAAAAAGGAGGCAAGACAATTGCCAATTACACTGCAGCCCTGTTAAATGCAGCAAAAAAGAATTACAACATTCCAGAAGTACTGAAAACAGGATTACTTACACCTGTTCTAAAGAAAGAAAAGGATCCCAAAATTCCAGGTAACTATAGAGGCATCGCAGTAACCCCAGTCCTAGGCAAAATATTAGAAAGTATAATTAAAGACCATATAGAACCCACCCTGACCAAGGTACAGAATCCAATACAACGTGGATTCACAGCGAAAACATCACCTATAAACGCTGCAATAGTTACAACAGAGGGGATAAACGAAGCCAAGGACAACGGCAAGACGGTCTCCATAACCACCTTAGATGCAGAAAAAGCATTTGACAAGCTCGTCCATAACATACTGTTCAGGAAACTCTACCACTACAATATAGATGATGACGCATGGATTGTAATACGGATGCTACAAACTGAAGCAACGACAATAGTCAAATGGAAAGGAAAGTTCAGCACTGGCTTCCTCACACAACAAGGTATAAGACAAGGGCTAAGCTCTCTCCAACACTGTACAAGGGCTACAACAACCAACTCCTAGACATTCTTAGGGATAACAACATTGGAGCCAAAATTGGAACTACGTTCATCGGATGCCCTACAGTCGCAGACGATATAGCCCTGATTTCGTACCACCCAGAGGACCTACAACATGCATTACATATTGTACACAATGAGACCAGAAGGGACAAGGTTACCATTAGCTCAACAAAAAGTGATGTTGTCATAGTCAATGGAGGAAAAAATAGGCAAACACAGACATGGACACTAGGTAAACAGGGGATTGAAGAAGTACAGTCAACCAAGCACATCGGACTAATAAGACGAACTGATGGTAAAAACGACATAACTAGCAGAATCCAACGAGGCAGAAGAACCCTATACGCACTACTAGGCGCTGGACTACATGGTAAAAACGGCATAAATCCAGACGTGTCTTTTAAAATCTACACCACCTTTTGCAGGCCACGCATCATCTATGGATTAGAAGCGGTAACCCTTACCAAAGGAGATGAACAAGAACTACTCTCTTTTGAAAGACGACTACTCAAATAAATCCAAGGGCTGACAGATCGCTGCCCAACCATCGCAGTATACTCACTACTTGGAGCCATACCAATCACCACACAAATAGAGAAGAACACCTTAACAACGTTCTACAACATTGCTACCAATAAAGAGTTTGTCGAGCATGAAATTGCCAGGAGACAACTAGCTATAAAAGACCAAAACAGCAACAGCTGGTTCACACACATAAGAAAACTCCTACAGAAGTATAGCTTACCAACTGCATACGACTTAATGGAAAGGCCACCTACCAAATGGAAATGGAAGGCAATGCTGAATAAGGCAGTCGAAGAATATCACATGACTGAATGGTACAACGAGGTAGAAGATAAAACATCATTAAAGTACCTCACACTGCAAAAAACATCCAACCAGAAACTCACACCCGATCTGGCACACAGGAGCCGTCAGGAAAGCTAACATCAAAGCTAAGATCATCACTGGCACATACACCCTACAAGCAAACCGTGCAAGATTTAACCAACACTCAGTCTCACCAACATGCCTACTATGTAAAAACGACAGTGAGGACAGAGAACATCTAATATTACATTGCACGGCACATGCACACATTCGCGAAAAACATCTCACCACCCTAAGATTCTTAATGGCTAGTCACTATAGCAGGGATACAGTTGATGAGATAATGAGTAACACCAAAATCCTCATGCAGTGTTTAATGGATAGCTCCAAAACCAGAGTTAGTGACATTCTAGGCGATCATAGTGACATTATAGCAGATATAGAGGAGATAAGCCGCAATCTCATATTCGATATCCATAATAATAGGGCAGTGAACATTTGAACATTTAAACTCGATTGTGACCATAATTGGCAGGAAACTTTACTTGAAATTTATTTTCCCACCAATACCGAATATGACATTTAATTAACCTGTTTAAATTAACAGGGTGCTCCGAAGTCATCGGAGGAATCTACAAGACAACAACAACATATAGCCCGGATAGGGTTATGCAGTTCTTAGTGACTATAGTGAATAAGATTTTTGAAGAGTTAGATATCCCAGAATCGACAAAATATGGTACTGTAAGGGACCGATTTCCAGTCAAATCGGCCTCAAAAATGAAAGTCATATCGGCCCAAAAAAATAAAAATAAAAAAAGAATAAATAAATAAAAATTATATATTAATATAAATTAATATTATTAGTTAAAAGATGTAAAATTTCAATCTTATTGGTGAGCGGATTCTTTTGTAAGGATCAAAGAAATTATTAAGTGATTAGCAATTTACATAAAACGTGATTGGCGGCAATTATATAATGATCTTTATGTTGATTAGGAACATTCTTTGATGATTTTTTCTATTTTCTATGGACAATGTGCATGGAGGAAATGTGCATCATATATATGCAGACACTGAACTTTTATCGGCAAGATTATTGATTATTTTAAGCATGGCTAGATATAGTAAGACGTTTATATTTAGTTTATTTTCGTATCAATGGTAAACATTTACTGGTACAAAACACAACTGTACTTACTAAACAGTTTTAATTCTTCAATAATTAAAACGTATTGGATATATTTAAATATTTTGCTGAATAGTGTTCAAACTATTTAACTTTGCATGTTGACAATAGTAAACAACAAAAATGGGTCCGATTTGACTTGGAGCCGATTTGACTAGGACCGATTTGACTTGGGGCCGATTTGACTTTGGGCCGATTTGGTTTGGGGCCGATTTGACCTGCTTCCAAGGGACCGACCATTTAACTTGAAAAGGGGGGGGGGGGGGGTTATGGTTTTTTGTTTCGTTTAGAAAATTGTTTTCGGACAACACAAGAGTTAGAATATTATTTTATTTGTCACGCAAAGCACAAATTTTTTTTCCAAAATTTTATATTAGGTTGTATGACAAAAACTCTGAATCAGATTTTTTTTTTTACCTCCACCAAAATCAGAATATTTTTTTCAGCAACATTGGGAATCAGAATATTTTTTTAGAAAACAATTTACGCACTTCTAGGACCCGGCCTTCACGCAAGAAGAGGAATGTCGCCCGTCTTAGCCTATAAACTGTGGAAAACGTATGTCATACCACGAGCTTTATATGGCATTGAAGTCATGAACCATACTGCTTCTGACATTATCCAATTAGAGAAACTTCAGCGAAAAATATGTAGACAAATCCAGGGACTACCCGATAGAGTGGCAAATGTCGCAACATACAGTTTACTTGGAGTGGAACCAATTGAAGCCGCAATTGACAAACTCATCCTGATATTCTTTGGAAGTATCCTACAAAACAAAGACACTATAGAATATAGAATTATAGAGAGACAGATCAGTATGGACAAACCAAATGGCAAAAGTTTTGCATCATTAGTTTATGACAAGCTCAGAAAGTACAAACTTCCAGATTTAATGGACCTGATGGAAAATCCAATAGAAAAACATAAATGGAAAAAAACTAGTCAAACAATAAATAGAGATCTACTGGGAAGAAGCTTGGATAGATGAAAAACAAACAAAGTCAACTTTGAAATTCCTAAACTTACAACACCCACTTTTTGGAAACTCGCACCAAGTCTGGAAAACAGTGCCAAAAAACAGCATGGAAGTAAAGAAAGCGGAAGTAAAAGCGAGATTACTGACAGGAACGTATATGCTTAGAGACAAAAGCGAAATTTAGTAGGAATACGGATACTCCGCTCTGTGAACTATGTTATGAAGAAACAGAAGACATTAAGCACTTCTTACTAATTTGTCCTACTCTCAATGACATAAGAGAAGAACACCTATATACGCTCAAATGCTACCTAAACAACATCCAGGAAGGAGCTTATGAAGCTATATGTGAAAACAAACAACTAATACAACTCATCCTTGACTCTTCTATGGACATACTAAAAGGCATTGTCACTCTGACAAAAAGAAACCATATAGACATTGAACAAATAACAAGGACACTTTGCTACTGTCTGCATGTGAAAAGAACCAGGCTCAGTGCAAAATAAGCGCTATGACATTTATCAGTAAAAGAAAAAAGGACAAACTATTTGACCATTTTCATCCTGTATAAACTTTTTACCTGTACAAAATGGTGGAGGAAAACCGTGTGCCATATGTACATACTGAATTTGGTGAAGGTGTGACTACAGTTAAACAAAATTTTAAATACATAAATTTGATCCCGTTGGGAGTGCTCCTGAGATAGGAGAAAAATACCAGTAACAGTAACAGGATATTTTGTGCAGCGTTTCAGTTATACTTGGTGACATTGAAGTACAATAATAGTACAGGTACAGAGGTATATGAACATTTTATCCTCCAAGAAGCTGGTTACGTACCATGCATACCATTAACCGTATCTCGACAGAAACATCACTTTTCCACTGGTCAAAAGAGTCGGTACACAAACGAAGGTACTACGCTTTCGAGACGTTTCGGTCACTCCGGTTCGGCCAGTTTATATTTAATAAGTATGGATGAAGAAACCGAGTGTCGTAGTCTGTACTTTAGTATGGCTTATTAGGGGATTTTTTTTAATTAATCATGGTAATACACATCACATATTCATTGATTGGCGTCGAGATGACTGACCATTTATTTACTTTGTTATTTTCGTACTTTTGTGTGAAGAAACTGAGTGTCGTAGTCGGTATGGATTCTTGGAGGAATAAAATGGTTTAAAAATTAAAATTCCGAAATTTCATGATTAATATAAAAACAATTATTATATAGAAATAAGTTTATTAACCAAATCAGAGCCCCATTATTCTTCTTCTCTCAATCGCCGCGATTTTCAGATCTGCAAATCGCCGCGATTGAGAAAAGAAAAGGAGAACAATGATAATATTTGCTAAAATATATCGTTTTAAATATTTATTTTTTTGTAATAAAGTACAGAAAATGATGATTAATTCCAGATGTTCATATAAGTAACACTCAAAACCAAGGACGTATATGAAGTCAAAACTAAGTAAATCCTAGATTATGACTTCTTTTCTTCGTGTCGATCTGCAAATGGCAGCGATTGGGAAAAGAAGAACAATGATAATATTTGTTAAATAATCTTTTTTAATAAATAAAGTACTGAAAATGGTTATTAAATCTAGATTTATGAGACTTAAAACTATGTAAAACGTAGATTTTGTTTTCTTCTCTTCATGTGGACCTGCACATCGCCGCGATTGGGAAAAGAAGAATAATGATAATATTTGCTAAAATATATCGTTTTTCTCAATTTTTTATTTCTTTTTGTATTCAATATGATTATTAATGCATATTGTTATAAATAACACATAAAACAACATAAATAAAACCATGGCCAAAACGTCTTTATAAAGTGTGGCCGAACTGGTACTATGGCTGAAACGTCCTGTACCCAGTAATACGACGGGGACACTAGCGGAAAAAGAACGCCTTACCCTCATCCCTAGCGTTCCATCTATCTTGGGGTTTAGAGGTTCGTCTCTTTCAAATCCTGTTTTTTGGAACAAATAAATGTTGTCTTCTTTTTCCCGTTGGCATTTGTATTGTCTATCCTTCGATTTACAGTTTATTACCCTTTTGGTATATTCAAACTTTTTTAAATCTTTTAATTGTCCTTAAGCCGCATCGGTGGTGTCATGGTTAGCGTGCTCGCCTCGAATGCGGTAGATAGTGGGTTCAAGTCAAACCAGACTATAAAATTGGTAGTTTCTCCGCTAAGCACATAGCATTAAATAGTAAGAACCAAAGACTGGTTGGTTCGGGATCGGGATAATGTGTCAGAGTCTACCTCCCCTAAGCATCCAGTATTAAGGATTTAGAGCAAAGACATGTTGGCACTGTATTAAGATAACTTGCTCAGTTCGTCTTTACCTCCAGTTGTTTGTAGGAGGGCTCATGTCTTATTTACATTATTTGTATTTGTTTGCATAAAGTGGTGTCCAATACATATTGTGTTGTGTTTTAGGTTTGTTTCCTCTTGTGTACCATATGTTGCCAGTTTCTCTGGATTGTCAGTTTTTATTGCCACTTAGGTGTTCTCTAACGTTTATTTGTTAAGAGTGGAGTGACATGTCTACTCGCAGCAGTCTGTTGTTTCAGTGAGCTAGCACAAAGCCAACAGCATTACATGTATCACATCGATATACTTGTTTTTGTCACAATTTAGCTGAAAATTACTTCTTTCGCATTAAGCAACAATCATTCTATGTACAATGTTCCTCATATGTCAACAAAAGCCATCTCAGGTTGCTTAATGATCTTTGTCTACATTTTCATAATTTATTCCAGCTACATCGTGACTGCCAAATTTTGTTTTGAGGTAGGTACCGTGGCAGTCATCCGGAACTCCTCACACCTTTCCCCAAGTGAAAAATAAGTGTTTTTTCACTTGGGGAAAGGCGCTAGGAGTTCCGGATGCCGTGGCAGTAACCCACGCTTGTGGGTAGAAGTCGACTAGGATCACAAAAGTTGAGCCAGAATTTTTTTTTTTGTTGAGGTGGGTACCTAGGATCCTTGCACAAAATGAGTCTGAATTCATTAATACATTTTTTAATTTAATCATCATATGTTTTTTAAACTCATTGCGAGCTGAAGAGTTTACACAGTCCTCACAGGTTAACAAACAATAATAATAATTATCAACAAATATCATAATATATCTGATACATCTACTCCAGTAACACATATTAATCAGATCACAAGCACACATAAAACTTCACATAAATTATTGCTGCAGAATTCACCACTCATCACTATCATCAACATTAAATTAACAAGATCACAGTTAATGACTATGTGCATGTAATTCTGACTCGTTTTTTGAGCAGCTCAAATGAAATTTACTCATTTATCAGAGCAAGTTATGAATGTCGTTTAATGATATCAAATAATAGCCATGTTCTATAACAAGATCACAGTTAACGACTACATGTACATGTATGTGCATGTAATTCCGACTCGTTTTTTGAGGAGCTCAAATGAAATTTACTGAATTATCACGACCAAGAGCAATTATGAATGTCCTTCTAATGACATCAAATAATAGCCATGATCTACACCATTTTGCATAGTAAATATAAATATTATTAAATTAAAATTATATTATCAAGTATTATTAACGAGATTATAATAAACATATTATGGAAACATACATTTTTTTGTTTTAAAAAGCAACGTTTTCAATAAGGTAAGATAATATCTATACAAATTAATTCTTTCTTCAAGCATTGTGCTCGAAATATAAAAATTACCTCTGCAAAATAATAAAAAAAATTCCCAGAAATACCATCAAAGTACAGTCAAACCTGTAAATAAAGGGGAACTAAAGGGAACCTGAAAATGTGCCCTTTATATAGAGGTCAAATTAATAATCACTATTTATTAATGGGGAAAATCAGGCTGCCCTTTATAGACAGTGATTTGTTATATAGAGATTCCCTTTAAAACAGGTTTGACTGTATCAATAAGAAAACAAAATTCATTTACCAATTCTTAAATGAAACAAAAAGATCACCAATTTAATTAAATTCACTCAATCTAAACAAAAAAATACATAAATATTTTAAAATTCGCAACTAAGCAAGTTCATCATGAGTCATGACTCTTGACAAAAATATGTTAAATAGCACTAAACATTATGAAATAAATATGTAATTAATTTGTACAAAACAAAATGTTAGCAGAATTTCATTATACTACCAACAAATAATTTACACCAAGTCAAAAATGGCACAAACATATCTCATGGACTTAATTGCAAGACATATTTACCTCCTATTAAAGCCCTAAAAATGTTCCATATTCTGTTATTGCAGTCTTCGAGCTAACCCACTTGCCAGATTCTTACCAGTGAAAATTATGAGAGAATTTGTTTAAACAAATAGAAATTATTTTCAAAATTTTGCTTTCAGGCAAGCAGGTGAAAAATCTGTTATTACAATACAATTTGTACTTCACAGAGCTAAAACGACTATATGACAAAACAAGTTATGCATATTTATTTTATAACAAGCATAGGTCTTGTAATGTAATTTGAAAAAAAAAAAAAAAAAAATGAAAGACGGATTCACTGATAATGAAAGTTTAAATATTTGAGGCCAAAAAACTTGCATCATTTAAAATGATTAAAATAATTTAGAATATTCATTGAACAATATACAATTATTGCCTGCACTTAAGGTGAACAATTATGATGTTCACCGCAAGTGCAGGCAATAATTGTTTTATTATACCGAAACTCTATTTACAATAATGTTGGATGCAATAAACACTTATTTGTGTGTTTTTATCTTGTGTTTTCATAAACTTCATATTTGTGTTTTCAACTTCCGATCAAGATTGTAATTTCGGAATGCAAAAACGGATACATTTCCGGACAGACATGGAACATAACATTTGTCGACCGGTGAACAACAGTGATGTTTCCCTTGGGTACCAATTTTGTAAAAACATTACTTTTATTTTATATATAATATATAATGCAAGGTATAATAAATCAATTTACACTATTTAGTATTAATATCTCGTCTATTCAAATTGAGATTATTTTTTTTAAAACATTTCAGGCCAAACAACCTGCATCATTTATACTAATTAGTGTAACAGGCCTTTCAATAAGGGGCAGTACCAGGTACTTTTATCTGCCTAAAATGGGCGTAGGTACTTCCTAATTTTAAAGAGGGTTGTGCAAGATTTTCATGAAAATTGTTCAAATTTCAATAAAAAGTATCGCCTGTAAATAGTGAAGTACTGGTAGACTTGAAAAATATTGAAAGCCTAGTGTTAATATCTCGGCTCTTCAAATTGAAAAAAAAACCAAACAAACATGAATTGTTTACAAAGTAGGCCTAATAAGACGAGGTATAAGTATTTGATTTCCAACCATAATTGGAGCATGATGACCTAGAGCTGAAGGTTGGTGTAGTAACTGTGGCTGGTGGTGGAGATGCTGCAAAGCACTGAACTGAGACTGAGCCAACAATGGGTGATGATGACCTGGCAGAAAAGACGATGCTCCCAATGGAATTCCTCCTGTCAAGAATGGCGACTGCATTGCTCCTGTTAAGTGGGCAGGTGTGGCTCCAGCCCCAGGAGTCAATGATAAAAGAGTAGGTTGAGGTGATGCCCCTGGCATGGCAAAAACGGGAGCCCCTGCTTGCATGGGCATTCCAGATAGAGAACTTTGCATTTGTGATGCTCCACCGACGGGTATAAAGAATTGTCGACCATCACTTCCTACAACAATATGATGTAGAGGACTGCTAGCCTGTTGAGGCTGAGCTAAAATGTATGTTGGCTGTGCCATGCTGAGCGATGGAGACATAATAGGAAGCAATTGAACGTCTTCTTCAACTTCATCCCCTTGAAGACTTGAGGTTGTTTTTTCCTCTTCTTCCTCTTCGGGGGAGGATTCATCACTTGGGTTTTCTCCCTTTAACTGTCGCATTTGTCTCTTCAATGATACCATTGCATGCTCTCGAGCCTTCTTCTGAAGTTTTTTTAATTCAGCTGGAATGTCCATATACATTGCTTCAACATCTTTTTTATCCTCATCCTTCTTAGGAGGAGGCGGAGGCTGAGGAGACGGTGATTTCGGAGGTGGAAGAGGTGGAGGTGACCTAGATATAGGAAATTCTTGTGAATACGGAGGAGCGCCTTTATAATGGTTCGGCATTTTATAGTTTGGTGGTGGCATATTTGGAAAATGTGGTGGCGGCATTCTCATCCTTGGATCATAGGGCATTCCAGGATAGTCATACATTCCTGGATTTGGCCCCATCCTCATTCCAGGAGGTGGAGGTGGTATGTAATTTGGCATCATAGGAGGTGGTATATTCTGGACTGGTTGCTCCCCAGGAGGAGGTGGAGGCGGGGCCAGCAGAGGGAGATTTTCAGTTACTTCTTTCTTAATATTTTTCTCAGGCAGAGGAATACTCATGGGGTCTGGATTTTCCTGCTTAATTTCAGTTTTTTCCACCACTTTGTTTTCCTCCTTGTCAGCGTTTGACTTTTCAGGATTACCCAAATCAGGCAATGGAATACTTAACGGATCTATTTTCATTTCAGACTGTTTTTTCTTTAATGTCTTTTTCCTTCTTTGTCTTCTGTTCAACTTCTTCGTACTATCTTGACTTGAATGTGACAAAGAAGAGTATGATCTTTTACCGCGGTTAGAACGATCACGTGAATATGTCCGTGAACGACTTCTTGACGTCGTATAACGAGACGAGCTACTCCGACTTCTAGGATAGGAATCATAACGGGATCTTGATCTAGAATAACGACGACCTCTATATGAACGAGAACTTGAACGACTATAGTTGGATGAACTACTGTAGGAACTAGATCTGTATCTCCTCGATCTATAACGTGACCTACTGTAAGAACTAGATCGAGAACTTGAACGAGAGTCATAAGAGGAATTACTATATGATCGACTTCTTGAACGACTTGAACTATTAAAATATGAACTGTGGCGTGAATGACGAGACTTTGATCTAGATCTTGACCAACTTCTTTCACTAGAGTCATAACTTTTACTCTTAGATTTTCTTTTTAATACTGAACTATTACTATTTTTCACCTTTTTCACAGTTTTCTCGGTTAACGCAGGAGTTTCTTTTTTTACAACTGCATCTGTAACTGTTATTTTCTTTTTCAATTTTTTCGACTTCATCATAGGATCCATTTTGTTTTCACCGTCACTATCACTCGTATCCCATTTAGATTTGGGATTTCCCCCGATCTTTGGCTCATAAATATTTTCAATTTTGCTCCAAGAATCTTCCTGTTTGACAGGGACAGATTTTTCAGGTTCTTTTGAAAGACTCAGTGTAAGTTTTTGTTTCTTGACAGAACTAGGTGTAGCTTCACTATGACTAGATTCACTGGTTTGTCTTTTTCTTGACGACACTGAACCAACTTCTTTTTCTATTTTTATCGAGTTAATAATAGCACTTGTCGTAGGAACTTTTACATCATTCACTACAGGCTTAGTATTAGTAACTGGTTTGATTTCACTTTCAGCGTTAATCAAAGGTGTTTTCGAATGCAGTTTTTTCGATATAATTTTGTTTCCGTTATTGCTATCCTTTTTTATCTTAATATCAGTCCCATCGACTTCATCAATTAAATGGTCTAATACATTTGACGATATTTTGGCTTTACTTTTTTTAGGCGTCTTCTCCGTACTTTCGTTTTTACTTTCGCTCTTCTCGTGTTGCTTTTTCTTTTTCTTGGATTTCTTTGATTTTTTCCGTTTTTTATGCTTACTTTCCTTTTTATCCGGATCTTCCGATTCATTTCCAGATTCTATTATTGAATCGGCTGTTCTCTTTCTATACGATCGCTTTTTCGATAAACTTTCCTTATTTTCCTTGTTCTCCTCTTTGTCATCATGTTTTCGCTTCTTTCGTTTCTTTTTCTTTTCACCTTCTTTTTCTTTGTCGGTTTTACTTTCCTTACGATGTTTCTTATGCTTCTGCTTTTTCTTCTTTTTTGTCTTACTTTTAGAACCAGCTACATCTGTAACAGATTTCTCTAATTCAGGCTGTACGACAGCATTTTCTTTCTCTTTAATCTCTCCCTCTACAGAATTTACTACTTTTTCAGTTATTTCCTCTTTTTTATCCTCCTCTGTTAGAATTTTCAGCTTGTCCGACACTGATTTCGGTTTAGAAAACAAGGCGGTAAAATCAAACATAAGAGGATTACAGCTGTACGTGATTGTCGGCGTTGTTTTAGTAAATTGAACCATTTCCGATGGCCAGTCTAATTCCATCGTTTCATCCTTATTCTTAACTCTCGTAAACGCACTCATGATTTTTTTAGGCTTCTCTGCTAACTTCATATTAGAGTTAGAGTTCACGACTGTCTTATCATCTTCCTCGGAATTAAACGCTGTATTTCCCAATTTAGTTCCTGTCTTTTTGAAAGAAAACGAAACTACTCCACTTTTGCTTTCATCTTCCCTGAAAAATATAAATCATCAGTATTATACTTTGTAATGATTGCAGGCCCTCTAATTAGATTGATTAATGTTCAACGCCCAGTCTTTCAGCTATACTTAAAACGAGAACAAGTTAAATAATATATACAACTATATAGAAATGAGGGAAGGGATGTGTCAACAACTTTTGACTGCCCCTCAAAAAGTATGTAGATTTTTGTAGGGACAAGAAATTTCGTCTTTTGTAGCGGATACAATGTGCCTACTCTTTTTCGAAATCTACAAAAAGTCTTTAGCGTGCATGAAGTGTGGCAATCTGCAAACATGTTACACTGTCAGGCTTTCCGTATAGCCTGAAACTGCCCTCATCGAGAGGGCCCCCTTATCACCCCCGCCAGGTGTGTTGATCAGCTCCGAGCCCTAGAAAACTTCACCAGTACCCAAACTCAGCACTCTGATTATCAAACCTATCTCCTACCTTATAAACTCTTTATAACATTTTCATTGAGTGAAGTCCCTATGAAGATTGGTATATAACAAGATTTTTATGCAAATATGTAAATTCAAATCTATGCTTGGTCTATTCTAAAATCCCCAGTCTTCCTTAAGAGTAAATACAATAAGTCATTGCATTATGTGTAAATATGCAACCAGCTTTGCTATGAAGATAATGTTGCATTTTTATATATTTAGAAGTTCTAGTCTTACTTTGGAGTAGAAGGTTGGTACTCGTACCGCAAGGACGTGCTGTACTCTTACTCCAAGATTCTCCAATCAGCATTGGGGCCGTCATGGTCTTGATCGTATGGTAGTTGCATTTACAACTGCCTATCACCACCGAAGTTGTAAGTGTGAATCCTGCTCAGGAGAGGTGTACTCGATATAACATTGTGTTATAAAGTTTGTCAGTTTCTTAAGGCAGGTCAGATTCAAATTTAATTTAAACTGTAATAAATTGCATGGCTAAATTGTGTTCGAATAATTTCTTTTCAAAATTCAATTTAATATTCATACTTGTCATTATTTAATATCTGTTTTTCCTTTGAATCCTTTTCTGTCTCTTTCTCTTTGTCCTTAAAGAAAATTATTATCAATAATATATACATGTAATAATATTGAGCTTTACATAAATTATGGTCATCCATCTTATTAATAGAATATAATGCTGAGAAAAATGTTGATACCGATCACTCATTTGTTATTTTTTGGGATACGAGACATTAAATAATTCAAAATTTTACAACTTGGTGACCATTTTGATATATATCTGTTGAAAAAGTATACAGATTTTGATGCCTATTTTTGGTCATAATTTTAGAACCGCTCATGATATTGAGATGATTTAAACACTAATTTCTTTCTTTTTTCATTTCATTTTCATTTCAGCTTAATGGCTTTAAAAAATCATGTGTCATACCTATTTCAAGAGGGTGAAATTCAGGTACCATTCTCATCTTACAACACATACATAGTTACAGGCAGTCCTCGAAATGAAAATTTGAATTTACCTGGTCTGATTCAAATTCTTGAATTTATTTTTATATAGTTCCAAATAAAAACTGCATGAAAAATGTACTGGTCCGAACAAAGTTTTACTGGTCTTGGGTCGGAGGACCAGTGCTCATCGTGAGGACTGGTACAGTATGAAAATATTTCAGCAATATCAATTAGAGTAGTTGACACTAGTGGAACTGGATCTGCTTACCCTTCCGGAATTAAATCTTGTTTTTTTTTGGTGGGGTACTTGTTGCTCAATCTTTATGCTTCTGAGTAGTGTTTTGTAGATCATTGTTTGTCCTTTTATTCTATTTCTTTTTGTCATTGTATTGTCTGATCTTCTTTGATTTACGGCTTCTGATTACCCTTTTTATATCTTCAAACCTTTGTTATGATCAATCAATCTGTATTTAATATGGAATTGGAAATAATGTATAACAAGAGAATGTTCATGTCATATAGCAGTAATACTACAGGTGTCACTAATGGAGCAGGAACCCCCAGTTTTAATCCTTGCAACAAGTCACGAATGACCACTCATTACAAAGTACTGTTCATCATAAGCTGATGCAAGCGTTGCATTCTCCATATATACACTTATTTTGTCCCACCCCTGCAGCCAAAAAACTATAGGTCATATTTCTATGCCCAACAGCTGCTTCAGGTGGAAAATAAAAACATAAAATTACATTTTCTTTCTGTTGTGGTGGTAAAGGTATGTCTTTAGAACTAGTTATTTCCCCTGGTAGTGGCACATCTTCCAGTCCCTGCTTGTTTTCCAATGTCACATGTTCCTCCTGTACATGTTTGTCATTCAACTTTTGTGGTCCAACTTCAAATCGTGGCAATTTACCTTTCTTTTTTCCATGCTAAAAATATTTTATATATTGAGAACAAATAATATATACTGCTAATCATATTGCTAACATGTCTACTGTTATCTAAAAGGTTAGGGCTATGGTGCTTAACACCACTTTCAACAATATTTTAGCTATATCGTGGCAGTCAGTTTTATGGGTGGAGAAAACCGGAGTACACGGAGAACACCAACGACCTGCTGTAAATCACTAACAAACTTTATTACATAATGTTGTATCAAGTAAACCTTGTCATGAGCGGGATTCAAACTCACAACATTGGTGGTGATAGACACTGATTGCATAGGTAGTTGTAAATCCAACTACCATATGATCACGACAGCCCCCCACTTGATAAATCATCTCTATGTAATAATTACCTCAATAGGTTTATCTCCTGAAGCATTATCTCCTTTAGGTCCAGATTTCGACCCCGACAACTTGGCTGAAAAATATAAAAGCATTGATTAGACTTCTTGCTAGGTGGGAGTTGACTTTTTTAAAATTAATGTTAATAATATAAAAACCAATAAAACTGATATCTACACTACAAAGATACTGGATACATACACTTGACAAAGCTAGACAAACCAATGCCAGAAAGATGGAGGATATATAATACAAACTAAACACCAGAAATTTTGTAACGTTTTACCGTTGCAAATTTGAAACGCTAAAAGTTTTAACGTCTTTATATTCCAATAATTTTTTTTCTTCTTTCGAAAGTATGCCTTTAAAAAATATTTTAGCCAAGAAAATAAAATTGTCCAAATGAAATGTACAGTCAAACCTGTTTAAAGAGGTCACCTTTGGAAAGAAAAATTGGTCTTTCAAGACAGGAGTTCAATTCTAATGAAATTTTCTGTCAAGGTCAAAAAAAATGTGACCGCTTAATGCAGGTGACCGCATGGGTAGTTTTGACAGTATTGTATATGAAAAAGATTGTTTTTTCAACAAGTAAAATCATCTACAAATTTGGCCAAAAAACTTCTAGATTATCAAAATCACAACTTATTTCTTGTTATCCAAAATGTATATTTTAACATTATGTATATAAGCTATTTTTCAACAGCGCTCTTTGTTTAATTTTTTCCGTCAGAAAGTCCTGATTGACACACAGCATTGCTAATAAAAAAAAGTACAAAGATCCATCTTACCTGTACATAACATGTATATAATATAATATACATATACACAAATATTTATATAATTTCAATTAAGATTCTTATCTTTTTGTCTCCATTAATTAAAGTTTATATATATTATGTTTTTTTTCAAGTTTGAAGACCATCGTAAAAATATTTATTTCCCAGCAGTGCAAATACTTATACAAAAGCAAATATGTATATACTTTGCTTCTTGTTAAACTTAACAATATCCTATCTGAGCAAATTCTTATACAAAAGCAAATTTTTATATAATTTGCTTTCTTGTTTAAACTTAACAAGTTACGTTACGTTAAAACATTCAATGAAATCTTACCGATATCAACGCCTGTGTAATTTTTGGTAAGGAAACTGACAATAGTTATTACAGAACAATAAATTCAATTCCATGCAGTTTATCAAGACTTTCTGAGCAATGAAAAACGCGAAACATAGCGAGAAACTTCGGGTGTTTAGTCTAAAAATAAGTAGCTTCACACTGTTAAAATTGTAGCAATACTTAGTGCATGTATAAATAACATCCACCAACTAGAATAAAAAAGATCGTGCAATATTCCCAAATTGTGAAAATACATCAATATTACATAATGCGTCCTTTTGTTCAGTTTCACAATGTGTATAATTGTTGAAAGTGGAGTTAAACACAATAACCCATATACCCATCATATTTTGTCAGAAATATTTAGAATATCATTTATTGGTACTTTGGACATGCTTTTCTTTGATCTCTAAGAGTGATTGGTCAATATCGACTAACTGACTGATACTAAAAATTATCGGTCTGCGTGAAGTCAAATATATTATGATTTCACCGATAAAATCAATGACGTCCGTTTTGAAGATCTCGGCATGCATTATCCCAGTTCATCCTATCAGACTCACTGCAATACTAGCAATAATGTATGTCTCGACCTTAAAAACTGCCATTATTCTATATATATATCTCATTTTCCAAAAGAAAAAAAATTGAATTGTAAAATTCTATTGTCAATTATCTACTAAAACTCAATTTGATCACCATGGAAACTGAACAAAAAAAATCACATTAAAAGTGTCATCTCAATAACTTTATTTATTTTCCACAGGTCATTCAGTTGAAAAATTTTCTTAAAGAAAATGAACATTTTCATTCTAAAAAGCACAAATTTTGCACAAAAAACGTGTGATTTTACCATTTATATGCAAATTATGAAACATGAGGTGAAATTAATGATGATTTATGAAAAAATAAAAAATTTGAAGATACCAAAGGGGTAATCAGAAGTACAATTAAATCGTTCACGAGTTTGTTCTTTCTAAATTTCTCATCTGACTACCTGTTTGCTAAAGGAGAACGTCACTACATACACAAAGCAGAACTTGTTTTTTACCTGTCGGAACAAAAACACCAGTTAATTACCAGGTATATGTGGATAATAACAAAAAGTATAAGTACAATATCAATGGTTGTTTTACCTGTATTGTGGTATATGTATGATTTTGTAAAATGAACAAGAAAACAGAAAACCTTTTTGAAATTGATGCGATAAGATATTACGATTCCAACAAAAATCTGATATAAAAGGTAAAATTCTATACTTTATCATCTTCTCCTTAGACCTAGATAGTAATAGTCACTAATATTATTCTCATTAATTAAAACATTTAAAGTATATAGATGCTTAAACATTGTTGAAGATATTTACATTGAATATGTAACAGGGAGTGCTTGAAAATTATGAACATTATTTTTTTTCCCGATACGATTATTGTTATCGCCACTGACAATGAAAACTGAAAATAAAGACATTGCATGTTCAATAGAACATTAAAAAATAATCATGTAATGTGCTAAAACAAACTGTGGTTTTTTTTCCTAGTCTGAAAGTGCAAAATTGAATAAAAAAAAAGAAAAAAAAAAAAGAAAGAAAAAAAAAAAAAATATATATATATATATATATATATAAAAAGATGTTATGGTTACATATGACAGACATTATATACATAAATATATATATAGATATATATACATCTATGATAAAAGAATATAATATATGCAAAAAAATAATAATAAACGTGTTATTCTCATATGATGTTTCAACAGAAAGCTTAAAAAAATAATAAATTATGAAACTCCATGCAAAAGACAAAGGAGTGAAAGCTAAAAGAAAAGTTCCTCCTAAAGTTGAAGACTTACACAGAGCTAATACACATCTTTAGTCCTATAATTATACAGTATACCATAAGAATGTTGTTTTACCATATTTAGAGGTAGCTGTTACAATTTACTTCCTTGTTTAGATTGATTGATTGGTGTTAATGCCAACTTTAGCAGTATTTCAGCTGTATCGTGGCATCCTTGTTTAGAGGAAGTAAATTATACAGTATACCATAAGAATGTTGTTTTACCATATTTAGCGGTAGCTTCTACAATTTTACTTCCTTGTTTTGAAGAAAAGACATGCAAAAATATCCATTTCTTATTTGATATATCTATATATAGAGACTCCAATCCATGCTCTAGTAAACACTTTGCTTAAGCTTACTAGGTGAGTTCACTATGATAGAAGCTGTCTAAACTTCACTTACTAAAGGTGGGAGTTATCTCCAGAAATATTGTCTAATTTCCTTCCTGGTTCAATCATTTTGCTTGATTACATTCTCTCTCCCCTGCTGTATATACAACATTGAATATTTTACCAATGGAAGAATTTGGAGCTGCTCCTGATGTTTTTGTAACAGCAGGTAAACCTTTAACAGAATTGAAATTTTACTTGCGAAAATACATCTTCGGCCATTCCCCCCTTCTTTTTATTAATGCAAACAATTTCCACGTCATTCTGGAGATAACTCATCTTCAATGTCCATTTACAAGTATCTTATGTGATATATATATATACTATTACACTTCTACAAAATTACCTCAACGTTCAGCGTCTAATATCAAAGAAACCCGTTTTCAATTACCTTTACGTATATACTTATA
Organism: Bathymodiolus septemdierum; assembly: GCA_963383655.1. NCBI lineage: Eukaryota > Metazoa > Mollusca > Bivalvia > Mytilida > Modiolidae > Bathymodiolus > Bathymodiolus septemdierum. The sequence continues at coordinate 34,246,442 of OY726529.1, read as the reverse complement.
TATATATATATATATATATATCCTCATGCAAATTTTTCCGTTTTAAGTACTGTATCTAATATATCAATATTTCCAAGCATGCATTCATATAACATTAAAAACAACATCAAAACAGAAAATGATCCAAGTATAGCAAAATAAGAAAGGTTAATATATCAAAGTCCAAAATCTTGTATCCTAGCAACAAATTCAATTATTTTGAAGAAAAAAAATTATAAAAAATTTTGTTTCACCAAAATCCTTGGTGTACTGTAAGATTATATATAACTAATAAATTTAAAATTAATAAATTAATTAAAATTTTCGACTATTAAATTTCATATTCGTGTATGTATATTGCAAATCATATTTCATTTAATACATTGCATTTGATCATAGAACCCATTTATATACCATGTATATGTATATATATATATATATTATGTGTATATATGAGTATTGTATAACAAATTGGAGCGAGCTGTCTTTGCCATTTTATTTGCAGCATTAAGAATTTACTCAAGATAAATTCTATGAACATATGGATTGTTCAAATTCTTATCAATTTTAATTTCTGACATAAAATTAACCAACACTCATTCAATACCACATTGCTTTCCAAAGATACAGCACCTTCGAGACATAGTGTGATAATTCAACCTGAGAGAGCGACGTATGGTTCTTTGTATTTATAGTAATATATCTTTTACTCTGCTTAATCTATCAACTTACTTTCTAATGCATTTTGGGTGATAACCAATGCAGTCTGTGCCAAAATTTACTAGCCCTATGCCCTAGTCTAATAAAAATTGCATAAAATTTGCTAAATCAAATAGAAAATAATTCTTCTAAAATGTTGTTCTGGCTAGTTTGTCAAAATATTTTTGGCTCAGACTGCAAGTGACACTCAATACAACACATACAAGCATCAAACAGTATAAATAAAAATGTAGACATCCAATTTAGTGCGCACTGCACATTTCTGGAATAAACTTCACCAGGAACACTCATAGTCATGAACATATACCTGTATCACAAAGATGAGAGATACATATATCACTGTGATTTATCACGCTATGCCTCTGACTGTACATGTACTTCTTTCTCAATAAAATAATAATAGTATGTCAATTTTCACCCTGTCCAATGTTACACACATTACATAAAGGTCAACAGTATCAAATATGGCTCATAATATTAAAAGTCCAACAACAGGTCATGCTGCCTACACCAAAACTAATAAAATTTCATAGGTTAGGATATTATGTTAATAATAAGTGATGAATGACACAAAATTGTGAGGTGTTGTTTGTTTGTAACCATGGAAACCCCAAAAGCTACTATAAATGAGAGCAATGTCTATCTTATTAATAAAAATTTCTGGCTATTTGACCATAATCTAAAAAAAAAAAAAGTATTGATGAATTGATCGGATTAACATGCAGAGTGAAATTAACATGTATGCCGAAATCTGATTATGATATTCAAAATGTACATTTGAAAAGAACAAGTCCCATGGATATATAGGATGCAAAATTAAATACATATTTCGTTCCCCCGTTTAGTATGGTATGGAGTGTAAATATTAAATATTATTCGGTGTCCAGGGTCGTCTAGACACTTTCTACGATCTGGCAGATTGCAGTTAAATACAACCCATCTTAAGATTCTGATATTCGCTTTTCCGTCAATACAGAATGATATGTTTTGTATTCAACTACCAGTGAAAGAGTTTTCCCCTCAAACTATGAACATGTAAGAATTGTGAATTTTGTAATGAAACCAGCAGGACAGAGGTAAGTAAGAATTTAAACAAAACATAGTCAATAGATAGGAGTTGTCCCCCCTTTCCCAGCATCAAATGTTAATAAATAGACTTATTTTTTCTTTGCATCTTTAATGCCACACTAACAGGAAGTGAAAGATAAACCGTGTGTGGTTATAATTATCATAAAAATGTAAAATAATCTAACGTGCCGAAATTCAGCTCAGGTAAAGGTGCAATTATCAATTTTTTTCCCTGAAATTGTAATACAACTGTAATGATAAAATTTTTCAAAAAACAAGGAAAAGTGTTGAATTTTGTAAGACACCAAAACAGGAAGGATATGTGTGAGGATACAAGAGATGTGGAAGATTTACTATATGAAAATCTGATTTTAATATAATGTGTTATCACCTACATACAAGGAGAAATTGTTAATAAAAGTAGCACAATATAAAATTAAGATACACAATAACAAATCTAGCTAAACAGGTATGGTATCGTCTTTCATACTCACATTTTGATTTTTTTATTAAATCAAAGACCTATCCAAATCTATCAAACGTTTTGACAAAGAAAAATAATGTATGAACACCCATTCACACATGTATAAGTGTAGAAAGTGTAATAAAAATTCATGAACTGGGTTCAATGCAATATATGTAAAGGGATTTTCTAAATTAAATACAAGCACAGAAGCATCAACAGTGGTACATAGATACCTCCCCGTTTATATCCTCATGCTGAAAAATGAAAATAAAAGCAACACAAAAAGTACTGTTATATTGAAAAACAACTGTCACGACCAACCTCTATCTTAAACTCATGAACCATTTACAGCTTTATATAATATTTTAAAAGATTGTGGATAATCTGTAAAGTTGTCAAATTTTAAGAGGAGAACCTCTTGTAGCCATCATCGGCTGTTGGCAATCCTCGTAAATAAATAAATAATCAAATTAAAATAAATTTTATACTTAATTTCTTCATTTTAATAGGTAAATATGAAAACAATTTATGAATATGTTTTGAACTTTATTTTAAAATTGTTTTTAATGGAATGATAAAAAAAAATGCACAATTCATTCAAACATTCTAATAACAAAAATTGAACATGTTAATATTTGCATGCAGGGTTTGATAATAATTAGTTCAAATTTCTAACTAAAATGAATATAGTGTTATAAATGTACAATGGTCTATAATTAAAAAAAATATTTAAATATATTGTGTATAATCTGTTTAATTAATAAATTGAGAGTACGAAGAAGTGCCAATTAATAAAAATATTTATAAATACAAAAAACAGTATCTTTTCATAATTGAAAAAAATATTACGTACTTTCACATTAATTTGACTATGGATGGATTTAATTAAATTATTTACATGTAATTGAAGTGAAATGTCAATTTCTGTTTATTATATATATTTGGAGAGAAAAAAGCTTTGTAACTATAGTAATTAACATTTTCCTAATTAATGCAAAATGATAACCAATTTAACAATTATGTAGTATGTCACACAAATATGTCAAACGTTTTTTTTTTTTAGATTTCATCTTTTTTTCCCACAAATGTTGGAAATCTATTCCACTGTAAAACTGAAAAGTTTAATTTGATATATGATTATTTTAGTTTGACAAATTTGATGTGTGAAACTTTTGAAACATGTTGTAACAAGCTTTACGTGTACAAAACTATAATGAAAGCAAAAATGCCCAAGTTCAACTTACTATTCTCTGATAAATATTTACCATAATAAACCTGTGAAGAGTTTTACAGGTATGTTTATAATGGTTCTTAAAATTATTCTTACCAAAATCGAATTAACTTCTCCAAATCAACTAAAATATTCATCTTGAATAATTTTGAGCTGTACTCGAGTTAAAAAGAACCATGTGATAATTTTTTTTTGCAATTTTCTAAGGTGGAAAAAATTATTTGCTTCCATTATGGAGTCTGTCCAAATGATGCCTAAAATTAATGTTCAGTTGATCTTGAGCTTCCAAGAAGAAGCTAGTGCAGAAATGGATACAGAACACCAAATTAAGGATAGCCAGTTAGTTTATTACACAATGGAATAAATAATTGGAATGGGGTTAGTCAAAGAAAACAGCAAGGTTAACACAACGTCCAAACCCGGCGCACACCACTAATACAACTAGCGGCAGAGCAGACAGAGATGGGTGTTAGAAGAGAAACACAAACGTACAAAGGTCAAAGGTCGTGACCCTCTAACCTGCTGTTGAATCATGGAGGAATCAGGCCTGAGAGTAAACAGCAAAAAATTGAGTTACATACTCCCTATGTGCATATTTATTATATATTCATTATTTTGACACAAAATATACTACTTATGGGATAAAAGAACAAATTCTATGCATCATACAGATTGCAGTGTTTTTCTCAGTATAATGCAATTTCTTTTCCAATATTATAATTTTCGTATGTGGAAAAGGCATGCATTAAACATTTGCATTTATTTCACTTTACCAATGATCCAACATATGAAAAAAAAAAAGAGAAAAAAAAAAACAAGTTCTATAAAATGTCCAGCAGGAAGAGATCATTTTATAAAAACAAGTGTAAAATAAAATTTTCAAATGGCATGAAAAAAAGAAAAGAAAACAATATAACAAATGAAATTTTATATGCATGAAATAAATAGTGGCATGTACAAGCACTCATGTTGTTTCAAGTGGCATCTCGATAAATCGATAAATAAATAATATAAATAATTGCGACAATTTGTAATAAAATAAAATATATAATGTACATAGCATGATGATTAAATGTATAATACAATGTTGAGTTCACTACACGTTTTGTTTTTGGGAGCAAGTCAAAATCACTAAACTTGAATGCAACATGCTAGCTTTTATCCAATGAACCAAAACCCATGCAAGTAAATCTTGGTCTTTGTTATTTTGATGAAAAAAAATCAGACATTGTCAGTTTTCTATCACTATATATTTTTTTCTTATTCTATGTGAATATTTAAATGTTAATAAAAAGCTATTCTGATTGAGAAAAAAAAACAAAAAAACACCCTCTCCTTCCGATATTTTTTTTTTAGAATTCCATTTTTTTTTTAATGAAATTTAGTAAAAAAAAAAAAAAATAAATAACCACGCTGGTATATAGTAAAACAATGCTGAAAGAGCTCTCTCTACAAACCAAAGGCACGCAGATGGATAATAATATTTAAATATCTTAAATTTCCTGACTGTACAGACATTCTTATAACTAAATGACTTCAATATAAAATATGGTCAAAAAACATTTTAAGCCATTAAATAATTTTTAATATATTTTTTTTAAAAGTCTGATTTTGATGTATTTTCGGTCTATATACAGTTGGCAAGTTCACCAAGTCCAAAAAGTTTCAAATCATTTTCATAAAAAAATGAAAAACACAAAACAATACCACACTGTCCGAACAGCTACAAAAATCCAATTGAAAATGAATAATTTGCACTGATTAATTATGTGTTTTGACGGCGACTTTCTCAAAGTGAAATTGCGGCCGTAATTTGCACTGAAACAAACTTCACACCTTATATATGGTTAATTTTAAAAAGATTACTTGAAAACTATTTTTCATGGCTTTGGGTATATTTTTATTGGTAAATGAAGCCATACAGCGTTGAATGTCCTTACAGGTACAGGGTTTTGTACAACTGTTTGATGTTTATAATACAAAGAAGGCATGAATAAAATGCAGAAATACATTACCTGAGTTTGGCTCAACCAATGACCTTCAATACAAGGGCAGATAACCCAATTAGTATTACTTACATAGTAGCAGAGGATATCATATTTTTAAATACAACATATTATTTTTTTCCTTACTCATTTGCATGTACTTATTAAATTAATGGTTTAGAATTTTATTTAAATAATATCCCCCCAAAATAAATAATTGGTTAAAAATATATAGCTATTAACAATTTCTGAAATTCCAGGAAAATTTCTAGACTTTCATCAACAACTAACTTAAAAAAGAAATATATATAAATATTACTAATTGCTTCAATAAGATGCAGTACTCCCTCCTCTCCCTCCTTTTCTGATTTTGACTTTGGCATATAATTATTAATACCATTTGATCAATCAATGTGCATTGTGCAACATATTTTTATAACCCATATATTTTGTACTTAAAACAACTCCACGTGAAAAAAAACCCATAACATACGAAATAACAGAAATAACACGGTCACATTTACAATCTAAAATGAACTTATATATTTTGTACTCGTACAACTTCAGGTGAAAAAGCCCCAGTGACATATGAAATGACAGTCACATTTGTAATGTAAAATGCTCTGAAGTGAATAAGCCCCCATAACATACGAAATAACACAGCACATTTGCAATGTAAAAGGAACCTATATATTTTGCACTTAAACAACTTCAGGTGAAAAAGCCCCCATAAAATAGGAAATAACACCGTAACTTACGAAATAACCCATTAACATACGAAAAAACCCCATAACATACGAAATAACACGGTCACATTTGCAATGTAAAATGTTAACAGTTCTTTTAGTTATTTGAAGTATAAAAACCAATAGTGTAGTATTCACAACGGAATATCTATTTACCTTTTATCTTTCTATATGCCATTAATCCGACTGAAAACAAATCAGACATTTTAATTAGTTTTCCAAAGCAAAAGAATCATTAATGCAATGAGCCCTTAAAAGTATATCAAGGTCTCCTATTTAATTTAAATTGAACTCAAATGTGTGCAATTAAAGAAGAAGAAATATACAATTATTTTTTTTAAAAGATTACCTGTATGTACATGCACACATGATAGTACTTCAAAGAATTCAAATTTTAATCAAAATATTAATTATAAAAAACTACTACTTATTTCCGTTTTTATTCTTTATGGCTTCAAAATATTTTTGTATTCCAGAACACGATCATGACTTCTACAGACCACAACAGACATATGACATTGAAAATACAGGTTATGGCTTAGGACAGGCACAAAAAAGTGGTTGGGTTAAACCAGTAAACAGGTAGACACATTATCATTATTGGGAACCAACCAGTCATTTCCTTTATTTCTTTATGCTGCATATAGTTAATTTTTAAATTTAATTTAATCATGGAATAATAATAAATCGACTGAATCTGGATCCAAGATATTCTATATATTTCTTATTTTTGAAAATCTCTGTGACAAATACGATATGAATGACAAATTACAGACCATATGATTGGTAAATTTACACTATTATCAGCCATTTTTCTCCTAATGATATAAAAAAAAAAACGCTACCCACAATATGATATACCTATATGACGCTTGTGATCAAATATCAGATTTCTGCCATCAACAGTTACTGAGAAAAATGCGACGAAAAATATCTTGGATGACGGAAGGACGGACAGACGGACAGAGGTAAAACAGTATACCCCCCTCCCCCTTCGGGAAGTGGGGGGTATAATTATATGGTGGAGGAAGCTGAAATACCAAGAAGATACCAATGCCAGTAGAATCTGTATCTGGTAAAATTTATTCACACAAGATTAGCTAACCTACAGTAGGCAAAGTAAAATTCTGTATACCAACAGGACAATAAACCCCTATACCACCATAGTCGAACATGCATATAAAGGGCCTTCAAGGGAATCTGAACATGTGCCTTTTATGAGCAGTTGACCTTTTATATACAGGTTAAAATTGTAGGCATTATTCATTAATGGGAAATATGAGACTGCCCTTTATAGACAGTGATTTGCTAATATAGATGTGCCCTTTAAGGCAGGTTTGACTGTATTATAAATGTATGTGGATTTTATATAATTTAAAGAAAAATTTCCCCACATTAGAAAGCGATACGGACATGTGAAACTTAATAAAGTTTACATAGGCTAAAATAATATTAAGGAAAAAGTTCTAAAACAAAGAAAATGGTTTTTTCCCCATTTCTCCCGAGTTAACAATTTGTTGAGGGAAATTCTATTAACTGTTAAATGCAATGAAGTTCACTGCATGTTTTTTTTTGTGGTAGACACAAAATTAAGTTGGCTGTCGTTTTTACAAATTCTTCTTCCATTATTTTCCCTTCATTTGCTCTACTTAAATTGTACTATAAATATTAACATGATTAGAACAAAATGGTTTTTAATTTTGGTCAAGACATATATGTTTCAATTTTTTTTCAATTCAAAGCTTATAATCAATCATCTTGCTTATAATTCACAAGTGAAACTTATCAACAAGAAAATACAGTAATAGTTTTCCATTAAACACGTTTTTCTATCTTTTAAGTATTTTTAAAAGATCAAATATATGATTGTGAAATACCTATTTCATCTGTCATAAAAAATATCAAGTGTATATTACTGTATTTAAGAACAAAAATGGCAAAAATGCCATTGTCCTGTGAAAGTGAAAACAAGACAGTTTGAAAATTGTTGATTTAATACAAAAGAATAATAAACTTGTATATAATATACAATGCAGATTTACTCAACAAAGCATGCAACAACAGGTCAACATATCTACCAAAACTAGGTTATCACCATGGTGATTATAAACATGGTTGCTACATCCAAAGACTGTTCGCAAGAAGCATATATTCTGGATTATAAACCATACATGTTAAATATAAATAATTAAAGAAGGAATCTACTTTTTAAAAATTAATTTCATTGATTGATCGAATACATGTACAGTTTAACATCCAGAGAGCATAATTTCAGCTATATTCAGGACGATTAATTTAATTTCATAATAAATTCGTCATAAAAAAGGTTTCAAAGCAATTAATTTTTCAAAATATTTGTTTAAAATCTGTAAAAGATTCAATAATAATTTCGACAGTGAATTTGAAACAACAACGAATTGCATACATTTGTGAACAGTCTTTTTTTTATTACAGTGCATGATAGTGAATTAAGATGAAACAAGCATTTTGTGAATGGTAAACTTTTGTATGGTATATGGAAGTAGTATAGAGAACTCAACTTGTAAAATAACAGCAACTTGAAACTGAGTGCCGCAAATGCCACTATGCAAAGGAATAATTCAAAATGTACATTCTATTACAAAATGTGTCAGCTCAAGTCTTAATACAAATGCAAAATATGTCAAAACAAAGCCTTATTATCAAATCATTCTTTACTAGACAGATTTTACCAGGGGCTCAGTAGCCCAAAACCTTTAAAATTTTCAGACACTAGCCCAACTGGCTACTAATTTTTTTTAGACTTATATGAAAACTCAGTTGCTCGGTGCCGTAATTTTTTACTGGGCTACTAAATTTTCTTAGCGAGCCCAGTTGGCAACTGCAAAAATGCTAAATTTGGTCTCTACAAATGTGCAAAGATGCCTCAATGGCACTATCACAAATTTTCGGCTTTTTCACTTATTAAAAAAAAGGCCATGAAAAAATATCGTATATATGGTTTGTTTTGACATTTAACAGTTTTTAATACTAGTGAATTTTCTTACGTTCCTGCCCAGGTCACAATGTATACAAACCTTAAATTCAATGACATAAACATCAGTTAAAATTCCACCTATCTTCATCATCTGGTCACCAGCTTTTTATACACTTATATAATTGATGTCTTTACCTGATAATTTATCTGTATCCCCATTGGTGCCTCCACCTCCGCTGTCAGCAGATATACTGGTACCTATACCACTCCCAGAGCTAAGCTTGGTTACCATTGACTTCATTGTTAGAACTGGTTTCCTTTACATCAAGTTCTGTATTCAAAGACAATGGAATGTCGTATGATATCTGTAAAAAAGAGATGTAAAATTTCTTTTCATCATCGTTACAAAACTTTTACTGAAGGAGTTCCATATTCAAATGTTTACATAGAAATCTATTTGACAATGGTCAAACTGGTTAGCCTAATTCAACATGTTTCTTTATATTAGTTCAAATGTTAATATATCAATTTGCAGGGCCGTCGTGTTCATGGTCTTATGGTTATTGGATTTACAACTACCTGGGCTATCAGTGCCTATCATCACTAAAGTTGTGACTTCCAATCCAACTCATGGACAAGTGTACTCAATACAACATTAGATGATAAAGTTGGTCAGTGGCTTGTGGCAGGTCTAGCGGTGCTTTTCTCCGGGTACTCTGGTTTCCTCCTTTAATAAAACTGACCGCCAGGATATAACTTATAAATATTGTTGAAAGTGGCATTTAACACTATAACCATAACTTCCCTTACTTATACATTTTTGGTGATTATTTTACAGAATCCAAATAAATATACATATAAAAATGTACGGCTAAAATTCAATTAATAGACCTTGTAACACTTTCAGTCTTATTCAAAAACACAAAGAAAATCCCTGATTCTTTGCCATATCAGTACATTTTATATTTATTACCTATTGATTCTTCGTTATTCCAATCATCAAAAGGTAAAAGCTTGTCTATTATTCATGAGAAAGCCATTTTTTTTTTTATTGTGTTGGATAATACTTGAACAACTATCTTACTATCCCTGTGTAGTAGCATGCATTAAGAAATCATAGCTCACGTCTTGTTGATTACAAATGTAGAGTCAGGAATAAGGAGAAAAAGATTATTAAAGAAAAGGTTGTATCAAATTATAGATTTCTCTGTTATCGTAATTGTCAAAGCAGAATTACAACAGTTTTAATATCTCAATTCTTTAAAAATTTGCAAGTCATTTTTCTTCGAAAGTCATGTGGAACCAATAACATGCAGATGTCTATAAATTAGTGTGCACAGCGCATTTCAGGTATGCTCAAAGTAAAAATATTGGAAAAGAAACGATAAATTGTAGATATCTATAATTTTAGTGTGCACGATGCGTTTCTGGAATAACCATTCATCAGGTATGCTCAAAGTAAAAATAGTGGAAAAGAATCGATAAATTGTAGATATCTATAATTCAGTGTGCATGACACGTTTCTGGAATAACCATTCATCAGCTATGCTCAAAGTCAAAAGATTGGAAAGTAAAATTATTATTGTGAGCAAGAAATTCTAAAGGCCTAAACATTTAGCCGACCAAGTCCCTCTGTAATGTAATGTAGGAGGTAAACCTTGATAGATTCAAGGTCAGTTATCGACTTCAGCAGTGGTCCGGTGGCCCACGGCTAGTGAAAATTGATTCGGACCAGTGACTTTTGCCAAATTTTTTCATAGAATCTATATAAATATTATAATTTTGAAGTTTTCGAGCCAGTAAATTCGAAGACTGCAAGGTACCGGAATATATTCTAAAACACTCTCTTCATCTTCATTGAGCTTTAGGGTGTTCAATGTCACTTTCAACAATATTTCAGTCAGTTATATCGTTGCAGTCAGTTTTATTGGTGGAGAAAACCGGAGTACCCGGAGAAAACCACTGACCTGCCGCAAGTCACTGACAAACTTTATCACATAATGTAACCAGTATTTAAATGATCTAACTGTAATTATAAGGAAGACATTGTATTGTCTGTCCTTTGATTTACGACTTCTAATTAACCTTTGGTCTATTCAACCTCTTCTTGTATGCTCTCTTACCAACCTGATCTTTGTGTTTATTTGTTTGTATGTCACAATTCTGTTGAATTCATGGTAACAAAATTTTGAACTTCGTGAATATCCTGTTTCTTTGGAAGCCAACAAAGAACATTTGAAACCAAATAACAGAGAAACCAAACACACAAGGTAGCCAGGGCTTTCAATAAGGGGTGGTACCCGGTACTTTTACCAACCTAAAATGGTCTTTGGTACTAGTATCTCCTGATTTAAAAGAGTGTTGTATAGGATATTCATGAAAATTGTTAAAATTTTAATAAAAAGTACCGCCTGTAAATAGTGAAGTACTGGAAGACCTGAAAAATATTGAACGCCCTGGGTAGCATTAGTGGAATGAAAGGCATTGACCCTTCAGGAATACGTGTTTTTGTGGATATGTTAACTTGTTTGTTTGTTTTGTTAAGCTACAGCAACTTGTATTTCGGTATGTCCTAATCTTGGACATTCTATACTCTTCCTTATAAAAATGTCACTTCTGTATTTTAAAATTTCATGACAAGCCAAATGAGTTTGGTTGATGTTGTTGGTGGAACTGTGTTGTCATAAATGTTTTATGTTCCATATAACGTGTTGCTAGGTAACCTCAATTTGCGACCGTATAATCGACGATTTTACGTCCGCAAAACTTGTAGTACAATACAGTTATCTCATAACTCTATAAACCAGAGGCTCTCAAGAGCCTGTATCGTTCACCTGGTAATAAAAAAAACCAATTGGTCCTATGTAAAAACTATGTCCTGCAGTGGTAGCCATCTTGGAATTACGATCAACATAAAAAACACAAAGTTTGTAAAGGACCTTCCAATGATTGATGCACAGTTTAGGTTCAATCAGTGCAATAGCTTCAGAGAAGAATATATTTCTGTATTTTCCCCATATGGTTCTGTGTTAATACTATGACCTGTGGTGGCAGCCATCTTGGATTTCCGATTGGCATAAAAAACAGAGGACCATCCAATGATCATTCCTGGGCAGTTTGGTTTCAACTGTCCAAGTGGTTTCAGAGAAGAAGCATTTTGAAACATTTTTCCCATAGGGTCCAATGTTAAACTAAGTCCTGCCATAGCCGCCATTTTGAATTTCATATAAGAACAAAAAACGTAAAGTTTGTAGAGGACCATCCAATGAACATTCATGTACAGTTTGGCTTTAATCATATTTGTAGTTTCTGAGAAGAAGGCATTTGAACATTTTCCCATAGGGTCCAATGTTAATCTATGTCCTGCGGTGGCGGCCATCTTGGATTTCCGATCGGCATAAAAAACAGAAAGTTTGTAGAGGACCTTCCAATGATCATTCCTGGGCAGTTTGGTTTCAACTGTCCAAGTGGTTTCAGAGAAGAAGCATTTTGAAACATTTTTCACATAGGGTCCAATGTTAAACAAAGTCCTGCCGTAGCCGCCATTTTGAATTTCATATCGGAACAAAAAACCTTAAGATTGTAGAGGACCATCCAATGAACGTTCATGTACAGTTTGGCTTTAATAATATTTGTAGTTTCTGAGAAGAAGGCATTTGAACATTTTCCCATAGGGTCCAATGTTAATCTATGTCCTGCGATGGCGGCCATCTTGGATTTCCGATCGGCATAAAAAACAGTAACTTGGTAAAGGACATTCCAATGATCATTCATTTACAGTTTGGGTTCAGTCAGTTCATTAGTTTCAGAGAAGAAGATCTTTGAAATTTCAGCCAATCAGAGCATATTATTGGCCCTGGCAGCCATATTGAATATCCGACTGGAACGAAAAACAGTAACTTTGTAGAAGACCATCCAAGGAACATTCCTGCTAAGTTCGGTTCCAATCGGCCAAGTGGTTTCGGAGAAGAAGCTTGAAATGTGAAAAGTTTACAGACGACGGACGCCAAGTGATGGCAATAGTTCACCTGGACCTTTGGTCCAGGTGAACTAATAAAACTCAATAATAAACAACAAGAAATACTAGTAGAAACAATTCCCTGTTTGTGTGTGGACTGGTAAACCGTCAATTTTTATGATGGCCCGCGTCGTGTGTATACATGTCTAAGTATGATCTACATTTTATCCTATTTTTACTTATAATATGCTTATCTAATATCTATATATCTTATCTAAAGTCTAACACTATATACTTACTTGTCAGTTAAACAAGCAAATTATCCCGTTTTGTTAGTTACAGCTATGAGAATCAGTCATTGATCATCGTACAATGTCAGTGTCTCTTATCTACAGTAAATTACAATGTATAAATGGCTAACAATAAAACAACATCTTGAATCAGATCACTCTAATGTACATTGTAAAGATTGGGAGACCACGCTAGTAATTACGTGTGATCAACCAACCTGATTAGTTTTCACTTGTACAAAATCAATGATCATTCCCCAGTAAATACATAACTAAATTGATAATATATTCCAATTAATTAAATCATTGATGTTCATGATCATACCATAAGAGTAGAAAATGCTTACCGTAAATAATACATGATGTTTGCTGTTGTGTACTTATTAAAGGCTAAAATGTTATACAAATGTAGATTTATGGTAATTAAGAATTCAAAGTACAAAATGTCATTTGTACATACACAGTCAAACCTGTATTAAGAGGTCACATATGAGACAAAAAAAGTGGCCTTATAAGACAGTTAACCTCTTTAAAGAAGCTTAATTCGTATGAAATTTTCATATGACAAGACAAATTGTCATTGGGAATTACTTTTCCGAATTGTTTTTGTAATTCGGAATGACAAGGCAAGTGTATGGTACATAAACGGTCAAAGCTGCATTAAGAGGACACCTTGTGACCTTTGGGACAAAGAAAAAGTAGTTTTTAAAGACAGGTTACCTCTTAAAACAGGTTCAAGTCATATGAAAATTTCTGACTGACAAGAAAATGCGACCTTTTAATATAGGTGACTGCTTAATATAGGTGACAGCAAGAGCAGGTTTGAGTGTAGTTGTATTCACATCTACATATCATGCATACCATCACTGCCTATCCCATCGCCACGATATAACTGAAATATTGATGAAAGTGGCGTTAAATACCATAAACCCCCCTCCCTATCATTACCATTTTGATAGACCATTTGAACATTTCCGATTTGATTCTAAAATAAAATACTTAAAGGTAATACACACTGGCATTGAACTGAATAATAGCAGTGTCATGATTGGCTTGAAGCAATGCAAAATTTCTTCGATTATCAACAATTCTCTCTATGCATGCAACAAACGGAAATAATAGAGATGATTAATGTATAAGATGTACAGCTCTACGATTTAATTTCTTACTTAATAGAAAAAAGCCAGTATTTAACTGTCTGACATCTTAAAGTAACCAAGAACATATATTTTGTCCTTGAAGTAAAACACCGTCCAATTGGTCAGCTATAATTTTATTAGAAAGATCAACTAAAAGTGACCCCTTGTTGGATGAAAATAGATACCACACAGCGACAAAGAAAAAAGGGGTAGGGCAGGGAACCTAATTCATATAATTCTAAAAAAAAAGATATTGACCAATCAGACAAAATCTATCAGCATATGCTCAATTTAACTCTAAACAAAGTGACTTTAACACCGCTTGTCCAAATATGGTCGGGAAATCATTATAAAAAATTAGGGTCGGTAGTGTTAAGAGGAAACATATATATTTCCCCAGATTTTTTGTCAACATGTAGTCCACTGATTTACAACTAGCTAGTCTTTCAAAGCTCAACACGCAAAACGTGAAAAGGGTACCAGATTCAGTCAGTGACCTTATACATAGTATGTATAACAAAAAATTATCCAGTCAATGCAATTTGACTGCTCAAACTGAACAAAAGCAGAATATATACATTTGTAACATGAATCCATTCGTTAACTTTGATCTTTTTATGGCTTATATACCAAAACGTAAGCAACAGCTAAGAACTATGAAACTAGAGGCTCAGTGGGCTGAGCCTGTGTCGCTCACCTTTCATTCTGCTTTAAGGAAACTTAATACAGAACCTTCCATACATGTAGATGCTTCCTACCAAGTTTCGGTTCATATGGCTAAGCAGTTTCAAAGGAGAAGATTTCTTAGAAATCGACCAATCAGAAACAAGAATTGCATGTGGTGGCCATGCTTGCTAACATATCGGTAAGAAATAAGCAATCTTCATAGAGAACATTCCATAGATGCTTCCTACCAAGTTTCAGTGGTAGCCATGTTTATTAACCGATCGGAACGAAATGAGCAATCTGCATAGAGGACATTCCATAGATGCTTCCTACCAAGTTTCGGTTCATTTGGCCAAGCAATTTCAGAGAAGATTTAAAAAAATCGGCCAATCAGAAACAAGAATTGCCTGTGGTGGCCATGTTTGGTAATGGATCATAACAAAATGTGCACTCTTTAGAGGACCTTCCATAGATGCTTCCTACCAAGTTTCAGTTCAGTTGGCTGAGGGTTTTCAGAGAAGATTCAAATGTGAAAAGTAAACGGATGACAGACGACAGACACCAAATGATGGCAAAACCTCATATTGCCTTTGGCAAGGTTTACTAAAAAGAATACTAAAATGTGAATACCTACTTGTAATGTATAGAATAAACATGTTACACTATATCAGCATTAGTTAATTTCTAAGGGAGATAATGGCAAGTGTTATCTTTCCTTTAACAGTTTAGGCAAGAGTTATCTCTCTTTTAACAGAGGAGAAGTTTTTTAGAAATCAACCAATCAGAAACAAGAATTGCCTGTGGTGGCCATGTTTGTTAACGGATCGGGACAAAATTAGCAATCTTTATAGAGGACCTTCCATAGATGCTTCCTATTAAGTTTCGGTTCATTTGGTCAAGCGGTTTCAGGGGAGACGATTTTAAAAATCGCCAAATCAGAAACAAGAATTGCCAGTGGCAGCCATGCTTGTTAATGGATCGGGAGAAAATGTGCAATCTTTAGAGAGGACCTTCTATAGATGCTTCCTACCAAGTTTCATTTCATTTGGCTGAGGGCTTTCAGAGGAGAAGATTAAAATGTGAAAAGTTAACGGACGACAGACGCCGGACGCCAAGTGATGGCAAAAGCTCACTTTGCCTTTGGCAAGGTGAGCTAAAAATACATGCAGATACGAGATATTGCACACTTTAAATCTGGGCTGTAGTTTTATTACTTTCAAGAGAGCCATGCAATAATCAACGACCTAGATGAGATATTGCATGGCTTCATGTTACAAATCATTCATAACATGGTTTTCTGAGTTAAACAATCCCTCACTTCTCGTTCGATTGCTTAACAATTTAACTTGGGGGAAAACCGTGGTATAAATATTACTTATTATGCTGAATTTTATTGACATTAGCCTTTAACATACATAATCCTACATGTCAACCTGTAAAGACTATATACATACACTGATGATACAGGATCTCTTTCTGATACTCCACAGAACAAAGTTTTCTGTCATTTAATCCATAATTGTTTATCAAATTCATCTTACAATACATCTTTCGGCACTGATGCCTTTCTAATGAAATTTTGTCTATACATTTTCCAGTTCAGCGATTCTGGATCACTCATCGGTGATTTTGATCTCCATTACAATCATCAATATAGTACTGTATAATGTCTATGCAGTACGGTTAAATAATGCAATGGAAGAGTGAGTGATTGTAGTTTAATGCCAATTAAATGAGCAATTTTTTTGCCATACCATGGCGATATCAAGGTACGTTTGATGAGAGATCAATGATAACGATGTTCACTTAGTTGGATTTTTATACTGCTAGCTCTCTGAAAGGACAGTCTGTTGGCAGACATGTCGTTTCACTCAAACACATGATCCTGAGACAACCAGTCTCTGCTCTTTCTCCTTAAAGATGCATGATTAGCAGAAAAGCAACAAATACCAATTTTACACTCTTTGGTTTGACCCGACAGGAACTCGAACACACTCTGGGCGAGCACGCAAACCATTACACCACTGATATGGTTGAGACTCACCATCTTTTTTTTTGGGACAAAAAATGCACTAGTAAGACTCATGTGTTTTTGGCTATGACTAATCAAAATGTTATCCTACAAGGATATCTGGTCAACTCAGGAGAAACATATTTTTTGTTTGTCTCAAAACGATCAATAAAATTCAATAAATTTTTTGAATCCCATAAAATTATGGAGCAAAATAAACTGATAAATGGATTGAAAACAAATATGCAATGACTCCGTGAAAAGCAACAATTTTTGTTAATTGATTGTGAATTGGAAAGAAATAAAGCATTGAATTATTCAAAGCGACATACTCTTTAAAATTGACAAACTCTTTAAAATTACGGAGATAAAACAACATAAAATCATTCCCTTGATTTCCTTCAACGGACGTACTGATGGAGAAGGAAAAACTCATTAAACCTTATACAAAATGTATAACAAGATATGGATTAATTGGAAGAAAAACTATCATTCATATACGTAATGATCATAAAAATCGGGAGTCACATATTAAATTACACAACATTGATAGATCAATATCTCATTTAACTAACTATAATCTAGTGTACCAAACTTCCTGAATATTTGTAATATTAAAATGATGAATACATGTTGATCCATTTAATACATTGTATATAAATGTAGTCAAACCTGCCTATGTGGTCACCTCTATTAAGCAGTCATCTCCTGTATTAAAAGCTCACCTTTTTCTTTTCTGGTCATAGAAAATTTCATATGAATTGAACCTCTTTTAAGAGGTCACCTGTCTTATAGGGTCATTTTTTATTTGTCCTAAGGTTGATCTCTTAAGACAGTTTGACTGTACACTGTATATATACATTACAATTTCATTTTAATTTGCATATTGCTCAGAGATCCTTGCAACTCGCCTAAATGAGTCCTGGACTTGCAATTTTCAAGTGGGACCTACTAAAGTTTTTAAATTTTAGATTCTTACAATGGTAGGATTTGCCAAAATTTTCTGAAATGTCCTTTGGACTCCTCAAATTAAATTGCTACACTCAGAAACTTTTTTTTATACATAGTCTGTTTGCGAGTGAGTGGGCAGAGTTTACACATCAATGAACTCCTACAAATTCATATTTAATCTTATGTAATAAATGTTCTCATTTTGAAAAGTGAATTATGTTATCAGTGTTATCAGAGATGTAATCTCTAAACAGACATAATCTCTAAAACAGATATTATAAAATCTCTAAAAAGCTGTAATCTCTACATATTGTACCAACACTGGGGAAATTGAATTGTGTTATAAAACTTCCCTTTCCTATGTTTTAAGTAATGCTATCGATTCTCTGCTAAAAAAAACATCTACAAATGCAGTACATGTTATTTCCCAAATATCAATAAACATGATAAAAGTCTGACATCTTCTCTGATTTTGTGTAGATCTAAACAATTTCTTATTCACACGAACATACAGTCAAACCTGTCCATGCAGTCACCTGTATTAAAAGGTCATGTTTTACTTGACATGTCATAGAAAATTTCATATGAAATGAACCTCTATTAAGAGGTCACCTGTCTTATAAGGCCACATTTTGCTTGTCCCAAAGGTGACCTCTTATTACAGGTTTGATTACATAAATCCCCCATTAACATTATTTTTTATTTTTAGAATAAACACTCTTCACATGTACACACTTTTAATTTATGATATATCTACAAGTGAGTGAGCGATTGATTTTTAACGCCACCAAATGAGCAATTTTTCAGCTATATTATGGCCGGAACAAGTTATATTCAATGAAAAGATGATGATGTCCGCTTTGTGCTAGACCAATACGCTTCACTGAACCTTCATAGTGCTAGTTCACTGAAACAACAGTCCAAGGGAAGACATGTGGCTCCACCCAGACATATTGCACAGATTCAGACCAATCTGTCTTTCCCTTTACTCCTTAAAGCTGTGCGCCTAGCAGAGAAGCAACAAACACCAATTGCATAGTCTTTGGTTTGACCTGACCAGTTTTCAAACCCACGATCTACTGCACTTGATACGAGCATGCTAACCATTACCTAGTTCTAATAATAAAACCCTAAATGCTCGCTTACTCGCAAGGGTTATAATGGGATGCCATTACACAATGGAGCAGCCGCCGAGATTTTTTGCGCTCGCTTACAGAGTTTCTGACGCCTGCATTTATCAATAATAAGACATAACCTTTCCCTTTGTCCATTATTATAACAAGTTTTTACTACCTACCAGTATTTTAGAATGTAATTCCCACAAAATAAAAATCCATGTTTACTTTCACTCCGAACATTTTGAATTTCGTCATTTCCGGCCTCACTATTTGGATGTCGATACCATATTTGGCGATTAAGGCGTGAATGTTTACATCAGACGTCATAAGCATCGTAGTAAGAAATACCATATTTAGAAAAGCTCCGCCTTCCGTAGTTTCCGGTTATGACAAACGATTGATAAATTTGAACAAGGTTGTTGCTACCTTTGAAAAGCATATATTTCTCAGCCAAACCGATTTAACAAGAACTGGGATCATCAGTAATAGTTATAATGAAATGTTTGAAGTGTAAATAGTGAGTTTTTATGTTTCAACTGCAACTTTTTTTTTGCTCCATTGTGACGAATGGGACCGCGTTGTAGCTCTGCAGAGACACAATTTTGTCACAGGAGCTACATTATTGCAGCTAACCATTACCCCACAGATGCAGCTTAATTTATCTATACAAGACAAACTAAGCAATAGACCAAAAATATTTGAAAAATAATTTCTCTCAGAACTACACAACAGTACTGAAACTGCTAAATCAGATTTCAAATTTTCAGAATTTATTTTTTTCAGGAATTTTTTTTTTTTCTATCAGTAAATCGCTATAGCTGTTTAGTTGCTTTTATACATTCATTTGTTACCAATGATACTTTCAGCTTGGGATCTCATTTAAATGGCAGGTTTGTTTTCGAATCACAAGTTACTTGTAATTAATCAAGACAGGTAAGGTATCAAGTTGATTATAGAATTTACGATCATTAATCTCAAAAAGTCCTAGGATAATTCTTTGTTCTATTCTCAATGTCAGGAAAAATCAATTTTCAATAAAAAAAAAAACTGTTTACTTGGCTTGAAGGTCAAAAAACATTTAGTTCTTTTCAATTTGATTTTGAGGCAACAAATGACAATAAATAAAATATGAAACCATATACAATGTATGTATATTTGTTAGTATTCCTGGTGTAAAACTTAAAAGGTCAATGATCTTGCAAAATTAGAATTTGATATCTAGGCATGTATTACCCTGACTGCTCATCAACATACATGTATTGTCTGATTAAACCATAGGTTTGTCCACAAGCCTTTCACATTTACAGTTGCTTTCCTATTTCAATACTATTAAACAATGTTTAATTCGATAGTCAATGATCCATCACATGATATACTTTCAAAGGGGCATGAATGGCATGAGTTGTAAAAGTCACTTACTACTGATTACAAGCCAAACAACACTGAGGTGGGGTGAACCCTATACCCTGTCCCACTTCAAGTGTTTAAGTTCCCAGACACCTACCCAAAGCCTGGGGTTTCACTAGTCAGTTTGCTATGCCTGTCCAGGCTTTCATCCCCCAATAAGTCAGGTAGTCACGTAATAGGTGAACAAATTGTTGAAGGTTATGATAAAAGCCAACAACCTTAACAAAAGGAGGATGTCATTAATAAAGATAAAAATAGCAGAGACGTTTATTATTGTTTATCATATATCAAATAATAATTTACATAATTTTATAAAACGTCCATGAAAAAGGTCTTGATTTGAATGGGCATGTGGACATTTATATATGTATTGATGTTGGAGATCCAGTTATTAAGAGGGGAGGGTTAACTGGTTTAACCCTGTCACATTTTTGTGCCTGTCCCAAGCCAGGACCCCGATTTCCAATGCCATACGTTGTGGTCTTTGTGTTTGGTGGTTTTCGGTTGAGAAGAGAGATGATTATTTGTTTTGTAGATATTGGTGGAAGCCTAAAAAAACATTTTTTTTTGTGAGGGAGAGACATGAAGACATAATTTATTGTCAAAAAAACACCAAACACATTTATTTTGGTTACTTACCAATATTATATATTAACTGAACTACAGATATGGCTGAATGCTTCACTTCAAACAAACGTCAAAACTTCAGTTTCAGTCAATTCATGTATTTCTGAAAATAAATAAAACCTCTTATTACATGTGATGAATGGAAAAACAGTAGACGACTGCAACAGGAACTAGTTGATTGTCTAACTAGCCTTAACCTCACCTCAAACACATGGTGACATGGGCTTGACACTATTATACTCTAAAAGACTATGCAAATCAGTTACTTTTAACAGTTTTAATATCAATTACTGGTTGCCATAAATGTCTAAAGAAATGTGTAATCTTCGTTAATGTTGATGGAATCAAATACTGATGTAGTATGTCCTAATTATAAGAGCAATTGACTTTAACCAACAGTGAGCGAGTGATTGTTTTTTAAAGTCAACTCAGCAATCTTCAGCTATATCATGGAGTAAACAAGTTATTTTTTAATATTAACCAACAGATTTTACCTTCTTAGCTAGTAGTCAGTTAACTACCAGCATTCATTAACCCTGCTAAATATAATGTACTGTTTATGTTCATCTATATCATGCCAGAGTTCGCGACTTGTGTCAGTCCTGTCTAACATGACCAGCAAAATTTGGGCACATTTTACCAAGGACTGACACAAGTTGTTGACTGATTTTGTCTGTTTATATAATTATGAGTTTTGACTTTCCCTTTGTGAGATTGTTCGGAGTTCGGTAATTTTGTTATTACCTTTATTTAGTATTTTGCAATAGAATATTAATGAGGACTGACATTCTTTTCACTAGGACCATCAAGCCCACATGCAATTTCGCAAACCCTGTCATGCATGTTGTCATTCGATGGTTCGTGTTCTTTTTGAGTGGATGTAAATCTGTGCAGGTGTTTTATCATTTGTTTATATCTGTATTATCATTGGAGATCTATTACCAGAGGGGGAATATTGGGATCCCATTAGCTGGTTTAGCCCTGCCACATGTTTGTGTCTGTCCTAAGCCAGGATATGGATGCCATATGTCAGTCATGCGTGCAAAATCTATGAATACTTGTGCCAAGGGTTAGGGTGTTTAAAGGCCACTTTCAACAATATTTCAGTTATATCGTGGCCGTCAGTTTTATTGGTGGATAAAACCGGAGTACCATGAGAACACCACCGACCTGCCGCAAGTCACTGTTAAACTTTATCACATAATGTTGTATCGTAGGATTATAGGATTATCCTGCTTCATGCTATGCATATATCTTTACATGTAGAGCTAGTTCCCAATCCTCAAATGCAACTTTCCCATGCACCCTAACCCAACTCACAATTATTATGAAACAGAACTACATTGTATTTAAAAAATGCTACCTATAATATATACATATCATATGGTCAACCTATAAACGATCCATTCATGCCAGTCAACAAGCTGAATCAATGAAGTGATTTTACTTGTTTTTATGTCAAGAAAAAATAAATAAACATGATAAAATATTCAAGTTCAATAATCTTATTATGAATCACCTACATGTATATTGTACAATGTACATACTATATTATTGCCAGTTTCAAAACAAGATAAGGAATTTAAAATCAATAATACAGTATGTAACTCCACGGAATTCACTTCCTAGATAATTTTACAATGTTTAGCTATCCAGTACATGTATGCAGTTTCAGGGTTTTCATTTGCAGGCACTACTTTTTATTAAAATTTGAACAATTTTCATGAATATCTTATACAACACTCTTTAAATTTAAAATCAGGAGGTACCAAAGATCATCTTAGGTGGGTAAAATTATTACCTGGTACCGCCCCTTATTGAAAGGCCTTATACTTACCTTAGAAATTTAAAACATAATTCATGAAGAGAAAATATTCCATCAGTGTTCAAATTCATTTTCAATGTTGCAATGTAATTTTCAAATCAATGATAATGTTTCGGTAACTCCTCAGAACTCACTTTCTAGATTTATTTAATTTTTTATTTGTATGTACATGTATACTTACCATAGAAATTTAAAACCTAATTCATGAAGAGAAAATATTCCATCAGTGTTAAAAGTCATTTTCTATTTTGCAGTGCAATTGTCAAATAATGTAATTTCTCAGATTTCACTTCCTAG
Source organism: Bathymodiolus septemdierum (assembly GCA_963383655.1). Taxonomy (NCBI): domain Eukaryota; kingdom Metazoa; phylum Mollusca; class Bivalvia; order Mytilida; family Modiolidae; genus Bathymodiolus; species Bathymodiolus septemdierum. Next base: position 34,223,002 of record OY726529.1, on the reverse strand, counting down.
ATAACTTTATTTTTTGTATATGTATCTATCCAGTACATGTGTACAAACACGTACTTACCTTAGAAATAAAAAAACTCAAATACAAAATCCTTGAAGCAGAAATATTCCATCTATTTAAATTCATTTTACAGTGTAAATTTTTCAATCTCACTCTCAGATCCATTTGAATTAATTGTTAAACTAACCACAATAAAATGTCGGCCATTACTCTTTTTAAAGGACGTGAAACACAAAGCATATAATACTGTCAATGTTTAAACATGATATTATTACGCATTGCTGATCAAGAGTATTCTGGTTGATTTTTACCTGTATGTATTTACACCTGTTTATTAATTTAGCTGTATCTAATATAAACAATCGAAACACAAGTTGAGGTTAATGTTTTACTTGTCAGATAGTCAGCTGGGGCTCCCAAAAAAATACTTTAGGAGGTGGCATCTGATATTATGGGCCATTGGGGCCTAATTTAAGGGGTGCAGATGAATACATTATAAACATTATTATAATATAATAAATTTTAGTCACATAGCCACCTGGGTAAATTACTTGTTGAAGGAAGTTCAAAATCGAGTGCGCATGTACTTCTGCGCCTGAAGGGTCACAATAAATTGGATTGTTTCGGGGTGAGGTTGTTTGGAGGGGGGGGGGGGGGGGGGGGGGAGGTGGTACAAAATATATTTGGGATTTCATTAAACAAAATTATTTTGCCCAAGTAGGCCTAGGGCATACATCACATGTATAATAAATATTTTTCATTATCCATATTTTATTACTATTTTCAATATCTCCTGTATCAAATGTTAATTTATGAAAGCTGTAAATAGTTTCAACCTTTTTCAATTGTCATGTGCGACCTTTAACATAATCTCCAAACTTGTTGAAGCCCCAATGAAGGTACAATGTACATGTAGTCAGTGGTAGAAGTAGAAGTATTCCACTCATTTTCAAGTAGGAGGTGATAATCCTAAAGTAGAAGGGCAGGAATTTTTCTAGCCCAGTGTCCAATAAAAGGACCGTTTCCCAATAAAAAATATTCTAAAATCGTGCAAAATTCACATATTTTTCATTTTTACCCCCTTACTTCGATACCCAATGTGAGCAATTTAGAGTGCAAAAGATAAATCAGTATAGAAAACAAAGCCATACTTTACTTTCACATTTTCATTTTTGAAAACAAAGTAGCCAGGGGAAAAATGCAGTTAGGTAGGCAATTTGCCCTGTTCCCGGTTGCTGTGGAATGACCTGGGTTAGGATTAGGGTGCTTAACGCCACTTTCAGCCATATTTCAGCTATATTGTGGTGGTCAGTTTAATTGCTGGAGGAAGCCGGAGTACCCTAAGAAAACCACTGACCTGGTGTATGTCACTGACAAGCCTATTCACATAATGTTGTATTGAGTACACCTCACCATGAACAGGGTTAGAACTCACAACCTGCTTTACCATATATAGGGAAAAGGAAAAACAAAAACAATAAAAAGCAAAACTCAATGCATATGAAAGACACTGAAAACTACCATTATATAGAACTAGCTCATTTTTCTGTATTGAATCAAAGGTAACTTATAAAGATGAACATTTTGCAAAAACCTGCATTAAAATATGATGAAAAAAAATGTTTTGAAATTCCCTCCTTTTCGAACCAATGTTAAACCCATAACAAAATATGAGTGAAAATTTGTTGTGGTTTTATAAAAAAAAATTAGTGGTAAAATATAACAATTTGAAGCCCATAGCAATCTGGTCTGATACTCACCACTGTTGTTGCGCTGGTTAGCAAACATTTTAATGTGGGATCTTGAAAACGTTGACCGTTTAAGACGCATGAAGTGTGTAATCTGAAAGGTCATGTTTGGATTAAGATTATGGGTGCTTAGCACAATTGAGGAAACAATCAACCTTCTGTAAGGTCACTGACTGCATACGTACGCGTGTCCATATGTAGGTCACAGCCATCAATGACCAGAATTTTTTTTCCATAAAGGACAACCATACCCAGAAATATCTTGAAAATGACAATGACATAGTTTTTCTATTTCTTCTATTCAGGGCTGATGCTATATAGCAGTTCTGGTGAAGAAATTGCCTTGTGGAAGTGGACTTCGCTTCAAAACTGATGTGCAAGCTGTCTTAGATATATGTTGCCCCAGTATTTTTGCCATGAGTCATGTATAAACAAAACATATGACAATGGTGATATCGTGTCATTGAAATACTTTCGACTGATTACATATTTAATGGAGAATTTCTTTAAAAGGGATCAATTTCCATTAAACGAAACTTTTTATTTGTTCATTTTCAAAATAAAAATGGTGCCAGCAGAAGGGGATGCAATCGTGCACGGCACTAGTATGGGAAATGTTTCAAGACCAGAATGAATTTTAACCAAAACTCATTTTTTATTGATTGTTACGAACAGTTATCATAATGTTTCAAGACCAATTTGAATGTTGATCAAAATTCATTTTTTTTTAATAATTTTCATCACAAGGCCAAAAAAAAACTATGTGTGCTTACGGTCACCCGACTTACCCTAATTTTTGCTAGCAACCTTATTAATTTTTACACAGAATTCGGATAACCATTTTTGTTGTTTAATCAGCAGCAATGTTTTATTTATTCAACCACCAGCTTTTTGCCGAAATTGAGAACAAAGAAGGTAGAAAAACTGCGTAACTCTCATAAAACAAAACAAATGACGGTTTACCGAAAATTTCGAAAATGAAATACCAGAATCGGATTCAGGAATGACTATTTCCGGTTTTGCCGATAGTAAAAAAAAAAAATTAATGCCGACCGACTGACCCTAGATTTTTTTGACATGTGACAGTAAACACACATATATATTTTTTGGCCCAATCTGTTATGCAAAATTTAAGTTCTAAAATCTAAAAAAATTCAAATCTTGACATTATTTTCTTAATTATTCCTAGAAATACATTTTGACGTTTTTTTTTATATCTCATGATTGATGATGAGCTGCATCCAATTTTGGATGATACATTGTATTTGATTCATTGATGTAATTTATCTCAGTTTTTGTTACATTCCACAGGGTTAAAGTTGAGATCAATCTGCTATCATCTACCATTGTCTATTGATAGGTGTAAATATTTACACATACTGTATTTTATTTATTCAATAAACATATCTGCACTAGGAGTATGAAATTCAAGCCTGTATTATGTAATTAAAATAATAAATAATTAATGGGTATTAATATCACTATGTATATAAATACATGTACATACATGTATCCTCAAGAGTCTCAAAGACAAACAATGGCCTGGGTGGCTCAATCAGTTAGGTAGTTGGATTATCTAACAAATCATACAAGCCTATCACCAATACAGCATGTGTTCGCGTCCGGCATTGTAAATTACAAACCAGAGGCTCTCTCAAGAGCCTGTATCGTTCACCTGGTAATAAAAAAAAACAATTGGTCCTATGTAAAAACTATGTCCTGCAGTGGTAGTCATCTTGGAATTACGATCAACATAAAAAACACAAAGTTTGTAAAGGACCTTCCAATGATTGATGCACAGTTTAGGTTCAATCAGTGCAATAGCTTCAGAGAAGAATATATTTCTGTATTTTCCCCATATGGTCCTGTGTTAATACTATGACCTGTGGTGGCAGCCATCTTGGATTTCCGATTGGCATAAAAAACAGAGGACCTTCCAATAATCATTCCTGGGCAGTTTGGTTTCAACTGTCCAAGTGGTTTCAGAGAAGAAGCATTTTGAAACATTTTCCCCATAGGGTCCAATGTTAAACTAAGTTCTGCCGTAGCCGCCATTTAGAATTTCATATCAGAACAAAAAACGTACAGTTTGTAGAGGATCATCCAATGAACATTCATGTACAGTTTGGCTTTAATCATATTTGTAGTTTCTGAGAAGAAGGCATTTGAACATTTTCCCATAGGGTCCAATGTTAAACTAAGTCCTGTCATAGCCGCCATTTTGAATTTCATATCGGAACAAAAAACCTAAAGTTTGTAGAGGACCATCCAATGAACATTCATGTACAGTTTGGCTTTAATAATATTTGTAGTTTCTGAGAAGAAGCCATTCGAACATTTTCCCATAGGGTCCAATGTTAATCTATGTCCTGCAGTGGTTGCCATCTTGGATTTCCGATCGGCATAAAAAACACATACCTGGTAGAGGACCTTCCAATGATCATTCCTGGGCAGTTTGGTTTCAATTATCCAAGTGGTTTCAGAGAAGAAGCGTTTTGAAACATTTTTCCCATAGGGTCCAATGTTAAACTAAGTCCTGCCATACCCGCCATTTTGAATTTCATATCGGAACAAAAAACCTAAAGTTTGTAGAGGACCATCCAATGAACATTCATGTACAGTTTGGCTTTAATAATATTTGTAGTTTCTGAGAAGAAGGCATTTGAACATTTTCCCATAGGGTCCAATGTTAATCTATGTCCTGCGGTGGTGGCCATCTTGGATTTCCGATCGGCATAAAAAACAGAAAGTTTGTAGAGGACCTTCCAATGATCGTTCCTGGGCAGTTTGGTTTCAACTGTCCAAGTGGTTTCAGAGAAGAAGCATTTTGAAACATTTTTCCCATAGGGTCCAATGTTAAACTAAGTCCTGCCGTAGCCGCCATTTTGAATTTCATATCGGAACAAAAAACCTTAAGATTGTAGAGGACCATCCAATGAACATTCAAGTACAGTTTGGCTTTAATAATATTTGTAGTTTCTGAGAAGAAGGCATTTGAACATTTTCCCATAGGGTTCAATGTTAATCTATGTCCTGTGGTGGTGGCCATCTTGGATTTCCGATCGGCATAAAAAACAAATACCTGGTAGAGGACCTTCCAATGATCATTCCTGGGCAGTTTGGTTTCAATTATCCAAGTGGTTTCAGAGAAGAAGCATTTTGAAACATTTTCCCCATAGGGTCCAATGTTAAACTAAGTCCTGCCATACCCGCCATTTTGAATTTCATATCGGAACAAAAAACCTAAAGTTTGTAGAGGACCATCCAATGAACATTCATGTACAGTTTGGCTTTAATAATATTTGCAGTTTCTGAGAAGAAGGCATTTGAACATTTTCCCATAGGGTCCAATGTTAATCTATGTCCTGCGGTGGTGGCCATCTTGGATTTCCGATCGGCATAAAAAACAGAAAGTTTGTAGAGGACCTTCCAATGATCGTTCCTGGGCAGTTTGGTTTCAACTGTCCAAGTGGTTTCAGAGAAGAAGCATTTTGAAACATTTTTCCCATAGGGTCCAATGTTAAACTAAGTCCTGCCGTAGCCGCCATTTTGAATTTCATATCGGAACAAAAAACCTTAAGATTGTAGAGGACCATCCAATGAACATTCAAGTACAGTTTGGCTTTAATAATATTTGTAGTTTCTGAGAAGAAGGCATTTGAACATTTTCCCATAGGGTTCAATGTTAATCTATGTCCTGTGGTGGTGGCCATCTTGGATTTCCGATCGGCATAAAAAACAAATACCTGGTAGAGGACCTTCCAATGATCATTCCTGGGCAGTTTGGTTTCAATTATCCAAGTGGTTTCAGAGAAGAAGCATTTTGAAACATTTTCCCCATAGGGTCCAATGTTAAACTAAGTCCTGCCATACCCGCCATTTTGAATTTCATATCGGAACAAAAAACCTAAAGTTTGTAGAGGACCATCCAATGAACATTCATGTACAGTTTGGCTTTAATAATATTTGCAGTTTCTGAGAAGAAGGCATTTGAACATTTTCCCATAGGGTCCAATGTTAATCTATGTCCTGCGGTGGTGGCCATCTTGGATTTCCGATCGGCATAAAAAACAGAAAGTTTGTAGAGGACCTTCCAATGATCGTTCCTGGGCAGTTTGGTTTCAACTGTCCAAGTGGTTTCAGAGAAGAAGCATTTTGAAACATTTTTCCCATAGGGTTCAATGTTAAACTAAGTCCTGCCGTAGCCGCCATTTTGAATTTCATATCGGAACAAAAAACCTTAAGATTGTAGAGGACCATCCAATGAACATTCAAGTACAGTTTGGCTTTAATAATATTTGTAGTTTCTGAGAAGAAGGCATTTGAACATTTTCCCATAGGGTTCAATGTTAATCTATGTCCTGTGGTGGTGGCCATCTTGGATTTCCGATCGGCATAAAAAACAAATACCTGGTAGAGGACCTTCCAATGATCATTCCTGGGCAGTTTGGTTTCAATTATCCAAGTGGTTTCAGAGAAGAAGCATTTTGAAACATTTTCCCCATAGGGTCCAATGTTAAACTAAGTCCTGCCATACCCGCCATTTTGAATTTCATATCGGAACAAAAAACCTAAAGTTTGTAGAGGACCATCCAATGAACATTCATGTACAGTTTGGCTTTAATAATATTTGCAGTTTCTGAGAAGAAGGCATTTGAACATTTTCCCATAGGGTCCAATGTTAATCTATGTCCTGCGGTGGTGGCCATCTTGGATTTCCGATCGGCATAAAAAACAGAAAGTTTGTAGAGGACCTTCCAATGATCGTTCCTGGGCAGTTTGGTTTCAACTGTCCAAGTGGTTTCAGAGAAGAAGCATTTTGAAACATTTTTCCCATAGGGTTCAATGTTAAACTAAGTCCTGCCGTAGCCGCCATTTTGAATTTCATATCGGAACAAAAAACCTTAAGATTGTAGAGGACCATCCAATGAACATTCAAGTACAGTTTGGCTTTAATAATATTTGTAGTTTCTGAGAAGAAGGCATTTGAACATTTTCCCATAGGGTTCAATGTTAATCTATGTCCTGTGGTGGTGGCCATCTTGGATTTCCGATCGGCATAAAAAACAAATACCTGGTAGAGGACCTTCCAATGATCATTCCTGGGCAGTTTGGTTTCAATTATCCAAGTGGTTTCAGAGAAGAAGCATTTTGAAACATTTTCCCCATAGGGTCCAATGTTAAACTAAGTCCTGCCATACCCGCCATTTTGAATTTCATATCGGAACAAAAAACCTAAAGTTTGTAGAGGACCATCCAATGAACATTCATGTACAGTTTGGCTTTAATAATATTTGCAGTTTCTGAGAAGAAGGCATTTGAACATTTTCCCATAGGGTCCAATGTTAATCTATGTCCTGCGGTGGTGGCCATCTTGGATTTCCGATCGGCATAAAAAACAGAAAGTTTGTAGAGGACCTTCCAATGATCATTCCTGGGCAGTTTGGTTTCAACTGTCCAAGTGGTTTCAAAGAAGAAGCATTTTGAAACATTTTTCCCATAGGGTCCAATGTTAAACTAAGTCCTGCCGTAGCCGCCATTTTGAATTTCATATCGGAACAAAAAACCTTAAGATTGTAGAGGACCATCCAATGAACATTCAAGTACAGTTTGGCTTTAATCATATTTGTAGTTTCTGAGAAGAAGGCATTTGAACATTTTCCCATAGGGTTCAATGTTAATCTATGTCCTGCGAAGGCGGCCATCTTGGATTTCCGATCGGCATAAAAAACAGTAACTTGGTAAAGGACATTCCAATGATCATTCATTTACAGTTTGGGTTCAGTCAGTTCATTAGTTTCAGAGAAGAAGATCTTTGAAATTTCAGCCAATCAGAGCATATTATTGGCCCTGGCAGCCATATTGAATATCCGACAGGAACGAAAAACAGTAACTTTGTAGAGGACCATCCAAGGAACATTCCTGCTAAGTTTGGTTCCAATCGGCCAAGAAGCTTGAAATGTGAAAAGTTTACAGACGACTGACGCCAAGTGATGGCAATAGTTCACATGGACCTTTGGTCCAGGTGAACTAAAAAGGGTACACTCTGTCAGTCTTTTCATGTCAGTATTTTTTTAACCAATAATCATACCTTTTCTTCAATATTCACATAAAATGAGCTCCCATGTTCTTGAAATCTGACCCATACAGGGTTTGATGTTCAATATTTTATTCCAAACTCGTTAATTGCATCCTTTTAAGATCATTGTGCAGCACGTTCGTTTTGTGAAAGGTAGGGGATCATGCAGTAGTGGGAAAAGAAACTCTAAAATTTGGATCGATTTTCGGAAGTCTCCCAGATTTTCCCTCACTTCACCCTTAAGTCAACTGAGAGAGAAGTCAAGTCGCCCTGTTTTTACTATGTGTGGTGAGTCCTGTGCTTGATCACTAGACAGTAGAATCACTGCCCAATATGTGTAACAATGCCACTATCAAACTATTTCCAGTCATTCCAAAGGTACCTTGGACTTCACTAGACATTTGGTCCAGTAAAGTAGAACTTTTACCGGACCAAATCACTTTTTTACTGGGCCCAAAAAAATTAACACAATTTAAGTGCAATATTTTATTCTCTTGTATATTCATATATGTAAGCCCAGTTTTCAACTTCATCAAGCTAATCTTCACAAAAGTCATCATCATCATCTTTGCCATATTTTGCATGTCATGATGTCGTTGCTCTCATCGTAATCCAGCTATTCGCGATTGGTCAACTACTTCACGTTTAATTTACGTGCCTTTCTATTTTCCTCATACTTCTTCGTTTTCTCCTGCTTGTCGTCACTATCCATGGTTTTCCTTTTCAGACTCTTTCCAGGAATAGCCCCAACATTCTGATTTCAACAAAAGATCGATGACAAATTATTCCTTTAAATTTAGCCATGTGCGATTTGTTATTTAAAGCGTAGTAAAGAGAAGGACTTAAAATGCCCTTTCGACAATTACTGTAGTCCCCATATCAATATTTTAAAAATAGAAATGGGATTTTCCACGAACTCAAGCTGAACTTACGGTGAGAGCAATGATCAAATATTTTGATTTGACAATTGTTTGAAAACTTGCCAAAAATAAAATACTTCCTGGTATATGTTAACCGGTCAATTGGTCCAATGATTAAGATTATTTTATCGGTCCAAGACAATTTTTGTCAGACTTTTGCCACTCTCCGACAAACCTTCGGAATGACTGATTTCACAAATTAAATACCCTCCTCCTTTTCGACACTCAGTCCAGGATACATTGATTACCGTAATTACATGCAAATGACGATTTCTAATAAACTGGGATTAACATACACATTTCATGTTTTTTTGTTTTGTTAACTACAATGGCGGCTCCCGTTGCAAAAAATGATAATTGTTTGTGACTGGGTCCGATTTTTATCTACGATTTAATGGAATAAATGCTTAAAGAGTCTAATAAACATAGCAAAAGATAATGACACTTCAAACGAAAATAGGAAGGTTGTCGGGCTCTGCTAATACCCAATGTAAAAGTCCGAAGTCAGTAGCGAAAGGTCACAAACCTCAGACCTACATAATTTTGGATCCCTGATCCATCTTTTTGACAGTACATATTTAATTAGCTACTGTGCCATGCTTGATTACATAAAAGTAATAGTTCATCATTTCTGGAAAAAATATCTATGAAAATCAACCAATCAAAACTTTTTAATTATTAGGCCAAAAAAAAAATATGTGTGTTTACTGTAACATGTCAAAAAAATCTATGGTCGGTCGGTCAGGATTATTATTTTTTATTTTTTTTTTTATTATTGGCAAACCCGGAAATAGTCGTTCCCGGTTCCTGAATCCGATATTTCATTTTCGAAATTTCCGGTAAACCGTCATTTATTGAAGCTGTTTTGACGAATTACGCAGTTTTTCTACCTTCGTTGCTCTCAATTTCGACAAAAAGCTAGCAGTTGAATAAATAAAACATTGCTGCTGATTAAACAACAAAAATGGTTATCCGAATTGTGTAAAATTGATAGGGTCACTTTCAAAAATTAGGGTCGGTCGGGTGACCATAAACACACATATTTTTTTTTTGGCCGTACTATTTTAGTGAGAAATAAACAAGCAATTGCAAGGCTATAGCGATAAAATTGGCCGTGTCAATCAAATAATAGTTACATGTAAATATACATGTACAAGGTGCAAAACTGGTATCATATCATACGTGCCACAAAAGTCAAAATTGTGTCATTCGGTCTGCAACAAATATTGGCTCTGTCTGACCAATAATATTTCTGTCCAGTCAATTCGACGACTTTTGCCAACTTTACATTAAAATTTATAATTATAAACTTAAGATTTTGAAAAAAATGTGTACGACGGATGATTCTACTGTCTATAGCATGTTATGCTCGATTCAAGATAGGGTGGTTAACTCCACTTTCAACAATATTTCAGCTATATTGTGGTGGTCAGTAAATAAGGGTAATAACAAAATTACGGAACTCCGAACAATCTTACAAAGGGAATGTCAAAACTCATAAGTATATAAACAGACAAACAACCCTGCCGCAAGTCACTAACAAACTTTATCACATAATGCTGGATGAGTACACCTCACCAAGTGCAGGAATCGAACTTACAACGTTATTGGCAATAGGTACTTTTTGCATAGGTATAGTTGTAGCTGCAATAATGTAGCTCCTGTGATAAACTTGTGTCTCGGCGGAGCTACAAAGCGGTCCCATTCGTCACAATGGAGTAAAAAATAAATTGCAGTTGAAATATAAAAACTAACTATTTACGCTTCAAACATTTCATTATAACTATTACTGATGATCCCAGTCCTTGTTAAATTGGATTGCCTGAGAAATGTATGCTTTTCAAAGGTAGCGACATCCTTGTTGAAATTTATCGATCGTTCGACATAACCAGAAACTACGGAAGGCGGAGCTTTTCTAAATATGGTATTTCTTACTACGATGTTTACTACGGCTGATGTAAACATTCACGCCTCAAATCGCCAAATATGGTATCGACATCCAAATAAGGAAAATACCAAAGTGAGGCCGGAAATGACGAAATTCAAAATGTCCAGAGAAAGTAAACATGGATTTTTATTTTGTGGGAATTACATTCTAAAATACTGGTAGGTGATAAAAACTTGTTATAATAGTGGACAAAAGGAAAGGTTATGACTTATTATTGATAAATGCAAGTGTCAGAAACTCTGTAAGCGAGTGCAAAAAATCTTGGCGGCTGCTTCATTACGTGTAATGGCATCCCGTTAAAACCCTTGCGAGTAAGCGAGCATTTAGGGTTTTATTATTAGAACTATTATAGTTGTAAATCATACGCTCATGATCACAACGTCCAAATTACTGCAGTTTAAATGAAAACCATTAACGAAAGAATAAACTGATTTGTTTACATTTTTGCATAGGAAGATTTTCTTTATATATTAGTTTTATTACGCATTGACATTTTTTTTTACCATTGTCATTGACCGAGACTGCCATTTTTTGTTGATATTGTATTTTTTACTTAAGTCTTACATTCATTGCATCGGTTGTCAATAGGAATTTTGTTTTATTTGGATAAATAATTTCTCTTTTAATTTACGAATATATTATTATGAGAATACCATCCAATCCAGATAGACGGAGAGAACTATGTGCAATCACATCGATGATCGATCGAGATTCGTGATCGTGTTGAAGAAAACAAAAATACAAGAATTCTTAATTTTTGGGATATGTGCATAGACATAAATGATACAAACGCTTACAGATAATATTCAGTTGGTTCCTTGAGACAAAAGCAACTTGATTTTAGGCTGTATCTGTATCATTTTCCTTGTTTCAGGTTACAACAGGAACAAAATTCTTGGTCGCCATATTTGCTGACGTCTTCGTCTTGATTGGCCGATTAATATTGTCCGTTTATTTTCGGATCTTTCCGTAAATTTGAGATTAAAAAAAAATAATCTCCGAATAATCATGTATTAATCCGTAAATTAAATATAATAATCAACTGTGACTTTTTTTAGGTGATTTTGAGTTTTATTGATACATGTTCAAACCCAAAGCTGGTTCCAAACATTCAATAATAGGCATGAAATAACTTTATGGTTATATGTTAAAAAATAATTCTACAGAAAAACAAAAAATCTATTTGTGTATGACCTCATTTACGTCCTTGGGGAAATTAAACAGAACACATATTAATATGTTTACAGTACGTTTAGCAACAATGGCATAGTGAATTTTTATATTTATTTAGTTGTGGTTGTCTGTTTCCAGAACCGTTATACTTTACTTTATCTACACTAAAACATATAGATCTATATTTCAATTATATTTCATAAAATGGCACTGATACTAAACGCCGTGGATCACCTCAAAATTGTATTTCAGTGTAGTCAATTTCCCGTTATTTTTGTATGTTTGTTTAGTGTTGTGTTTGTTTTGTCTTTTGTTTGTTTTGTTAATTTAATTTAAACACATTTTACTGTCTAAAAATTCTCGATATGTTGCAGAAAGAGTGTATTTATTTTTTACATGTTATTATTACTGAGACCAAACGGTAAATGAACATTGAAAAACTTCAGCATTTTGAAATGAATCGAACAAACTGTCGTGTCGTGATCTTAATTTCAACAGTAAGTAGTTCGTATTTCAAGTAAAACGCATCAGTAATGACGTGTTGACCTTGTTCGGTGGGCGTTACAATTACCTGCATTCTGATTGGTTAAGAAGATCATTGCATTTCCTCGTGACACCAACACAAAATGACCTATTTTTAGCAGACGTGATTAAACGAGGAATATTTAAACATAACTGTCAAGAATTTATGAAATAAAATACACAGGTAAGTTGTTAGTATTTCTTCTTTTTAAATAATTGCCACATGAAGCAATGCTACTTTCTGTTCCATGTAAAATTGTATCGAGTGTGTATTTTATTGGACATTACCTTGTACAACCGCCATATTTGTTTTCCTACGCAATCGGTTTGGATATGAATATTACATATGGGCGTGTCATTGTTGTCATTCACAATTGGTTATTTAAAAATAGAAACTCAACAGGAAATGGCAGTTCGTCATACGTCTATTATAATGCATAAACGTGTAATTTATTGATTAATTAATTTTAAGGATTAAAACAACAACTAAATGACCTAATTAGCTTTATTATTTTATTGATTTATCAACAATGATACACGGAAAATGTACTTGTTACTTAATTTGTAATACGTAAAGGTGGTATGCAAATTATTATGACCAGATACGCCTTTGCCGTTGGCTTTGTCTGTTGTATTTCGTTTTTGTTTATTGATTGATTGATTGATTGTTATTTAACATCATGACGAGAAAAAGTCAAACAAATAATAGCTGTGCATGCATAGTATATAGTATATGTTAAAATATAAACAATCGGGTTATTTTCGTTATTATCCACGGCTTAGTAAACTTGATTGTCAATATATACTGTGTTTGGAAGACCGGACCTATTTATTTAAATTACCCACGTGCACGCCGACGTCACATTAAGTATGACGTTAACGCACGCGACGCAAAGCGGCAAATTAATTTCGCCCGATTTCGCTTATGTTATAAAAATAAAATTTCTTATATATTTGAATAGTCGATGTAGGGTTCTATCAAATGTAATACCCTACACTTTGCAAAGAGTATGCTTTTTTCAAATATCAGACAAAGTTTTCCTGAAAATTCACAAATGTAACTTTCACGTCATAAATTTGTTTCAGTTGATCCCCTAGGAATCATCCGATTTATACTAAGACCGGAGATAAAAAAAAAAATGGCTACGTCCAGACCCGATCGATCCGTAGACAGGGAGACTTTATAATGCTCTCCACTTCAGTATACTGTACACTCTTCGGCTTCGCATCGGGATGTATTGTGGTACTTCAGTGTGTTACAATCTCCATATTTACGAATATGAACGTAGATAACTAATAATAAACACGCAATTTTAAGAAATATGCGCGATAATTGTCACGATCGAGTCGCCGATAATAGATCGTGTGTATACAATGTAAACAATGCATTTTTGTTTTGGCAAATTAGCAATTTATTTATTTCGAAATAGGTATATTCAATACGGAAAAATGTATGGACGCCATAATTTGCATGCAGTCTTAAAATGGGTAACATTGTTTTCGAAATTTTTTATTTCGAATTATAAAGCCATTGTTTTCACGAAGTTTTTTTGTTTGTTGGATGGTGTCATATCATAATTTTTAATTAGTAACGGCTCGGTGCGTTTTCAATGGTAGTTTTACTTCAACGTTTTTTCTTTTCTTTTGTACTTGTGGGAATCTCGGCGTCTAATGTAAATTCATATATTTTTTTTGCACATTAGCAAGCTATTTTATTCCATTGATTTTGGAGATCTCCAACGTAGTCTATTTCGACACCATCTCACACGATTTCCACCCTTTTTCAACGAAATTGTCAGTATTTTTGCAACAATTCTTCCGTGAAAGCCTTTTTCACACAATGAATCGTCTTTGCATTGACCTTTTACATATTGGAACTGAGACAGTTCATTCATTCAAAAATGTAAATTCGCGTAAGCCTCTACGATCCTGTTTTACAAGCCATTTCAATGTACGCTCGCCCTGCCTGCTCGTAGATCTGTATAGACCCGTTCGAGGATTGCTTGTTTTTTTCATATTTTCTAGTTGATCAAATCTTTTCACAAATTTAGATACTGCAGATCGACTAAATCCAAATAATTTAATTTTATGTGAATACTGAAATCTGATTGGCTGATCCGTTTGGAGAAACATTGGTTATACTTGATAACCTGGGTTGGTATTGTGACGTCACCAACATATTCATTCACCAACGACAAATTCAATTAGTCCCATGAATTAATCGTAATTAAAATCGAGGAATCATTAAACTTTGTTGTAAAAATTAGATTATAAGGAATTTTTGAAATTTTTTAACAATTTTTGAACAGGTTGTATAATATATAACCTGTTCAAAAATTTCAAATATTCCTTAATTATCCTTCCGATTTCTGTTTTTAGCTCACCTTGCCAAAGGCAGCGTGAGCTTTTGCCATCACTTGTCCTCTGTTAACTTTTCACATTGTTATCTTCTCCTCTGAAACCCCTTAGCCAAATGAACTGAAACTTGGTAGGAAGCATCTATGGAAGGTCCTCTATAAAGTTTGCTCATTTCGTCCCGATCCATTAACAAACATGGCCGCCACAGGCAATTCTTGTTTCTGATTGGCCGATTTTTAAATATCTTCTCCTCTGAAACCGCTTGGCCAAATGAACCGAAATTTGGTAGGAAACATCTATGGAATGTCCTCTGTAAAGATTGCTCATTTCGTCCCGATCGGTTAACAAACATGGCCGCCACAGACGATTCTTGTTTCTGATTGGCTGATTTTTTAAATTCTTCTCCTCTGAAACCGTTTGGCCAAATGAACCGTAACTTGGTAGGAAATATCTTTGGAAGGTCCTCTGTAAAGATTGCTCATTTCATCCCGATCCGTTAACAAACATGGCCGCCACAGACAATTCTTGTTTCTGATTGGTTGATTTCTAAAAAATCTTCTCCTCTGAAACTGTTTGGCCAAATGAACCGAAACTGGGTGGGAAGCATCTATGGCAGCTCCTCTATGAAGATTGCTCAATTTGTCCCGATCCATTAACAAACATATCCGCCACAGGCAGTTCTTGTTTCTGATTGGTCGATTTCTAAAAATCTTCTCCTCTGAAACTGCTTTGCCAAATGAACCGAAACTTGATAGGAAGCATCTATGGAAGGTCCTCTATAGGTATTGCTCATTTCGTTTTGATCCGTAGACACACATGGCCGCCATAGGCAATGATTATTTCTCATTGGTCGATTTCTAAAAATCTTCTTCTCTGAAACTGCTTAACCAAATGAACCGAAACTTTGTAGGAAACATATATGAAAGGTACTCTATAAAGTTGGCTAATTTTGTCCCTATCCATTAACAAACATGGCTGCCATAGGCAATTCTTGTTTCTGGTTGGTCGATTTCTAAAAATCTTCTTCTCTGAAACTGCTTAGCCAAATGAACCGAAATTTGGTGGGAAGCACCTATGGAAGGTTCTGTATTTATTTTTATTAAGTTTCCTCAAAGCAGAATGAAAGGTGCGCGACACAGGCTCAGCCCACTGAGCCTCTAGTTTTTAATCCATCATGGTGTAGCTGTAATACCTGCCGTTTTGGTCAGAGGTCATCTTTGTTTTTCTAGCCATGTTGTGAACATCCCTTTTTAATTCACTTTGGTCCAGGTGAACTATTGCCATCACTTGGCGTCTGTCGTCCGTCGTCTGTAAACTTTTCACATTTCAAGCTTCTTCTCCGAAACCACTGGGCCAATTGGAACCAAACTTAGCAGGAATGTTCCTTGGATGGTCTTCTACAAAGTTTCTGTTTTTTGTTCCAGTTGGATATTCAACATGGCTGCCAGGGCCAATAATATGCTCTGATTGGCTGAAATTTCAAAGATCTTCTTCTGGGAAACTAATGAACTGACTGAACCCAAACTGTAAATGAATGATCATTGGATGGTCCTCTACAAACTTGAAGGTTTTTTGTTCCGATATGAAATTCAAAATGGCGGCTACGGCAGGACTTAGTTTAACATTGGACCCTATGGGAAAAATGTTTCAAAACGCGTCTTCTCTGAAACCACTTGGACAATTGAAACCAAACTGCCCAGGAATGATCATTGGAAGGTCCTCTACAAAATGTGTTTTTATGCCGATCGGAAATCCAAGATGGCCACCAACGCAGGACATAGATTAACATTGGACCCTATGGGAAAATGTTCAAATGCCTTCTTCTCAGAAGCTACAAATATGATTAAAGCCAAACTGTACATGAATGTTCATTGGATGGTCCTCTACAAAGCTTAAGTTTTTAGTTCCGATATTAAATTCAAAATGGTGGCTATGGCAGGACTTAGTTTAACATTGGACCCTATGGGAAAAATGTTTCAAAACGCTTCTCTGAATCCACTTGGACAATTGAAGTCAAACTGCCCAGGAATGATCATTGGAAGGTCCTCTACAAAGTTTCCGTTTTTTATGCCGATCAGAAATCCAAGATGGCCGCCACCGCAGGACATATATTAACATAATGAACCTTATGGGAAAATGTTCAAATGCCTTCTTCTCAGAAACTACAAATCAGACGGAATTCAAACTAGACAGGAATTTTCATTGGATGGTTCTCTACAAAATTTAGGTTTTTTGTTCCGATATAAAATGGAAGATGCCGGCTACAGCAGGACTTAGTTTAACATTGGACCCTATGGGAAAAGTGTCTCAAAACGCTTCCTCTCTGAAACCACTTGGACAATTTAAAGCAAACTGCCCAAGAATGATCATTGGAAGGTCCTCTACAATTATTTTTTTTCTTTTTTTTATGCCGATCATAAATCCAAGATGGCCACCACCACAGAACCTAGATTAACATTGGACCCTACGGGAAAATGTTCAAATGCCTTCTTCTCAGAAACTACAAATATGAGTAAAGCCAAACTGTACATGAATGTTCATTGGATGATCCTCTACAAAGTTTAGGTTTTTTGTTCCGATATGAAATTCAAAGTGCCGGCTACGGCAGGACTTAGTTTAACATTGGACCCTATGGGAAAAATGTTTCAAAACGATTCTTCTCTGAAACCACTTGGACAATTGAAACCAAACTGCCCAGAAATGATCATTTGAAGGTCCTCTAAAAAGTTTGGGTTTTTTATGCCGATCCGAAATCCAAGATGGCTGCCACCACAGGTCATAGTATTAACACAGGACCATATTGGAAAATACAGAAATATTTTCTTCTCTGAAGCTATTGAACTGATTGAACCTAAACTGTGCATCAATCATTGGAAGGTCCTTTACAAACTTTGTGTTTTTTATGTTGATCGGAATTCCAAGATGACTACCACTTCAGGACATAGTTTTTGCATAGGACCAATTGGTTCTTTTGATAACCAGGTGAACGATACAGGCTCTTGAGAGCCTCTGGTTGTAGAGTTTTTACGTATTTACACGCGTTAAAATCCATCAAATAAACGGAATTTACGTCACTAATTAAGAAGTAATTCATGGAAACCATAGTTTGTATCCAGTTTTAACATGGGTAACATTATTTTCGTAAGCATTTTATCCCGAGCGATACAACAAATATTGTACAAAATATAGAGCCTTAAACATTTGAACAACCAGGAATATAACGTGTTGAGAATTTACACGTGGGGAAAACTACCAGATAGATCTAAAAATAAAACTGGCTTCAGCTAAATGTTCTATTAATAAATCCATTAAGTATATAATTAACAAAACAAATAAACAATGTTCACATATTATAGTCCTATATAGCAATTACGGTAATTCCAGTAAAACATACACAACATACGGTGTCCGACTGTCCGTACACTATTCGATCAGGTATCCTAATTATTAATTTTTACAATATTTAGCGTCTGAATTTATGCAATTTTTCATGACAACGATTTGTTGTCACACTTGAAATGACATGTTGAAGCGTATCGTATTAAGTGCAACTTGTATAACAATAAATATAAAATTAACTAAAACTGAGTAATTAAAACTTAATCTCCTTAATTTGACATATTTGACTTCAAATAACTAATTTAACAATGACTCGAATGAGAACATATTGTTATTAAATTAAGTAAAAGTTTCAGAAATAATTGAATTTGCGTTTAAAACATTTTGAATAATTTTGATAAAATGTACACTACGGAAAATATGTATAACGACGTTTCTGTGACTTGGGATTTTCTTTAGACCGAATGATTCCATTCTAAAGTAGGTTAATACGTTATTTTTAACTTGAGTAACCTGAACGCTATCGAAATAAGCAATAAAACCATCTGAAGTATACGAGCCCGTAAACTGACATGAGAAATATATTTTTTTTATTTCGTTTACACGAAATACTATTTCGTTTCAAAGAAAAACTCCAATCAGTTGAACAATTGTTATAATTCAATACATTAGAACTTTTGATTCCTAAATAACTAATTATTTAAAAAACCCACCTTAATTAACATTCATATACCCGATTAGAAATATGAATATTTTGAATTTCCTGTCGTAGTGTAAGCGGCCATGACGCATCTTCATGTGACGTCACAAAGTCGGTTTAATGTTAGTTGAATAAATAACCTCGACCCTTTTGGTTATGTTTTAATACCAGATCAACTGCAATACAATGTTTAGAATTTGTATATCGTCCTAAATTTTTTCTTAATTTTCCCATCCCATGTTACATTTTCATAAAACATGAGTTTATTTGTATTTTTTTTTGGGGGGGGGGGGGGGGGGGGGGGGAGTATAATTTCTTTTTTTCATAATATTATTTCGAAAAAACGAATTATTATTTGGTTTAAACGAAATAATATTTTGACTTCCGCTACTCGTTTTGTAATTGGACAGAAGTTCCTACGTACAATGAAGGAAGAATATCGGTTGCTGCTAATAAGCTCGTATTTTATTCTTGGATCGTAGAATTACCATCTCAGAAACTGCTACGGAAAATCGTGAATGTGCTTAAAGGAAGATTCCGCGTTTCTCACAACAATGAAATAAAAACCTAAAAAGAAAAGCAAAAAAAAACATGATGTTTTTTGTTGGTTATAGTTCGTTTCTCGATGTCAATAATTGGAAAAGTTAGTCAACACTTTTATGACATCTGATCAGAGCAGAAGATTTCTTCGAAAGTCAAATCTCAACGAGACTAATGACACGAATCCCTAGTCGAGCAAATAACGCGTCATTACACGTTTATTTATGACAATATCCATATGACGCATATTTTAGCAATACTCGCCTATCTATATAGTGTTACATAAAGTTTTTTTTCTAGAATATTCTAGTGATAGTAAATAGAAACAAACAACCAACAATAAAGTTTTTCTACTTTAGTAAAACAACAAATATTACTTAATGATAATATACAATTACAAAATCAAATTTATAAAGTGTACAACTGGCCTGAATGTTCACAGTTAAATCCATTAGAATAAATGCCATTTTCCTTTCCGGAAGGGGTCTTCATGGCCGTGATCTTAAAGGCTTTATTGTACATCTACCTATGTAATCAGTGCCTATCACTACTAAAGTTGTGAGTTCGAATCCCGCTCATGAGGAGATCTACTCGATACAACACTACGTGACAAATCGGTGGTGGTATCCGGGAACTTCGAATAAACTGACCACCACGAAAACTGAAAGATTGTTGAAAATGGCGCTAAACGCCCATAACCCTAACCCCTTCCGGTTGTAGTTCGATTCATTTCCTATGAAATTCCTATTAAATTATGATATTCTTTGGTTCCAATCCACATAGTTCCCTTATCGTCCATTGGAATTGTTCAAGTCATGCGACTTCCAAATACAATCTATTAATTATGTCTTCCTTTCGAGCGAAGGGAGACATATTGTTTTAGTCTGATTTTTTCTTCCGCTTCTGCTTCTTCTCAGCGAAGCTTGTCCAGACCATAACTTTTTTGTGTTTCGAGATAGGTCAATGCTATTTCGTATGTGGGTGCATGACCATAAGGTGGTGTGTCGCGCACCGTAATGACCTTCGTGGAACCTTGACCTTTGACCTGAAGGTCAAATTATTGTTTTTTAAATAGTATTTTCTTGTCCGGGCCATAACATTTTTGTCTTTCGAGGTAGGTCAATGGTAATTGGTATGTGGGTGCATGACCATCAGGCGATGTGTCGCGTACCATAATGACTTTCGTGGGACCTTGACCTTTGACCTCAAGGTCAAATAATTGTTTTTTAAATAGTATTTTCTTGTCCGGGCCATAACATTTTTGTCTTTCGAGGTAGGTCAATGGTAATTGGTATGTGGGTGCATGACCATCAGGCGATGTGTCGCGTACCATAATGACTTTCGTGGGACCTTGACCTTTGACCTCAAGGTCAAATAATTGTTTTTTAAATAGTATTTTCTTGTCCGGGCCATAACATTTTTGTCTTTCGAGATAGGTCAATGATAATTGGTATGTGGGTGCATGACCATAAGGCGGTGTGTCGCGTACCGTAATGACCTTTTTGGGACCTTGACCTTTGACCTCAAGGTCAAATAATTCAAATAAATCCAACAAAACTGTTCATTGACAGATAGTTCGTATGTGCATGACCACAAGGCGGTGTGTCGCGTACCGTAATGACATTCGTGGGACCTTGACCTTTGACCTCAAGGTCAAATAATTGTTTTTTAAATAATATTTTCTTGTCCGAGCCATAACATTTTTGTCTTTCGAGGTATGTCAATGATAATTGGTATGTGGATCCTGACCATAAGGTGGTGTGTCGCGTACCGTAATGACCATCGTGGGACCTTGACTTTTGACCTCAAGGTCAAATAATTCAAATAAATCCAACAAAACTGTTCATGGTCAGATAGTTCGTATATGCATGACCATAAGGCGGTGTGTCATGTACCATTATGACCTTCGTGGGACCTTGACCTTTGACCTCAAGGTCAAATATTTGTTTTTTAGATAGTATTTTCGTGTCCGGGCCATAACATTTTTCTCTTTCGAGATAGGTCAATGATAATTGGTATGTTGGTGCATGACCATAAGGCGGTGTGTCGCGTACCGTAATGACCTTTGTTGGACCTTGACCTTTGACCTCAAGGTAAAATAATTTAGGTAAATCCATCAAAACTGTTCATTGACAGATAGTTCGTATGTACATGACCATAAGGCGGTGTGTCGCGTACCGTAATGACCTTCATGGGACCTTGACCTTTGACCTGAAGGTCAAATAAAAAAAAATAGATAGTATTTTCTTGTCCTGGCCATAGCATTTTTGTCTTTCGAGGTAGGTCAATGATAATTGGTATGTGAGTGCATGACCATAAGGCGGTGTGTCTCGTGCCGTAATGACCTTCGTGGGACCTTGACCTTTGACCTCAAGGTCAAATAATTCAAATAAATCCAACAAAACTGTTCATTGGAAGATAGTTCGTATGTGCATGACCATAAGACGGCGTGTCGCGTATCGTAATGATCTTCGTGGGACCTTGATCTTTGACCTCAAGATCAAATAATTGTTTTTTAAATAGTATTTTCTTGTCAGGGCCATAACATTTTTGTCTCGAGATAGGTCAATGATATTTGGTATGTGAGTGCATGACCATAAGGCGGTGTGTCGCGTACCGTAATGACCTTCGTGTAACCTATTTGCACCGCTGATGCAATCTTATCTTTATCTTTGTCAACAAAAAATATTCTCCACAAACAAATGGTACATTAAATTAATTACATAATAATAGTAAATTACACGCGTTTGCAATGTATTTGAACAAATCACTGTATCGCGTATATTGAAACAAATGTCGCGTATATTGTATTATATCACGCCAGTCATAATTATATGTTAGATAGAGGGGAAAGAATATGCCTTCATTGTACATTAAATGAGGTTGAAGACGAAAGTCATATGTTATTCAAATGCCCAATATATGAAACTGAAAGGGATACATTACTGACATACATTCAAGATAATTGTAAAAAATTGAACATCTGAGTCCGAACAATAAGTTGATTTGGCTTCTTAGTAATGAAGACACTCTGTTATCAAATAAACTTGCTGTCTTCCTAAACAAAAGTTTTGAAATACGGAAGAACCATACATTGCAAATTTAACTTAACTTAAAGATGAAATAGTATTTCGTGATATGAACACCATGTTATATCTGCATCATATTATATTTGTATAATATATATTTTTATGTATATCATAATATTAGCTATAAACTGCCATAGTTTGTTCTGCCTATAGGGGGTTTCCCGCCTGCAGTGTCGATCATCTATGCTTGTTTTTATTCTTTTTAGTTCACCTGGACCAACATGTGAACTATTGCCATCACTTGGCGTCCGTCGTCTGTAAGCTTTTCACATTTCAAGCTTCTTCTCCGAAACCACTGGGCCAATTGGAACCAAACTTAGCAGGAATGTTCCTTGGTTGGTCCTCTACATAATGTCTGTTTTTCGTTCCAGTCGGATATTCAAAATGGCTGCCAGGGCCAATAATATGCTCTGATCTGCTGAAATTTCAAAGATCTTCTTCTCTGAAACTAATGAACTGACTGAACCCAAACTGTAAATGAATGATCATTGGAAAGTCCTTTACCAAGTTTCTGTTTTTTATGCCGATCGGAAAACCAAGATGGCCGGCACCGCAGGACATATATTAACATTGGACCCTATAGGAAAATGTTCAAATGGCTTCTTCTCAGAAACTACAAATATGATTAAAGCCAAACTGTGCACGAATGTTCATTGGATGGTCCTCTACAAAGTTTAGGTTTTTTGTTCCGATATGAAATTCAAAATGGCGGGTATGGCAGGACTTAGTTTAACATTGGACCCTATGGGAAAAATGTTTCAAAACACTTCTTCTCTGAAACCACTTGGACAATTGAAACCAAACTGCCCAGGAATGATCATTGGAAGATCCTCTACAAGCTTTTTGTTTTTTATGCCGATCAGAAATCCAAGATGGCCCCCACCGCAGGACATACAAATGTAGTTTAACATTGGACATAGTTTTTACATAGAACAAATTGGTTCTTTCTATAACCAGGTGAACGATACAGGCTCTTGAGAGCCTCTGGTTTATATATGTCATATATGCTACTAATCATCAAAATCATTGTAAGTGTAAAATGTAAATGTCTGTAATTCTGTGCTCTCACGGGCTTCTTGATTGATTTAATAAAAACTATTCTATTCTATTCTATTCTATGCATGAATGACAAGCTCATGCAAATAAACCATGCGATAGGTGCTTTCTCAACTCTACCAGACAACTCAAAAGGAACAAAAAAATGTATGGTCCCGTTTGAAATTTCCATGTTAACAAGCGCTTGATATTTATTTTGATACATTTCTTGACTGATCACAAATAAAAGATATATGGAGAATATACGTACATTGTCGGCAAAATTAAAGGAATTGACACAATTCCTTTAATTTTGCCGACAATGTATTTTTAGTGATTTTTTTTTGTCCTGATATTTTTTTAAAGGATTACGTTAAAAGCATAAATTAACACTGATTATCGAGTTTTAAAGTAAAAAGACCCTCCATTCTCTTGTATTTTCATGAAAAAACATCTCGAACATAAATTCCAGTCTGTACGACAAATATACGCCCCTATTCATAGGACCTTAGGTGACGTTTTACACGGATGCGCGAAGTCTGTTGTTGGGAGAAAACGAGAATTTAACTGATTCTGCTAGAAAAAGAAACAGGAAAGAAGTTTTGGTGAATTATAATAAAACAAGAATTAACATAGGCCATCAACTTGACCGTTGGATGGAATTGAAGGAAGCGTTGAAACTTCATCAGTGCCATTGCGCATGTAGTTCGGAAAATGGGACATGCATAATTAATGATTCTTGTAGACAAGCTCCACACAAAAACAAAGAAAATGCACGTTTTTTTGGTCGAATCTCGCTAAACAACGTTTTATACTCATCTTTATAACAAAAAAAAAACATTTAAAACAATTAACCAAAATCCACGACATTATACCTTTAAAATTTATTTGTACGAGCTTTAGAAACGGGGAGGAAATAGACCATCTTTCCAAAAATCTGTTTCAACGTGTGAAATCAGAAAAACAAGTAAAAGGACTAACTGTGCTTAATAAGAAACATTTACTTTATGTCTTATAATTGAAATTCTAACATGACGTCCTTCTTTCGCTTTGTAAAGAAACGAGAGATTTATCGATTGGGTATAATCTCATTAGCACATGCGCCGGTGCGACTGACTTTCCCGTCGTAAATGTACATGTTGATGAATTATCGTCTGCTCGAATTAGGCAGCATAAATTGTGTGCGACATTTTCCGCAAACGTAAATATATATTACGTCTTCCAATCAAAGTATACTACCATATTTGTACTCTTAGACATATCAGAATCGAAATAATTCATGGAAGCCAGAATGTGATTTGAGTTTTAACATGGGTTGACGGATATTAGTGCTTCTACTAATATCCGCCAACCCATGTTAAAACTCAAAACACATTCTGGCTTCTATGATTTATTTCTTAAGTCAGATCGTTGCAGACATTTATAGCTAGATATTTAAGAAATAGTTCATGGAAACTAGTTTGTATCCAGTTGTAATATGGGTAATATTTTCGTAGAATTGTATCCCGGGCGATGGAGGATAAACTTTTACGAAAATAATGTTGCATATGTTAAAACGTTATACAAACTATGGCTTCCATGAATTATTTTGATTTTAATAAGAAAAATCTTATTTTTCGAGGTGGAAGTCAGTAATGGAAATGCATGTCATATAAAAATCAACTAACCTTCATGGTTACAGTTGTTTTTCTTACATGGATAACTAGACGGCGTTGCATTTAAGATACTGATATTTTCCAATTTGATGGCATTTTGAATTTAACAACTTAAACATGTAAAATGCTCACAAAATCGTAAAATAAACCAATAACCAGCTTGTGTCAATGTGACCAGCGTCCTTGTAAACTTTAACTACGTCACTTGGAAGAAAACAATTACAAAAATCAAAGTCGATAGATGGTCCTGTACGAATACACGAATTCACTTAGAAATGAAGTTGATGATTTTTTCGTCAATACGCACGTGCGAATTAAAATATATCGGGAGTTTTATCACGGTATTATTTATATAGCCAAAGTAGTATAGAAGAGGTTTCAAAGTCGCATTTGAGGTGGAGCTACCGAAAGCGGCCCTGACCGGAAATGATGTCACCGGAAGTGATTATATGCGCAACCTGTTCCCGCACTTTTTTCTTACTATAGTAGTAGTACAAAATGTACCATTGCGCATGACCGACATGGTTACCGGATGTGACGTGACCAAAGGTCACGTGACCACGAAGCGGTTCCCTTGGAAGGGTGGAGTGTATGCATGTGCAACCGGAAGTTGCGCAATATTCGCCCTAGTGGGGCCTTTTCACCGGAAGTGACGTCATTAAACGTAACGTCCCGTGACTTGAAAGGGTGGGGAGCGTGCATGCGCCACCGGAAATTGCGCAATATCCGATCAAACGTCACCCGTAGGGCTTCCCCTGGAAGATATGGGAGCGCGCATGCGCGACTGAAAGTTCCCTTGGGGTGCTCTCTAGGACACCCGGGTCCTATAACCTTATCATTTTCTACGAATTAGCCCTTTCACTGGTTATCTACCCCTTTTCCGTCATTTTATTTTCATGGGTAGCACCTTCAATAATTACACAACCATTTTTTCGGGTGTTTTCGGATATGTTCGAGGTGTTGTGTAGTCCTCCAAGGATGTTTTCTATCACGTCCGCGTTATTTGCTGTCAGTTTTGTTTTATTTTCAGTCCGATTTGTTGTATTGTTAATCAGGTTTGTTGTATTTTCAGTCAGGTTTACTGTATTTTCAGTCAGGTTTGTTGTATTTTCAGTCAGGTGTATTGTATTTTCAGTCAGGTTTGTTGTATTTACAGTAAGATTTGTTATATGTTCAGTCAGGTTTGTTGTATTTTCAGACAGGTTTACTGTATATTCAGTCAGGTTTATTGTATTTTCAGTCAGGTTTGTTGTATTTTCAGTCATGTTTATTGTATTTTCAGTCAGATTTGTTGTATTGTAAGTCAGGTTTGATGTATTTTCAGTCAGATTTGTTGTATTGTAAGTCAGATTTGTTGTATTGTAAGTCAGGTTTGATGTATTTTCAGTCAGATTTGTTGTATTGTAAGTCAGATTTGTTGTATTGTATGTCAGGTTTGTTGTATTTTCAGTCAGGTTTGTTGTATTGTAAGTCAGACTTGTTGTATTTCAGTCAGGTTTGTTGTATTTTCAGTCAGGTTTATTGTATCGTCAGTCCGATTTGTTGTATTTTCAGTCAGGTTTGTTGTATTTTCAGTCAGATTTGTTGTATTTTCTGTCAGGTTTGTTGTATTTTCAGTCAGGTTTGTTGTATTGTAGGTCAGATTTGTTGTATTTTCAGTCAGGTTTGATGTATTTTCAATCAGATTTGTTGTATTGTCAGTCAGAGCTTTTCACTTTTGAAATGAAATTGTTTGTTGTATTTTCAGTCAGATTTGTTGTATTGTCAGTCCGATTTGTTGTATTTTCAGTCAGATTTGCTCTATTTTCTGTCAGGTTTGATGTAGTTTCAGTCTGATTTGTTGTATTGTAAGTCAGGTTTGATGTATTTTCAGTCAGATTTGTTGTATTGTAAGTCAGGTTTGTTGTATTGTAAGTCAGACTTGTTGTATTTCAGTCAGGTTTGTTGTATTTTCGGTCAGGTTTATTGTATTTTCAGTCAGGTTTGTTGTATTTTCAGTCAGATTTGCTCTATTTTCTGTCAGGTTTGATGTATTTTCAGTCAGATTTGTTGTATTGTAAGTCAGGTTTGATGTATTTTCAGTCAGATTTGTTGTATTGTAAGTCAGGTTTGATGTATTTTCAGTCAGATTTGTTGTATTGTAAGTCAGGTTTGATGTATTTTCAGTCAGATTTGTTGTATTGTAAGTCAGATGTGTTGTATTTTCAGTCAGGTTTGATGTATTGTAAGTCAGGTTTGTTGTATTTTCTGTCAGGTTTGTTGTATTGTAAGTCAGATTTGTTGTATTGTAAGTCAGGTTTGATGTATTTTCAGTCAGATTTGTTGTAGTGTAAGTCAGATTTGTTGTATTTTAAGTCAGGTTTTATGTATTTTCAGTCAGATTTGTTGTATTGTAAGACAGATTTGTTGTATTGTAAGTCAGATTTGTTGTATTGTAAGTCAGATTTGTTGTATTTTCAGTCAGGTTTGTTGTATTGTATGTCAGACTTGTTGTATTTCAGTCAGGTTTGTTGTATTTTCAGTCAGGTTTATTGTATTGTCAGTCCGATTTGTTGTATTTTCAGTCAGGTTTATTGTATTTTCAGTCAGATTTGTTGTATTTTCTGTCAGGTTTGTTGTATTTTCAGTCAGGTTTGTTGTATTGTAGGTCAGATTTCATTTCAAAAGTGAAAAGCTCTGACTGACAATACAACAAATCTGACTGAAAATACATCAAACCTGACAGAAAATATAGCAAACCTTACTGAAAATACAACAAATCTGACTTACAATACAACAAATCTGACTGAAAATACAACAAACCTGTCAGAAAATACAACAAATCGGACTGAAAATACAATAAACCTGACTGTAAATACAGTAAACCTGACTGAAATACAACAAGTCTGACTGAAACTACATTAAACCTGACTGAAAATACAACAAACCTGATTGACAATACAACAAATCTGACTTACAATACAACAATCTGACTGAAAATACAACAAACAGGACTGAAAATACAACAAACCTGACAGAAAATATAACAAACCTCACTGAAAATACAACAAATCTAACAATAAATACAACAACCCAGACTGACAATACAACAAATCTGCCTGAAAATACAATAAACATGACTGAAAATACAACAAACCTGACTGAAAATACAATAAACATGACTAAATATACAGTAAACCTGACTGAAAATACATCAAACCTGACTGAAAATACAACAAACCTGACTGAAAATACAACAAATCTGTCTTACAATACAACAAACCTGACTGAAAATACAACAAATCTGACTGACAATAATACAACAAACTTGACAGAAAATATATCAAACCTGACTGAAAATACAACAAATCTGACAGAAAATACAACAAATTTGACTGACAATACAACAAATCTGACTGAAAATACATCAAACCTGACTGAAAATACAACAAACATGACTGAAAATACAACAAATCTGACTTACAATACAACAAACCTGACTGAAAATACAACAAACCTGACTGAAAATACAACAAATCTGACTGACAATAATACAACAAATCTTACCGAAAATAGAGCAAACCTGAATGAAAATACAACAAACATGACTGAAAATACAACAAACTTGACAGAAAATATATCAAACCTGACTGAAAATACAACAAATCTGACAATAAATACGATAAACATGACTGAAAATACAACAAACCTGACTGAAAATACAATAAACATGACTAAATATATAGTAAACCTGACTGAAAATACAATAAACCTGACTAAAAATAGAACAAATCTTACTGTAAATACAACAAACCTGACTGAAAATGCAATAAACCCGACTGTAAATACAACAAACCTGACTAAAAATACAACAAATCTGACTGAAAATACAACAAAAATGATTGCAAATAACGCGGACGTGATAGAAAACACCCTTGGAGTACTACACAACACCTCGAACATATCCGAAAACACCCGAAAAGATGGTTATATAATTATTGAAGACCCCATGAAAATAAAATGGCGGGAAAGAGGAGATAACCAGTGCAAGGACTAGTTCGTAGAAAATGATAAGGTTATAGGACCCAGGTGTCCTAGAGGGCACTTCCGGTCGTGCATGTTTTCCAAGGGAAGCCCTACGGGTGACGGTTAATCGGATATTACACAACTTCCGGTTGCACATGCGTGCACCCCACGCTTCCAAGGGAATCCCTTTGGGGTCACGTGACGTTTGATGATGTCACTTCCGGTCAAAAGGCCCCACTAGGGAGAATAGTGCGCAAATTCCGGTTGCACATGCACGGACCCCACCCTTCCAAGGGAACCCCTTTGGTCACGTTACATCCGGTAGCCATGTTGGTCATGCGCAATGGTATATTTTGTGCTACTACTGTATTAAGAAAAAAGCGCGGGAACCGGTTGCGCATGCGCACACGATCACTTCTGGTCACGTCATTTCCGATCATGACAGCTTCCGGTGACGTCACTTCCGGTAGCTCCACCTCGTTCCACCTCAAATCCGACTTTGATACCTCTTCTATACTACTAGCCAATGTAGGACGTCATGTAAAAATTAAGAAATAAAACATAGAAGCCAGAATGCGTTTTGAGTTTTAACATGGAATGGCGAATACTAGTTATTTTATCCCAAGCTAGAGGCGAGGGATAACATTTACTAATATCCGCCAACCCATGTTAAAACTCAAAACACATTCTGGCTTCCATGATTTATTTCGATTCTGATATGTCTAAGAGTACAAATATGGTAGTATACTTTGATTGGAAGACGGTAATTTATATTTACGTTTGCGGAAAATGTCGTACACAATTTATGCTGCCATATTTGAGCAGACGATAATTTATCGACATGTACATTTACGACAGAAAAGTTAGTCACATTCACCGGCGCATGTGCGAATGAGATTATACCATCGATAAATCGCTCTTTTGTCTACAAAGCGAAAGAAGGACGTCATGTTAGAATTTGTGTTGTTCAATGAAAATTCTTCCTAAACTGTTGTAAATTGGGAATTTTTGGATTTTCAGATTTCCCCCAATATTTTGTAATACGACTCGAGAACTGTGAGAACCGTGAATACTCATATATTTTACCATTTTGTTTGTGTTTGCATTATAGCACTATAGTACATGTACTATTGATCAAATATTGCTAAAAAGTCATTTCCTCATTAATACCAACATAGTAGTTTAATTAGTATTCACGGGTTTTGAAAGGATATACTGAAATATCCTTTCTAAGTTGTTTGATAATCACTATCCAGGGTTAGAAATTAACGTTTTAACATGCAGGTAGACCAAGGGACTAGTGCCAATATACAATTACTAGTTCTTGTTCGTCTGAACTAGTCATGACTTTGTTGTGTTTGCTACAATTTTTAGCATTTAATTTTAGGCGCAAAATCGTGCAAATTGAGAAAATATTGTTTTTCGGAAGAAGACTAGTTCAAGATATAAGTTGTTAGCCTTATTGTTTCCCCACCAATAAAACTGACCGCCGTGATATAACTGAAATATTGTTGAAAGTGGCGTTAAACAATATAAGCCTATAGACCTAAACCTTACATTTGGTAGTTGAAGGAGGTGATTTTACCTCTATTTCAATGATAATTTTGAATTTGATATTTATTATAAACTTATATATTTATATTTATATATTTAGCTGAAACACCATAAACCTAAGAATTCGTGACAACTCGGACCACTGTTAAGACAACTTGGACCACTTCTTTAAGACAACTCGGACCACTTCTTGAAGACAACTCGGACCACTTTTTGAGGACAACTCGGACCAATATTTAGGGTAAAATCAGACCACTTTTAGGTCAGCTATAACCACTTTTTAAAGACAACTCGGATCACTGTTTAAAGACAACTCTGACCACTTTTTTAGGACAACTCGGACGAATTTTAATGACAATTCATCCCGTACCACTTAATGCCAATTGATACTCTCACAGGCAAAAATTTACAATTTCCTTTAAGAATTGTTTATCTGAAACACGATTTTATTCAAATATACTTATTTTTTTCGTCAAATTTCCCAAAATTACTACATGTATATAGAAAAAAAACACATATTATTCTTTTTTAATTTTATAATGCCTTTATTTTTCACCCTGAAAACGTCAAAATATTGTGATAAAGGAAAGAAGGATCAACATAAAAATCAAGAAAGTAATATTCAACAGTATACACATTCAAAACCCAACAAACAAAACAGAGTACATGTAATTGTGTAAAGTGGTTCTAATTGAGTGTTATAAGTTGTCAAAAAATGTGGTCCGATTTGTCCTCAAAAAGTGGTCCGATTTGTTTTCAAAAATTGGTCCGAGTTGTCTTCAAAACGTGCTCCGAGTTGTCTTTACAAAGTGGTCAGAGCTGTCCTAAAAATGGGTCCGATTTTACACGAAATATTGGTCCGAATCGTCCTGGAAAAGTGGTCCCAAGTTGTCTTCACAAAGTGGTCAGAACTGACCTAAAAGTGGCTAAAAATGGGTCCGATTTTACACTTAATAATGATCCGAGTTGTCCTGGAAAAGTGGTCCGAGTTGTCTTTACAGAGTGGTCAGAGCTGACCTAAAATGTGGTCTGATTTTACACTAAATATTGGTCAGAGTTGTCCTAGAAAAGTGGTCCGAGTTGCCCTATTTCCAAACCTAGACCAAAGATATTCCTTATTGCATTCTCTGCCTATGTTTTTTGTATCATAATTGGGGGGGAAAATAGACAAGGGATGCTGTTATAAATATTTGATCTAGTTAGTTCTTAATGTTTCCATGATTATATTGGTTACAGAGGGCTAAAAGGGACCAACTGATCATAAAATAGTAAAACGAAACACATGCCCAAAATAGAGTGGGTCTAGCATATTACTCTCTTCAGCATATTACTATGTCCAACACATTATTGTGTCACTCACAACACAGTGTCCACACTTGGTGTTACCATATACAATGTACATGTTCATTTGTAAAATTTTGCCTTGTTGGCATACTACGGTCGCATTATGCAGCACTCGGTTTAGACTGCTCAGAAGAGTTGAAGATACCACATGGATAACCAGAATCCGTAAATCGAAGGACAGACAGTACAATGGCCAAAAGAAAAATGACAAAAGGGTAAAAGGGCAAACAACGATTTACCTAACATTACACATACAACTAAAGATGGAGTAACACGAATGCCACTAAAAACCGAGGATGACGTCAGGTGCTACGGAAGGGTAAGGAGTTCATAGGGGCACCCGTCGTGTTACTAAAATGCCCTTTATTGCTTGTTGTCGATCGTTAATTTATCCAATTAACAATTTTATTCAATATATTTTACAGGTTGTTACAGATAATTGCGATGGACCTTCGGATAGATTCTGTATATTCCTTAAATTTCCCCAAAAAGGCCAAACCGAGTGACAAATCTAGAAAACAGCTGACTTGCAATAGAATATATGTTACCCAGTCCGTGCATTCTACACTACCGACAGTAAAAGACTGCACTGTTTGCCTTGAGCGAATAGATATTGGAAAAAAAAAACATTTATCGTACAGAAGATGGATGAAAACGCACAGACTTTGTGACAATAATTGTTTCAAAAAAAGAGGAGAAACAGATGTTATAAATAATTCAGGAGATGATAATAATGACGAAGCAACTGTACATGTGATTTTTGAAAAACCACAAACACGAAATACGCGTAAAAGGGAACTGAAACAAGACCTTAATACTTCTACAACAGAACCTTCTCCAAAGCAGAGGAAGAGTGATGATACTTCTACAACAGAACCTTCTCCAAAGAAAAGGAAGCATGATGTTATAGACGAACATTTACAAAACCAAAAACGAATGAATGAATGCAATGAGATACTTATTGAGAAACATGTACTGTCCATAAAGCAAAAGATAAAGCAAGAACCAGGAAGTGAATTGTTTATGCAGGAGTCACCACAAAAGTCGCATAAAGTAGCAGAGCCAGTACATAAGCCAATAGTTAACATAAAAAAGGAACCTAGCTCAAATAATGAATCATTCGAAGAAATCTGCCAGGTACTTTCAAATGCTCCCAAAGAACAGAGGGAGTCATATTTAGAAAAACTAAAATCCATTATTCATAAAGACGATACTGTACACAAGGACGTATATCATACTCCACATACGGCAGTCAATATCGGTCTACATGAAAAACTAAAAGCCATCAGACCGTCACCTGAAACGGCCACATCGAAGGATTCCAAAACTCTTGCAACCTTTCAAATGGTTATGATAGATGGAAAACCTTATATTCTGCCTAGTGCTTCTGTTGATATACTTAAAAATGGAAATACAGGACTTAAGAAACTTACCGGAAATACACAACTGAAGATTGGACAACAATGTGGTAATTTATCAAATAACAAACAAATATCAAATGATGCACTAAATGGAAATCAGATGTTAAATAGTGTCAAACCTCCAACTAGACTGCCAGCCAGTTTTATAAGTGGTTCTGTCAACCAATCAACTATTGGCTCTGTATTCAGTCCGATGTTAGCTATGGATAGCGCTGAACAGCCAACCATCAAACCTCCAACTGAACTGCCAACCAGTATTTCAAGTGGTTCTGTCAACCAATCAACTATTGGTTCTGTACTCAATCCGATATCGTCTAATCTCGCTCCATCATGCTCTTTAAATCTGTCGTTGACAGCACTGCTGAACATGAACAAAAATACCAATAAAACAAGCATTTTAACAGGAAATCCAGCTACAAATGTTAACCAAAAGAAAGAAATCCACGGACATCTCGTTACGCATCCAGACGGTAAGCAGTATTTTGTACCTCTGGTTGGTGGACAGACATTTCCAAGTAAACCAACACTTCAGCTTGAGCCAGTAAATCCTGGAAATAATTCAGATCCTCTGGGTTTCAAAATTTGCAAGAATACTCCACATCCAAATACGTCTTCATCAGTGCCTCTACCAGCAGTTTCAAGTCATTCCTATAGTTCGAATGTGTTTGCTCAACCTGTTCAAGGAAGTGCAGTTAACGTACAAGGAACGTCAGTGTCAACAGCATCTTTACTACCAGAGAGTGTAAATAGGTTGAACCAACAACCAACTCCAACACTATTACCACAAGCCATTGTATATTCAAAATCTAACGACACATCTTTATCTAATACTAATAATATGGGAGCGACAACATTGATTAACTCCCAAAGCAATCCAGCACAAGGCAATTTTGTTCAGTTTCAAAGCAGTCCTTCTACTACGACTTCGCCAATGGTGGCAACACCTCAAATGCAGCAGTGTAATGTTAATTCAACATCTTGTACAACGAACGTGTCTGGTCAACTAGTATTACCACTATTAATCAATGGTACTGTTCAGAATATAGTATTAAATGCATCTCCAGACGGTTCGTTCCAATTACCAGGAGTAACTAAATCAGCGACTATCAATTCAAACAAAAGTGTACCGTCTAGTCAAACAGCTATTCCAATAACCAATGATAACACAAGCCAAATCCTTAACAACAGCGTGCAGTCCCTACCTGCTCAAAACATCAATCCCTTACCGAATCAAGTCAAACCCGTTCAGCTTGGTGGACTAAATAACCAGATATTACTAACCCAATATCCTCAAAGCCAAGTCTTAAATACCGGACAAGTAGTTAATATGAATATTTTACCCGGACAGGTTCAAAACAATAATGCCATAGCAGGGCCAATGTTTAATCAAGCATTACAACCTGGGCAGGTAAATGCTGGAAATTTACCAACAGTACTGACTCCCATTATACAACCTGGACAGTTGTTGCCAACACCTCTACAAACGGTTACTATTGATGCTCAAGGGAGCCAAACTAGAAATGTTCAACCTGGTCAGTTAAAAGCTGAACCTATTCCGGCCAAGACAAACCAAATTGGAAACTTTCAATCTCAGCAAAAAACATCGAGTCAAATTATAGCTTCCACTATAACGCCAGAAAGTCGACAAGGAGTATCAAATCAGACTATAAAATATAACCTTCCTATACAACTAAATGTATCCGGTCAGACAAATCCTGTGATACCTGGTAACGAGATGATAGAATTTGTTATACAAGATGGAAGAATTATTAAAGTACAACAAGCAAATCCAATCCAGGTTAAATCATCTGCATCTGACACAAAGCAAAATGTTCAGTCATCCGTATCTCAGACAAAACAAAATATTACACAACCAATTGTATCTCAACCACTGTTCTCTATTCAGCAGCAATTTATAGGTCAAGTTGCTCCAACTTCGCTGCTTCCGAAACAAAGTATAAATTTCCAGAGTGCACAACATAATCCAGTATTTCAGAATCAGATTCCAAAGCCTCTAATTGGAAATCTATATAATGGTAGCACCAATCAGACGTCACAAGGATATTTCGTGAGCGACAATACGGACGTAAAAAATGTGTTGCCAGTGCCAGTTTTACCAGTACCTTCATATCATGTTAAGAGTTTTAAAAACGATACACGTTCGATTATAAGTCAAAACCCTGTTGTATTTGACAACAGTAATCGACAAGTGTCAAATTCACAGCAAAGCAAAGCCAATACGTCTTTTCAAAATGGTGGAAGATATTTCCGTTTATCGGTACCACCTTCAAATTCAACAATGCCCTCCACTAGAAAACGGTCATACAGTCCGACAGATTTATGCAAAAACATTACGAAGTCAAAGGATTTTAAAAATCAAATGGAAGAAAATGTTACTGGTGATAGGTTAAGAAAAGATGGCATTCAGTTAGATCTTCCTGTGCCGATGTTATTGAAAACTTCAACTGGACAAGTCTTGCCATTTTCTGCTGTTAAACCAAATTATGTGCAGAAGCAAGAAAACGTTGGAAACCTTGTGACATCTCTGTTAACAAACAGATGTACTGATACTTTGTCTCCCTCGGTGAACAGTCAGACAGCTTTGGGTACACATAGAGTCATTTCTTTGAATAGTGCAAATAATCAACCTTTGCTAAACGTTGCAGGTGGTATTATTCCGGACGATGTCGGGATAGTTAGTGAGTCTCAAGACAGTCATAGATCGATTGATTTTAATTTGGGAAATTCTCAATGCAATCGGAAAACCAATGTTATTTCGAAACTGATTCCAGCCCAAGGCTACTCGAAAACACCACCTGAACAACAGTTAAAGCAAAACATTATAAATACTCATCCATTGCTTCAAAAATCGTTACAAACCATACGTCCAAATGTACCAGATGGGAGTGAACAAACTAAAAGGAACAAACGGAAGCCTCAAGTTGTTGTTCGTATTGACCGTGACATCATTGACGTTGACGACGAGACGTCAAGCAGTCCAGATAGAGATTATTCTATGTTCATGGTCCCAATAGCCTCTACCGGTTCATCAAGGTCTATTGTTGAAACAGGCCTGCGTATACCCAGTTCAATGCTTCAAGAACTTCAAACAAAAAAGCAGATATCTATGGAGGCAACTGTGCAAAAATTGAAGTTGAATAAACTGTCTACTCCTACAACATTAACGTTAAATAAACTGTCTACTCCTACAACATTAACGTTAAATAAACTGTCAACGCCTTCAACATTAACGTAACATACAATGGTATTCAACATCGATTGATAGTAGACCAATTGCACAGAGCCAGTTATTGCGGACATGTTGTATATTGTGGAGTGTAAGAGACTGATGGACTATGGGAAATTTTAAAATAACGCGATTTCATTGTTCATGTCATTTAGCTAGATTGTGATATTTTATACAAAGTGTTAGTCATTCTAACAACATATATTTCTGGTGTACAAGATGACAGATTGAGCTGAACTTTTACCGGATGTAACTATCATTTTTTGTGTACAAGGTGATAAATGGACCTGAACTTTTTCCTGGTGTAACTGCCGACTCGTGGTGTATGTTAAGAAGAGTAGTCATGAGTGAATGCCACGAGTACAACAAATTGTATTCTGTTAAATTAAGTGACCCTAATAATATTTGTGTTATTGTTATATTTTGGCAATGCCCCAATGGACCTAATCAAAAACACGACCCCATTATTAGCAAACTTCTGTTATGACCTTTGTGGTTGGTCAATTTAAATTGTATTAACAATCTTCAGTAATGACGTTTGTGATTGGTCCATTTGAATTGTTTTAACAAACTTCTGGAATGACGTTTGTAATTGGTCAATATAATTTTTTTTTTTAGAACTCTGAACATGTGCAGTGCAGCTTAGATGTTCAGACGTTGATAATTAAAATGCCTTCCATAGAGAAACACTGCTTGTTTAATTGCTCTTTTTATTTGTTTTAAAATGTGACTGTTTTACGATGTATACACTGTCTTATAAATATCTGTGCCATGTCTTTTGACATTTCCATATTTATATTTCATTTTCATATAAACAAAATATTTCAAGGTGTAATTTTATGTGTAAAATCATGTACAAAACATAGAACTTTCAAGCTCATCTTACTCAAAGAATCGTGTGAGTTATTGCCATTACTGTGCGTCCGTACTCGTCGTCGTCTGTAAACGTTTCACATTTTAATTTGAACCAAAATTGTGTCAGTAATGTTCACGACATTAAGTGTATTTTTTTGTTTGATTTTTTGGTGCAGCTCGAAAAAGCAACATGGATGCCAGAGTCAATATTGCGTCCTAAATTATTTTTTTTTTGAAGAAAAACAATTTCTTAGAAACCACTATGCAGATTGGTTTGGTTTGTGATACTGCTGGGATGTTCATTAGATGGTTTTATCCTAATTGTGTGTTGAGTAGATCTAAATACCAAGATGTCAAATTTTCCCCAAAACCTTAGGCAAAGTTTTAGCAAGGACAAGTTTAGTATTTTGCATTAAGTAGAAATCCAAGATGGCTAGCGCATTAAAACAAAGTTTTAGCATAGAACCATAAGGAAAATATGGAGAACAAATTAATTGTCACTTGATTGAATCCAAACGGTACATGAATTGACACTCAATGGTCCATTACATTGTTGTATGGGTCATATATTCAAATTGATAACAATCACAGAACATTGTTAGATAGCTATTTTTTTTAAATTCAAACTTGCTTAAACACAACAGTGCATGAAACACCAGGTGATTGATGCAGGCTCACGTGGGCCTCTAGTTGTAACATCAACTAATTACTTATTATCGGGGAAAATTAAGGTCATTCATAGTAGTTACTTTATCAAATATTCATTGATTTTTGACAGCGACATTGTTCCACTCTTTTTCACTTTCCACTATTAACCATTTATAAGTATGTACAGTCTATGCACGTGCACGAATGTGGTATGAGCATGCATGTGCATATCTTTGAATAAATGTTATATATTTTGGCATCAGTATATTTAATTATAAGTATTATTGATAATGATTGCCACTATGGACAGGATATGGTGATTATATTTTACTTTTTTAGTTGTTGTTTGCAAGGGTTTGGGTCATGGTGTTTAACACCACTTTCAGCAATATTTCAGTTATATCGTGGCGGTTAGTTTTATTGGTGGTAGAAACCGGAGAAAAACACCGCCTAGTCGTAAGTCACTGACAAACTTTATCACATAATGTTGTATCGAGTACACCTCTCCATGAGCGGGATTCGAACTCACAACTTTAATGTTGATAGACACTGATTGTATAGTAAACCAACTACCATATGATCAGGGCCGTGACGGCCCTGTTGTTTGCAAGAAATAAGTTTACAAATGTTTAGACAACTAGTGCTAATATTAGAGTTTTATTTAATTATAGAATAGTTTAGTCAAGGTCAAACGCAGGTGAACCATGGGTAAATGCCCTACAACACGTTATTTATTACTATGCATGAAAGGTGATTTTTATTTGTAAATTCCTTTTAAATTTAGCTGTGCTAGGAATGCACAATTATGTTTATTGTACACCTAATTGGTATTTATACATGTATTTTAATGTTTTGTTGAAATAAATATACTAGTATGTTGTCGGTTGAATCTAATGTTGTATATTTTAGCTCGCCTGGCCAAAGACAATGTGAGCGTTTGCCGTCACTTGACGTCCGTCGTAAAAATTTCACATATATATGTAAATCTCCTAAACCACCATGCCAAACCAATATTGACTGTTATTGGTTTTAGAAGATTCCCTTTCAAACTCTTGGCCGACAACTCAACCCCAAGTGAAGATGGATTCCGTTACTATTGTCTATTGTTCCTTTATTGCAAGTCGAAATGAGCTCAAATTTGAAATAGGACTACGTGAGTAGATTTACATATATTCTGAGTTTTTCGTGTAGCCGATGTATACCGAATATGTAAATACACTCTACAGTTCTGCCACCTATCCGACATAAGGAAGAATTGACGTTTCTATAATTTTACTGAGCTCAAATTTTAATTGCAGCTTCAGCAGATCTTCCATTTTTTGTGTTTCTGTTTGCTTATTTCTTTATGAAATATTTCATTCATCCGATATTATTCGTAAGATTTAAATTAATTTTATTTTGATTAAAAAAAAATACGCGAAATATTCTCAGAAACCATTGAAACAAATGAAGTCAAATTCAAACGTGTGAATGTCCGACAGTCCTATCGTCTAACCGTGATGGTCCATGATTAGTCTACTCTAATAAGAATGTCGTGCAGAATTATCTGCATCCATATTGGTAGTTCTTGTCTTTTAATGCAAATACAAAAGCAATATAGTCTTAAATTGGCTAAAATTTGAACGGAAAATGAGTAATTTTGTCACATCTGCAATCAGTACCTATCACCACTAAAATTGTGAGTTCGAATCCCACTCAGGTGGGGTGCACTCGATACAACATTATGCGATGCAGGTTGACTTGCATTAGATTGGTGATTTTCTCTGGGTACTCTGGTCTCCGCCACGATATAACTGAAATATTGTTATAACCCTAAATCTGCGAATTGGTTCAATTTTAACATGATACAGTCCAAATTGTTTCTGTGAAATCCAGAATGTGCCAATTACTTATATTTATTGAAATCTCTTAAGAATTTTGCAGGCAATTTGATAACCAGAAGAGCGATTACAGGATCCATGGGACCTCTGATTAGCTTACTATAAAAAAAAGAATAAAACAAGAAATATCATATATGGGAACAATTCCAAAATACAATCGAAAATTCGTGGAAACAGACAAAATCGATACCTCTAATACGCATGTACATGACCTCTGACTTGGTACAGCAACACCAATACAAAAAAGGTGGAGGGGTTAGGCTAGTTTTATGGAATTTAACATCCCCTCATAGTGAAACGATGCAAGTGTTTTCAAGTGAAGTACATTTATCTGTGTATTATCTGGCATGTTTATGTACTTATTTCCACATATATATTAAGTTTGAGACCCGATCGGGTCAAACCAAAGACTATAAAATTGGTATTTGTTGCTTCCCCGCTTAGCACACAGCATTGAGGAGAACGAGTAAAGACTGGTTGGCTCGGAATCAGGATAATGTGCCCGAGTAGGGCAACATGTCTAACCGTGGACTGTTGTTTCAATGAGCTAGCACTATAAAAATCCAACTAAGGGTGTTGGTCTAGTACAATGCAGACCTCATCATCATCTCATTGAAAATTAACTTGTTCTTGCCATGATATAGCTGAAAAATGACTGAATTGGCTTTAAACAGCAATCACTCAATTGCTCACATATGTTAAATATAAAAATGTGCTTATGGTATCAACGATGTTATTTACACTTGCTGACAGAACGCTTTTATTGATGTTAGAAAATAAGTTTGAAGATACCAAAGGGTATCAGAAACCATAAATCGTAGGACAGACAATACGATGGCGAAAAGAAAAAAATTCCAAAGCAAATCTACAAAACACTACACAGAAAACTAATACTTGAGCGAAACGAACCCCACAAAAAAACCGAGGGGGGAAATCACTTGATACGGAAAGGTTACCAGTTCCTGCTCTACTAGTGGCACCGTCATGTTACTGATCAACGACCTTACATCATGTGATATCGTAATGAATATGCATGAACCTTATTTAAAAAAAACATGGGAGTAAAAACGAAACGAAAAATGTTGAAATCGCAACATACACCAGAACACGGAACTGAAAATATAAAGACTTGCTATTGGAAAAAACGAGCAACACACAGATCATAGAATCAAGATTGTAATACAAGTACGTCTTAGAAAGGATTCTTGCTGCTGATTTTAAGTTCTCTGATTAAATGACACAGTAGTATCTGGAATTACTTTTATCAGTAACGCTAAAAATAGAAAGATTGGAAATCCAAATAATTGTAAAATCTTTGTGAGCAATAAAACCAAAAGACATAAACAGGATAGCAAAACTCGACTAAAGTGACATATGCCTGAGGGAGGAGAAACTTAGTTTTAATAATAAGTATAGGATTTAATCTAATATTGTAGTTATCCATTTTCGCGATTCAGGGGAACTTGATAGCTTCAAAGACGCTAAAAATTATCTAAAGAGAATATATGCCATGATTGACCGGAC
This sequence comes from Bathymodiolus septemdierum, assembly GCA_963383655.1. Classification (NCBI taxonomy): domain Eukaryota; kingdom Metazoa; phylum Mollusca; class Bivalvia; order Mytilida; family Modiolidae; genus Bathymodiolus; species Bathymodiolus septemdierum. The sequence continues at coordinate 34,181,420 of OY726529.1, read as the reverse complement.
AATGCATTAACGCGTGAATCCATGAAGCATATGGGCGAGTTAGCAGTGTCGTGTGGTCACAGGTTACATTGCTTGTTTCTTTGTTTCCAATATATTGGTCAGCTATATCAAACCAACCACAAAAGAACTGCTGCATGACTTGGTCAGCATATTTTTTCTGACTATTGACAGAAATATAGCAAAGATATCAAAAAAAAAAGACACTCGTATGGTGACCTTCAATTTAAAATCCAAGTAAATTGATAAATTTGGAAGGGACCGTCCAATTATTAATCATGCCGTTTTGATTCAATCAACTTCCTAGTTTAACTAAAAAAAAAAAAAAAAAATCCCATATGGTCCTATGTTAAAGAATGTCCTGTGGTTGTGGAGTACTGATCGTCAGAAAAAAAATTGCAAGTCATATTAGACACATTTTTACCGTGTAACAAAAAAGTAGTACCTGATGAATGTTATTCCAGGAGCGCATTGTGCGCACTAAATTTAATATCCACGTTTTTATTTTTATTAGTGCGCACGACACGTTACCGGAAGACACTTCGTCAGGTATGCTCAAAGCCAAAAGATTGGAAAGCCAAATTATTTTACATCTTTCACCAATGTTTATACAAAGTTGAAATCTGCTGAACATAATTGGTGTGTTTGATAAATCGTGATATTATGCTTGTGAAAAGAAAGTTTAAACAGTGATGGTCATCAATTCCACCAATATTAACAAAACAAACAATAAACTCGCATCTTAATTGAACTCACTGACGTTGAATATCCAGGTCCTCTCTCAAAAATATGGCGGGGTTAAACCGATTATAATGGGTTAGGGTTATGGTGTTTGATGCCACTTTCAACAATAGTTCAGCTATATCGTGACGGTCAGCTTTTATTGGTGGAGGAAACCGGAGTATCAGGAGAAAACCACCGACCTGCCGTAAGTCACTGACAAATTGTATCACATAGTGTTGTATCGAGTACACCTCGCCTGACTGGGGTTTGAACTCACAAATTTAGTGGTGATAGGTACTGATTGCATAGGCAGTTGTAAATCCAACTACCATACGATGACGACGCCCCCGCCCTGATATGATAGGACCCTTAACTCATGTTCATCTACCAAAAATGAACAAGATCCATTAAAAGACAAAAAGACTAGTTGCAAACACAAGAATATGGAACAGAGATACCGAATATAGCGTTGAAACAGTTGAGAAGGGTCATAACCCCATAAGAACCAGCCCCTTTAAAAAAAATTGTAACAATATGTATTTCCATGGTCATGTGTATATAATGTTCAACGGTTTGAGATATATCATGGCGGTCAGTTTTATTAGGGAAAAATTCGGAGTACCCGGAGAAAACTACCGACCTGCCGTAAGTCACAATCTTCATCATATTATGTTGCATCGAGTACATCTCGCCTGAGCGGGATTCGAACTCACAACGTTAGTCTTCTAATTCTATACCACAACTGAGAGCATATCGGTGATTTAGTGACAAGGTGTATGGTGTCTAGTTTGGAAATTGTAGTAGCACGAATTTTATTTTCAAGCGTAGTTATTTACGACTTGCGTTTAACTTTTACATAAATTGCAGTACAAGTATTAAAATGGTTCGTTTTGCTTTAGTTTTCCGCGTAGTTATTTGCAGCTTTTATCTTTTTTCGTTTGGTCATTATGTTGTCTGTCCTTATTTATTTACGGATTCCGATTACCTCTTTGGTATCTTCAAACTCTCCTTATATATACCCCGGTTCTTGCGAATTAACTTATTTAAACAAACGAATCGGAAGGTCGAGTTTTTTAAATAACTTATTGAGTAAGACACGTGGTCTATATGTATTGTAACAGAAATAGATTAATTAACATTTTGCACAAACAATAGGCCATAACATATGGAGCAGGAACTGCTTTCCCTTCCGGAGCACCCGAGTTCACCCTCGGTATTTAGTGGGTTTCGTGTTGATCGATCTTTAGTTTTCTGTGCTATGTGTTGTAGATGGTTGTTTGTCCTTTTTCTTTCGGTCATTGCATTGTCTGTCCTTCGATTTACGGGTTCTGATTACCCCTTTGGTATCATCAAACTTGTCTGAACCTATGAAATGACAGTTTGTACAAGTACGTTTTGTGCCATTTACTCTTATGTCTGAAGAAGGATAGGCTTAACCTATGATGGTTGGTTGGTTTATTGTGTCTAACGCCACTTTCAACAATATTTCAGCTATATCATGGTGGTCAGTTGTATTGGTGGAGGAAATCAGAGTACCCGGAGAAAACCACCAACCTATCGCAAGTCTTTGACAAACGTTATCACATAATGTTGTATTGAGGACACCTCGCTATGAACGGGGTTCGAACTCTTAGCTTTGGTGGTGGTAGGCACTGATTGCTCAGGTACGTAGTTGTTAATCCAACTACCATACGATCACGACCCTTTAGCTATGACACAAGATTTAGACCTACATGTTGTACCACAGTATACGCTCCGTTCATTTATATTTGATTCAACAAAGTGTTAATATCTGATTAATTGAGTATATTCTCTAATGTGCATATATAATACCAATCCCAGGCTTTCTACAAACCATTTTTAAGATGCTTAATTCGTTAAAAAACATCAAAGGAAAAAACGTTATTTATGTTACAAGAATCAACACACAAACTTGTTTTATTTCAGTCATTAAAACTAGTATATTTCACAAGGTAAAATACCTACCCAATCTGTAAATATATTGATGGCATGAAGACGAGGCTTCCTTTACCACATTTGACACAAGTATGTACAACAGGAAAAACCTAACACTTTGTTATATCGGGTTGTTGTAGGAAATATTCAACTAAAACATCACCTTCCAAACATAAAATCATTCGAAGCGATGTTGATAGACAATATATATACATCTATTGTGTTTGTTACAGAAAATAAACTCGGCAGAATTACTATGTATTCAACCCAACTCGTCAACATTTTCTTTTGGTGGTAAATTCTTTCTCAAATGTTCAACTTGCAGTTGCTGTTGTCGTAGTTGTTCTTTCAGTTTTCGAATGCGCTCCCCTGCCGGACTCTCAGATGAAGGCACGTGACTGCCAATTTCAGGTATTATTGTCTTAAGCTTTGCAGATTGTCTCTTGGCTTGTGCGCTTTGTGTTTCATCATCACTATCTGTATCACTTGCATTATTCGGAACTCCTTGGAACGATTCAACTGCTTTTTCATATTCTTTGATATTGTCTGGTTCATTTTTAATAACAGTTCCGGTTGAGGGTACGACATTAGTTGCAGCAGTAATCTGAGATGGAGATTTAATATTTTCAGACTCCGCGAGAGTAGAGTATAATAATGGCGTTTGAGTTAATGTTGGTGGTGCTGTAGTTGAACTATTCGTAAAAATATTTGTAGGATATGGTTTATTACTACTATTTGATATGATAGGAATAACAACGTGTTGCTTTAGAAGAGGTAAAGGATGCTTCAATCCAGGTTTAGGGGCTAGTAATCTTGTCATCGCTGGCGAGGGTGATGTTGCCGTTGATGTTACTGTTTTTTGCACAATATTTGCATGCACCATCTTAGGCTGAATTGGTACATTTTGCTTACTGTTCACTGTCTTCTGAATTGGCAATGTCGGTTTACTTTGTGCACCTGGAGTTACTTTACCCTGATTTGGCAGTTGGGATTCATTTTGTGCTCTCTGTGTTAGTTTACCGTTATTAGTAACCGCTTGAGTTCCACCAATATTCATTAAGAAAGTCTTCTGATTAGGCGTCGGTTCTACTTTCGGTTTGGTGGCTTTGGTTTGTGCTATGGAAGATCCTGGTCGCATAGCGGCTATGTCCATGACAAAGGCCTTTGGAATGACATTATTGCCATCCGTTGGAATCAATACAACTTTGTCCCCAACAACCAGTTGGAAAAACTTTTTCGTATTTTCAATTTTTGCCAACTCTCCAATGGCAGATGTAAGCTTTGAATTCGTGACACATCCCTGTTGAATTGTTTTAATGAATGAACTTGTTGCACAGGAAACTGGACTGTTTAACGTTTTCTTTGTTGGTTGTGTTACTTTGGAGGAACCACGCTGACGTGCAGTTTTAGAAACAGTCTTAGATGAAACACTGCTGCTTGGTAACTTAGATACATGCATTGTATTACTTTCATGGTTGATTGTGGTGTTTTGTTCTGGTAGTACAACACCCAGTGGAGTGTCACTAATTTGTTCGTCTAGGAACGAAAGTTTGGTCCCTTTAGGGACATCCATTATAAAATAATCGTTATACTGCTGATTAGGCTTTCTCGGCCTGCCTGTTAGACTGCAGGGAATTGTGTTCACATCAGAGGCTTTTTTATCACCTTCAGCATGTTTCTTGTTTGTAGTTTGTGGCGCGCTTGTCGGATTTAGCGTGGGTGGCATTTCCATTACCGTAGAACTTCCACGAGTTTTGAGTGGTTCATTATTTGCACATGCCTCAATCGATCCAGTATCGTAGGGTATAAGTTGTGGAGGTAAACCATTTGGGCTTCTAGGCGTGTCTGCTGATGAATGGCTGCCTATCATTTGTCCCCCATAGGGTTCCAAATGCGGCGGAGAGGGATCATTTATTGCAGTTTCCTTTTTCGTTCTACGTTTAGACTTTGGTTTGCTGTTTTTGGCACTTTCCCTTGCTTCTTTATCAATTTGTTCTTGTGTCCTGAGTTTCTTCTTAGTTCTTGCGGTCTGTGGTCGTTTTGGTCTAATATCAGTTTCTTCCATTGCATTATTTATTTTCGCATGCCAATCTACCAGTACAGGTGTATCATTAATATTTATTTGTAATGTTGGAGGAATTATACTAACCATCTTGAGGTCTTTCTTACATTCAGATTTTTCAATCACTTCCGGTAAGCACTTCTCAGCCACTGACATGACTAGATCATGATCAATCTGACAGGTGATCTCATCTGGCTTAACCTTTTTCTTACTTATTAATTTGTGAAATCCACGTAAATCTTCATTTTTGTAGAAAAACTCGGAGGAAAGTAAGGAATTAGGTTTACGTTTTCTAGATGGGCGTCTTGTTGGTTGTTCCGGTATTTCTGTTGAATATTCCCCCGTTAAACCAATATTATCTTTCTCGTTGTTGCCACAACTAGGTTCTTGCTTTACAATCGCATTGTTACACGCTTCTGTTAATTTATTCCGAATGTCTTTCTCAATGAAATTTTCCACCCGAACGGAACATTTTTTTATTGGTACAGGACTGTTACGAAGGAGATTTTCAAAATCATAGTTATTTGTTTCACATATCGACTGTGGTCTTGTGGTTGTCTGACATTCTTCAATCGCAGTCGCTGACCCCATCGGAATTCCAGCTAGAGAGAAGACGGCACCAATAACTAAATCAGACGACGCATCACATGGAGTTTCCGTCATATTTCTAACCTGTAACAACAAGTAAGGCCAATGGTAAATGTATGCAAAGTAAACCTGTGCTCGGGAGTTCTGCCTGGGGTGACATGTACACTATCTTTGTTTTTAAATATAGTTTAGAGAAAAGAGATAGCAAGAAACATTGACCTATGTAATTTTGACCCTATTGTGTCCCTTATTTCATGAAGATTAAAGACTACAATACCCGAACTCAAACTTGATCTGTATTTTAAGGGTTAGGGTGTTTAATACCACTTTCAACCATATTTCAGTTTGATCGTGGCGGTCAGTTTTATTGGTGGAGAAAACCGGAGTATCCGGAGAAAACCACGGGCCTGTCGCAAGAAACTGACAAACATCACATAATGTTGCATCGAGTACACCTCGCCATGAACGGGATTCGAACAACTTTAAAGATGATAAGAACTGATTGCACAGGTAGTTGTACATATAACTACCATACGATCACGACCACCACTTGTAGATTAATACAAGTACAATAACATAAATACATTGTACTTGAACATGAAATGCAACATCCAATTTTATTGCACCATTTTTTTTAAAGGGGTTCACCCTGGAAGTATAATACGACCCGCGGAACATCAACAAAAATACATCTCGCCATGAACGGGATTCGAACTCACAACTTTAATGGTAATAGGCACTGATTGCACAGGTAATTGTACATATAACTACCATACGATCACGACCACCACTTGTATTTTAATAATACAAGTACAATAACATAAATGCATTGTACTTGAACTTGCAACATCCAATTTTATTGCACCATTTTTGTTTTAAATACGACCCGCGGAACATCAGCAAAAATACAACAAAATTAACCAGGACTCAATAACAAGGTTGTCACTGTCAGAATCATAGTGAGGAGAGGTTTGGGATAAAAAAAAATAATATAACCCGACCATTTTTCATTGAAGTTCATGTACCAATCATGCTAAGAAAGTGAACGTGCATGTATATTATATATATTTATGTGTTAGGGTATCGACTTGCCTCTTCTACGATTTCTCAATTGGGTGAGTGAGTGATTGTTGTCTAACGCCAACTCAGCAATTTTTCAGCTATATCATGACGAGAACAAGTTAATTTTCAACGAGATGATGAGGTCCACTTTGTATTAGACCATCACGCATAGTGCTAGCTCACTGAAACAGTCCGCGGATAGACATGTCGCCCCACTCAAACACATTATCATGATTTCGAGCCAACCAGTCTGCTCTTTCTCCTTAATGCTGCGTGTTTGGCGGAGAAGCAACAAATACCAATCTTATAATCTTTGGTTTGATTCGATCGGGACTCGAACCGACGATCTACCACACGAGGCGAACACGCTAACCATTACATCACAGATGTGGGTTTTTCTTAGTTGGATATTGGAATTGTTCCGACAGTGTGTTAATTTTTGTTTCTCATTTAGTTTTTAAAATTGCACCCTATTCCTTTTAATTTTGTTTTCTTTTGTTTTATTGTCTCTTTCTTCCCATGGATTATGGCATCTGGGACCGTGATCGTGTGATAGTTGGATTTTCCTATAGTGCTCGCCACTACAGAAAACTCGACTCCCATTCTCCCATTCGTGGCGAGGTGTATTTGACATAACTTCATATGGCCTCCAATGTATTACTGAAATATTGTTATGACTGGCCTACTAAAAAACCAATAAAATTAATGCTACAAGTCCTAATTAAATTGTATACATAACTATCGTTGGTCTAGTACTTTAGATAAATAAACGTTAGAGAAACCGAAGGGGCAAACAAGAATGGACAATCCAGAGAAACTGGCATCATTGGGTACACAAGACGAAGACAAACAAGACAAAAAACACAACACAATATGTGTTGGACACTACTATACGCAAATAAACACAAATAACGCAAATATACGACATGAGCCTAAAAATAACTGGAGGTAAAGACTAACCGAACATCGTTTTCATGCGGAAATCGCAGCGGACATCACAAGACCTTAAAGACACGTAATAGGACAACACAAAAATTTAAAAAGATGACCAACACGACCCCTTAAAAAACTAGTAGTGATCAATAGTCTAAAAAAACCCACTGTAATGTAATCAATAGGCCATTATATGGTACAATCGTATTGATTCCGTGACCTTCATTTGATGTAGAATTGAAATCAGCCGATGTAAGCCGTATGTAGTAATGTATAGATGGCGTCCAGTCAAACTAGATGATCGCTCGATTAGTAGCTTAAGTGAAAATGTAACCAAATAATTACCAACGATTCTTAGCTGAAAATTGTCGATTGCAGAGGCGGAACCATGGAGGGGGGGGGCGCATCCGCCCCCTAAAATTGGAAAAAATATGATTTTTTGGCGTAAAATCGTGATTTTTCACACGAAATACCCCAAAAATTTTCGCGCCTCCCTCCGCTCGGCACTATTTTTTTAAGTACGCCCCCCCCCCCCCCCCCCACCCCCTAACTTGAAATCCTTGATCCGCCCCTGGATTGTGAAATACAGCAAAAAAAGACTAAAAGACAAATATTAACAATGGTCACTACGAAACATTACAAAGAACACAATAGACTGAGCAACACGAACCAATTACAACTCAGGTGCTCCGGAAATATAACAGGGGGTTGATTAACCCCATTTTCAACAATATTTTAGCTATGTTGTGGCGGTTTGTTTTATTGTTGGAGGAAACCGGAGGACCCGGAGAAAACCACCGACCTACCACAAGTCACTGAACAACTTTATCACATAATGTTGCATCAAGTACACCTCGCCTGAACAATATTAAAATTCACAACTTTAGTGGTGATAGGCACTGATTGCACAGGTAGTTAAAAAATCCAAATACCATACGATCACGACGGCCCCGGGAATGATTAGAAGTTTCTGCTTCACATCCATCGATTGTTTTATTTAATAATCTATTCTAAAGGCCGCGCATTTCATGCATAAGTCGAGCGGAAAAAAAACCTTAAAGATTGCTTTCTTGTTTGATTTATGCAATGTTCCATTTTCTTTGTAGACATTGATTTTGGGAAAGGTACGAAATTGACTGGTTAAAACCCAAGGTTTATTAATAGCTCTTGTTCTAAGCGTTATTTGTATAACTAATTTTCGCCATATTTCTTGTGGTGACCATCTGTGAAAATCTGTCAAGAAATTTACTTTGATAGAGAACGTAGCATTCATCACGATGAGTACCAGACAGACTAGTAATTTTTTCAGTTTTTATTCAAAACTATGGTACATAAACTAAATTCAAGAATTTGATTCAGACCAGTAAATTCAAATTTTCATTTCGAGGACTGTATTAGCAATACTAGCTTCAAATGGAAATAAAGGTGCAAATTGATTATTGAGAATATTATACTTTACAGCAATAGGTTTGGTTGTGTTCCTTCTGATTTTATTAAGTTAATGTTTGATGGTGTTGAAGGCCACTTTCAACAACAATTCAGTCATATTGTGGCGGTCAGTTTTATTGGTAGAGGAAACCGGATGACCCGGAGAAAACCACCAACGTGTCGCAAGTCACTGACAAACTTTATCACATTATGTTGTATACCTCCCCCTGATCGAGATTGGAACTCACAACATGGTGATCCAACTACCATGCGATCACGGTCACAAAAACAAACTTTTAAGTTGAAGCTACAAAATTCATCACGATCTGGCTACGAAATATCCATATTTCAAATGACAATTAATCTTTTCATTTTAACATACATATTTTTCTTTCCTCTATCACCGACAAGATCTTTAACGAATTTAAATATCAGGGGCGGATCCAGAATTTCAAGTTAGGGGGTGCACTTCAAAAAATTGCATCAAACGGAGGGAGGCGCGAAAATTTTTGGGGTATTTCGTGTGAAAAATCACGATTTCACGCCAAACAATCATATTTTTTCCAATTTAAGGGGGGGGGGGTGCGCGCAGGGTGCGCCCCCCCCCCCCCCCCCTGGATCCGCCCCTGAATATATATATATATATATGAGTAAAGAGTGGCTGTCCTATAAGAAGCAGGACTGTCTACCCTTCGCTATCACCAGGGTTCAATCCGTTTTCGGGTAGGGTGTGATTATCTTTTTAGTTTTCTGTGTAGTGTTTTGTTTTGTTTGTCTTCGTCCTGTACGCCCAATGTTGCCAGTGGATTGTCCATCTTAATAACCCCTTCTGTCAGTTTTCACTAACATTTATCTATTAAATACATGTATGTAGAAAAATAAAATACAAACATGTATGCTGAAAATGTCTAAATCAGTCGAAACTAAAATTTTGTTTAAAAATATCCAACATATTTTTACACATACTGGTGTACATTGTTACGATTGTAATCTTATTCAACTTAGATGACTAATGTATTTTTGAATAATGTTTCTGGCAATACACTAACATCTGACAACATTTGGGCCGTCTTGTTCGTATGGTAGTTGGATTTACAACTACCTATACAATCAGTCCCTATCACCACTAACGTTGTTAGTTCGAACCCCATTCATGGCGAGGTGTACTCGATACAACATTATGTGATCAAGTTTGTCAGTGACTTGCGGCAGATCGGTGGTTTTCTCCAGATCGGTGGTTTTCTCCGGTGGTTTTCATCCACCAATAAAACTGACTGCCAGATACAACTGAAATATTGTTGAAAGTGGCATTAAACACCATAAACAATCATTCAGCTCTTGGTGTGTAGTTTGTTAGAAAAAAAAATAGCCACATTACTGAATAATCGGTTGAAAATATGAACCATGACATGACCCTAAACTAAAAATAGGCTCATTACTGAATGGTCAGTTGAAAATATGAACCGTGACATGACCCTAAACTAAAAATAGGCTCATTACTGAATGGTCGGTTGAAAATATGAACCGTGACATGACCCTAAGCTAAAAATAGGCTCATTACTGAATGGTCGGTTGAAAATATGAACCGTGACATGACTCTAAACTAAAAATAGGCTCATTACTGAATGGTCGGTTGAAAATATGAACCGTGACATGACTCTAAGGTAAAAATAGGCTCATTACTGAATGGTCGGTTGAAAATATGAACTGTGACATGACCCTAAACTAAAAATAGGCTCATTACTGAATGGTCGGTTGAAAATATGAACCGTGACATGACCCTAAGCTAAAAATAGGCTCATTACTAAATGGTCGGTTGAAAATATGAACCGTGACATGACCCTAAGCTAAAAATAGGCTCATTACTGAATGGTCGGTTGAAAATATGAACCGTGACATGACTCTAAACTAAAAATAGGCTCATTACTGAATGGTCGGTTGAAAATATGAACCGTGACATGACCCTAAGCTAAAAATAGGCTCATTACTGAATGGTCGGTTGAAAATATGAACTGTGACATGACCCTAAGCTAAAAATAGGCTCATTACTGAATGGTCGGTTGAAAATATGAACTGTGACATGACCCTAAACTAAAAATAGGCTCATTACTGAATGGTCGGTTGAAAATATGAACCGTGACATGACCCTAAGCTAAAAATAGGCTCATTACTGAATGGTCGGTTGAAAATATGAACCGTGACATGACTCTAAACTAAAAATAGGCTCATTACTGAATGGTCGGTTGAAAATATGAACCGTGACATGACCCTAAACTAAAAATAGGCTCATTACTGAATGGTCGGTTGAAAATATGAACCGTGACATGACCATATGCTAAAAATAGGCTCATTACTGAATGGTCGGTTGAAAATATGAACCGTGATATGGCCCTAATCTAAAAATAGGCTCATTACTGAATGGACGGTTGAAAATATGAACCATGACATGACCCTAAGCTAAAAATAGGCTCATTACTGAATGGTCGGTTGAAAATATGAACTGTGACATGACCCTAAACTAGAATGTTAGTGGATCTCCATAAAAAAGATATAATAAACATCTAAATTTCATTAGATTATTACAAATTCAACTAGTTTAGCCCCACCACTTTTTTTTATTGAAGTGCCTGTTTCAAGCCACAAAAATGAGCGGTCAAGTATCTATGTGTTGAGGGTATCGATTTTGCCTCTTTCTATGAATTTGATATTTGTTTTTGGAATCGTTTCCACACTGGGATAGTGTGGTATTTTTTGTCTTTAATTTTATTATTACCAATGTACATTATATCAATAGTGTGTCAGTGACTTGCCACAAGTTGGTGGTTTCCTCCACCAATAAAACTGACCGCCACGATATATAACTGAAATATTGTTGAAAATGGCCTAACACCATAAACCCTCAATACTAAAAGCTATGTTTTTTTTCTAAAAAAAATATTCTGATTCCCAATGTTGCTGAAAAAATATTCTGATTTTGGTGGAGGAAAAAAAAATCTGATTCAGAGTTTTTGTCATATAACCTAACTCTCGTGTTGTCCGAAAATATAAGATCAGGATAATATGTCCGAGTGGAGCAACATGTCTATCTACAAACTGTTGTTTCGGTACTATAAAATATACTGGGACTATAATCCTAACTAAGCTGTTGATCTAGTAAAAAATGGATTTCATATATCATCATCATCATCTCATGGAAAATAAATTTGTTCTCGCCTTGATATAGCTGAAAAATTGTAGAATAGGCTTAAAAACAATCACTCACATTGTCGAAGTTTCAAAATCCAATAGCAAAATCGAAATAGGCAACATTGATACCCCTAACACACAAATTACATGATAGATCACTTTCCTGGCTTGGTACAGGTACTTCAATAAGTGAGGTGGTTAAACTAGGTTTATGTAATGCTTTTAACAACTTTGATACTAACCTTTATTTCACTTGTGAATGTCAAACTGTACTCTAGAAGTTAATACAACTCTCTTGTAATCTACAAATAGATATAAGACAGCAATGCAATTAAAGTTATCAATGTTGACAAAACAATCACTAACTATATTATTCTACCCTTATTCCAACCGTCCACGGAACGAACAGTAAATAATCTTAAAGCCAAACAATAATCTATGTATGGAATTGGCGATTATGAGAATATGAAAATGTCACAATATAACTGAAATATTGTTGAAAGTGGCGTTAAACACCATAAAAACATTATACAAAAATGTATATTGATCAAATTGTTAGATATATTTGTGTATTTTGCCTATGTTTTATCCCCCCATTAAAATACAGAACCGCATGCTGATGTACACATTCTCATTTCGGGGTCGTCGTGGTCGTGTTCGCATGATAGTTGGATTTACAACTAGCGGTGCAATCAGTGCCAATCACGACTAACGTTGCAAGTTCTAACCCCGTTCATGACGAGGTGTACTCGATACAACAATATGTGATAAAGTTCGTCGGTGGTTTTCTCCGGGTACTCCTGTTTCCTCCATCAATAAAACTGACCGCCACCATATAACTGAAATATTGTTGAAAGTGGTGTTAGACACCATAAATCAATCACATTTACATTTCGGGGAAGATTATTCCATAGAAATTTTAAAATATAAAACCATACTATTATTTTCAAAAAGTAATGTAATAGAATTTAGTGTGTAGTAGTGTTTCTGGAATAACCTTAATGTTAGGTATAAAAGTTATATAACGGGACGGGTCAAAACAGACTGAATTTAGGACGAATATAGAATTCCCCATTTTCTACTGAATATGTGAAAAAATAAGACATAAATTTAGACTGTGATTTTTTAAGGAAATCTTTGAGTGATAATTTCTATTGTATAATAAATCGTTTTTGTTTTGTTTTTTTGTTACTAACAGAAGTTAGAACCAATGTGTGAATGTGTATGCAAGATTTCCACTGCTGTTCAAAACTGGTAATGTCACCAGTAAATTGTACTTATTATCAAAATATGAATATTAAAAAAATTACCTGAAACTTTTATTCTTTAGTAGGTAACAGTAACACCTGAAATAAAAAAAAAATCACTTTTAGTGAATTTTTTCCATTAAGAAAAAAATGAAGATACCAAAGTGATAATCAGAAGCCCTAAATCAAAGAAAGCCAGACAATGCAGTCACAATAATAAAAAGGACAGAAAATGATCTACAAAACACTACATATATATACTTGAACTAAACCGTAAATCAAAGCAGGACAGTCAATACAATGGCTAAAATAAAAAGGACAGACAATGATCTACAAAACACTACATGTATATACTTGAACTAAACCATTAATCAAAGCAGGACAGTCAATACAATGGCTAAAATAAAAAGGACAGACAATGATCTACAAAACACTACATGTATATACTTGATCTAAACCGTAAATCAAAGCAGGACAGTCAATACAATGGCTAAAATAAAAAGGACAGACAATGATCTACAAAACACTACATGTATATACTTGAACTAAACCGTAAATCAAAGCAGGACAGTCAATACAATGGCTAAAATAAAAAGGACAGACAATGATCTACAAAACACTACATATATATACTTGAACTAAACCGTAAATCAAAGCAGGACAGTCAATGCAATGGCTAAAATAAAAAGGACAGACAATGATCTATAAAACACTACATGTATATACTTGAACTAAGCTGTAAATCAAAGCAGGACAGTCAATACAATGGCTAAAATAAAAAGGACAGACAATGATCTACAAAACACTACATGTATATACTTGAACTAAACCGTAAATCAAAGCAGGACAGTCAATACAATGGCTAAAATAAAAAGGACAGACAGTGATCTACAAAACACTACATGTATATACTTGAACTAAACCGTAAATCAAAGCAGGACAGTCAATACAATGGCTAAAATAAAAAGGACAGACAATGATCCACAAAACTCTACACAGACAAGTAAGTATGGCAACTCGAACTCCACTGTAAACCGGGCCGGAAAAGGGGGGAGGGGCTCCGGAATGGGTAACAGTTCCTGCTCCATTAGGGACACACGTAGTTAAACTGTATATTCGAATAATAGGTTCTTCCATTAGGCGTAATACATGTGATAAGAGATGTAGGAATACAGTCAAACTTCTATTCAGTTAAACCTGTATTAAGAGGTCATCTTTGGAACAAAGAAAAAGTGGCCACCGACAACTTTATCACATAGTGTTGTATCGAGTACCTCGCCAGGAGTGAGTTTCAAACTTACAACGTTAATGGTGATAGGTACTGATTGCATAGGTAGTTATAAATCTAACTACCACACGATCACGACGATAGACATTTGAGAAAAGGGTGCATGGCAATTGACATAGGAACTCTACGCGAACTACTAACTAGAAGAAGAAGTGTCATTCTTAGTTTTAAACGCATAAAGGCGTTGTATATTTTAAAATGAAGATCTACAGCTGCACCTTGGCAAAGTTAAAATAAGGAAAAAGAGATGAAATAATAAAGAAACATTTATTGAAAATAAATATGTAAACAGAAAGTTAAAAAGAGGGATGGTAATTCCGTGCCACGAGCGCCTGTGATACCAACAACATAAAACATAGGTAAATTTTAATACAATTTTAACAGGAAATGTACAAACGATGTCCAAGCACGCATTTGTATATTTTTTTATCGACAAAGGTATGTTTTATAAGAAAATTTAAGACAATCAACCCTTTATTTTATATTCCGATTCGGGTCCGGCTTTAAGCCAATTAGACTAATTACTCTCAAATGGACTCCGCGCTGGAGTAATATACTCTCGGCTGTTTGAGTACAAACAACACACTCAATGTTTTACAGAGAACAACATTGGGCCCCGCACCTCCCAAGGCCGATCCTGTCCCCGACATTACATTGGTTGACTATGGGGGAGAGTGGTGGTTACTCAAGGTAACATTTGGTACGGTGGTGCCACAGGTGTTTGAAAAACACCACATTCATATGGTCTCTCGAAATCTAAAATAAACGCACAGATTAATTTTGCATCTTATCATGTTAATTAGAGAACAATGTGTTTTAATGAAGACGTTACATGGAGTTTAAGAGATACGACTCAATTGATATATCATAGTTTAAAATGTTGATGTTGATATAATGAACATGTTGAAGTCTAAATCCCCACCCACTGAAGTAGAAATTTCACTACTCTTGACTCAAGTCATTTAATTGAAAGCTGAAAAAGTCGATTCAATCCAGCGGCTCGTCTGTCTCTTTATGTAGGAAGTGACATACCAACCCCCGTGTGTTCAGCTTGATCTGTTGTGTAACACCCATTGTTTTGTTTATTTTCTTTCCGAGTTTCATGGTATTCAATAAAATGAAAATGATATCTGTCATCTATGGTCTCACAAAATGGTCATTGATGAGATTGCTGAAGCATTCCATTTGACACCGAAAAGGAATACTTTCAACAATTAATACATAGGAAATCACATTTTAAGGAATAAAAATTTATTCTAAGAAATATATATGAAATGCAAAAACCACAAATTGTAGGTACATCAAGTTCAATCAGGCACTTTATATAAAAAAATATAATGTGTATGTTTGTGGGTTGGTGACTATAACTATTGATGAGGGGGAGAACTGGCTATCTAGATGTTTGGGGGTGTCACAATATAGCCATTTCTTGGGGGGGGGGGGGGGGGGGGGGGGGGGTTGAATTTCACACTGGTTAGCAATTCGATCTGTATGGACCCCAGTGTGCTCGGAAGGGGAGGTGGGGGGGTAACTATTGATGAAGGGAAAACTGGCTATCTAGATTTTTCTTGGGGGGGTGTCACAATATAACCATTTCTGGGGGTTATGGGGGGGGGGGGGGGGGGGGGGGGGACTAAATTCACATTGGTTGTCTATCCTTGATGCTAGACATTCAAGAATATTTCATACTTTTTATAATCAAAATCAGTATTTATAGCAACCTCATGCTTCATTTTTTTTAGATACTTTAAATATACATGTATGTACATTGTAGTTATAAATTCACTTGTTTGGGGTTTTTTTGCTGTTGTTTGTTGTTTTTTTGTTTGTTTTTTATGTCTTCACATAACTTGTCTTTCTGATGTCTTCACATAACTTAATCTATATGTGATCTAGTGTTGTGTCAGTTGACTTGTTAAATTTATGAAATTATAACATTATTCCACACTAAAAGTGTTTCTTGTAATATTACAGTAGTAAAATAACAGTATTGGGGCCAATATAAATAATTAGAAATTGATTATATCTAACAATTCATCAAAAGTGCCTCTCATTACACAAATACCATGCCTTTAATTACTGAATTTCTGGGGAAACAATATTTTAATTTCCAAATCAATTAGTATTTTACAAATTACATGCATCAATCATCATTGGAATCAGTTTAAATAGTAAATACAATTATTTTTATATGTTCTCTCTCATATATGTGGTGACTTTATTTATTTTCTGCAAGTAACGAGGAAAACCAAATTCCTGTCTCATTCTATCCCCCCTTTTTTGTTCAACGTACGTATATTATTAATCAAATTTGAAAACATATTGACAATAATCAATTATGTCCTCATTTTCCGACTAACAAGTAAAGTGAATAATGGATATTAAACTACTTAGTGCTTTTAAGTCGAAATCAAGTCATTATGGACTTCTAGCGATAGTCGTCCGGAAATTAGTAGTCGTTCCTTCTTTTTCCGGTTTTTACAGAACACTACGATTAATAAGGAACATTTATCAATTATTTCATGTTCTTCTTCGTCAATATTAAGTATTTTTTGTTAATAAACATATATTTATATAAATATTGTTAATCTTTTCATATATATTTAATTTTAACTGTTGTATTAACATAGTATTAGCTATTATTTTATCTACCTATATTATGACCGATATATTTGGAACGAACAACAATGGCGGATTTGTTTGCATATTTTAACAAGTGTGCTCGAGGAAACAAGATTAGCCATTGACACATTAGAAGATTATTTTAGACACCTAGGATTTTATAACGAATAAAGGATTTATTTATTTGTTCATGTAGAAATTTCATAAATGTAATTGCCTTTGATTACTTGTAGATATAACATCAATTTACGTTAACATATTCTCTCGCGTACAAAATTAAAGGGGAAAAAATGTGTATTACACACTCGACTGTTGCATAATGATGATATGTTAATATTTCCTTTGTGACAAATAAATGATAAATTAAAACCTTTTTCATGAAAATGCTGCTTCTGTGTATAATTACTGTCGTTGATCCTGTGAAAATACCTTTATAATATGATATTGATAAACCATGCCTGCGCCCATTGACTTCATCATTTCAAAATGGCGGATGTTGTACTTCCGGTGTTAACACTTGGGGATATCTGCTTCACGCGTAGGATAGCGGATTATTATGAAAGAAATGTGTGTTTGTCAACACACGTACACGGTTCATTTTTATTTGTATAAATATTTCTTTAGAACTTTAATAAATAAACAATATTACACTGTCACAGATTCATTTTGCAAAACCGATTATTGTTAAACCACTGACTGATATTGTAAATTGATCAATATCAACATCAACTTTCCCAGACCGTCTGAAGGAAGCTCAGGTCGCTCCTATTCATCAAAAGAATAGTATTTTAGAAAAGGGAAATTGTAGACCAGTAAGTGTCTTACCTGCTATATCAACATTTTTTGAAAATGCTATTGAAGCAGAATTATTAAATTATTTTGAAAATATTTTTAATCCATTTCTAGCAGCTTTTCGTTCCGGTTTTGGATGCCAATCTACTCTTTTACGTGTAATTGAGGACTGGAAACATGCATTGGACAAAAATTAATACCTCATAGCCAGAAATCATGGGTGATTTTGCTCATGAATATTCATAAACCAAATCGCGTCATGTATGACGTCAGCAAATAAACGTTGAACCATATTTGGAAGACGCTGATGAAAACTCGTCATCTATTTTTTTAAAAATAATATTTCATCACAGTTTTGATCACATAAATAACTTCATAATTATTTGTGATCGTATCAAAATTAATTGTCATCATATGTTTATTAGGAATCCGATGATGTGTGTAAAAGATCGAAAATATATTTAATGCACTGCCCCCCCCCCCCCCTTTTCCCCTCCCCCCCCCCCCTTTTTCCACGAAATAAAAGTATGTAAATAAAAAATATATTGTGCATTTTTTGTCAATTTCTGCCCAACATAAGTATTAGTATGTCATTGAAATCGTTTAGTATATATATTGTTAAATTTTTGGAACTTTATATATCAGCAGTATTGTTAACAATTGTATTATAGTTAGATCTACATGTACTTCTTCTGTTGTTTTGTCGAAATAAAAAAATACCCTTGTGGAGCCTTTTTTTAATTGTTTATTTACATTAACAATGGAATGCGGTGCTTACTCAAATAATGCTATGTCTAGCAGAAGCAGTTTTACCAAATAGTAGATTTGTTTTGCGTGAACCCCTATTGAATCTCTACTAGAAAGGTAAAACAAACTTGTGAAGCCCTCTTTTAAATTATCGTGGGAACCTTTAATTTTTCAGCAAAATATTTATCGAAGAAAGATTCCTCAACAATGTTACCGGAACTGACCGAATTTGCCCCGGCAACTAGAATGGGGATTGTAAGAAAAGTGCTTTTAGGTCTTGCAAGCCGTGCAGGATGCATTTTTTCACTTCTTCTCAATGCTTTTGAATGGTGCTTACGCTTCAAAATTTTAAACTGGGTGGGAACCTTGAGTTTTCATGGTACAGCTGTAATATTTTGAGATATTGTTAAAACCGGTGCATAGTTTGATTTTTTATCCCGGCAAATTGTCCGGCCCAAGCTAACAGAAAGTTTCCCGTTCAACTATATGTTAAAATCCAAATTCTCTTTGAGCCGCCATTTTGAATATGCAAATGAGCAAATCACCTATCATTTCTGGCTATGTTGCAGCTATCCTTATGGACTTATCAAATGCCTTTGACTGCCTCCCTCATGACTTGCTGTTATTGAAATTAAATGCATATGGTCTATCAAAGTCATCTTTAGACCTACTTTATTATACGCCCGTCTCCAGACGGGGCCGTATTATGTGATTGTGTATGGCGGGCGGCGGGCGGGCGTCCACACAGGTTTCCGCACAATAACTTTAGTTCTGTATATCGGATCTTTACCAATCTTGGCCACATAATTTCCCTTTGGAAGGGGAAGCACCGTATTTATTTTGGGGTCATTAGGTCAAAGATCAAGGTCACCGTTACTATAAATAGAATTTTTGACAACAGGGTCGTTTCCACATAACTTTAGTTCTGTATATTGGATCTTTACCAAACTTGACCACATGATTGCCCTGTAGAAGGGGAACAACTCTATTTATTTGGGGGTCATTAGGTCAAAGGTCAAGGTCACTGTTACTATAAATATAATTTTTGACAGCATGATCGTTCCCGCACGATACCTTTAGTTCTGTATATTGGATCTTTAACAAACTTGGCCACATGATTCCCCTGTGGAAGGGGAAGAACCCTATTTATTTTGGGGTCATTAGATCAAAGGCCAAGGTCACCGTTACTATAAATAGATTTGTTAACAACATGATCGTTTCCGCACGATAACTTTAGTTCTGTATATTGGATCTTTACTAAACTTGACCACATGATTCCCCTGTGGAAGGGGAACAACCCTTTTTATTTTGGGGTCATTAAGTCAAAGGTCAAGGTCACTGTTACTATGAATATAATTTTTGACAACAGGGTCGTTTCCGCACGATAACTGTAGTTCTGTATATTGGATCTTTAACAAACCTGGCCACATGATTCCCCTGTGGAAGGGGAAGAACACTATATATTTTGGGGTCATTAGGCCAAAGGTCAAGGTCACCGTTACTATAAATATAATTTTTGACAACAGGATCGTTTCCGCACGATAACTTTAGTTCTGTATATTGGATCTTTACCAAACTTGGCCACATGATTCCCCTGTGGAAAGAAAAGAACCCTATTTATTTTGGGGTCATTACCATTATACCGTTTGATAATTTATATAGACGGGCGTATTTTGTGATGCACACATTTCTTGTAGTTATTTAACAAACAGGAAACAGTGTGTAAAACTTAACCAGAATCTTAGTAATATGCTCCCAATTTTTAAAGGGGTACTTCAAGGCTCAATACTTGGACCGATCTTATTTAAATTTTTATAAACAATTTGTTCTTTTCTGTTAAAAAAGAAACCTGTTCTATGTATAATTACGCTGATGATAATACTTTGTCAAAATCTGATAAATCTTTAGAAAAAGTCATTTCTGTTTTAGAAGAAGACAGTAACTCCCTGATTAATTGGTTTTCTGCAAATAAAATGCAGGCTAACCCTGAAAAATTCCAGGCCATCTCTGTTGGTAGAAAAACGCATGATTAAAATGAAATGTTTAATTTAAATGGTATTAATATGAAGTAAAATTATTAGGTGTAACCATAGATTTTAAGCTTAACTTTAATACACATATCTCTAATATCTGTAAGGGAACGACCATTTAACTTGAAGGGGGAGGTTATGGTTTTTTTCTAAAAAAATATTCTGATTCCAAATGTTGCTGAAAAAATATTCTGATTTTGGTGGAGGGAAAAAAAAAATAATCTGATTCAGAGTTTTTGTCATATAATCTAATGTTGAATTCTGGAAAAAAAATAATAAATATTCTAACTCTCGTGTCGTCCGAAAAAAAAATCTCTGAACGAAACAAAAAACCATAACCCTCCCCCAAGTTAAATGATCGGTCCCTAAGAAGGCTACAAAGCAATTAAATGCTCTAAATAGAATAGGTAAACACTTAAATCGTCTTGGTAACTCACAATTTAGTATTCATTCATTATGTTAAATTTTAGCTATTGTCCTTTGACTTGACATTTCTGTGGTGAACAAAACACTAAAAAGATAGAACAAATACAAGAACGCGCACTTCGTTTCATTTATGATCATTTTCTAAATTCCTATGAATTTTTGTTAGAAAAATCAAAGTTGCCCTCTCTTAAAACCCACAGAATGCGTACTATTGCTTTGGAGACCTTCAAAATAATAAATAAAAAAGCCCCCTTTTCATTCAAGATCTTGGTATAAATAAAAACAATTCATATAATTTCAGATACACGAATACTGCTGAGGTACCCAGACCCAGAACTTCAAACTATGGTAAGCAATCTTTTAGATATGAGGCAGCACAGGTATGGAACTCCCTACCAAATGAGGCCAGAATTATGACCTCATTTTACCAGTTCAAAAAGTACATAAACAGCTGGTGTGGAGGACAAAAAATGTACATGCAGTGCATGCCGTATCCAATCAGTGCTGCCTCACACTTGGAATGTTTGCTACCGCTTTTTGTTTCTGCTTATATATGCATGTGCTGTTTTTATTTAGTGCTGCTTATGTCTTAATGTGCTTCAATTTTATTTATGTGCTTTTGTGTTTTGTGCTCTGCTTTTATATATGATTTTGATGCATGGTTTGATGTTATGTTGTTTTATGTATATATCTGTATGGTCGGTTTAAGACCACTTTAGGTCTCATGTTTTGATTTGTTGTCTATGTATATATATACCGACTCTAAATAAAATTTACTTACTTACTTACTTCGTTAATTTTAATATTTTATAAAGTATTGTGTGTAACACATTAATTGGGTAGGGCCCAAAAGGGGCCGTCGTGATCGTATGGTAGTTGGATTTATAATTACATATGCAATCAGTGCCTATCACCACTAACGTTGTGATTTCGAATCCCATTCAGGCGAGGTGTACTCAATAAAAAATTATGTGATAAAGTTTGTCGGGGGTACTCAGTCCAATTTCCTCCGTCAATAAAACTGACCGCCACGATATCACTGAAATATTGTTGAAAGTGGCGTTAAACACAATAACCCTTACCCCAAATATCAGATCAATGATTTCCTTGTACTATATAACAGGGTTGGTATCTAGCGTGGTCATTATAAAATCAGAAACTCACAACAGCAGAATCTTGTCATCATTAATAAGACAGACAAATTTATTGCAAGATGGAAAAAATAGATTGTCTATATCAAATAGTAGTCCGTGAGTTCATGTCCACCGTGGACATCTACAAAAAAAAACCACCAAAAACCCCAAAGTAGAATGAGTTGTCGATCATACACTTGCGACGTTTTCATGCTATGCTCGTTTTGGGGGGTATATTACTGGTTTTTGTGGTATCTTGAGCCGGATCCAGGTTGACATGACATTTTGGTTTTATTAAAAAATATATTTTTTGAGCAGAGAAATATAGATTTATACGTATTACCTTTCAAATGCATACCTAATTTTGTTTCAATATTAACTGATTTCACCTACTTAGTCCCGCCATCTTGTCTTTGTGGTATTCTCGCTTTGAGGTCACATGACTTTTGAGAGATGACTCAAACAGCTAAACACGTGTTCGGTTTGTTTACATGAAAATGTTGAATGAGAGTTCACCTCAGTTGGAATAATCATGGAAGAAAATAACATTTCTAGTTAATATATGTAAAATATTTCCCTCTAGATTAAATAAATATTTTATTTCAGCTAAAAAATTGCCGTGCAAAACCTCCGGTAAAACGTAAACAAACCGAACACGTGTTTTGTTGTTAGAGTCATCTCTCAAAAGTCATGTGACCTCAAAGCGAGAATACCACAAAGACAAGATGGCGGGACTAAGTAAGTGAAATCAGTTAATATTGAAACATTTTTTATTATAAGTCAATTTATCCATTTATGGGATAAATTAAATTAAATTAGTGGTGTTAACATTCTATAATATCAGATGCGAGTTATCTCGCTTTTGACTCTTTACTCTAAAATTAATGACTGATTTTCAGAAAATCATTGATTTGTGGAAATCGTATCACGTGTCCATTAAGGGCCAATCATACGAATGTGACGTCATAACCCCCTTTTTCTCAAAGATTTGGAAGGGTTGCAGACGAAGAAATATTTCAGCGAAGTATAATTTTAATTTGATACTCAATTTTATAGAAACGAAAACCCACCCACACTCCACATTATTTTGTACAAGTTACTGCTGTCGTTTTGCTATATTTTTCAGAAAACGTCGAAGAGAATACACTATTGCTTGTCACGGCTCATCATGGGAAAATCACGATATGTCATGTTACATTTGATGTCAGTAGCGTTGGTGAAATATTTACTTCTACAGTTTGAAAGCACGGTACAGTAATGAACAGTGTGGTGTTCACACAGGAATATCTACAGTTGACTTTGTTACCAGTTCATTTTAAGGTTCAATTCTTTAGTGGTTCACAAACGAGACTGTGTTATCAAATTTAATATATATATCCACAAGGGACTACGCTATCAAGTTACTATCCGAAACCACAAAAGTATTTCAGTACTTCGTTTGTGTAATGGACTTGGTTGCGTTCACTTCAACACTTAACCCGTGGTCACAAAGCGGCGAAACAGCGATGCAATATGAACAGTTCTGCACCATGTTCACATTAATGGACTTTAAAATCCGTCAAGTGCCGAGCTTATGTCGGCGAAACAGCGACACAACACCAACAGTTCTGCACCATGTTCACGTTATGGACTATAAAATCCGTCCAAGTACTGAGCTTCTGTCCCCAGGGCCAGTCAGGATAATTATAATTATGATAATGTTCAATGACAATCGTGATTAATAACCATGATTAATGATAAAGCTTATAATGATGATGCAATTCATGATTTATGATAATGTTGATAACGATATGAACAATCATGTTTGTTGACAATCTTAATAATGATATTCATGATTAATCATGAATAAAGCTAATGATAATGTTTCTGGACTCGCCACTTACGCCTTTTGGCCGGCAGTCCACTTTTGTATAAGTCGTGACCTCTATTCGCCAATATATTCTTTCATTCTCTTATTCTATTCAGGGGCGGATCCAGAGACTCTTTTGACAGGGGGGGGGGGGGGGGGGGGGGGGGGTCAGTCATGGGGCAATATTTTCAATAATAAATGCAACCAACTATAGCCCCAAAGCGGTTCTGGTGTGAAGGTTGGTAAACCTTGTTTTCATTTCATTTAGCGTATAGCCGAGAAAAGGTACAGTTATTGACTTCCTAAAGTAGTCTTCCGGCCCTGCTTGAACATTATCTCTCATTATTTGTCTCCCGAATATTCTAGGTTTTTTTCAACCTCTATGTCTAGCGGTTTTAATACTCCTCTCAAATCACTGGCGGTTGAATTGTTCAACATTTGCTCTACAGTCTTCTAGTCAGCTCTGAACTCAAGTTTCGCTTTTTAAGGCTCTGCCTATGTCAAGTGATCTCTCTTGTAGTTATCTGCTGAGGCCTTTTTTAAAAGCCAGGCACATTTGAACAATAACAATGGCTACGACAAAATCAAAGTTGCAAATATAATACAACAAATTTAAAGAAGTTACATCAGCTGTCCCTGGTCTGGTGTACAAATGTATGCGAGTTTTTGGCAGTTTTGTAAAGTGCTCAAGGGTCTGAGCAATAGCAGGAAAAAAATCTAATAAGTCTATTATTTTTCTAATTAATCTTAATTATTTTATATGTATTGATATTTTCACTTAGTTTAAAATGTATTCATATATTTTCAAAACGGAAACTCGTGTAATTTTTTTATATAATACAGCAACATTTTCCTTTAATTTTATTTGTAAAAATAAATGATATTTAAACAAGAATTTCCTTTAAAGAGCCTCAATTTACAGGTGTTGGTGGTTATACCTATATGAAATTATGACACTAGACATGTTTATACAACGGTTTAAGACAATAACACCTGATAATTTGGTATTTTGACGATACATTCATAATGACTTATAATTACCTCTTTGAAGATTAAATCAACACAAAGAAATTAATTTGTATTTTGTTTTACTTTCATCACACAGATCGAAATCATTCGATTAAAAGCCATATCGTGACTTTAAATAGCCTTGAAAAACGTATGTTAATATATGTACTTGACATTTTAGAAGGGGGGGGGGGGGCTGATTCCCCAAAGCCCCCCTCCCCCCTTAAATCCGCCACTGCTATTTGTCAAACAGAAATCTAATTTAATGAGCTAGAAATGAATAATAATAAGTAAGTAAATATGAAAAGCGATAGATAAATATGTAACGAAACGAGTTATCCACATGACTCTGCTCTCACAAAGCGTTTTGTTGTGAAAATTACTGTTGAAAGGTGCGACGAATTCTTCGTCGCAGTTCCGCAAATTTTTGATAGAGTGAAATCCGTAGCCCTATGGTCGGCCAAAAAAAGAAAGACAAAAAAAGGACCATGAAGGGCTACGGTTCCGCAGCTAATGACCAGGCGTGACCTAAAGTCACATACCTCAGAAATTTGAATTTTCGAAATGATTTGTGTAGTTTTTAGACTGATGAAGAATATTATTTTTAAGAAGACTTAAAGTTTTGTAGGGAGGAACACTAGTGACCATGCCTGTCAAATATTTTGCTCCAAAAGTAACTGTGCAACTATGTATTATTGATTTTTCCTTCTCGAGATAACTGTGGTCAAGATAATGAACAATCTGAATGTTTGCTCCTCCCACAGCTATTTATACCCGCGGTCCCAGTTTAAGAGTTCGTGACGTGAATGTTAGATATTTACCTTTTGATCATTCTCTTAGCTATAATGTTCTCTGTGTTCTTTCTAATTATGTTGTCTTCAACGTTTCCTGTTTCCATTTTGTAGGCTAGCATGTGTTATCTCGGAACAGTTTGGTTTTTGTGTTGTCTTAATCGTGTTGTTCTTCCATTTATGTCAGTAGTGTTTTATCGATTTAGTTAATGATTTTGTGTTTTTAACTGTTCCACTTTCTAATTGGACATTCCCACTGAGAGCATACAAGTGATTAAGGGTTGGGGGTGTTTAACGATACTTTCAACAAAATTTCAGTTGCATTATGGCGGTCAGCTTATAATGGTCGAGGAACTCGGAGAAAACCAGCCGCAAGTCACTGACAAACTTTATCACATAATGTTATTCCGAGTACACATCGCCAAGAGTGGGATTCGAACTCACAACTTTAGTGGCGATAGACAATGATTGTATAGGTAAAGCGTGTAATCCAACTACTATACTAAGTGATTAGGTTTCAGGGTCGTATAGTAAAGCTGAAAAATTGCAGTTGCACGAATTTTTATTTTCACCCGTTGTTATTTATGACTTGCGTTTAAGTTTTACATACATTGTAGTACAAGTATTATATACCACGGTTCCTACGAATTAACTCATTTAAACAAGCGAATCGGAACGACAAGTTTGTTTAAATAACTTAATGAATAAGACACGTGGTGTATATGTTTTGCACAAACAATAGGCCATAACACATGGAGCAGGAACTGCTTACCCTTCCATAACACCGGAGTTCAGTCGGTTTTTAGTGGGGTTCGTGTTGCCCAATCTCTTTGTTTTTTGTGTAGCGTTCTGTAGATCGTGTTTTGTACTTTTTCTTTTGGCAATTGCATTGTCTGTCCTTCTTCGATTTACGGCTTCTGATTACCCCTTTGGTGTCTTAGATTTACGGCTTCCGATTACCCCTTTGGTATCTTAGATTTACGGCTTCTGATTACCCCTTTGGTATCTTAGATTTACGGCTTCTGATTACTCCTTTGGTATCTTAGATTTACGGCTTCTGATTACCTCTTTGGTATCTAAGATTTACGGCTTCTGATTACCCCTTTGGTATCTTAGATTTACGGCTTCTGAATACCCCTTTGGTATCTTAGATTTACGGTTTCTGATTATCCCTTTGGTATCTTAGATTTACGGCTTCTGATTACCCCTTTGGTATCTTAGATTTACGGCTTCCGATTACCCCTTTGGTATCTTAGATTTACGGCTTCTGATTACCACTTTGGTATTTTAGATTTACGGCTTCTGATTACCCCTTTGGTATATTAGATTTACGGCTTCTGATTACCCCTTTGGTATCTAAGATTTACGGCTTCTGATTACCCCTTTGGTATCTTATATTTACGGCTTCTGAATACCCCTTTGGTATCTTAGATTTACGACTTCTGATTATCCCTTTGGTATCTTAGATTTACGGCTTCTGATTACCCCTTTGGTATCTTAGATTTACGGCTTCTGATTACCCCTTTGGTATCTTAGATTTACGGCTTCTGGTTACCTCTTTGGTATCTAAGATTTACGGCTTCTGATTACCCCTTTGGTATCTTAGATTTACGGCTTCTGAATACCCCTTTGGTATCTTAGATTTACGGCTTCTGGTATCATCAAACTTTTTTGAACCTATGACATAACAGCTAGTACAATTAAGATTTGTGACATTTACTCTCATGTCTGAAGAAACAAAAAGGCTTGTGAAGGGAGATAGCCTTAAGCTATGATGGTTGGTTGGTTTATGGTGTCTAGCGCCACTTTTAACAATATTTCAGCTATATCATGGTGGTCAGTTTTATTGGTGGAGGAAACCGGTGTATCCGGAAAAACCCACCAACATGTCGTAAGTTACTGACAAACATTATCACATAATGTTGTAACGAGCACACCTCGCCATGAGCGGGGTTCCAACTCACAACGTTAATGGTGATAGGCACTGATCTCTCAGGTAGTTGTTAATACAACAACCATACAATCACGACCCTTAAGCTATAATACAACATTTAGACCTGCACGGTGCATCCTAGTATACGCCCCATTCATTTGTATTTGGATTCAACAAAGTTTTAATGTCTGATTAATTAAGTATTCTCTAATGTTTCTATACAAAATTCCAGATAATAGACTGTGGCTTTCTACAAACGATTTTTAAAATGGTTAATTCGTTAAAAAAAACATCAAAGGAAAAAGGGTCATTTATGTTACAAGAATCAAAACACAAACTTGTTTTATTAGAGTCATTAAAACTAGTATATTTTACAAGGTAAAATACCAACCCAATCTGTAAATATATTAATGGCATGAAGACGAGGCTTCCTTTACCACATTTGACACAAGTATGTACAGCAGGAAAAACCTAACACTTTGTTATTTCAGGTTGTTGTAGGAAATATTCAACTAAAACATCACCTTCCAAACATAAAATCATTCGAAGCGATGTTGATAGACAAAAATGAACACACGGGGATCACAATATATATACATCTATTGTGTTTGTTACAGAAAATAAACTCGGCAGAATTACTATGTATTCAACCCAACTCGTCAACATTTTCTTTTGGTGGTAAATTCTTTCTCAAATGTTCAACTTGCAGTTGCTGTTGTCGTAGTTGTTCTTTCAGTTTTCGAATGCGCTCCCCTGCCGGACTCTCAGATGAAGGCACGTGACTGCCAATTTCAGGTATTATTGTCTTAAGCTTTGCAGATTGTCTTTCGGCTTGTGCGCTTTGTGTTTCATCATCACTATCTGTATCACTTGCATTATTCGGAACTCCTTGGAACGATTCAACTGCTTTCTCATATTCTTTGATATTGTCTGGTTCATTTTTAATAACAGTTCCGGTTGAGGGTACGACATTAGTTGCAGCAGTAATCTGAGATGGAGATTTAATATTTTCAGACTCCGCGAGAGTAGAGTATAATAATGGCGTTTGAGTTAATGTTGGTGGTCCTGTAGTTGAACTATTCGTAAAAATATTTGTAGGATATGGTTTATTACTACTATTTGATATGATAGGAATAACAACGTGTTGCTTTAGAAGAGGTAAAGGATGCTTCAATCCAGGTTTAGGGGCTAGTAATCTTGTCATCGCTGGCGAGGGTGATGTTACTGTTTTTTGCACAATATTTGCATGCACCACCTTAGGCTGAATTGGTACATTTTGCTTACTGTTCATTGTCTTCTGAATTGGCAATGTCGGTTTACTTTGTGCACCTGGAGTTACTTTACCCTGATTTAGCAGTTGGGATTCATTTTGTGCTCTCTGTGTTAGTTTACCGTTATTAGTAACCGCTTGAGTTCCACCAATATTCATTAAGAAAGTCTTTTGATTAGACGTCGGTTCTACTTTCGGATTGGTGGCTTTGGGTTGTGCTATGGAAGATCCTGGTCGCATAGCGGCTATGTCCATGACAAAGGCCTTTGGAACGACACTATTACCATCCGTTGGAATCAGTACAACTTTGTCCCCAACAACCAGTTGGAAAAACTTTTTCGTATTTTCAATTTTTGCCAACTCTCCAATGGCAGATGTAAGCTTTGAATTCGTGACACATCCCTGTTGAATTGTTTTAATGAATGAACCTGTTGCACAGGAAACTGGACTGTTTAACGTTTTCTTTGTTGGTTGTGTTACTTTAGAGGAACCACGCTGACGTGCAGTTTTAGAAACAGTCTTAGATGAAACACTGCTGCTTGGTAACTTAGATACATGCATTGTATTACTTTCATGGTAGAGTGTGGTATTTTTCTCTGGTAGTTTAACACCCTGTTTAGTGTCACTAATTTGTTCGTCTAGGAACGAAAGCTTGTTTCCTTTAGGTACATCCATTACAAAATAATCGCTATACTGCTGATTAGGCTTTCTCATCCTGCCTGTTGCGCTGCAGGGAATTGTGTTCACATCAGAGGCTCTTTTATCACCTTCAGCATGTTTCTTGTTTGTAGTTTGTGGCGCGCTTGTCGGATTTAGCGTGGGTGGCATTTCCATTACCGTAGAACTTCCACGAGTTTTGAGTGGTTCATTATTTGCACATGTCTCAATCGATCCAGTATCGTAGGGTATAAGTTGTGGAGGTAAACCAGTTGGGCTTCTAGGCATGTCTGCTGATGAAGGGTTGTCTATCGTTAGTCCCCCATAGGGTTCCAAATGCGGCGGAGAGCGATTATTTATTGCAGTTTTCTTTTTCTTTTTCGTTCTACGTTTAGACTTTGGTTTGCTGTTTTTGGCACTTTCCCTTGCTTCTTTATCAATTTGTTCTTGTGTCCTGAGTTTCTTCTTAGTTCTTGCGGTCTGTGGTCGTTTTGGTCTAATATCAGTTTCTTCCACTGAATTATTTATTTTCGCATGCCAATCTACCAGTACAGGTGTATCATTAATATTTATTTGTAATGTTGGAGGAATTATACTAACCATCTTGATGTCTTTCTTACATTCAGATTTTTCAATCACTTCCGGTAAGCACTTCTCAGCCACTGACATGACTAGATCATGATCAATCTGACAGGTGATCTCATCTGGCTTAACCTTTTTCTTACTTATTAATTTGTGAAACTCACGCAAATCTTCATTTTTGTAGATAAACTCGGAGGAAAGTAAGGAATTCGGTTTACGTTTTCTAGATGGGCGTCTTGTTGGTTGTTCCGGTATGTCTGTTGAATATTCCCCCGTTAAACCAATATTATCTTTTTCGTTGTTGCCACAACTAGGTTCTTGCTTTACAATCGCATTGTTACACGCTTCTGTTAATTTATTCCGAATGTCTTTCTCAATGAAATTATCCACCCGAACAGAACATTTTTTTATTGGTACAGGACTGTTACGAAGGAGATTTTCAAAATCATAGTTACTTGTTTCACATAACGACTGTGGTCTTGTGGTTGTCTGACATTCTTCAATCGCAGTCGCTGACCCGATCGGAATTCCAGCTAGAGAGAAGACGGCACCAATAACTAAATCAGACGACGCATCACATGGGGTTTCCGTCATATTTCTAACCTGTAACAACAAGTAAGGCCAATGGTAAATGTATGCAAAGTAAACCTGTGCTCGGAGTTCTGCCTGGGGTGACATGTACACTATCTTTGTTTTTAAATATAGTTTAGAGAAAAGAGATAGCAAGAAACATTGACCTATGTAATTTTGACCCTATTGTGTCCCTTATTTCATGAAGATTAAAGACTACAATACCCGAACTCAAACTTGATCTGTATTTTAAGGGTTAGGGTGTTTAATACCACTTTCAACCATATTTCAGTTTTATCGTGGCGGTCAGTTTTATTGGTGGAGAAAACCGGAGTATCCGGAGAAAACCACGGGCCTGTCGCAAGAAACTGACAAACTTTATCACATAATGTTGCATCGAGTACACCTCGCCATGAACGGGATTCGAACTCACAACTTTAATGGTGATAGGCACTGATTGCACAGGTAGTTGTACATATAACTACCATACGATCACGACCACCACTTGTATTTTAATACAAGTACAATAACATAAATACATTGTACTTGAACTTGCAACATCCAATTTTATTGCACCATTTTTGTTTTAAAAGGGGTTCACCTTGGAAGTATAATACGACCCGCGGAACATCAGCAAAAATACAACAAAATTAACCAGAATTCAATAATAAGGTTGTCACTGTCAGAATCATAGTGAGGAGAGGTTTGGGATTAAAAAAAAAATATAACCCACCACTTTTCATTGAAGTTCATGTACCAACCATGCCAAGAAAGTAAGTGTGCATGTATATATATATATATATATCAAGGGCGTAGCTTACGTTGAGGCAACCGAGGCATCAAACCGAGGCAGATGCCTCGGTAAAAAATATATGCAGAAAAAAAACATAAAGACAATTAAATTGTATTTCCATGTTCTCAATAAAGGGACAATAAATAAGTTAACTAACAGACAAAGACTCGGTTACTGACGGAAATGACACCTAGTTGAAGGGTTTAGGCCTCATTGCAACTTCAAGATGAAGAACAGCAATTGTAATGTGCTGTTCCTGTATAGCAATCAGGAACATAGTATGTTCAAGTTTATATGTGTGATTTTGTCTAATGCAATCCATAATATTTTTGAATCGGCAATTAACAGTTTCTTGGACTAAGTTGTACATGTTAGATGACCATTATGAATGTACAATTGTGTATAGCTGTGACATATTTTTATGACTATTTTGAAGCAAAACTGGTCCCAAATATACTCTAAATTGCTCAAAATCGCTTATGGGGGGCGTAGCCCCCCAAACTCCCCAACGAGGCAAAGCCCCTGTAACCCACTGGGGGCTTCAGGCATCCCTCCAGACCCCCTGCCTCGGTAGAATAACATAGTAAGCTACGCCCCTGTATATATATATATATATATATATATATGTGTGTTAGGGTATCGACTTGCCTCTTCTACGATTTTTCAATTGGGTGAGTGAGTTATTGTTGCTTAACGCCAATTCATTAATTTTTCAGCTATATCATGGCTAGAACAAGTTAATTTTCAATGAGATGATGTCCGTTTTATACTCGACCAACACACCGAGTTGGATCCTTATAGTGCTAGCTCACTGAAACAACAGTCCGCGGGTAGAGATGTCGCTCCACTCGGACACATTATCCTGATTCTGAGTCAACCAGTCTTTGTCCTTTCTCCTTAATGCTGCGTGATTAGTGGAGAAGCAACAAATACCAATTTTATAGTCTTTTGTTTGCTTCGATAGGGGCTCGAACCCACGATCTACCGCACTCGAGATGAGCACACTAACTATTACACCACCGATGCGGTTTTTTTTATTTGGGTTTTGGAATTGTTCGGACAGGGTGCTATTTTTTGTTTCTCATTTTATTCTTAAGATTACATCCTTTTCCTACTACTTTGGTTTTATTTTCATTTTCATCCCACTGATTATGGTATCTGGGACCGTGATCGTGTGATAGTTGGATTTTCCTATAGTGCTCGCCACTACGGAAAACTCGACTCCCATTCTCCCATTCGTGACGAGGTGTATTTGACATAACCACATATAGTCTCCAATATATTACTGAAATATTGTTGTGACTGGCGGTCACTAAAACACCAACTATACAATTAATACTACACCTCCTTATTAAGGTCTTAATTAAATCTTATCCGTAACTATCGTTGATCTAGTTCTTTAAACCGCATCGGTGGTGTAATGATTAGCGTGCTCGCCTCGAGTGCGGTAAATCGTGTATTCGAGCCCTGATCGGGTCAAACCAAAATTTTAAACCAAACAAAAACCAAATTGGTATGTGTTGCTTCTCCGCTAAGCACGCTGCCATAAGGAGAAATAGCAAAGACTGGTCGGCTCGGAATCGGGATAATGTGTCCGAATAAGGGGACAGGTCTATCGCGGACTGTTGTTCAATTAGCTAGCATCATAAAAGTCCAACTTAGTATGTTGGTACAAAGCGGATCTCATCATCATTTTATTGAAAATTAACTTGTTCTCGCCATGATATAGCTGAAAAATTGCTGAGTTGGCGTTAAACAACAATCACTCACTCACTCTAGTACGTTAGGCTTCAATGGTCTAAAATCACCACAGTATTGTTATCTGTAGGGTACCATAAACTAATATTGTACTGATTCCGTGACCTTCATTTGATGTAGAATTGAAATGAACCGAGGTAACCAATGCAGTAAAGTATAGATGGCGTCCTCGCACAAACCCGATGATCGCTCGTTTTGTAGCTTAAGTGAAACAGTAACTGAATAATAACCAACGATTTCTAGCTGCAAGTTGCCGATGGAGAAATACAGCAAGCTTTAAATCAATCAATACACATACTTTAGGAATGTTTGAAGATACAAAAGGGGGTCGTGGTGTTTAACGTCACTTTCAACAATATTTCAGTTATATCGTTGCGGTCAGATTTATTGTTGGAGGAAACCGGACTACCCAGAGAAAACTACCGACATGTCGCAAGTCACTGACAAACTTGATCACACAATGTTGTATCGAGTACACCCCGCCTGAGCGGGATTCGAACTCGCAATGAATAATAGTCACAAAAGAGGTAAATCTAAGAAGGAAAGAGGATACCATGGTAAAAAGGATAAAAGACAAATAAATTTTAACTTAGGTCACTAACAAACACTACAAAGAACACAATAGAGCAACACGAATCCACTAAAACTCGGGTGCTCCGGAAGGGAAAGAAGTTTCTGATTCACATCTGTCCATTGTTAGTCCAAAATACTAGTTAAAAATCAAGGTATATCAATTGCTCTTATTCAATGCATTATTTGTATTGCTAATTTTCGCTATCTTTCTTATGGTGACTATCTGGATTAGGGTAACGTCACTTTCAACAATATTTCGGTTATATCGTGACGATCAGTTTTATTGGTGGAGGAAACCGCAGTACCCGGAGAAAGCCACCGACCTGTCGTAAGTCACTGACAAACTTTATCGCATAATGTTGTATAGAGTACACCTCGCCATGAACGGGATTTGAACTCACAACTTTAGTTGTGATAGGCACTGATTGCAAAGGCGGAATACAACTACCATACCATCACGGCCACCACGACCTCTTCATATACGAAAATGACAGGTTAAAACCCAAACGGGATGCTGTTAGATGTTAATGTATCCCAATAAAAAGATACAATAAACTTCTAATTTTAATTAGATTGTTACCCATAAAACTAGTTTAACCCTGTCACTTTTTATTGAAGTGTCTGTAACATGACAGAAAAATTAGCAGTCATGTACATGTGTGTTAGGGATATCGATTTTGCCTCTTTCTAACGATTTTGATATTTTATTTTAGAATCGTTTCCAGTGTGGTATTTTTTTTTTTTTTTATTGTATTACAAAATGTACCAATATTCACTATATCAATGCTTAAAAGCCTTTTAGAATATTCTTTTCACTTATTTTAGCCATCAATGTCACATATAATTTTGTAACTGGATATCTTTTTTGCTTCTAAATAAGATGAGACATCAGTCGATTTCTAATGGTGTGAGGGGCCGTCCTAGCCGTGATTGTATGGTAGTTGGATTTATGCAGTCAGTGCCTATCACCACTAAAGTTAGGAGTTCGAAACCCATTCAGGCGAGGTGTACTGGATACAACATTATGTGATAAAAGTTTGTCAGTGACTTGCGACAGGTCGGTGGTTTTCTCCGGTACTCCGGTTTCCTCCACCATTAAAACTGACCGTCACAATATAACTGAAATATTTTTGAAAGTGGCGTTAATACCATAACCTCCTCTAATCATAGTTACTGATAAAGATGTAATATATGAAAAACAAAAAAGTACCACATTCAGGGGCGGATCCAGGGGGGGGCGAGCACACAAGGCGCGCGCCTCCTCTAAAATTGGATAAAAATTGGCGTAAAATCGTGATTTTTCACACGAAATACCCCAAAATTTTTCGCGCCTCCCTAAGTGCGCCCCCCTAACTTGAAATCCTGGATCCGCCCCTGACATTGTCAGAACAATTCCAAAATCCAATAGAAAAATCGATACCCCTAAAACACATATTACATGACAGATCCCTTTCTTGGCTTGGTACAGGCACTTCAATAAAAAAAAAAGGTGGAGAGGTTAAACTAGGTTTATGTAAAGCTTTTAACAACTTGGATACTAACCTTTATTTCACTTGTGAATGTCAAACTGTACTCTAGAACTTAATATAACTCTCTTGTAATCTACAAATAAATATAAGACAGCAATGCAATTAAAGTTATCAATGTTGACAAAACAATCACTAACTATAGTATTCTACCCTTATTTCAAACATCCACGGAACAGTGAATAATCTTAAATTCAAACGGAGGGCCCGGGTGGCTCAATGAGTTAGATAGTTGGATTACCTAACAACTCATACAAGCCTATCACCAATACGGCGTGGGTTCGCGACCGGTGTTACATACTCATTTTCCCCCCATACTCATTTTTCTCCCCGGAAAAATGAGTATATACCGAGATTTCCCCCCCGGAAAAATGAGTATATACTGAATTTCCCCCCCGGAAATCCAAGTATGTGTTAACACATACTCATTTTTCCCCTCTCCTATTTTAATAGGGTTTTTCTTGTGTACACTTATATACATGTATATGGTGGAAGACATACTAGTTAAATGTGGACGAAAGAGGGTATCAACAATGATGATAGTAATAACTAAGGCAAGCATGAACATGGAGTGAGAACGGATAAGGAGGTAGGAGGAAAGGAAGGGAAAAACACTTGAGTGATAAAGCGATCTTCCTTAGTGCAAGTGAGAAAAACTCAAGTTTGCTAAGTGCTGGAAGGCACAGCTGACAGGTATGAGGAAGAGGGCAGGAAGGAAGGAATATGAGAAGGATAGAGAGGACGGAGGGAGAATGGTAAAAAGAA
This sequence comes from Bathymodiolus septemdierum, assembly GCA_963383655.1. Taxonomy (NCBI): domain Eukaryota; kingdom Metazoa; phylum Mollusca; class Bivalvia; order Mytilida; family Modiolidae; genus Bathymodiolus; species Bathymodiolus septemdierum. The sequence continues at coordinate 34,145,125 of OY726529.1, read as the reverse complement.
GATGGGGAGGAAGGAGAGATACTAAAGGTATAAAATAAGGAGGATGATGGGGAGGAATTAGGGAGGGAGTCAATATGGAAAAGGATGGAGATAGTGAGGAGGATAATGATGAGGAAGTAGTGAAACAGGTATTGAAGAGGAGATTTGAAGGAAGAGGATAGAAAGAACGAAGTGACAAAGGTAAACGAGGAGAAGAGAAGTAGTGAGGAGGAGGTAATAAGGAGGATGATGATGACGACGGAGGAGAAAAGTATACGGAGAAGGTAATTAGGAAGAGTTAATAAGGTGGATGGAGACGGAAGAAAGACAGAGGTAATGAGGTGGATGATAATATTACAGGAAAGAGAAGAGAGGTAATGAGGTGGCGGATTGAAAGGAATGAAGGATGGAGAGGTGGTGAGGATGACTGAGAGGAAGGAGGGAGAGAGGTAGTGAGGATGACTGAGAGGAAGGAGGGAGAGAGGTAGTGAGGAGGATGGATGGAGAGGAATGAGGGAGGAGGAGGGAGAGGCAGTGAGTAGGAAAGAGAGGAAGAAGGGAGAGGTAGTGAGGAAGTCGATGGAGAGAAATGAGGGAGGAGAAGTAGTGAGGAGGATTGAGAGAAAGGAAGGAGAGGAAGAAGGGAGAGAGGTAGTAAGAAGAGGAGAGCAAGGAGGGAGATAAGTAGAGAAGAGGAAGGAGGGAGAGAGGTAGTGAGGATGACTGAGGAAGAAGGGAGATAGGTAGTGAGGAAGTGAATGGAGAGGAATGAGGGAGGAGTAGTGAGGAGGAGGGTTGAGAGGAAGGAGGGAGAGAGGCAGTGAGTAGGAGGGAGAGGAAGAAGGGAGAGAGGTAGTAAGAAGAGGAGAGCAAGGAGGGAGAGAAGTAGAGAAGAGGAAGGAGAGAGAGAGGTAGTGAGGAGGATTGAGAGGAAGGAGGGAGAAAGGCAGTGAGTAGGAGGGAGAGGAAGAAGGGAGAGAGGTAGTAAGAAGAGGAGAGCAAGGAGGGAGAGAAGTAGAGAAGAGGAAGAAGGAGGGAGAGAGGTAGTGAGGAGGAGGATGGGAAGGAAGGAGGGAGAGAGGTAGTGAGGAGGAGGATGGAGAGGAATGAGGGTGAGGAAGGAGAGAGAGAGGCAGTGAGGAAGAGGATGGAGAGGAAGGGTGAGAAAGGTAGTGAGGAGGACGACTACTTTAATAAATTTCCCCCGACAATGCCTTCAGTGGTTCTTGAAAATCGATTAATCAGAATGTTCAAAGTCTCCTATCGATCTGCACCAAAGAAACAACACTTGTGTAGTACCTCATAGTGAACACCCTCAAAGTTAAATTGGTTAAATTATGTTCAGTGGTTCTCAATGAGATTACGAAAATGTAATTCATAGGTTTTCAAAGCAATTTTGACCTTCGCTGTCGACCATTTTGAATTTCCGATCGGCATAAAAAACATTATCACCTGTAAAGGACTCTGAAATTTCAAGACAATTTTTACAACCATAATATGCAGGTCAAGTTCAATTTCAGCCAGATCCCATATACGGCTTGGAAGTTAGGCCCACTTAGCTGAAAGCGGAGAACTCCGTGTCCTCAGACACATTCTTCTTTTATTCATTTTTTAACGAATCGGCATGAAAAGTAACAACACTTTCGTAGGACATGATAGTGCACACCTCTGCCAAGTGTGGTTAAATTCTATTCAGTGTTTTTCAAGTAGACCATGAAAATGTTGCTTTACATATGGTTTCAAAGCAAACTTTGACCTCCGCTGGCAACGATTTTGAATTTCCGATGGGCTCAAAAAGTAACAAGACCTGTCAAGGATCTTAAAATGAACATACAAATCACGTGTCCATACCATCGCTTCAGTGGTTCTTGAAAAAAGATTATTGAAAAACTAACAATGTTTCCAATGTCTCCTGATGACCATTTGTTGACGAATCAGAAACAATCTCTCATCCGATCTAGACAAACACCAGATCTCTCAGTACAATTTCTAGTCAATAAGCAAACCACAGATAAATTCAATGCAGACGAACAATTACGCATTGGTTGACCATATGCGAACGCTAACTGATTTCAAATCCGATACGACAATTATAACGGATTTAAATTCGATTTAATGATTCGATTTCAATCCGGAATACGTGTGAATATGGTATTATAGTGCTACCACTTTCGGTAGATCAATCAAAAAAGATGGAGGCAAACGCATTTATCAAGATGGCTCCATTTTATAATAATTTGATCATGAAACGAAGCAAAAAATAGTTGTGCTGATATAGTAGAGGGGGTTAGGAGGAGGCCTGACCTCGAATCCCCGAACTAAAAAACTTGAAATTCCCTTAGTCCCGCACTAAAAAACTTGAAATCCAGAAGTCCCGAATATAATAAAATTTCAATCCCGAATCCCGAATTCTCGAGCTTAAAAAAACACCATCCCGGAGTCCTTAAAAGGGTCCTTCCCCCCTCATAGTAGTAGTTTAATTTAGAGAATACTGTTACCGTTTAGTTCATCATTTGAAACGAACATAATATGATAAATTGGTATAATTATGTTCGGTAAAACAAATCCACACTCTGACAGTAGAACTAATAATTGTATCATTCATAGTTATGTGTCATTGATGGACACTGCCATTCTATAGTTACTGATCTTTATTTAAAATGATCGATTACAAACAAACAAGTTACCACAAAATAGTTTGTTTAGTTTAAAGCTAATTATGTTGTGTCTCGGTGTACTGTAAACAGTTGAAATTCTTAAGAATAAATTAACAGATAACCATTGGCGGATCCAGGGGGGGTTCCGGTAGTCGGAAACCCCCCCTCCCCTTTTGTTCGGCAAATTTTGAAAAATCCGTGAAATTCGGCAAAAATTAGACTGGAACCCCCCTTTTTAGCTCACCTGACTAAAAGTCAGGGTGAGCTTTTGCCATCACATTGCGTTCGTCGTCCTTCCGTCCGTTCGTTAACTTTTTACATTTTGATATTCTTCTTGAGAACCACTGAACATAATTTAACCAAACTTGGTATGAATGATCCTTAGGGTGTGTAGACTATAGTTTGTGAATTATATATCCGTCGATGAAAAAACATGGCCGCCATGGCTAAAAATAGAACATAGGGGTCAAACTGCAGTCATTGGCTAAAGGAGTATATACTGATCTTTCCGGGGGAAAAACTAGTATATACTAATTTTTCCGGGGGGAAAAATGAGTAGGGGGAAAAATAAGTATGTAACACCGGCTTTGTAAATGACAAAAAAGGGTGCACCGACTCGCAGCCGCAAGTGATAAAAGTCTACCAGTTTCTTGCCCATGGTCGGTGGTTCTCTCCGGCTTCTTCCACCACTAAAACTGGTCGCCATGATATAGCTGAAATATTGCTGAAAGTGGCGTTAAAACACAAAAACAAAAATCCAAACAATAATCTATGTATGAAAATGGCGATTATGAGAATATGAAAATGCATGATATAACTGAAATATTGATGAAAGTCGTGTGAAACACCATAAAAAAACATAATGATCAAATTGTTAGATATAGTTGTATTTTGCTTATGTTTCATCCCCCAATAAAATACCCCGGTACACAACAGCGCGATAATGTACACATTCCCATTTTTGGAAAGATTTTTCCGTAGAAATTTAAAAAATAAAACTATACTATTCTATAGCAAATAGTTCATGGCACTGAAGGTCATATGGCAGTATATGGACCGGTCCGTCACCAAAAAATATTATATGGACCGAAGCTTCCATATAATATTTTTTTGGTGACGAACCGGTCCATATACTGCCATATGACCCGAAGTGACATGAACTATTTGCTATATTATACTTTTTATCTAAAATAATAATGCAGGTACATGGCCGGTCCATATACTAAAATAGTGACCGGTCCATATACGAAAATAGTGACCGGCTGCGCTAACAAAGACAAATAGGGAAAATAAAAACATAAAGTGTAATATTTTCAAATAGCAATGTAGTAGAATTTAGTGTGTACGACGTGTTTCTGGAATAACTTTAATGTTAGGTATAAAAGTTATATAACGGGACGGGTCAAAACAGACTGAATTTAGGACGAATATAGAATTCCCCATTTTCTACTGAATATGTGAAAATAAATTACGTAAATTCAAACAGTGGTTTTTTTTTTGGAAATATATCAATGGCAATTTCTAATATACCGTACATGTATTATAAATCGTCTTTGTTTTTGTTTGTTTTTTGGTACTAAAAGAAATAAGAACACACTGTCAAATGCATGAAAACTTTGCACTACTGTTTTAAACTCATAAGTTCACCAGTAAAGTGCACTTATTATCAAAATATATAAATATTAAAAAAAAATTACCTGAAGCTTTTATTCTTTAATAGATACCAGGAACAACTGAAATAGAAAATAAAAAGCTGTTAGCGAATTATTTCCATGACGAAAATATTGAAGATACTAAAGGGGTAATCAGAAGCTGTAAATCAAAGCAGGACAGCCAATACAATGGCTAAAATAAAAAGGACAGATAACGATACACAAAACTCTACACAGACAAGTAAAGAATGGCAACTCGAATTCCATTGAAAACCGGGCCGGAAAGAGGTTGGGGGGCTCCGGAATGGGAAAGAGTACCTGCTCCGTCAGGGACACACGTAGCTAATCGGTGTATATTCGAATAATAGGTTCTTCCATGTGATAAGAGATGTAGGAATACAGTCAAACTTGTATTCAGTTAAACCTGTATTAAGAGGTCATCTTTGGAACAAAGAAAAAGTTGCCACCGACCTGTTGAAAGTCACTGACAAACTTTATCACATAATGTTGTATCGAGTACCTCGCCATGAGCGGGATTCGAGCTTAAAACGTTAGTGGTGATAAGCATTTGAGAAAAGGGTGCATGGCAATTGACATAGGAACTGTACGCAAACTACTAACTAGTAGAAGTGTCATTGTTAGTTTCAAACGCATAAAGGCGTTGACAGGAGTACATTTTTAAATGAAGATCTAGAGCTGCTACAGGTAGCCGCAGCCCCCCTCCCAATATTGGGTCCTCCGTCGCTTCATCAGTTCTCCTAACATTTATTTTACAAATATGTACAGTCACAAAAGTGAAACTACAATTAGAAGCGTAGGAGTGGTTTGGAGAGTGAGTGGGTGGGAGGGGGTGGGGGGTGGGCAAGCTTTTCAAAACTACCAAGCCAACAAAAAACGTCATGTGGGTGCAAACGTGTACTTTTACCTCCTAATGTAATTGTTGGCTTGCAGGCTTTCAATTCCAATTTTCCAAATTTTTGCCAAAACAGTGTGGGGGAGGAGGGGCAAACATCGTTTCCCCTTCTACTTTTCAAAGTGGGGACATGTGCCCCTTGCCCAGTGCTACTACGCCCTTGTACTACATACCATAGTTATTATGGATGTAGTACATGTATTGAGTATCCTTAGAAGAAAGCATAATTATTTGATTTGCATAAATATAGGCAGTAGTCATTTTCATTTATTTCCCGCCAACAGGTTTTTTTTCTACAGCTACTCGTGATATTGTTTTACCTGGAAAGTTTTGATCTCTGCATACCAACAACATAAAACATAGGTAAATTTTAATAAAATTTTAACAGGAAATGTACAAACGATGTTCAAGCAAGCATCTGTATATTTTTTTTTTATCGACAAAGGTAAGTTTAACTTTTATAAGAAATATTCAAGACAATCATCCTAAATGAAGACACGTTTTATAAGAAAAATTTAAGACAATCAACCCTTTATTTTATATCCCGACTCGGGGCCGGCCTTAAGCCACTTGGACCAATTACTCTCAACTAGACTCCGCGCTGGAGTTATCTACTCTCGGCTGTTCGAGTACAAACAACACACTCCATGTTTTACAGAGAAGGGCATTGGCCCCGCACCTCCCAAGGCCGATCCTGTCCCGATATTACATTGGTTCACTATGGGGGAGAGTGGTGGTTACTCAAGGTAACATTTGGTACGGTGGTGCCACAGGTGTTTGAAAAACACCCCATTCATATGATATGGTCTATCGAAATCTAAAATAAACGCAAACAGATTAATTTTGCATCTTATCATGTTAATTAGAGAACAATGTGTTTAATGTGTTTTGTCAATGAAGAAGCAATATTTTGATTTCTAAATCCATTTGTATATATATATATATATATCATCATTGAGATCAGTTTAAATAGTAAATCAACTTATTTTTATATGTTCTCTCTCATATTGGTGGTCACTACTACACATGTATTTATTTACTGCAAGTCATGAGGAAAACCAAATTCCTGTCTCATTCTACACCTCCCCCCCTTTTTTCAACGTACGTATTATTAATCAAAATTGAAAACATATTGACAATAATCAATTACTTTATGTCCACATTTATTCCACTAGCAAGTAAAGTGTATAATTGACATTAAACTACTTAGTACTTTTAAATCAAAATCAAATAGTCGTCCGGAAATTAGTAGTCGCTCCTTCTTTTTCCGGATTTTACAGAATACCACGATTAATCAGGAAACATTTATCAATGATTTCATGCTGTTCTTCGTTAATATCAAGCATATTTTGTTAATAAATATAATATTTATATAAATATTGTTAATGTATTCGTATATATTTAATTTAACTGTCGCTTTAACATAGTATTAGCTATTATTATCTACCTATATATTTGTAACGTACAACAATGGCGGATTTGTTTACATATTTTAACAAGTGTGCTGGATGAAACAAGATTAGTCATTGACACGTTAGAAGATTATTTTATACACCGAGGATTTTATAACGAATACAGGATTTATTTATTTGTTCCTGTAGAAATTTCACAAATGTAATTGCTTTTGATTTATATTTGTAGAATATAACATCATTTTACGTGTATATATTCTCTCGAGTACAAAATTACAGAAAAAAAAAGTGTATTACACATTCGACTGTTGCATATGTTAATATTTCCTTTGTAACAAATAAATAATAAATTAAAACCTTTTTCATGAATATGGTGCTTCTGTCTATAACTGTCTTTGATCCTATGAAAATGTCTTTAAATATGATATTGATAAACCATGCCCGTTGACTTCATAATTTCAAAATGGTGGATGTTCAGTTGTACTTCCGGTGTTAACACTTAGGGATATCTGCTTCACGCGTAGGATAGTGGATTACGATGAAAGAAATGTGTTTTTGTCAACACACGTACATGATTCTTTATTATTTGTATAAATATTTCTTTATAATAAATAAACAATATTTAGACAGCTTTTCTATTTTTTAATCCACTGCTAAACACATTGGATATAGAACAATATATTATATCAACAGTGCCATCTTAGTGCATGGGTAGTTACCCAGGATCCCATGCTAATCTATGTATGTTGTGTACGGGATGTTATTTAATGCTTAAACACTGATTTTGTTGGAAGTACTAATACAATAAATACGTTTAATTTTATCGACCATTTACATTTTTATCAAGTTCCTGTGAATGGTTGTGTAGGTATGGGCCCCAGTGCACTGTTTTTCCCTGGGGCTTACAATTCTGTTAAGACGGCCCTGTATATCAATACCAGGTCATTCATGAAATTTTACTTCCTTGTTCTGTCTATAACAAGGCTGTTAGCTAACATGTTAATGTTCATTGTAAAAACAGACATTCACAACAGCAAAATCATTTTTTATAAGTAAGACAGACAAATGTATTGGAAGATGGAAAGCATAGGAGGATTGTTAAAATCAAATAGTAGCCCGTTCACGAGCTCATGTCCACCGTGCACACCGACTAAAAAAACACACAAATAGAATGAGTTGTCAGTTGCGACGTTTCCGTGTTATGCGGCTCCTTTGGGGGTATGTTACTGGTTTTGGTGGTATCTTGAGATCCAGGTGGGTGTGGCATTTTGGTTTTATTCAAAATATATTTTTTTGAGCAGAGAAATATAGATTTATAGATTGCTGGAATTTTTGCGAGTAGAACATGATATCTGTAAATAACTGTAGTACGTATAACCTTTCAAATGCATACCTAATTTTGGCTTATGTTGTTTAACGCCACTTGTATTTCAGTTATATCGTGGCGGTCAGTTTTATTGGTGGAAGAAACCGGAGGACCCGAAGATAACCAGATACTTATCATCTTATATTGATATTAAACAACTGAAGTATGCAATATTCGCAACCACAGATAAAATCGTATACCCCGACCACCAACCGAAATAAAATAAAAATATATATTTTGGAATTCGCCACTGACTCCAAATATTAGTAAATACTATAACAGTATTTCCTATAGTTGAAAATATCAAATTCCCCCCCAAAAAACATGGATGTATATTTATTCCGTATTTGTACTTTGATTTTATTTTTTTTACAACAAACTAATAATGAATACACAACACAGATTATAAAACATAACTTCTATACGCAGACAGCTTCACATCAGCGGCGTGTGGCATGGGATTTCACTCCCCCCCTAGCCCAATTTTTTAAACATTTTGTTTACATAATTATTTTCAATAATATTCTTTATTATTTTATCTCTATTTTTTTCTTTTACCTAACGTGGTTTTGTCCATATCCAAAAATCTTATCGGTTACAACGTCTAGCATATACCGGCCCTCTTTACTTTTGTGGATAATGTTTTTAGAGTACAGAAGTCCAGTACATTACGTAATTCCTTGCCAAAAAGCGTTTGTGAAGCCCCCCATAATAAATAGTGTACATATAGGTTTCGGTTATCCTTTCCCTAATGTTATTCGAATACCCCTTCCACTAAATCATCCTATATTTTCAAACTGGCAATTAAATAAACATTTAAGATAAATATTAGCTCTGCTTTGATTTATTACCCAAGGGCATATGAGTTGGGCGGGAGAGGGGGCACTCTGACTGAATTTGGAACATGGGAACAAAGAAACAGAAGAAAATTGTTTTTGAAAACTTGCCACCCCCTTTTATGGTCTACTCCCTAACCCCCTTTACGGTCTACTCCGTAAATTTGCCCCACACTTTTCGGTCCATTCTTGCACATTTGTTTCGATTTTTTTCATCCGACATAATATATATGTGATCGATCCAGTGGTTGTTGTTTAACACCACACGTTCAAATTTTCAGCCATATCATGGCGAGAACAAGCTGCATTCGACAAAATGATGATGATGAGTGTCTGCTTTGTACTGAATCATCACGGTTTTAAAAGTTGGATATTATTGTGCTATCTTACTGAAACAAACAGTCTGAGATAGACATGTTGCTCCACTCGGACACATTATTCCGATCCCGAGTCATCCACTCGTTGTTCTTATTCCTTATTGTTGCATGCTTAGATGAGAAACAGCAATTTGTACAAATTTTATGGTCTTTGGTTAGTCATGACAGAGGCTCGATCCCACGATCTACCACACTCGACTCGAACTGTGGACACGATCATGTGAAATCATCCAAAAGTCATTATTATTTAAGATAAATGTATTTCGGGGGGGGGGGGGGGGGGGGGGGGATGTACAAATATTTTTAATTAGAGATTACACTCTTAAAAACATAATATGTCGCATCAAAAGAACCTGGGTAACTTCTGCATGTTACCATGTGACAGACAATTACAGTGTCTTCTGCAATCTGCAATTGTTCCTTATATGACCCTTAACAACTGATACCCGTCGGTTGTGCGGGATGTAGAAATTCACAACTAACCCGTCCTGCAGATGAGACGTAAATAAAACCGAGGTCCCGTGTTGAGAGATTGCCACCCTCTCCGCACGTTAAAGAACCCAGTGTAACAGCTCATTATGAGCATGCTCATGATGAGTGGTCCATAAGAGACCTGTTGCACTGGCAAAATTATCCGTCCCTACCCATCACCTTTCCTTGTTTCGAGTCCCGTGGCGTTTAAATTAAATGTTCTCGTCCTGAATATAACTGAAAAATTGCTCGCTGGACGTTAAACACCAATCAATCAATCAATCAATCAATCAACCGATCATATAAAGACATATTAATATATTAAAACAAAATGGCGCTTAAAAGTTGGATATTATTGTGCTATCTTACTGAAACAAACAGTCTGAGATAGACATGTTGCTCCACTCGGACACATTATTCCGATCCCGAGTCATCCACTCGTTGTTCTTATTCCTTATTGTTGCATGCTTAGATGAGAAACAGCAATTTGTACAAATTTTATGGTCTTTGGTTCGTCATGACAGAGGCTCGATCCCACGATCTACCACACTCGACTCGAACTGTGGACACGATCATGTGAAATCATCCAAAAGTCATTTTTATTTAAGATAAATGTATTTCGGGGGGGGGGGGGGGGGGGGGGGGGATGTACAAATATTTTTAATTAGAGATTACACTCTTAAAAACATAATATGTCGCATCAAAAGAACCTGGGTAACTTCTGCATGTTACCATGTGACAGACAATTACAGTGTCTTCTGCAATCTGCAATTGTTCCTTATATGACCCTTAACAACTGATACCCGTCGGTTGTGCGGGATGTAGAAATTCACAACTAACCCGTCCTGCAGATGAGACGTAAATAAAACCGAGGTCCCGTGTTGAGAGATTGCCACCCTCTCCGCACGTTAAAGAACCCAGTGTAACAGCTCATTATGAGCATGCTCATGATGAGTGGTCCATAAGAGACCTGTTGCACTGGCAAAATTATCCGTCCCTACCCATCACCTTTCCTTGTTTCGAGTCCCGTGGCGTTTAAATTAAATGTTCTCGTCCTGAATATAACTGAAAAATTGCTCGCTGGACGTTAAACACCAATCAATCAATCAATCAATCAACCGATCATATAAAGACATATTAATATATTTTCAGACTTGCTTTTTAAAATAACTATTTTTCTGAACGAGCGAATTTCACACTTGCATTTCAGAAGAACAATTTTTCTGAAGTAACGGTTATAAATAAAAACACAATTCTGCATATGACAAGCAATCAGGCAACTTTAGTATACATGTTATACATCAGTTTCATTACGACAAACAAATCATCGTTATCTCCCCTCAAAGATCATTAATAATTTATGGAACCAAATAAAAACAAACGAATAAAATAACATTACGCGATTGTTTACTTTTGTAGCCACATTTATATTAAGCTTCGTTTCAAATGCATTCTTAATTTCATTTTACAGGAATGTTTTAAAAATATATTTATTTTCGAGTATACGTTTATATGTTAATATAAAAAATCAATTAAGTTATATATCCAATCATAATTAGAAATCGAGTATAATTTAAATGTACGTACCCAATTCTTATAGTTAATGAGCATACTTTCTTTTCATATGAGCATTGTGTGCGTTTTCAATTCGACAACTGGCATCATTTATACTTCCGGTTTTCAGAAGATTACGCAAAACTTAACATATATAAGCAAAACGAATATACTACACATCATCTTATTAATAGGAAATTAGAATTAAACGTGTATTCTTTATCTACTTTTGTTTCGTTTTGCCATCAAACTGCTGTATATAGATAATATGCAATACAAATGTATAAACATTTTTTTTAAATGTGTACAGTTATCTCCCTTGATAACAATAAAGAAAGTATATCAGTGTGAAATATCTTGAATATTTAGAGGTGTCAACATCATTCTCTTTGGTTTTGATTGTCTTTAACGTAAAACTATTGCTAAAAGAAATTGTGGTGTATATTTCACAAGATGAAAGTACAATGACATTAGCCTAATTTTTAACTCCGTGTTAAGATAATAGGACAAATGCATCATTCTCTATTCAGAGTTGTCGTTCCTGCTACGCTACACTCCATCTCTGTCAACGCCCATTTTACAAGATTTTTGTAAAATTTAGAAACAGTAAAAAAATGTACTTAAAATTGTTTTAATTATTGTAAATATCAATAAAGATGAAAATAAATCAATCATTCTCTCTTAAAAATTATTTGTGATCGTTTTTAACTTTTTAATTTTTACCTCCGCAAAATAGTTCTCCAAGAAATGGGGGGAAAATCATTTTTAAGAGAGAATTGATTTGAAATGAATGATTTATTTTCATCTTTATTGATATTTACAATAATTAAAACAATTTTAAGTACATTATTTTTTAAATGAGCGTTGACAGAGATGTTGTGTAGCGTAGAAGGAACGACAACTCTGGATAGAAAATGCAAATGCATAAGTAATGAAAATATGAAAACTCAACACCTAAGCAAAGCATGTCATGGATTTAGTTTATTTTCATTACTTAAAAAATTGTGATAAATTTTCTGCTTTGATAGAAACATTTTATTTTGTGTATATAAATATATAGAAGTAAATAAACCTAAACACCATTACACATCCTAAATAAAAACGGAACCGTCGTGGTCGTGATCGTATTGTAGTTGGATTTACAACTACATATACAATCGGTGCCTATCACCACTAACGTTGTGAGTACGAATCCCGCTCAGACGAGGTCTACTCGATACAACATTATGTCATCAAGTTTGTCAGTGACTTCCCACATGTCGGTGGTTTTCTCCGGACACTCCGGTTTCCTTCACCAATAAAACTGACCTCCACGATATAACTGAACTATTATTGAAAGCGGCGTTAAAAACCATAACACTAACCCATTACATATCCTAGATAAAAACAAAATGGCGCTTGGAAGTAAAGTACGATACGATTTGTGCATGAACCGACACCTCATTTATTTGTTATTTTTGTTTAATAGAGTACCTAAGGTTCTTGTACGTTTAGATTATATTTGAAAAGAGATTAATGCAATATTTTTCACATGGTTAACATAGCGTTCAATCTGCTCACCTGGAAAATTTATCGAGATACGCGGTATTTTACACAACTTACGAAAATGCAAAATACACAAAAATTATGCTATTCAAGTCCAAATATACAGTTCTACATAATAAATAAACGATTTTTAAAGGAGCGACTATATAGGCAATATCGAGGTCATGTGAGTAGGATATTTATTTTCTACCTAGTCTTTCTACATACACAGAGGTATATGACTATTTTACATTAAACTACACTTTTAAATTGGTCGTGATCACGTGAAAGTGACCCCTCATAGACCGTCCCAGTTATGTGGGGCGTAATTTGGCGCATTTGATTTCAATAAGCTGAAATATAAAATGATATTTCAGCAAATAGACCGCATTTGCATAATAGAATAAAATACAGGTCGGTGGTAACTGATTGCCACGATATAACTGAAATATTGCTGAAAGTGGCATTACACACCATAAACCATCAACCAAGCACACATTTCAAAGAACACCCAAACAAATGTATTGCACACCCAATCAATCAATCAATCAATCAATCAATCAATCAATTAATCAATCAATCAATCAATCAATCAATCAATCAATCAATCAATCAATCAATCAATCAATCAATCAATCAATCAATCAATCAATCAATCAATCAAATTTAACCGCTTCGGTGGTGTAATGGTTAACGTGTTCGCCTCGAGCCCAGTTCGGGTAAAACCAAAGATTATAAAAGTAATTTGGTGCTTCTCCGACAAGTACACAGCACTAAATAGTAAAAGGAAAGACTGGTTGTGTGGGTCGGAATCAGAATAATGTGTCGGAGTGGAGCGACATGTCTACCCGTCGACTGTTGTTCCATTGAGCAAGCGCTATTAAAATACAACTCATCGTGTTGGTCTAGTACAAAGCGGACATCATTATATCATCACAATGTAACTTGTTCTCGCCATGATATAGCTGAACAATTGCTAAGTTGGTGTTAAGCAACAATCACTCACTCATTATTTTTCACTGGCGATACACTAACATCTATATATAAACAACATCTCGTTTGGGCTCATGTCATGTAATCTTTCTTTCATCTTTTTCCGTCCAATCATATGCAAGAAAGTTAAGTATATTGACCAATTGAACAACAGCTCTTGACATGTGCTCGGGTTTGATATCTTAAGATTTACTAGGAAGAAGAGTAAGAAGATACCAAAGGGGTAATCAGAACCCGTAAATCGATGAAGGACATGCAACACAATGGCCACACGAAAAGGGACAAAATGAAAAACAACGCTCAGCAAAACATTGCTACACATAAATCTAAAGATCAAGTAACACGAACCACACTCAAAATCGACGGTTAAACCCAGATGCCCCGGAAGGTTAAGGAGTTCCTGCTCTACTATTGGCACCCGTCGTGTTCATCGGCGATTGGTCCGTTGAATTGATTAATACTGACATGATCCCGCACAGGATGTTCTTAGATGTTATTGTATCGCCAATGATAACAAGATACAACAAACATCTAATTTTAATCTGTAATTAGATTGCGAAACGCCAATCTATTTATATCGGTTTATTTTAAAGACCATGACACTGTGCCAATTTAATTCTACAATTCATGACTGGGGTTTATATTGCATTTACCAGTCTGTAAAGCGTACAATTTTAATTTTCGTTGTTTTACACACATTTAATACTTGTTCTATTTTACAATAATATCATATCCCCCTTTATTCCCCAACACGATAACATTTCACCGGAAGTGCAGTAGCTAGCTTTGTGTATTTGTGCATGTAAGTGTGTATGATAAACCATGCAGAGAAGAAGCAACTAGATTCGTCAACCATTGTAAATATTTGATTTGTACTTGTGTAGTCATTGTCAAGTTTCATTGAACCATTTTAAAAATCCACCTGTTATGTAAATCTAAGGTGACCGGTAAATCTATTGTCAAAACTCTCCATTATTTTTAAGAAATGGAGAGTTATTGTTCTCTTTCAGTCTTTGTACTTTAGATACTATACACAGACTTTTTTTTGCTGCAAGTTGCAAGATTAATAATTAATAAAATTAATAAAGTACAATGGGTGGATTTTAAGTTGGAGAATGTCCTCGTATCTCTCCATTCCTTAAAAACAATGGGCCTCGGCTCCATTATTTTTAAGGAATTGAGAGTTACTCGAACGGGAAACTGACAGTACTCAATGTGACAGATCAAAAACAGTAGCAGCTTGGACCATCACTCGTTACACCTAAAATGACATTAAAATTGGGATAATAAACAGTACCGCGTAAAGGTAACCTTTAAAGGATTGTTATTATTGTATGACTAATAGTAATAAATTATATTTGATAAAATGTAAACTTTCAGATTTCATTTTTAAATAATTAGTTGGTCATAGTTCATAGATAAATAGCAGACAATCACCATACACATTATCTATTAAACAACTACACAAGCCATAAACTGAAACGCTTGACTGAACAGGTAATTAATTGGCTGTCGCCACGCGCCAAATAAAATATGGCATAATTTTAATATTTTTTAATCAGTCAAAATCAATTTTAGGAAATAGGCAAAATATTGTATTATCTATCATTGGGAAACTCCTTTGTGTTATTTGCACCATTCTAACATGTCCTTAGTGCATTTTATAGTCCTTAGTGCACTACTAAGGAGGTCCTTTGTGGTATTTCTACGCACCCAAAGCGATCAGTTTACATGTAATTACTAAATTAGTCAGTCAGAGAACGATACGCGGTGGTGATTTGAAATCGCGCGCACACACACGTCATGCATTAATAAACTGATTTCTTTTTAATTTATATTATATATTTACACATTATATTATTTTATTTTGATATTTCTGAATCTGCTATTTAATTACGCAATTAATAATACGGAATAACATTAAATTCTATTAATAGATTTGTAAACAATAATAAAAGCGATAAAGGTCAAGGGTAGACAAACTATAAATAGCATTTCAATTAGATATGCGATGAAAAAAATAATATAAAGTTAACTTTATTGTATGACATAGACTTTCAAAGGTTGGCAGGTACATAGTATGTACACACATACTTATTTCATATAAAAGTAAAACAATAAATTACAAAGTAAAAAAAATTCTTCTGTAACTGACAAATTGTATTCCCGGAATGGGATTGTCATGTATTTTCGTTACCTACCGTATAGTTTGGTGGGGAAATGTTTGGATAACGATTTATTTCCAGGTACAACGACTTTGAACACATTCTCAAGAAAATAATCGGTGACAATCTAATAATTAGCTTTTATATCCCGTCACAGTGCATTTTATATCAATTAAACCTGTATTAAGCGACCACCTGTCTTATGTGACCATATTTCACTGTTCCCTTGGAAGGTCATATAAGGCAGGTTTGACTGTACATGTATATCTAAATAAAAACTGAAAAATGTACTTGTTCGAACAAAATTTTACTGGTCTTGGGCCGGAGGATCAGTGCTCACAGTGAGGACTGCTTAAGAGTATCTGTTTATATTGTCGATGCCGCAATCACTTTAATTAATCATTAACAAAGTAGGACTTCAAAGGTAAAAATGTATTTTTAGCAATATATATAAAATGAAAAATAAATAAATTATATGATATGTCATGTGGGAAAATGTCACTGTCACAACGCCGAAAATACTGGTTCTCCGATACCAAAAATACTGGTTCTCCAATACCGAAAATACTGGTTCTCCGATACGGAAAATACTGGTTCTCCGATACGGAAAATACTGGTTCTCCGATACCAAAAATACTGGTTCTGCAATACCGAAAATACTGGTTCTCCAATACCGAAAATACTGGTTCTCCAATACCGAAAACACTGGTTTTCCAATACCGAATATACTGGTTCTCCAATACCGAAAACATTGGTTCTCCAATACCGAAAATACTGGTTCTCCAATACCGAAAACACTGGTTCTCCAAAACCGAAAATACTGGTTCTTCAATACCGAAAACACTGGTTCTCCAATACCGAAAATACCGGTTCTCCGATACCGACAACGCTGGTTCTCCGATGCAGACAACGCTGGTTCCCCGATACCGACAACACTGGCTCTCTGATGTCGACAATGCTGGTTCGCCGATACCGATAAAGCTGGTTATCCAATATCGAAAACACGGGTACTCCGATACCAACAACACTGGTTCTCCGATGCCGACACGGCTGGTTCACCGTTACCGGAAACAATGCCTCTCCGATACCGAAAAACTGGTTCTCCGATGCCGACAACGCTGGTTCGCCGATACCGACGACACTGGTTCTCTGATACCGACAAAGCTGGTTCTCCGATGTTGGCAACGCTGATTCGCCGATACCGAAAACAATGGCTCTCCGATACTGGCAAAACTGTTTTTTCGATACCGACAAAGCTGGTTCTCCGATATCGTAAACACTGGTTCTCCGATGCCGCCAACGTTGGTTCACCGATACCAGAAACACTGGCCCTCCGATACCGACAAAGCTGGTTCTCCGAAACTGTCAACGCTGATTTCCTGATTCCGACAACACAAGTTTCACGATACTGTCTACGCTGGTATTGCGAATCTGACTAACAACACTGATTCTACGATAACGGCAACACTGATTCTCTGATACCGATCACACTGGTTTCCCGATACCGAAAACAGTGGTTCCCCAATACCGACAAAGCTGGTTCTCTGACACCGACAACACTGGTTTCCCGATTCCTACTTCACAAGTTTCCCGTTACTGTCAACACTGGTTCTCCGAATCTGACTTATAACACTGCTTCTCCGATAACAACATCTTTGGTTTTCCAATACTGACAGCGTTCTCCGATGCTGACATAAGTTCCTCAATAGCAACAGGTTTTTTTTCTTTTCCACTTTGATTAACAATAATAAGAGAATGACACAATATACAGTTGTTGATTTTAGTCTACTAGTATATACAATGTTTTGAAAAGATACGAGAAGACACTAACATCTATGTAATATTTATTCTACGGTTTTCCGAGTTTTACCGTTTAACTCGGAAAACCGTGGTATAAATAATTTGTAACATGAAGCCAGGCAATATCATATCTAGGTCGTTGATTATCTCTGAGAGTAATAAAACTACAGCCCAGATTTAAAGTGGGCAACAGGGGCGGATCCAGGATTTCAAGCTAGGGGGGGTGGGGGATGGTGGGGGGCGCACTTAAAAAATATTGCGTCGAGCGGAAGGAGGTGAGAATTTTTTTGGGGTATTTCGTGTGAAAAATCACGATTTTTCGCCAAAAAATCATATTTTATTCCAATTGCGGAGGGAGGCGCGAAAATATTTGGGGTATTTCATGTGAAAAATCACGATTTTACGCCAAAAAATCTTTTTTTTTCCAATTTTAGGGGGGGGGGGGGCGCCGGGTGCGCTCCCCCTGGATCCGCCCCTGAGCAATATCTCGTATCTGCGTGCATTAAATTCATAGTTCTTAGCTGTTGCTTATATTCTGGTAAATAAACCATAAAACAGATAAAAGGAAAAGAATGCATTCATGTTACAGCATTTTTTAGCAGACAGTAATATTAGTGTGCCTTCCATACAGATACACTTGAATATGATCGTATGGTAGTTATATTTATATATATCGAAACAACAGAGCCGTCGTGGTCGTGATCGTATAGTAGTGCCTATCACCACTAATGTTGCGAGTTCGAATCCCACTCATAGCGAGGTGTACTCGATACAACTTTTTTTTATCAAGATTGTCAGTGACTTGCAACAGATGAGTGGTTTTCTCTGGGTACTCTGGTTTCCTCCCCAAATAAAACTGTCGGACACGATATAGCTGAAATATTGTTGAAAGTGGTTTTAACATCATAACCTCCTGGAAGTAACTTAAATATGACTCACCTTATGTTGCTCTTTAAGTCAATGTGTATATATTTGCAGAGCCAAGGGAAATAAACGATATGACTGAAACATCTATAGATCAGGTGGCTGGACTAGTTATCCACGCAGTCTTCTCACTTGCCGACAAAGACATAGAGGAAGTTCGACAAACAGACGACACCAATATCACTGAATCAGAACGGGAAATAAGTCGCTCAAAAGTAATAGAGGAAGTTCGACCAGCAGACGACACCGGTATTACTGAACCGGAACCGGAAATAAGTCACTCCAAGAATGCGGAAGAAGAACCTATTGAAAAACTGTAAGGGTGATTGACATAATCGAAGAGGCGTCTAAGAACAGTGTACCATGAATACAGAAAAATGTACCATGGATACAGAAAAATGTACCATGGAAACAGAAAGTGAGTAATACGGTTGATTATGTGATAAGTGATAATGCAAACAAGACTGAAAATTGTGGATGTGTATCAAAGGGAGTATGTCGGTAATCGAATGTGAATGTAGCATGTCGTATGATGCGCGTAGACGGATAGGACGAGAGCGGAAACCACATTCACTACTTACTGGTGACTATTTGTACCAAGATGCTGATATTTTGAATTACGAAGAGTTAATGAATAAACAGAAACAAAACCAAGATACTGTTAAGAAGAAAAATATTCCAGAGATTGAAGACAAAAATGAAGTTAAAACAACAAATACGATTTCATTGGGGAATCAAGTAGTAACACAAATGTCACGAAATAGTATACCACCACAGTTGAAACGTTATGGGGAAAATGCAGTTACTTCTCCTCCTACAACATTTACTACATGTAGTAATCTATATGGGTCACCACCACCACTAATAGTGTATCAAACTGGACCAGTTGATACGAACAATGATCATTATCAAAATAATAGTTCCAAGTCCTCCAACAAGCGGAAACGTCATGAGGATGAATATTATCCCTCTAAACATTCTTCTAATTTGGCAGGAGAGATACACGAACAAAGCCATCTACTTGGCAACGAGTGTTCAAACGATATGTCAAAATCGCTACCTGTTGTCTTGCAGATAGGTTTAGCAAACGCGATTCCTTGTGGATACGAAAATCAGAAATGTATATCAGTAACGTTGTCGAAAGCTCATAGCAGTGGAAATGATTTGAATCCTGGCATATGCATTGCTAAAAAAACAACGTCCAAGCTACGCTTCACAACAACGTCCAAACTACGCTTCAAAGCAACGTCCAAACAACGCTTCACAACAACGTCAAAACTACACTTCAAAGGAACCTTCAAACAACGCTTCAGAACAACGTCGAAACAACGCTTCACAACAACGTCCAAACTACGCTTCACGACAACACTGGCACCGCATTACCAAGCAATATAATAACATCGCAAAATAAAGTATCTTTGAGCAAGGAAGAAAAATTAACATCGCAAAATAGATGTCCAGTAGTAGTTACAACAAGAAATGTGTATATTCAACAATAGTTCAATTCAGTAGCTTCTGTAGTAAAAGAGTATTACGAGAAAGTGGCAAGGGAATTTCCAAATGGACATTCTGATAAAAATACGACAATTATTCATGAAAATCAGAAAGTAGATGCACGTCGGCAAGGAATAGCCGTAGATACACACAGTGTACCGACAAAACATTCGCCATCTACCGTAGGTATTCACAATGCTCCTCTTACGACCTCGTGTGAGGACAAAGGTACTTCAGGATTAGATCAGACTATAACATCGTCGACCTTATCGAATTCGCCAGTATATCAAAACAATGAACAAACATTTACCGTTAGCCTACTTGGAGGAGAGCAGAATCCGAGATCTCTATTAAAGAAGTTTTTGAATTCAAAACGTACCACAACATCTCTTCCACCAGAATCATTAGTATTAGATGAAACTCCATTTTCAAACACCGTAGAGTCAAGTGTTCCGTCTTGTTCAAATTGTGTGTAGAAAATGTTAGTCCATCTTGTTCTGCTCAATCTATTGTTCCTATTGCAACTTGTGGCTCGAATGTACAGGTGAATCAAGAAACACCGAGCCCACCTACAGCTAATTCGACACCTGCCCCACTATCAAGCAAAATGCCGTTAGTAGCGTCATTTATGTGTCATCAGTGACGTGTAATGGTACAGGTAATAGGATTGAAGTGCTTTCAAATAATGCAAAAACATCGACAGAAACAAAAAGTATAAGTAATTCGGCGATGCCACCAAGTCTAATAAGATCGTTATTGTCAAACCGTATTCCCGCTCAAGGGTCGTTATTGTCAAACCATAGTCCCGCTCGAACGAAGACTAATCATATTCCCAAAGGACCACCTGATGTTGCTGCCTCAGGACAACAAGCAAGTGTTATCAAAACTAAACCTGACAATAATGAAGAATTTGAAAATGTTGTACTTGGGAATGTATATTCCGAATGTACTAATGATAGTGAAACAGAAAGTGATGAAGAATCTAAAGTTGAACAATCCGAAAGTCTATCCGAACAGACCAACATCAATGTCCCACAAACCGAAAGTGACATGTCAAGCTATGTAACATATGAAAGCCTGGTAGAGAAAACGATTCGCAGTTTGAAAGAAAAAGTTGGAAATACAATATCTACAATGGATCCTGGATTCAAAAAAATCTATTAGTTAGCAAATGTTCCATTAAAAATTGAAAATCATGGAAGTGTTTTTCAGTGCTGATTTAGTTTGGATTTATTGGTCCTAAAACTTTAAATTGTTTGGCTTTCCAATCATTCGATTTTGAGCGTACCCGATAAAGGTTATTCCAGAGACACGCTGTGCCCACTAAATTTGATATCTACGCTTTTAGTAGTGGTATTTGATTTAATGGTGAATCATATTAAAGTTCATATTGCAAATTTGAATGAGATGAGTGAGTGAGCGATTGTTGCTTCACGCCAAATAAGCAAATGTTCAGTTACATCATGGCGAAAACAAGTTACATTCAATGACAATGAGAGAATAATAATGTCTGCTTTTTACTAGACCAACACGCTTAGTTGGTATTTTATTGTACTGGCGCACTGAAACAACACCCGGCAGGTAGACATATCTCTTCAAACATTATCCTGATTCCGCGCAAACTAGTCATATGTCGTTCTCCTTAATGATGCGTGCTTAGCGAAGAAGAATTAAATAACAATTTTACAGTCTTAGATTTGACCCGACCGGAGCTCGAAGTCACGATTTCTAGCATTCTCGTCGAGCGTTCTACCAATTATACCACCAATGCCGTTTGAACGAGGTGTGTTTGGTTAAAGACAGAATGTTTTTTCTTAGCTTTACTGAGTAAAAAGAGTTTGAAGATACTAAAATCAGCTAAATCAAAATCCTTATATCGCAGAAGAACAGACAACACAATGGCCAAAAAAAAAAGGACAAAACACGATCTACAAACCATACACATAAAACTAAAGATCGAGTAACACGAACCCCACTAAAAACCGGGATGAACTCAGGTGCTCAGGAAGGGTAAGCAAATCCTGCTTCACTAGTGGCACCCGTCGTGCTAATCTAGTTACAAACCCGGTCATCAGTAAAACTGATAATAGAGTTAAATTTGCGCTTACCTCGTGCATCCATTTAGTGGATGAAATCTTTAGCTATATTTTTGCTAAAAAAACAAGGCTTAAAATTTAATTGTCAAAAAGTGATCACTTGTGAGAAGTACTTAGAAAGTGATAATGTAGTATTCTACAAAATCAGAGATAATATATTACAATGTCATCAGGTTATATACTACATTGTCAGCAGGTAAAATACTACAATGTCATCAGGTTATATACTACAATGTCATCAGATTATATACTACAATGCCATGTTATATATTACAATGTCATCAGGTAGTATACTACAATGTCGGCAGGGTATATATTACAATGTCATCAGGTTGTATACTACAATGTCATCAGGTTACATACTACAATGTCATCAGGTAATATACTATAATGTCATCGGGATATATACTACAATGTCATCAGGTAATATACTACAATGTCATCAGGTCATATACTACAATGTCATCAGGTTATATACTGCAATGCCATCAGGTGATATACTACAATGCCATCAGGTTATATACTACAATGTCATCAGGTTATATACTGCAATGCCATCAGGTTTTATACTACAATGTCATCAGGTTATATACTACAACGTCATCGAGACATATACTACAATGTCATCAGGTTATATATTACAATGTCATCAGGTTATATACTACAATGTCATCAGGTTATATACTACAATGTCATCAGGTTATATACTACAATGTCATCAGCTTATATATTGCAATATTATACTTTACGTTTTTATTTTCCCTATTTGTCTTTGCTAGCGAAGCCGCTCAATATTTTCGTATATTTTCGATCAATATAATGTTTTCTTCCGGATTTTGTCCGAACTCGTTTTTTGTCTTAGATATACAATAACAAAAACATGTCGTCTGGCAGATATGCATGTATTGAGTATAATATAGCAAATAGTTCATGGCACTTCGGGCCAAATAGCAGTTTATGGACAGGTGTGTCACCCACAAAATAGTATATGAACCTCAACTTCACTTCGGTCCATATAATATTTTGTGGTTGACATCCCGGGCCATAATGCACTATTTGATAAATATCATCAGGTTATATATTACAATGCCATCATGTTATATACTACAATGCCTTCATGTTATATACTACAATGTGATCAGGTTATATACTACAATGTCATCGGGATATATACTAAAATGTCATCAGGTAATATACTGCAATGCCATCAGGTTATATACTACAATGTCATCATGTCATGTACTACAATATTACGAATTTAGTTTGTTTCACATATTTTCATTGGTTCTTCAACCCTGAATGTCAGCATATATTCGGAAAACAGACGGGGTATATATTTCAGTCCCCAAAAACGATTAAAACATGGACGACAAAACAGTATGCTTCACTGAATCAATGGTATAATACGGAATAATAAATGTATTTTCACCAAATTAAATGCTGTTTTTATACTCAAAACGACTGCATGAACAAACACATATTACAATGGTTGATTCCGTCACAAATACCTGATCGATTCAGCAAACTCCTATGTTCCACGGCTGTACCATAGCAAATAAACAAAACGTTGAGCCTTGAAAACTTTCGACGTCATGGGGCCACACCAAGGTTTTATTTACATGTTGTGAACATTTAAATTATTGAAACTGTTTTGCAAACCCGTTGTTTTGTTATGTGATATATTAATGTTATATTTAAAAAGTTTATAAAATTTACTACATATGAAGCTGTATTGATTTATAAATTTAGTACAGTATTTTCCTTCATGAGACACCCCATACATGAACTATAACGTGACACATATTTTGACGTCATTGAAGAATGACGTCAAAGGTACGGAAACGGACATCTAGAGATACGAAAAATCAAAATAAAAGAGGCAAATTTATTTAATACAGTTGGATGTTGTATTTAAAAAAACCAATGGTTAAATTTGTAATATATCTGTTATTCAGCTATCAGACAGGGTATATAATGTGACATTCCCGGCTTATGATATATATTCTCTTCGGCTGCGCCTCAGGGAATATAGATCCTAAGCCGGGAATGTCACATTATATACCCTGTCTGATAGCTGAATAACATATAATATTACGAATTTAGTTTGTTACACATATTTGCATTGGTTATTCAACCCTGAATGTCAGCATATATTCAGAAAACAGACGGGCTATATACTTCAGTCCCCAAAAACGATTAAAACATGGACGACAAAACATTACGCTTCACTGAATCAATGGTATAATACGGAATAATAAATGTATTTTTAACAAATTAAATGCTGTTTTTATTCTCAAAACGGCTGCATGAACAACAAATTATTACAACGGTTAATTCCGTCACACATACCTGATCGATTCAGCAAATTCCTATGTTCCACGGCTATAGCATAACAAATAAACAAAACGTTAAGCCTTGAAAACTTTCGACGTCATGGGGCCACACCAAGGTTTTATTTACATGTTGTTAACATTTATATTATTGAAACTGTTTCGCAAACCCGTTGCTTTGTTATGTGATATATTAATGTTATATTTATAGAGTTTATAAAATTTACTACATATGAAACTGTATTGATTTAGCAATTTAGTACAGTATTTTTCTTCATGAGACACCCCATGCATGAAATATGACGTGACACATATTTTGACGTCATTCAAGAATGACGTCAAAGGTACAGAAACGGACATCTAGAGATACGGAAAATGAAAATAAAAGACGCAAATTTATTTAATATAGTTGGATGTTGTATTTAAAAAAAAACAATGGTTAAATTTGTAATATATCTGTTATTCAGCTATCAGACAGGGTATATAATGTGACATTCCCGGCTTATGATATATATTCCCTTCGGCTGCGCGTCAGGGAATATAGATCCTAAGCCGAGAATGTCACATTATATACCCTGTCTGATAGCTGAATAGCATATAATATCAGCAGGTTATATATTACAATGTCATCAGGTTATATATTACAATGTCATCAAGTTATATACTACAATGTCATCAGGTAATATACTACAATGCCATCAGGTGATATACTACAATGTCATCAGGTTATATATTACAATGTCATCAGGTTATATACTAGAATGTCATCAGGTTATATACTACAATGTCATCAGGTTATAAACTGCAATATCATCAGGTTATATATTACAATGTCATCAGGTTATATATTACAATGTCATCAGGTTATATACTACAATGTCATCTGGTGATATACTACAATGCCATCATATTATATACTGCAATGTCATCAGATTATATACTACAATGTCATCAAGTTATATACTACAATGTCATCAGGTTATATACTGCAATGCCATCATGTTATATACTGCAATGTCATCAGATCATATACTAGTGTCATCAGGTGATATACTACAATGTCATTTGGTGATATACTACAATGCCATCATATTATATACTGCAATGTCATCAGATTATATACTACAATGTCATCAGGTGATATACTACAATGTCATCAGGTTATATACTGCAATATCACCAGGTAGTATACTACAATGTCATCAGGTTATATATTACAATGAAATCAGGTTATATATTACAATGAAATCAGGTTATATACTACAATGTCATGAGTTCATGTACTACAATATCATCAGGTTATATATTACAATGTCATCAGGTTATATATTACAATGTCATCAGATTATATACTACAATGTCATCAGGTAATATACTACAATGTCATCAGGTGATATACTACAATGTCATCAGGTTATATACTACAATGCCATCATGTTATATACTGCAATGTCATCAGATCATATACTACAGTGTCATCAGGTGATATACTACAATGGCATCTGGTGATATACTACAATGCCATCATATTATATACTGCAATGTCATCAGATTATATACTACAATGTCATCAAGTTATATACTACAATGTCATCAGGTGATATACTACAATGCCATCGTGTTATATACTGCAATGTCATCAGATTATATACTACAATGTCATCAAGTTATATACTAAAATGTCATCAGGTTATATACTATCATGTCATCATGTGATATACTACAATGTCATCAAGTTATATACTACAATGTCATCAAGTTATATACTACAATGTCATCAGGTTATATACTACAATGTCATCAGGTGATATACTACAATGCCATCAGGTTATATACTACAATGTCATCAGATTATATACTACAATGTCATCAGGTTATATACTACAATGTCATCAGATTATATACTACAATGTCATCAGGTTATATACTACATTGTCATCAGGTTATATACTACATTGTCATCAGGTTATATACTACATTGGCATCAGGTTATATACTACATTGTCATCAGGTTATATGATAATATGCCATGAAAAAATAAGAAGAGTAAGAAGATATCACAGGAGTAATCAGAATCCATAAATCGAAGAAGGACAGACAACACAATGCTCAAAAGGAAAAAGGACAAATAAGGATCTACAAAATAAAACTAAAGATCGAGTAACACGAACCCCACTAAAAATTGGGGGTGAACGCAGGTGCTCCGGAAGGGTAAATGATAAGTGAAAACACAAGGTCAAGCTTTTTGTAAAGTAAATAACACGAAAAAGGTGAAAAGTGCAATTTTATCAGGTAACAGGACAAGGGCGAGCTTTGAATAAAATAAATGTTGTAGCGAGTTGTACTCGATGCAATATTATGTGATTAATTGTGTCAGTAACTTGAATCAGGTATGTTGGTTTCGTCTGGTACTCCAATTTCCTCCACCAATAAAACTGACAGCTAGGATATTACTCAAATATTATTGAAATAAACACACATAGCTTTTTTTGCAACAGTAATAAACGAAATAGACTAGTAGATGATAAAATGAAAAATGAAAAATAGCACACTGTTGGAACAGATTCAAAATCAAATAGAAACAGAGACAAAATCGATACCTCTAGAACATATACATGACCACTCCCTTCCCTGGCCAGCCAATGGACAAAACATGAAAAGGAGAACTTAGATACTCTTTTCGAATGGATGAAGCGTGTGAGGTTGCTCATACACTTCGGAATTAAAAACCTCAGTGCGTCTATGAGCACTCGCTCTACATCAATCTTTAAAGACCCAAATGTTGCTAAACACCTGTCTCTCCTCCATGACAAATATGTTATTGTCTCCGCCGACAAGGCCCCTAACAATATTGTTTTTGTATATAAATCGCATTACATAGACTGCTTGATAAAGGAATTAGGTATTGACAATTCACTTAGCAGCCTTATATATGCTCTGATGACACTTACGAAAGATGAAATCCTGGACAATCATAGGTCTGTTTTATGTTCCTTTGGAATTTCAACCAAAGATGAAGAACTGGATCTACCATCACTCTACTGGATCCCTAAATTACACAAGAGTCCTTCCTTTCAAACAGCGTTATATAGTTGGTCTGCCAAATGCTCCACGAAACCTCTTTCCAAATTATTAACATGTATTCTATCGGCGGTCAAAACAGGGCTTCAGAGTTACTGTGACACTAGCTACTCGAGGGGTGGTGTGAATCAGATGTGGATTCTAAAGAATCCTAAAGATCTGTTTGAGTACATACAATCTAGGTCCCTCTCTTCCTGCAATAGCATTAAAACATTTGACTTCTCTACCCTTTACACAACTATTCCTCACTCTAAGCTGAAGGACAGATTAAGGGAGCTGGTCCAACTGTGTTTCATAAAAATGAATGGCCAACGTAGATACAAATACCTTGTGCATGTAACAAATCAGTGGAACTGGTGTATCTCGTTGGATTTGAATTTTAGTGGTCTTATTTTGTGGAAAAAAAACCACTCTGATTCTACCATAAATTTCTCTGAAACTTATATCATCAACATGCTGGAGGTTTTTATTGACAACATATTTGTTATCTGTGGTGGACGTGTTTTTCAACAGAGAATCGGCATATCTCTGGGTACAAACTGTGCTCTTCTTCTCGCCTACTTGTTCGTTTATTCGTATGAGACAGACTTCATACAGAGGCTTCTCAAGAAAAACGAGAAGAAGCTAGCCCGATCCTTTAATTTCACGTTCCGCTATATAGATGATGTCCTTTCACTCAATAATTCTAGGCTTGGTGATTTCGTTGATCGCATTTATCCCATTGAGCTTGAAATAAAGGATACCACTCGAAATTGACAGTAAGAGGCGGTTGAGAACGAAACTTTACGACAAAATAGATGATTTCAATTTTCCATTTATATGTAGCCACATTCCAGCAGCACCTGCATATGGAGTATATATCTCTCAGTTGATACGATATTCCAGAGCTTGTGGTTCCTATCAGGATTTGCTTGATAGAGGTTTGCTGCTAACAAGGGAGTTACTGGACCAAGGGTTCCTCTTGGTAAAGTTGAAGTCATCACTTTGAAAATGCTACTGTCGCAACCATGACTTGGTTGACCGTTATGGGATATCTGTGTCACAAATGACCACGGATATGTTCCTCTTGTCGTAAGCACTTCCCGGTCATTTCCTCATTCACAACTTTTCACCGGATTTGTAACTAGATTAACACGACGGGTGTCACTAGTGGAGCAGGAACTGCTTACCTTTCCGGAGCTCCTGAGTTCACCCCGGTTTTAGTGGGGTTCGTGTTAGTCGATCTTTAGATTTATGTGTATGTTTTGTAGATCATTGTTTGTCCTTTTGTGCTTTTTCTCTTGGTCATTGTTTTGTCTGTTCTTCTTCGATATACGGATTCTGATTACCTCTTTGGTGTCTTCAGACTCTTCTTTGCAAAAACACGTCAATAACAAGTGGCAGGGTTAAGCTAGTTGTGTGTGCCCAAATAAATAATAAAATAATGTGGCTTGGAAATATATTGCAATTAAAATACAAATGTATAAGATCAGGTGGTATATTATAGCGACAAGATAATTTAATACAACAGTAATAGGAATAAAGAACAAGAATGTTCAGATGATATATATACGCTGTATGTATATTAAATCGAAAAACAAAACAGTGGTGACGTGATCCTATAACAACAGAGATCGTGTGATAGATTAAATGTAATGGAACAAATATCAATACAATAGAGATCAGGTGATAAAATATAACACTGAGGATGTGACAAATCGAATGATGAGCAACTGTATTCCGATAATCTTTTGACAGGTTAAAAACACTGTTTAAATGTGATATTAATACAAAAGTGATCATGTGATATTAAACATTTTTACCCTGCACTGGGTTCAATTTGAGCACGCAAATTGCATTGACTGGATGAATTTTGCTAAAGAAATTCGCTGTGAACTTCTCCCTTCTCCTCATACACATAAACTTTACATTTTAAGACACTTTACTAATATTGTCTATATCTGGTGGTACAAAAAATAAATATACGTAATGGTATGGAATGATAATATCTTAATATTAAGTTAGTAGTGATGTAGCAATGGTGGTTAGTGAATGATTGATTGTGGTTTCGCGCCAAGTTAGCATTTTTTTTAGCAATATCATTGGTGATGATAAGCTAAATATAGATGAGATGTTGAAGTTGTACCAGACCAACACACTTAGTTGGATTTTTATATTGCTAGTTCACTGTAACAAAAGCCAGCAGGGTAGCCATTTGATCAGGTGATAAAACAAGTTTGATCAATTGGTAATGGAAGGTGCTCGGGTAATAAAACAATTATGATCAAGTGATCAAGCTCGTTATGGAAGGGAAGGGGGACGGCTTATAAAACAAATGTGATCAGGTGTTAAAACAAATGTGATCAGGTGATAAAACAAGTTTGATCAAGAGGTAAAGAAAGGTGCTCGGGTAATAAAACAAATGCGATCAGGTGATTAATCAAAATTGATCAAGAGTGAATGGAAGGTGCTCGGGTAATAAAACAAATGTGATCAGATGATAAAACAAGTTTAATCAAGAGGTAATGAAAGGTGCCAGGGTGAAAAAAGAAATGTGATCAGGTGATAAAACAAGTTTGATCAAGAGGTAATGAAAGATGCTCGGGTGATAAAAGATATGTGATGAGGTGATAAAGCAAGTTTGATCAAGAGGCAATGGAAGGTGCTCGAGTGATCATACAAATATGATTAGATGATAAAGCAAGTTTGATCAAGAGGTAGTGGAAGGTGCTCGGGTAATAAAACAGATGTGATCAGGTGATAAAACAAGTTTGATCAAGTGGTAAGGAAAGGTGCTCGGGTAATAAAGCAAATATTATCAAGTGATAAAACAAGCTTGATCAAGTGGGCATGAAAGGTGTTCGGGTAATAAAACAAATGCGATCAAGTGATAAAACGAGCTTGATCAAGAGGTAATGGAAGGTGCCCGGATGATAAAACAAGTGTGATCAGGTAATAAAACAAGCTTGATCAAGAGTGAATGGAAGGTGCGCTGGTAATAAAACAAATTTGATCAGGTGAAAACAAAAAGTTTGATGAAGAGGTAATGAAAGATGCCAGGGTGATAAAAGAAATGTGATCAGGTGATAAAACGAGTTTGATCAAGAGGTAATGAAAAATGCTCGGGTGATAAAAGATATGTGAAGAGGTGATAAAACAAGTTTGATCAAGAGGTAATGGAAAGTGCTTGGGTGAAAAAAAAATGTGATCAGGTGATAAAACAAGTTTGATCAAGAGGCAATGGAAGGTGCTCGAGTGATAAAACAAATGTGATCAGGTGATAAAACAAGCTTGATCAAGTGGTAATGGAAAGTGCTCGGAGGATAAAACAAATGTGATCAGGTGATAAAACAAATGTTATCAAGTGATAAAACAAATTAATCAACAGGTCATGAAAGGTGCCAGGGTGATACAAGAAATGTGATCAGGTGATAAAACAAGTTTGATCAAGAGATAAAGGAAGGTGCTTGGGTGATAAAACAAATGTGATCAGGTGACAAAACAAGTTTGAACAAGAGGTAATGGAAGGTGCTCGAGTGATAACACAAATGTGATTAGGTGTTAAAAGAAATTTGATCAAGAGCTAATCAAAGGTGCTCGGGTGATAAACCAAATGTGATCAGGTGATAATACAAGTTTGACCAAGAGGTAATGGAAGGTGCTCGGGTAATAAAACAAATGTGATCAGGTGATCAAACAAATGTGTTCGGGTAATAAAGGAAGTTTGATTAAGTTGTATTGGAAGCTGCTCCGGTGATAAAACAAATGTGATCAGATGATACAGCAAGTTTGCTTAAGAGGTGATGAAATGTCCTCGGGTAATAAAACAAATGTTATCAGGTGATAAAGCAAGCCTGATCATGTGGTAATGAAAGGTGCTCGAGTGATAAAACAAATGTTATCATTTGATAAAACAAGTGTGATCAGGTAATAAAACAAGCTTGACCAAGAGTAAATGGAAGGCGCTCGGGAAATAAAACAAATGTGATCAGATGTTGAAACAAATTTGATCAGGTGATAACAAAGTTTGATCATGAGGTAATGAAAGGTGCCAGGGCTATGAAAGAAATGTGATCAGGTGATATAACAAGTTTGATAAAGAGATAATGAAAGATGCTCGGGTGATAAAATATATGTGATGAGGTGATAAAGCAAGTTTGATCAAGAGGTAATGGAAGGTGCTTGGGTGATAAAAGAAATGTGATTAGGTGTTAAAAGAAGTTTGATCAAGAGCTAATCAAAGGTGCTCGGGTGATAAACCAAATGTGATCAGGTGATAAAACAAGTTTGTTCAAGAGGTAATGAAAGGTGCTCGGGTAATAAAACAAATGTGATCAGGTGATAAAACAAATTTGATCAAGTGGTAATGGAAGCTGCTCGGGTGATAAAGCAAATGTGTTCAAGTGATAAAACAAATGTGATCAGGTGATAAAACAAGCTTGATCAAGAGGTGATGAAATGTCTTCGGGTAGTAAAACAAACGTTATCAGGTGATAAAGCAAGTTTGATCAAGTTGTAATGGAAGGTGCTCCGGTGATAAAACAAATGTGATCAGGTGATCAAACAAGTTTGATCAGGTGGTAATGGAAGGTGCTCGGATGATAAAACCAATGTGATCAGCTGATAAAACAAGCTTGATCAAGAGGCGATGAAATGTCCTCGTGTAATAAAACAAACGTTATCAGGTGATAAAGCAAGTTTGATCATGTGGTAATGAAAAGTGCTGGAGTGATAAAACAAATGTGATCAGATGATAAAACAAGTGTGATCAGGTAATAAAACAAGTTTGATCAAGAGTGAATGGAAGGTGCTCGGGAAATAAAACAAATGTGATCAGGTGATGAAACAAATTTGATCAGGTGATAAAAAAAAGTTTGATCAAGAGGTAATGAAAGGTGCCAGGGTGATAAAAGAAATGTGATCAGGTGATAAAGCAAGTTTGATCAAGAGGTAATGAAAGATGTTCGGGTGATAAAATATATGTGATGAGGTGATAAAGCAAGTTTGATCAAGAGGTAATGGAAGGTGCTTATGTGATAAAACAAATGTGATTAGGTGAAAAAACAAGTTTGATCAAGAGGTAAACAAAGGTGCTCGGATGATACAACAAATGTGATCAGGTGATTAAACTAGTCTGATCAAGTGGTAATGCTAGGTGCTCGGGTGATAAAACAAATATAATCTGGTGATAAAACAAGCTTGATCAGGTGGTAATGGAAGGTGCTCGGATGATACAACAAATGTGATCAGGTGATAAAACTAGTTTGATCAAGAGGTAATGGTAGGTGCTCGGATGATAAAACAAATGTGATCAGGTAATAAAACAAGCTTGATCAGGTGGTAATGGAAGGTACTCGGATGATAAAACAAATGTGATCAGGTGATAAAACAAGCTTGATCAGGTGGTAATGGTAGGTGCTCGGATGATAAAACAAATGTGATTAGGTGATCAAGCAAGTTTGATCAAGTGATAATCAAAGGTCCTCGGGTGATAAAACAAATGTGATCAGGTGATAAAACAAATGTGATCGGGTGATAAAACAAGTTTGATCGGGTGATAAAACAAGTTTGATCAAGTGGTAATGGAAGCTGCTCGGGTGATAAAACAAATGTGATCAGGTGATAAAACAAATGCGCTCAGGTGATAAAACAAGTTTGATCAAGTTGTAATGGAAGGTGCTCCGGTGATAAAACAAATGTGATCAGGTGATAAAACAAGCTTGATCAGGTGGTAATGGTAGGTGCTCGGATGATGAAACAAATGTGATTAGGTGATCAAGCAAGTTTGATCAAGTGGTATTCAAAGGTCCTCGGGTGATAAAACAAATGTGATCGGGTGATAAAACAAGTTTGATCAAGTGGTAATGGAAGCTGCTCGGGTGATAAAACAAATGTGATCAGGTGATAAAACAAATGCGCTCAGGTGATAAAACACGTTTGATCAAGTTGTAATGGAAGGTGCTCCGGTGATAAAACAAATGTGATCAGGTGATAAAACAAGTTTGATCAGGTGGTAATGGAAGGTGCTCGGATGATAAAACAAATGTGATCAGGTGATAAAACAAATGCGCTCAGGTGATAAAACAAGTTTGATGAAGTTGTAATGGAAGATGCTCCGGTGATAAAGCAAATGTGATCAGGTGATCAAACAAGTTTGATCAGGTGGTAATGGAAGGTGCTCGGATGATAAAACAAATATGATCAGGTGATAAAACATGCTTGACCAAGAGGTGATGAAATGTCTTCGGGTAATAAAACAGACGTTATCAGGTGATAAAGCAAGTTTGATCATGTGGTAATGAAAGGTGCTTGGGTGATAAGACAAATGTGATCAGTTGATAAAACAAAGGTGATCAGGTGATAAAACAGTTTGATCAAGTGGTAATGGAATGTGTTCGGGGAATAAAACAAATGTGATCCGGTGACAAAACAAATATTATCAAGTGATAAAACAAGCTTAATCAAGAGGTCATGAAAGGTGCCAGGGTGATAAAAGAAGCGTGATCAGGTGATAACACAAGTTTGATCAAGATGTAATTGAAGGTGCTTCGGTGATAAAACAAATGTGATCAGGTGAGGTGACAAAACGAGTTTGAACAAGTGGTAACGGAAGGTGCTCGAGTGAAAAAACAAATGTGATTAGGTGCTAAAAAAGTTTGATCAAGAGCTAATGAAAGGTGTGCGGGTAACAAAACAAATGTGATCAGGTGATAAAACAAGTTTGATCAAATGGTAATGGAAGCTGCCCGGGTGATAAAACAAATGTGATCAGTTGATAAAGCAAATGTGATCAGGTGATAAGACAAGTTTGATCAAGTTGTAATGTAAGGTGCTCCGGTGATACAATAAATGTGATCAGGTGATAAAACAAGTTTGATCAGGTGGTAAAGGAAGGCGCTTCTGTAATAAAACAAATGTGATCAGATGATAAAACAAATGTGAACAGGTGATAAAACAAGTTTGATCAAGAGGTAGTGAAAGGTGCTCGGGTAGTAAAACAAATGTGATCAGGTGATAAAACAAATGTGAATAGGTGATAAAACAAGTTTGTTCAAGTGGCAATGAAAGGTGCTTGAGTGATAAAACAAATGTGATCAGGTGATGAAACAAGTTTGATCAAGTTGTAATGGAAGGTGCTCGAGTAATAAAACAAATGTGAGCAGGTCATGAAGCAAGTTTGATGAAGTGGTAATGGAATGTGCTCGGGTGATAAAACAAATGTGATCAGGTGATAAAACAAATGCGCTCAGGTGATAAAACACGTTTGATCAAGTTGTAATGGAAGGTGCTCCGGTGATAAAACAAATGTGATCAGGTGATAAAACAAGTTTGATCAGGTGGTAATGGAAGGTGCTCGGATGATAAAACAAATGTGATCAGGTGATAAAACAAATGCGCTCAGGTGATAAAACAAGTTTGATGAAGTTGTAATGGAAGATGCTCCGGTGATAAAGCAAATGTGATCAGGTGATCAAACAAGTTTGATCAGGTGGTAATGGAAGGTGCTCGGATGATAAAACAAATATGATCAGGTGATAAAACATGCTTGACCAAGAGGTGATGAAATGTCTTCGGGTAATAAAACAGACGTTATCAGGTGATAAAGCAAGTTTGATCATGTGGTAATGAAAGGTGCTTGGGTGATAAGACAAATGTGATCAGTTGATAAAACAAAGGTGATCAGGTGATAAAACAGTTTGATCAAGTGGTAATGGAATGTGTTCGGGGAATAAAACAAATGTGATCCGGTGACAAAACAAATATTATCAAGTGATAAAACAAGCTTAATCAAGAGGTCATGAAAGGTGCCAGGGTGATAAAAGAAGCGTGATCAGGTGATAACACAAGTTTGATCAAGATGTAATTGAAGGTGCTTCGGTGATAAAACAAATGTGATCAGGTGAGGTGACAAAACGAGTTTGAACAAGTGGTAACGGAAGGTGCTCGAGTGAAAAAACAAATGTGATTAGGTGCTAAAAAAGTTTGATCAAGAGCTAATGAAAGGTGTGCGGGTAACAAAACAAATGTGATCAGGTGATAAAACAAGTTTGATCAAATGGTAATGGAAGCTGCCCGGGTGATAAAACAAATGTGATCAGTTGATAAAGCAAATGTGATCAGGTGATAAGACAAGTTTGATCAAGTTGTAATGTAAGGTGCTCCGGTGATACAATAAATGTGATCAGGTGATAAAACAAGTTTGATCAGGTGGTAAAGGAAGGCGCTTCTGTAATAAAACAAATGTGATCAGATGATAAAACAAATGTGAACAGGTGATAAAACAAGTTTGATCAAGAGGTAGTGAAAGGTGCTCGGGTAGTAAAACAAATGTGATCAGGTGATAAAACAAATGTGAATAGGTGATAAAACAAGTTTGTTCAAGTGGCAATGAAAGGTGCTTGAGTGATAAAACAAATGTGATCA
Organism: Bathymodiolus septemdierum; assembly: GCA_963383655.1. Taxonomy (NCBI): domain Eukaryota; kingdom Metazoa; phylum Mollusca; class Bivalvia; order Mytilida; family Modiolidae; genus Bathymodiolus; species Bathymodiolus septemdierum. Next base: position 34,109,098 of record OY726529.1, on the reverse strand, counting down.
GGTGATGAAACAAGTTTGATCAAGTTGTAATGGAAGGTGCTCGAGTAATAAAACAAATGTGAGCAGGTCATGAAGCAAGTTTGATGAAGTGGTAATGGAATGTGCTCGGGTGTTAAAACAAATGTGATCAGGTGATAAAACAAGCTTGATTAAGTGGTAATAGAAAGTGCTCGAGTAATAACACAAATGTGATCAGGTGATAAAACAAGTTTGATCAAGAGATAATGAAAGGTGTTCGGGTAATAAAACAAGCGTGATCAAATGATAAAACAAGTTTCATAAAGAGGTAATGGAAGGTATTCGGATGATAAAACAAATGTGATCAGGTGATAAAACAAGCTTGATTAAGTGGTAATGGAAGTTGCTCGAGTAATAACACAAATGTGATCAGGTGATAAAACAAGTTTGATCAAGAGATAATGAAAGGTGCTCGGGTAATAAAACAAATGTGATCAGGTGATAAAACAAGTTTGATCCACAGGTACTTGTGGACAGGACGCTATGTTGCTCCTTTTTTTTTTTTTTTTTTTTTTTTTAAAGATGTTGCCCCCCCCCCTTTTTTTTTGAACATCGATTTTTTTTCATATAAACAACATTTTTAACTTTCTATGTATCACTGTATGACATATATACAATAAATACAATCAAACAGTAGTTTCTATCAATGCCGGGTTTCTGACATGATATAAGTTAGAAGGTAAGTCACCCTTCTTTGTTTACATTGGGGTACTTATTGTGCATTCATCTTAAATTTAGTGAATAAAAAAGGCCTACCTGTCTGGAAATTGGCTTATTCCTTCTCTGTATATATTGCTCTCCCTGAAAACACACATCAATATTTATTTGCAGCAGCTGACAACTCTCCATGGAACATTTTCCACTCGCGATTTGCGATTTTCAGACGACATTTTTGAAAACTCGGGAATTTTTTGGCGCAACATCTAATTTTACCCGGAACTCTCGCGATTTACGTATCGTCAATATTTGAAATGATCAGCAGATGTCGCTAATATCACACTTCAGTAGCTTTAATTCGAGTTTTCAAAAATGTCGTCTGAAAATCGCAAATCGCGAGTGGAAAATGTTCCATGGAGAGTTGTCAGCTGCTGCAAATAAATATTGATGTGTGTTTTCAGGGAGAATAATATATACAGAGAAGGAATAAGCCAATTTCCAGACAGATAGGCCTTTTTTATTCACTAAATTTAAGATGAATGCACAACAAGTACCCCAATGTAAACAAAGAAGAGTGACTTACCTTCTAACTTATATCTTAAAAAAAATAATAAAAAAAAATAAAAGGAGCAGCATAGGGTCCTATCCACAAATACCTGTGGTTTGATCAAGAGGTAATGAGATGTGCTTGGGTGATAAAACAAATGTGATCAGGTGATAAAACAAGTTTGATCCGGAGGTAATAAAAGGTGCTCGGGTAATAATACAAATGTGATCATATGATAAAACAAGTATCATCAAGAGCTAATGGAAGGTGCTCAGATGATAAAACAAATGTGATCAGGTGATAAAGCAAGTTTGATGAGGTGATAATGGAATGTACTCGGGTGATAAAACAAATGTGATAAGGTGATAAAACAAGTTTGATCAAGAGATAATGAAAGGTGCACGGGTAATAAAAAAAATGTGATCAGGTGATAAAACAAGTTTGATCAAGAGGTAATGAGATGTGCTTGGGTGATAAAACAAATGTGATCAGGTGATAAAACAAGTTTGATCAAAAGGTAATGAAAGGTTCTCGGGTAATAAAAAATGTGATCAGGTAATAAAACTAGTTTGATCAAGTGATAATGAAAGGTGCTCGGGTGATAAAACAAATGTGATCAGGTGATACAACAAGTTTGACTAAGAGGTGACGCAATGTGATAGTGTAATTAAAAAAATGTGATTATGTGATAAAACAAGTTTGATCAAGAGATAATGAGATGTGCTTGGGTGATAAAACAAATGTGATCAGGTGATATAACAAGTTTGATCAGGTGATAATGAAAAGTGCTCGGGTAATAAAACAGATGTGATCAGGTGATACAACAAGTTTGATCAAGTGATAATGGAAAGTGCTCGGGTGATTAAACAAATGTGATCAGGTGATAAAAGAAGTTTGATCAAAAGGTGATCAAATGTGCTCGGGTAATAATACAAATGCTAGCAGGTGACAAAACAAGTTTGTTCAAGTGGTAATGAAAGGTGCTTGAGTGATAAAACAAATGTGATCAGGTGATCAAACAAATGTGATCAGGTGATGAAACTAGTTTGATCAAGTGGTAATGGAAGGTGCTCGGGTAATAAGACAAAAGTGATCAGGTGATCAAACAAATGTAATCAGGTAAGCAAAAACGTTTGATCAAGAGGTAATGAAAGGTGCTTGAGTGATAAAACAAATGTGATCAGGTGATCAAACAAATGTGATCGGGTGATAAAATAAATTTGATCAAGTAGTAATGAAAGGTGCACGTGTAATAAAACAAATGTGATCAGGTGATCAAACAAGTTTGATCAAGTGATAATGGAAAGTGCTCGGGTGATTAAACAAATGTGATCAGGTGATAAAAGAAGTTTGATCAAAAGGTGATCAAATGTGCTCGGGTAATAATACAAATGCTAGCAGGTGACAAAACAAGTTTGTTCAAGTGGTAATGAAAGGTGCTTGAGTGATAAAACAAATGTGATCAGGTGATCAAACAAATGTGATCAGGTGATGAAACTAGTTTGATCAAGTGGTAATGGAAGGTGCTCGGGTAATAAGACAAAAGTGATCAGGTGATCAAACAAATGTAATCAGGTAAGCAAAAACGTTTGATCAAGAGGTAATGAAAGGTGCTTGAGTGATAAAACAAATGTGATCAGGTGATCAAACAAATGTGATCGGGTGATAAAATAAATTTGATCAAGTAGTAATGAAAGGTGCACGTGTAATAAAACAAATGTGATCAGGTGATCAAACAAGTTTGATCAAGTGGTAATGAAAGGTGCTCGTGTAATAAAACAAATGTGATCAGGTGATCAAAACGTTTGATGAAGTGGTAATGAAAGGTTCTCAGTCAATAAAAAAAATGTGATCAGGTGATAAAACAAGCTTGGTTAAGAGGTAATGAAAGGTGCTCGGGTGATAAAACAAGTGTGATTATGTGATAAAACAAATGTGATCAGGTGATAAAACAAGTTTGATCAAGAGGTAATGAAAGGCGCTCGGGTGATAAAACAAGTGTTATTATGTGATAAAACAAATGTGATCATGTGATAAAACAAATTTGATCAAGTGGTGATGGAAGGTACGCGGGTGATAAAACATGTGTGATTATGTGATAAAACAAATATGATCAGGTGATAAAACAAGTTTGATCAAATGGTAATGGAAGGTGCTCGGGTGATAAAACAAGTTTGATGAAGTGGTAGTGGAAATTGCTCGGATAATAAAACAAATGTGATCATGTGATAAAACAAGTTTGATCAAGTGGTAATGGAAGGTGCTCGGGTGACAAAACAAGTTTGATCAAGTGGTAATGAAAGGTCCTCGGGTGACAAAACAAGTGTGATCAGGTGATAAAACAAATGTGATCAAGTGATAAAACAAGTTTGATCAAGTGGCAATGGAAGGTGCTCGGGTAATAAAGCAAAAGTGATCAGGTGATAAAACAAATGTGATCTGTTGAGAAAATAAGTTTGACAAAGTGGTAATGGAAGTTAGTCGGGTAAGGAAAAAAAAAATGATCATGTAATAAAACAAGTTTGATCAGGTGATAACGAAAGGTTCTTGTGTAATAAAACAAGTGTGATCAGGTGATAAAACAAGCTTGATCAAAAAGTAATGGAAGGTGCTCGAGTAATAAAACAAATGTGATCAGGTGATAAAACAAATGTGATTAGGTGAGAAAACATGGTTGATCATGTGGTAATGAAAGGTGCTCGTGTAATAAAACAAATGTGATCAGGTGATAAAACAAGCTTGATTAAGAGGTAATGAAAGGTCCCCGGGTGATAAAACAAGTGTGATTATGTGATAAAACAAATGTGATCAGGTGATAAAACAAGTTTGATCAAGAGATAACGGAAGGTGCTCGGGTGATAAAACAAGTGTGATCAGGTGATAAAACAAGTTTGATGAAGTGGCAATGGAAATTGCTCGGGTAATAAAACAATTGTGATCAGGTGATAAAACAAGTTTGATCAAGTGGTAATGGAAGGTGCTGGGGTAATAAAACAAATGTGATCAGGTGATAAAAAAGTTTGATCAATTGGTAATGGAAGGTGCTCGGGTGACAAAACAAGCTTGATCAAGTTGTAATGGAAGGTGCTCGGGTGACAAAACAAGTGTGATCAGGTGATAAAACAAATGTGATCAAGTGATAAAACAAGTTTGATCAAGTGGCAATGGAAGGTGCTCGGGTAATAAAGCAAAAGTGATCAGGTGATAAAACAAATGTGATCTGTTGAGAAAATAAGTTTGATAAATTGGTAATGGAAGGTAGTCGGGTAAGGAAAAAAACTTCATCAGGTAATAAAACAAGTTTGATCAGGTGATAAAACAAGTTTGATCAAGAGGTAACCGAAGGTGCTCTCAGGTAATAAAACAAATGTGATTAGGTGATAAAACAGGTTTGATCAAAAGATAATGGAAGATGCTCGAGTAATAAAACAAATGTGATCAGGTGATAAAACAAATGTGATTAAGTGAGAAAACAAGGTTGATCAAGTGGTAATGGAAGGTGCTGGGGTAATAAAACAAGCTTGATCACGTGATAAAACAAGTTTGATCAAGAGGTATTGAAAAGTGCTCGTGTCATAAAACAAGTGTGACCAGGTAATAAAACAAGTTTGATCAGGTGATAAAAAAATTTGATCAAAAGATAATGGAAGGTGCTCGAGTAATAAAACAAATGTGATCAGATGATAAAACAAGTTTGATCAAGTGGTAATGAAAGGTGCTCGGGTAATTAAACAAATGTGATCAGGTGATAAAACAAGTTTGATCAAGAGGTAATGAGATGTGCTTGGGTGATAAAACAAATATGAACACGTAATTAACCAAGTTTGATCATTTGATAATGAAAGGTGCTAGGATAATAAAACAAATGTAATCAGGTGATAAAACAAGTTTGATCAAGAGGAAATGGAAGGTGCTCTCAGGTAATAAAAAAATGTGATGAGGTGATAAAACAAGTTTGATCAAGAGGTAATGGAAGGTGCTCGGGTAATAAAACAAATGTGATCAGGTTATATAACAAATGTGATCAGGTGATAAAACAAGTTTGATGAAGTGGTAATGAAAGGTGCTCAGTTAATAAAACAAATGTGATCAGGTGATAAAACAAGCTTGATTAAGAGGTAATGAAAGGTGCTCTGGTAATAAAACAAATGTGATCAGGTGATAAGATAAGTTTGATCAAGAGGTAATGAAAGGTGCTCGGGTGATAAAACAAATGTGATAAGGTGATAAAACAAGTTTGATCAGGTGATAATGAAAGGTGCTCGGGTAATAAAACAAATATGATCAGGTGATCAAACAAGTTTGATGAAGTGTTAATGAAAGGTGCTCGGATAATAAAATAAATGTGATGAGGTGATTAAACAAGTTTGATCAAGAGATACTGGAAGGAACTCTGGTGATAAAACAAATGTGATGAGGTGATAAAACAAGTTTGATCAAGAGATAATGGAAGGTGCTCTGGTGATAAAACAAATGTAATCAGGCGATAAAACAAGTTTGATCAAGTGGTAATGGAAGGTGTTCGGGCGATAAAACAAATGTGATCAGGTGATAAAAAAGGTTTGATCAAGAGGTAATGAGAGGTTAGTTCTAATAATAAAACCCTAAATGCTCGCTTACTCGCAAGGGTTATAACGGGATGCCATTTCAAGTAATGGAGCAGCCGCCGAGAATTTTTGCGCTCGCTTACAGAGCTTCTGACGCCTGCATTTATCAATAATAAGACATAACCTTTCCTTTTGTCCATTATTATAACAAGTTTTTATCACCTACCAGTGTTTTAGAATGTAATTCCCACAAAATAAAATCTTCTCTTTGAAAATTTTGAATTTCGTCATTTCCGGCCTCACTATTTGGATGTCGATACCATATTTGGCGATTTAGGCGTGAATGTTTACCAATCGTAACTACTCGGCCATTCTCGCTACTCTGCAAATAACAGGGTAGCGAGAATGGCCGAGTAGTTACGATTGGAATGTTTATAACAGGTTGTAATAAGAAATACCATATTTAGAAAAGCTCCGCCTTCCGTAGTTTCCGGTTATGGAAAACGATCGATAAATTTGAACAAGGTTGTTGCTAATTTTGAAAAGCATATATGTCTCAGCCAAACCGATTTAACAAGGACTGGGATCATCAGTAATTGATATAATGAAATGTTTGAAGCGTAAATAGTGAGTTTTTATGTTTCAACTGCAACTTTTTTTTTTGCTCCATTGTGACGAATGGGACCGCCTTGTAGCTCTGCCGAGACACAAGTTTGTCACAGGAGCTACATTATTGCAGCAAATGAGAGGTGCTAGGGTGATAAAACAAATGTGATCAGGTAATAACACAAGCTTGATCAGGTGATAAAACAAGTTTGATGAAGAGGTAATGGAAGGTGCTCGAGTGATAAAACAAATGTGATCAGGTGATAAAACAAGTTTGATCAGGTGATAATGAAAGGTGCTCGTGTAGTAAAACAAGTGTGATCAGGTGAACAAACAATCTTGATAAGAGGTAATGAAAGGCGCTCTCATGTAATAAAACAAATGTGAACAGGTAATAAAGCAAGTTTGATCAAGAGGGAATGGAAGGTGCTCGGGCAATAAAACAAATGTGATCAGGTGATAAAAGAAGATTGATCAAGTGGTAATGAAAGGTGCTCGGGTAAGAAAACAAATGTGATCAGGTAATAAAGCAAGTTTGATCAAGAGGGAATGGAAGGTGTTTGGGCAATAAAACAAATGTGATCAGGTGATAAAACAAGATTGATCAAGTGGGAATGAAAGGTGCTCGGGTAAGAAAACAAATGTGATCAGGTGATAAAACAAATGTGATCAGGTGATAAAACAAGTTTGATCAAGAGGTAATGGAAGGTGCTCGGGTGATAAAACAAATGTGATCAGGTGATAAAACAAGTTTGATCTAGTGATAATGAAAGGTGTTCGTGTAGTAAAACAAGTGTGATCAGGTCATAAAACAAGTTTGATGAAGAGGTAGTGAAAGGTGCTCTCAGGTAGTAAAACAAATGTGATCAGGTGATAAAACAAGTTTGATCAAGAGGTAATGGAAAGTGCTCAGGTAATAAAACAAATGTGATCAGGTGATAAAACAAGTTTGATCATGTGATAAAACAAGTTTGATCAAGAGGTAATGGAAAGTGCTCAGGTAATAAAACAAATGTGATCAGGTGATAAAACAAGTTTGATCATGTGATAAAACAAGTTTGATCAAGAGGTAATGGAAGGTGCTCGGGTGATAAAACAAATGTGATCAGGTGATAAAACAAGTTTGATCTGGTGATAATGAAAGGTGTTCGTGTAGTAAAACAAGTGTGATCAGGTCATAAAGCAAGTTTGATGAAGAAGTAGTGAAAGGTGCTCTCGGGTAGTAAAACAAATGTGATCAGGTGATAAAACAAGTTTGATCAAGAGGTAATGGAAAGTGCTCAGGTAATAAAACAAATGTGATCAGGTGATAAAACAAGTTTGATCATGTGATTAAACAAGTTTGATCAAGAAGTAATGTAAGGTGCTCGGGTGATAAAACAAATGTGATCAGGTGATAAAACAAGTTTGATCTGGTGATAATGAAAGGTGTTCGTGTAGTAAAACAAGTGTGATCAGGTCATAAAGCAAGTTTGATGAAGAAGTAGTGAAAGGTGCTCTCGGGTAGTAAAACGAATGTGATCAGGTGATAAAACAAGTTTGATCAAGAGGTTATGGAAGGTGCTCGGGTAATAAAACAAACAGAGATAGAGTGGAGCGTAGCGGGAACGACAACTCTGGATAGAGAATGGTTGAATAGGTGTGCCATTCATTGATTGATGAAGTTTCAATCTTTTGACCAATTACAAGGGACTTTCTAAATGAAAGTTAATACATAATGTAATTCTATAGTTCCTTGAAATACAAATAATAAAATAGATATACATTTTTTGCTTTTTTTCCATTTTATTATGTGGATTTCTCGTCTCTCGAGAGTGATTGCGCATTTACAAAAATAAAAACTGATAGATAATCTTATCATTTCTGGAAAAAAAAACCCGTCCTATATGAATTCCCCACACATGTTATCACACATGTTCGTTTATTCATAGTTACGTCCCCTGCTATTAACACGTGACCATCATATCCAATAATAGCTTTTTTCGTCACAACAAAAACAGTCGGATCATTCTCAACAAGACACACGTATTTATTTCGATTGTGACATAACACGACAGTGTGTTTATCGTCAAGATACATGAAGACCAAATGTAAGTTATATTTCAAATTGAAAACAATGTTGTTTTCATAAGGATGAAATATTAATGAATATTGTTCAGTTGACCCAATAACCCATTTTTGAGGTTTGTTGTGCAGCTGATTTCGGCCATTGACATATTGAAAAACAATAACATAACTTGTCAATCTCTAATCGTTGTACGTGTATGCTTTATGAGTATTCACAGCAATGTAGTGCTATACTAGTATACAAGAAAACTTAAAAAAAACCCAACTGTGTCTGACGTATAAATGATATATCAGTGACAGTATATGAAACCCATCTCTTTGACTTCGCTAGTGTTTGACTTTATTATTTTTATTATTGCCATAATTTTACAAATGATTAGATCTATGCATAATCATTCTCTGTATCACCCTTCCTAAAGTCAGCTTAAGCAATCAGGAAATGACAACTACTATCTGTGATGCATGAACAAAGACTCGTTTGAAACTGAAATACCTAATCTGATGCAACTGGCATGTAATAATACTCGTGAATGAAACCATATATCAAAATTCTGAGACATGGTTTTGTAGGCTGTAGTTAGATCTTGCAGAGGAAATAAACATTTCTGGTGTGTGATTTAACCTGGACATGATATTTTTAATCGAAGAGCATACAATGACCTATCAATACACCACTGGTTTGAATTGTTTTTACATATTACTAGTAATTAAGGTTTTGTTTGTCTATGGAGATTTATCATTTGATTTTCGACCATTGTTTTTACTGGAGGTGTTGCATATAATTAATTGCATCATTAAAAATGACAACCAATATGTGAAATGAAAACGAAAACATGAGCAATATGTAAGACATTTAGGGTCTAACACTGGGAGAAATGCAAGATCATAAATCTGTGAAACCTGTGGGTGTCGCAGATTTAACAATCTTTCAGAGTTTAACTCTTTCTCACCCCTTAATGTATATGTGCCGTTGTTTGTTTACTTTGAGTAAATAATAGAGTTGTCTCCCTTGTTAGTAACTAATGTAAATAAAAAGAATTGCCTCCCTTTGACCAAAGTCTAATACATTTTACAGGTATTTATCGTTGTTGTAGTAGCATTTAAGGATATGGTCTGCAGAGCTCCAGATAATTTTCAAGTCCAAAGGGTAATTACCCCCTACTTTTGAAAATGATGGGTATTTGCATATTTCCTTTGCACTGTTGTACTCTCTACTTCAAAAAAGATTGCTTGCATGTACACTTTTAAAATTATGTTTGACACAAGTGTTATTCAATAAACGCAGGATGCAAGTGAAATGTTTAATTTGACACTATTGTGTCATGTTTATTAATAAAATGTTGTTAATATTTTGTTCTGTGTTTACTTTATATAACTGACCGATAACTTTTTCATGTTTTCTTTTCGTTTTTTGCTCGTCGACTTTGGCAGTTTTCACAGCCGTTTTGATAATGTCGTCAATGATTCCTTTAACTATACTGTCACTAGACATAGATGAAACTGTTGGGAACTTGAGCAGGGGCGGATCCAGGGGGGGCGCACCTGGCACGCGCCCCGCCTAAAATTGGAAAAAATATGATTTTTTTGGCGTACAATTGTGATTTTTCACACGAAATACCCCAAAAATTTTCCCGTCTCCCTCCGTTCGGCGCAATTTTTTTAAGTGTACCCCCCCTAACTTCAAATCCTGGATCCGCCTCTGTTAAGTATATAATTTTCCGGAGCACTCTTGCGCTTATTAGCGCGCTTATTCATGTTATTGCTCATTTTCAACGAACAATGTGTTCTCAAATTTACTTTCGTTTTAGTTCTTACTTATCACGTAAACCACTCCTTAGAAGGAGCACCGTATTTATTTGTAATATTGACCGTGATTTGACATCGATGCTTAGAAAGGCAAACATTCGGTACCCCTCCGATGTATACGCTCTCCCCTTCGAAAAGTATAAAGAGAAGTAATTACGGGGAATTTCTCAAAGACAAAAATGTATTGTTAATGTACATGACTGTATTATCAGTGTACAACTACGCTCCGAATTTGGAAAGTTTGCTTACACAGCAATATGTATGCGTAATGTGTACACTCTGATCTGATAATACATGTGTTTGTACTAGTTTTTATAGCGTAAAAACGCAAATACGCAGCTTATCTGGGTCTGTACATTTTATTTTGAAATGTATTTAAAATACTGCCAAGACACGGATGTATATTGATAAATCGACAATTTACTTCAACAATGGAAAACAATTTTGCTGAAAAATGCTTGTGTAGTTTTGTCATACCCAGGTTCTGGGTATGATGGAAAAATCTTTTTCACCTAAATTAACGGACTACTCTATCCAATGGATAAGAAAACTTAGTCATACTGATTTCACAAATAAACCTGAGATATTCCTAATCATAAATAGAGAAGTTAATTAAAAAAATGTAGGCGTAAAATTAACAAAGAGAGGTTAACAACATAGGATGGTGCATATCCTGTTATAGTTTTAGATTCTTATAGCATTGGTGGGACTCGACAAAATTTTCAGAAATGTTTTTTTGACTCGTCAAATTAAATTGCTGCAAGTATCCCTGTACATCTTTCCTATGTCAGAATTTCACCTCTGTTATTACTCATCTGCCTTTATATTAGCGAGGTACAGTTGCAATACTTTCTTTTCTCCTATCTAAGGTTTAAAATTTGCATGTGGTTTGGTTTTAATTAAAAACTTTCATCAAAATTTAGCTTTGTGAATTGTTGAACGAAAAATTTGTTATCCACAATTCCGATTTACTTTGTTTCTTCACCTATATTCTTTACTATTTTACCCAATTATGTTCGCCATGAGGGAAATCTCTCCTTCCGATGTAACAGAAGTGATATTCTGTACTTTTGAAGACAAGTATTATAGCCTGTTTTGGGTTAGGGTTTTGGTGTTTAATGCCACGGTCAACAATATTTCAATTGTATCGTGGCGGTCAGTTTTATTGATGGAGGAAACCGGAGTACCCGGAGACAATCACTGACATGAGCGAGATTCGAACTCACAACCTTTGTGTTGATAGGCACTGGTTGCACATGTAGTTTTGGAGATTGGTACTAAAGGTAAAGTAATTTTAAAATTCATTGCACTATTTGGTCACAGCTTTGCGTGTTTGCTTTCAGATAATATTATAAATAGACAATGAGGTTTGGCATGGATGAGGAACCCGATGTAGAAAAAACAGATAAAAGTAAGTGGAGAAATGTCGAAAATGTTGTTTTTTTAAAAACTGTATGCCTTTTGGGATAAATAAATGGTAGGAGAAATGAATATTCAATCAATCTGATAAATATCTAATTTTGTAAAATAGGCTTTATGCCCTCTTAACATACAATGTATATTCAACTCAATCAAACCATTTGTCTAGGTGAAATTTACTCTGCTTTCAGTCTTTTCCTTAGCTGAAACCACCACAATATAGCGGACATATTCAGGCCTCTACATTAACATATTTTTCAACTTGTCCCTTCGGACAACTAACTAAAAAAAGTACTTGTCCGACTCAATCTTTTAGTTGTCCGAAAAAAATTATAAAAATTACAAAAACTAGAGAATAATTATCCAGGGCTCCCACTACTTTCAAATTAGAGGGAGAAGTGACTTCTCTTTCAGAGAGTTCACAGGGAGAAGTGGGGAGACTTCTGGGAGAAGTCAATTGCAATTAATCGAAACATTGTTTCGCGACCCCTCTGACGTTACCCTGCCCAAATTTAGTAAATAGTTAAAGCTGCCTGAACTGATTTGTTCTGGATTTTTTTTTATTCATAAATACCTTAAGGACATATATTCAATGTCACATTTTTATTTCTGTCTACCTTGATTGGAGTCTTGCATACCAGTGATTTTTATATATCAAGTCCGCTATCGTATTTTGCACAAAAGACAAGTTTAAATTTGGCGTCAAATTGATATCCGATAATTTTTACGTGTTCGTTCCGGAGTGATTCTTGTTCTTGTATTTCAAATATTGATATTTCCGTTCATTAAAGCGTTTCTGAGATTGCGACTTTAAGTTTGTCAGTGTCCTTGAACTTCATCAAAGCATGATAAATGATATCAATAAAAGAGTTTTGAACTGGTGTTTCACTTTAGTTTTAATCAAAATAAATTATGGACAAATTGGAGATCAAACAGGGCTCTTTTATACAACAAACCCAGCATTTTATACCAGTGGAAATAGATTTGTCCGTCGTACCGGCACGTTTTGGAATTTGATTTTTTTACTTGTCCCGTCGGACAACCGTAATACAAGATCTACTTATCCGACGTCAGTTTTCACTGGTATCGGACAAACGTTAATGTCGAGGCCCGCCATATTGTGGAAAGTGGCATTAAGCATCATGCAACCAACCAACCAATCTTTAGCTGAACCCCTGTAAAGATTTTGCTAGAATCGCTATGATTTTTGACAGTTATTTAACAGAATTTCAGCTAATTTCCTTTTGGAGAGAACTTGCCGAAAATTTTACTATATGAAAATGTCCTCTAAATATTTTTTTCGGTGTTCAAATATCTAAAAATTAACAAAGTTGTACTCAAATTCTAGAACAGCTACCATTTTACCTGTAGCAAGGGAAATAACTCTTATAATAAACGTAAAATTTAGAATCAAATCGAGAATGTGCAATTTTAGGTACAGATATCAAACATTCTGTAATCAAATTTTAAACAAGGCTCTATATTTTCATTATAATAATTGCTAAGAATTTTTTTTTATTGATTTAGTCCAATTTCATGATATTAGATAGCGATACAAATGTAGTTGTCAAGCGATACCTTGTAAATTAGTTTTTATCACCTATTTAAATTCTTTTCTGTGAAGAATAAATTTTGAGCACTGGATTGGTGTTGAAAATTTAATATATTAAAACTGTTTGAGTAATTTTGAAGAACTTTGTTGTGGACTCATTTTATGATGGAAATTGTTGATCCCTATTCCATACATGCCCTATTGAGGCAAACATTTTTGGGGAACCAATTCAATATTTTTCTTTTTATTTCTAGGGAAATTAAGAATGGTATCTTGTGATATATATTTTAGGAGTGGGATTGAAAAACATTTATTTCAAAGGAAATTTCAGATTTCACAAATTTCATTTCTCCATAAATTAGATGAGACCCCCTTCTCCCTCCCTCCACCCATAATTACATACATTGTTATGAAGTTTTAAACAAAGATTTCAGATATTGATTTGATGTTTGGTTCACAATAATTATATTTCATGAATTTTGTTAGTTAAAAGAGATGACATAGAATAAGGAAGGTTTATTTCCCCCAACAAATTAATAATTAGACACTTAATTAAAATTTCCTTGTATTTTTCACTACAGACTCAAGTATGTCGATCAGTATCATAATTCCCTTTTTAAGAAAACTTTTACATACTCTGGACCAAAGCTATGGAATGAACTTTCGTTTTTGATACAGCAAGCTTCTTCTCATGATACATTTAAAACAAAAGTTAGGAGCCCGGGTGGCTCAATGAGGTAGGTAGTTAGATTACCAAACAACTCATACAAGCCCATCATCAATACGGCGTGGGTTCGTGCCCAGCTTTGTAAATTACACAAAAGGATGCACTCGACTCGCAGCGGCAAGTGATAAAGTTTACCAGTTGCTTGCCCATGGTTGGTGGTTCTCTCCGGGTACTCCAGCTTCCTCCATCACTAAAACTGGTCGCCATGATATAGCTGAAATATTGCTGAAAGTGGAGTTAAGCACCAAAAATCATAAAACAAAAGTTAAAAGTCTCATTTTAAATGATGATGCAACATAAGTTATCATTGAATATCAACTACATCTATTGTGTATATTTACTGTACAATGTTTGGCTTCTTGCATTTATTTGTGTATAACTTTTATATACATGTAGACTGTATTTTACAATGTATATTTTAATATATCGATGAGGGCCTCAGGGAAGATTAGTTTTTAACTAACTGTGTAACCCTCTATAAATAAAGAATTTATTATTATTATAATTATAGAAGGTAATGAATGTATATGTGACGTAAATCCCCACCCTATTTTTGTACATTTATATTCTAATCTAAAGATATTATAATATGACCTTATAAATATAAATAAATTTACATATTGTATATGTAATACTTCCTGGTATAGAAAGCTATGGTTAATATGGAGCATAGGACATAGGATGACATATTATTTCATATGGTTTGTGTGGCAATTCTATTTATAGTTTATTTAAATATTTGTTTCAAAAATTGATGTAGATAAAAGAATTTTTTATTTGTGTGTTTATGTAACTTTTTTTACTTTCATTTTCTGAAGTCCTACAACAAATACAAATTACATTTGTAGATAACCAAGAATGGGTTGGGTTAGAGTTATGGTATTTAAAATCACTTTCAACAATATTTCATTTATGTCATGACGGTCAGTCTTAACCAAGAATTAGGTGTTCCCTGAACACCAACATTCTTAAAACAACATTGTTGTTTTAGCGCTTATGTTGGGGCCATTTAAAGGTTGTTATTTAATTTCCCAAGAATAGAGCAGTAAATGTGTTGACACCAGGGGTAGATCACAATGTCTCGCTTTTTCGATCAAACTAAAACTTGATTTTTCACTCTTTTCTGTTTATATGCCATGATTACATTTTCGAGACCTATCAGAAAGGAGGGGGTAATAAAGATCTTATTTAAATTAGATAAAATTGTCTCTTTTTTTTCACACCATTTCACTTGACCTCTCAGTTCAGTTGAAAAAACTGCCACCATATAAGTGAAATATTGTTGAAAGTGAGGTTAAACACCACAATCCCCACCTCTCTCAGATGAAAAATCCAATCTCTATCTTCAATCTTAAAAATAATAATTATAATACAGAAACACTGTGTTATTCATTGATCTCAATGTCATATTCACTTTGGGCGACGTAATGAACCCACTTCCATTTGTACCCTAAAATGAATATGCAGTAAAACCTAACTTGTCTAAACCAAACACTGAATTAACCAGAATCCTGTAAATAAAATCCCAATGTTGAAAATCTTTGTTAATTTAACCTGTATAAACCAAACACTTGTCTAATCCAAACAGAAGCATTCGGCCCAAGGAGATTCAGTTTAGACAGGGTTCACTGTATATGCATATGTATCATACAAGTGACCAAAATATTTTTTATGATAATTTGGTTATCTGAATAGTTACATTTAATATTGTTTTATCTTAAATTTGATACACTAATATCAAGGTTAAATCCCTTACACAATACAATAAAACATACCCATGAATTAACCTCTATTAAGCAGTCACCTGTATTAAAAGGTCACCTATTTCTTGTCCTGTCATAGAAAATTTTATATGAATTGAACCTCTTATAAGACTTCACTTGTCTTGAAAGATGGCCTTTTCTTTGTCTCAAAGGTGACTTCTTTATACAGATTTGACTGTACATGGAAGTCGCCTATCTTTCACTATAGGAGATTAATATATGCAAATGTTTCATTCTTGATCTATAGCTACTTATGAAATCATTGCCTATCACCACTAGCGTTGTGAGTTTGAATCCTGCTCAGGCGAAGTGAACTCGATATACAAAAATGTACCATTATGTGATTAAGTTTGTCAGTGACTTGCGGCAGGTCTGTGGTTTTCTCCGGGTCCTCCGGTTTCCTTCACCAATAAAACTGATGGCCAAGATATAGCTTAGATATTGTTGAAAGTGGCATTAAACACCATAACCCTAGCTAACTCTCAAAGTTAAATCTAGTCTTACACAGTACATGGAAGTCATCTTTCACTATAGGAGATCAATATTTACAAATGTTTCATTCTTATAAAGTTTAAATGCTTTTTACAGAAAAAATGGACGAAGAAGCTAAAATAGAATCACTAACAGATGATGGCGCTGAAAAAGATGAAACGGCTAACAAGAGGAGAGAATTCGCCATGGTTGTCTTTCACAACATTCCAGAGACGTACCCTGCCGATGCCCATATCGAGTGTGGATACACGATAACGTCAGATTTCGTACCTACTAGAAGTGACTGGATTGGGCTGTATAAAGTAGGATGGCTGTCGACAAGAGATTATATATATTATGACTGGGTCAACA
Organism: Bathymodiolus septemdierum; assembly: GCA_963383655.1. Classification (NCBI taxonomy): domain Eukaryota; kingdom Metazoa; phylum Mollusca; class Bivalvia; order Mytilida; family Modiolidae; genus Bathymodiolus; species Bathymodiolus septemdierum. The sequence continues at coordinate 34,092,546 of OY726529.1, read as the reverse complement.
TACCATCAAATTATGAAGCTGGCAAAGAAGCAGAGGGACATGTGCTTTTTCCATGTATGTAAATATATTTATATAATCGAAGCGTGTTGTGTTGAAGTTGAAGGAACTTAATATTTTAGCTTTAATTAGCAGAGTATCCAAGTTATTATCCCTCGAAATGAAAATTTGAATTTACTGGTCCGAATCAAATTCTTGAATTTATTTTTATACAGTTCTAAATAAAAACTGAAAATTTACTGGTCTTGGGTCGGAGGACCTGTGCTCATTGTGAGGACTGAGTTATCAGGCCAAAGTTATCTAACAACTGACCCATGTACCCACTTAAAGGGAATTAACTCCTATAAAAATATGTAAAAACAGATAATTTTAGAATCAAATCAGGAATGTGCTAATGGTCTATTACTATGAATAGGACCATTTTCTGACCTCTAAGTTATCCAATCAATCCAAAAATATGACTTATCTCAGTTCCATATAACAAGGTTCGACATTTGTATTGCACTGAAAAATATTCATGGCTCACAGTTGGATTCTATATTAAGACAATAAGAAAAAGGTGTCTGTTTTCTGAAAATGTTTGATGTTAAAATTAAGTAGGATAAGTTTGTTCTAATCTTTTTGTTGGTGCCGTTTTTGTGCAAATAATCTGTTTTTTGTAAAAAAAAAAAAAAAAAAAAAATGTGTCATTATATATAGGTTTTATTCATCATTAATTTTCACTTAAAATGACATTGTGATTTGTGAAAGGTCAGTGGTTTTCTCATTATACTTGGATTTCCTCCACCAATAAAACTGGCTGCCACAAAATAACTGAAACATTTCCTAAAGTGACGTTAAAGACCATAACCCTAATCTTAACCCGAAAAGGGAATCAAAACTTAAAACAAAGATTATGTAGAGGTCAAATATTACAGATGAGACTTATACTGCGAAAGACGATGTTCAATTCTTCTTTACATGCAGTTGTTTGTAGGAGGGCTCGTGTCTTATTTATGTTATTTGTGTATAGTGGTGTCCAACACGTACGTGTTGTGTTTTTGTTTTGTTTTTCTTTGTCTTGTGTTCCCTATGTTGCCAGTTTCTCTAGATGGTCCATTTTTGATTGCCCATTCGGTATTCTCTAACGTTTATTCTTGACCAAAGTAGATATGTGTAGTATAAATATTTGATATTCATTGGGCTCTTCAATTCAATGTCTCCAATATTGATGTCACTGTGATGAAAGTGAAAGTTGAAAATTTTTATTTTTTAGAAAAACATACAAAAAAGATCATATAACTTTTGGATTATTGGAAATACTGATTTTATAAAAATACATGTACCATGTAGATCAACATTATTAAAAAAAAAATTGATTTCATAAATTAAGTAAATTTAAATAGGTTGCTAACATTCTCATTTACAAAAAAATGAAGCACTCCCCCTCCTCCCTGGGTCACTTCAAAATCCAAAACTTATTACTTAAAGACTGACAAAAGCCAACGAAAGCATAAATATATAGAATGTGGCCTAAGGCAGGCACTAAAAAGTTTTTGTGTTAAAAACTGATTAATGAGATCCTAATTTTCCTCCCTTTTGATAAAGTTTTGGATTTATACCAAATTTATGGTGTGAACAAAAGAAAGAGTTGCACAGATTGATTTCATATCTAATGACCTGATGTTATCAATGAAATTGCGACATAAGGGTGGATATTACAATAACAGGGTCTATATGAAATGTTGTAGTTCAGTCCTCGAAATGAAAATTTGAATTTACTGGTCCGAATCAAATCCTTGAATTTATTTTTAGATAGTTCTTAAAAAAAATTGACAAATTTTGCTGGTATGAACAAAGTTTTACTGGTCTTGGGCCGGAGAACTGGTGCTTATCGTGAGGACTGGTAATTAACTGGCTTTTGTATTAAAAATACTCTTTAAAGTCAAATAATTCCTATTTAAAACAATATTACTTCCTTGTTCTATATAAGTGTCCATTATTACCAATATAAAAGTGGCTATTAATATACTATATACCGCAGTTTCTGTTTAAAGGAAAACTCCAGTCAGTTGAACAATTATTATAATTCAATACATTGTAACTTTTTATTCGTAAATAACTAATTATTAAACAAAAGTACACCTTTATATTAACATTAATATACCCAATTAGAAATATGAATATTTGGAATTTCCTGTCGTAGTGTAAGCGGCCATGACACCTCTTCATGTGACGTCACAGGGACGGATCATGTTAGTTGATTAAATAATGTATCTGACTCTTCCAAACATCGAGCCCTTTTATTTATGTTTTAATATTAGATCAACTGCAATATAATGTTTACAATTTGTATATCATCCTATTTTTTTTCTTAATATTCCCATAACTGTCACTTTTAACTCGTTTAATACGTACACATGCTTTTTTCAAAATCCCCATTATTTGGTGCTACATGCAACTTCAATGATCAAATTCTACCTTACGGTATACTATTTTTAACATTCATTAACACAAATGTCTTTCATTTACTGTCATTTAAATTTTCACGCTAACTTGTTAAGACCATGGCTTTTTCCGTTAAATAAAATTTAGTGTGCACGATGCGTTTCTGAAATAATCTTCATCAGATACACTTAAAGTCGAAAGGTTGGAATGCCAAATAATAAAAACAAACATTTGGTGCAAATAAACCAGAGGGCCTAAACTGGATAGCCAATTAATATTTAGGAATTAAAAAAATGTACCTTAATATGTTTCTGTTAACAAATATCCTATATACATGTACATGTACATGACAGTAATTACCTGTACAATATTTTTTAAATGGCTTACCATTACCTTTTTTTGGTGCCCAATTTAATAATGACTTGAGATTTGAAAACAATATATTTTATAGTATGACTTGATTGCAATATAAACTCATTTTCTTGAAAAATACTCAAGTTTATTGGGTAGTACTGTGTAATTTCAATTCTCTGGGGTTGAAGTTAATTAACTAATTAATTTGTTTTTAATTGGTACTTTATAAAGGTAGCCTAAAGGGTAGATATAGTATTACTTAAAATGACATATCAATGTTAAGTATGTTCTATAAACAATATGTTATTAACTTGCTGTAAAAACTCTGAAAAATAATAATTCAGTATTCATTTATGGGAACTTGTAAATAAAAATATGTATATACAATAAACACACCAAGTTGGAAAAAATCTTTTTCAAATTAAAAACTATATACAATAAACACACCAAGTTAAAAAAAAATTAAAATTAAAAACTATATACAATAAACACACCAAGTTAAAAAAATCTTTTTCAAATTAAATACTATATACAATAAACACACCTAGTTAAAATCTTTCAAATTAAAAGCTATATATAATAAACACACCAGGTTGAAAAAAATCTTTTTCAAATTAAAACCTATATACAATAAACACACCAAGTTAAAAAAAATCTTTTTCAAATTGAAAACTATATACAATAAACACACCAAGTTAAAAAAATCTTTTTCAAATTAAAAACTATATACAATAAACACACCAAGTTTAAAAAAATCTTTTTCAAATTAAAACCTATATACAATAAACACACCAAGTTAAAAAAAATCTTTTTCAAATTGAAAACTATATACAATAAACACACCAATTTAAAAAAATCTTTTTCAAATCGAAAACTATATACAATAAACACACCTAGTTAAAATCTTTCAAATTAAAAGCTATATACAATAAACACACCAAGTTAAAAAGATCTTTTTCAAATTAAAAACTATATACAATAAACACACCAAGTTAAAAAAAAAATTTCAAATTAAAAACTATATACAATAAACACACCAAGTTAAAAAAAATCTTTTTCAAATTAAAAACTATATACAATAAACACACCAGGTTGAAAAAAATCTTTTTCAAATTAAAAACTATATACAATAAACACACCTAGCTAAAATCTTTCAAATTAAAAGCTATATACAATAAACACACCAAGTTAGAAAAAATCTTTTTCAAATTAAAAACTATATACAATAAACACACCTAGTTAAAATCTTTCAAATTAAAAGCTATATACAATAAAGACACCAAGTTAAAAAGATCTTTTTCAAATTAAAAACTATATACAATAAACACACCAAGTTAAAAAAATCTTTTTAAAATTAAAAACTATATACAATAAACACACCAAGTTAAAAAAATCTTTTTCAAATCGAAAACTATATACAATAAACACACCAAGTTAAAAAAATCATTTTAAAATTAAAAACTATACAATAAACACACCAAGTTAAATAAATCTTTTTCAAATTAAAACCTATATACAATAAACACACCAAGTTAAGAAAATCTTTTTCAAATTAAAAACTATATACAATAAACACACCAAGTTTAAAAAAATCTTTTTCAAATTAAAAACTACATACAATAAACACACCAAGTTAAAAAAATCTTTTTCAAATTAAAAACTACATACAATAAACACACCAGGTTGAAAAAAATCTTTTTCAAATTAAAAACTATATACAATAAACACACCTAGTTAAAATCTTTCAAATTAAAAGCTATATACAATAAACACACCAAGTTAAAAAAATCTTTTTCAGATTAAAAACTATATACAATAAACACACCTAGTTAAAATCTTTCAAATTAAAAGCTATATACAATAAACACACCAAGTTAAAAAGATCTTTTTCAAATTAAAAACTATATACAATAAACACACCAAGTTAAAAAAATCTTTTTCAAATTAAAAACTATATACAATAAACACACCAAGTTAAAAAAATCTTTTTCAAATCGAAAATTATATACAATAAACACACCAAGTTAAAAAAATCTTTTTCAAATTAAAAACTATATACAATAAACACACCAAGTTAAAAAAGTCTTTTTCAAATTAAAAACTATATACAATAAACACACCAGGTTGAAAAAAATCTTTTTCAAATTAAAAACTATACAATAAACACACCTAGTTAAAATCTTTCAAATTAAAAGCTATATACAATAAACACACCAAGTTAAAAAGATCTTTTTCAAATTAAAAACTATATACAATAAACACACCAAGTTAAAAAAATCTTTTTCAAATTAAAAACTATATACAATAAACACTCCAAGTTGAAAAAAATCTTTTTCAAATTGAAAATTATATACAATAAACACACCAGGTTAAAAAAAATTAAAATTAAAAACTATATACAATAAACACACCAGGTTGAAAAAAATCTTTTTCAAATTAAAACCTATATACAATAAACACACCAAGTTGGAAAAAATCTTTTTCAAATTGAAAACTATATACAATAAACACACCAAGTTAAAAAAATCTTTTTCAAATTAAAAACTATATACAATAAACACACCAAGTTAAAAAAACCTTTTTCAAGTTAAAAAATATATACAATAAACACACCAGGTTGAAAAAAATCTTTTTCAAATTAAAACCTATATCCAATAAACACACGAAGCTGGAAAAATCTTTTTCAAATTGAAAACTATATACAATAAACACACCAAGTTAAAAAAATCTTTTTCAAATTAAAAACTATATACAATAAACACCAAGTTAAAAAGATCTTTTTCAAATTAAAAACTATATACAATAAACACCAAGTTAAAAAGATCTTTTTCAAATTAAAAACTATATACAATAAACACACCAAGTTGAAAAAAATCTTTTTCAAATTGAAAATTATATACAATAAACACACCAAGTTAAAAAAAAAATAAAATTAAAAGCTATATACAATAAACACACCAGGTTGAAAAAAATATTTTTCAAATTAAAAACTATATACAATAAACACACCTAGTTAAAATCTTTCAAATTAAAAGCTATATACAATAAACACACCAAGTTAAAAAGATCTTTTTCAAATTAAAAACTATATACAATAAACACACCAAGTTAAAAAAATCTTTTTCAAATTAAAAACTATATAAAATAAACACACCAAGTTAAAAAAATCTTTTTCAAATTAAAAACTATATACAATAAACACACCAAGTTAAAAAAAAAATTAGAATTAAAAACTATATACAATAAACACACCAAGTTAAAAAAAAAAATTAAAATTAAAAACTATATACAATAAACACACCAAGTTAAAAAAATCTTTTTCAAATTAAAAACTATATACAATAAACACACCAAGTTAAGAAAATCTTTTTCAAATTAAAAACTATATACAATAAACACACCAAGTTAAAAAAATCTTTTTCAAATTAAAAACTATATACAATAAACACACCAAGTTAAAAAAATCTTTTTCAAATTAAAAACTATATACAATAAACACACCAAGTTAAAAAAATCTTTTTCAAATTAAAAACTATATACAATAAACACACCAAGTTAAAAAAACCTTTTTCAAGTTAAAAAATATATACAATAAACACACCAGGTTGAAAAAAATCTTTTTCAAATTAAAACCTATATACAATAAACACACGAAGTTGGAAAAATCTTTTTCAAATTGAAAACTATATACAATAAACACACCAAGTTAAAAAAATCTTTTTCAAATTAAAAACTATATACAATAAACACCAAGTTAAAAAGATCTTTTTCAAATTAAAAACTATATACAATAAACACCAAGTTAAAAAGATCTTTTTCAAATTAAAAACTATATACAATAAACACACCAAGTTAAAAAAACCTTTTTCAAGTTAAAAAATATATACAATAAACACACCAGGTTGAAAAAAATCTTTTTCAAATTAAAACCTATATACAATAAACACACGAAGTTGGAAAAATCTTTTTCAAATTGAAAACTATATACAATAAACACACCAAGTTAAAAAAATCTTTTTCAAATTAAAAACTATATACAATAAACACCAAGTTAAAAAGATCTTTTTCAAATTAAAAACTATATACAATAAACACCAAGTTAAAAAGATCTTTTTCAAATTAAAAACTATATACAATAAACACACCAAGTTGAAAAAAATCTTTTTCAAATTGAAAATTATATACAATAAACACACTAAGTTAAAAAAAAATTAAAATTAAAAGCTATATACAATAAACACACCAGGTTGAAAAAAATCTTTTTCAAATTAAAACCTATATACAATAAACACACCAGGTTGAAAAAAATATTTTTCAAATTAAAAACTATATACAATAAACACACCTAGTTAAAATCTTTCAAATTAAAAGCTATATACAATAAACACACCAAGTTAAAAAGATCTTTTTCAAATTAAAAACTATATACAATAAACACACCAAGTTAAAAAAATCTTTTTCAAATTAAAAACTATATACAATAAACACACCAAGTTAAAAAAATCTTTTTCAAATTAAAAACTATATACAATAAACACACCAGGTTAAAAAAAAAATTAAAATTAAAAACTATATACAATAAACACACCAAGTTAAAAAAAAAATTAAAATTAAAAACTATATACAATAAACACACCAAGTTAAAAAAATCTTTTTCAAATTAAAAACTATATACAATAAACACACCAAGTTAAGAAAATCTTTTTCAAATTAAAAACTATATACAATAAACACACCAAGTTAAAAAAATCTTTTTCAAATTAAAAACTATATACAATAAACACACCAAGTTAAGAAAATCTTTTTCAAATTAAAAACTATATACAATAAACACACCAAGTTAAAAAAATCTTTTTCAAATTAAAAACTATATACAATAAACACACCAAGTTAAAAAAATCTTTTTCAAATTAAAAACTATGTACAATAAACACACCAAGTTAAAAAAATCTTTTTCAAATTAAAAACTATATACAATAAACACACCAGGTTAAAAAAAAAATTAAAATTAAAAACTATATACAATAAACACACCAAGTTAAAAAAAAAATTAAAATTAAAAACTATATACAATAAACACACCAAGTTAAAAAAAAATTAAAATTAAAGACTATATACAATAAACACACCAAGTTAAAAAAAAAATTAAAATTAAAAACTATATACAATAAACACACCAAGTTAAAAAAATCTTTTTCAAATTAAAAACTATATACAATAAACACACCAAGTTAAGAAAATCTTTTTCAAATTAAAAACTATATACAATAAACACACCAAGTTAAAAAAATCTTTTTCAAATTAAAAACTATATACAATAAACACACCAAGTTAAAAAAATCTTTTTCAAATTAAAAACTATATACAATAAACACACCAAGTTAAAAAAATCTTTTTCAAATTAAAAACTATATACAATAAACACACCAAGTTAAAAAAATCTTTTTCAAATTAAAAACTATATACAATAAACACACCAGGTTAAAAAAAATCTTTTTCAAATTAAAAACTATATCCAATAAACACACCAAGTTAAAACAATTTCAAATTAAAAACTACAATAATTATAAACACATCAAGTTAAAAAAAAAACTTTTTCAAATTAAAAACTAGTCAAACCTTTAATATAAAGACCATTCAAGGGAACCTTAAAATGTGATCTTTATGAGCAGTTACCCTTTATATACAGGTTAAAATTATATGCACTATTCATTAATAGGAAACATAAGACTGCCCTTTATTTGTTATATAGAGATGCCTTTTACGACAGGTTTGACTGTACTGATATATACAATAATCACACCAAATAAAAAAAAAATTCAAATTATAAAATTATATGCAATATTAAAACACACTATATACAATAATCACACAAATAAAAAAACAACATTTTCAAATTAAAAACTAAAAAAAAATGTACTTAATATCAGATATTTTCATTATTTCTGCATCACATTTATTGTGTGTGATATTTTATATTTAGTTTTTAGCTGATTTCTGTACATTTATTTCTGGTTGTTTTCCTATAAATTTATATGAAAATATTTCTGTTTCTTAAAAATCCAAAATTATTTCATGATCAAATGTTGAGTAAAAACTGTCTGTGCTTCCAGTTTTACAATAATGACCCCCCAAAAAAGAAGATTTATGGAAATACAGTGTAAATTTATTTAAAACTTAACTCAGGTTAAACTGTTAAACCCATGCATATCATACCTGTACACAGTGCTCCCTCGTTAAACCGCTACCTTCTGTGCAGTCGGTAGTTTGGCGATAAACTGAGGGACATCATTGCCTATCTCCACTAACGTTGTGAGTTTGAATCCCACTCAGGCGAGGTGTACTCAGTACAACATTATGTGATAAAGTTTGTCAGTGACTTCTGGCGGGTCAGTCGTTTCCTCCACCAATAAAACTGACCGCCAAGATATAATTGAAAAATTGTTGAAAGTGGCATTAAACACCATAACCCTAACCCTAAATTACAAAATGATTAATAATGATTTACCAAGATTTATGCTTTCAAAATAAAGCAAAAATCATAATTCGTTATATAATATATTACTGGTTTTTTTTCAGCTCACAAATTGCCAAATGATGATGGAGAATTTTATCAGTTTTGTTTCGTCACAAGTTCGGGACAGATCAGAGGAGCAAGTACACCATTCCAATTCAAACGACCAAGTGCTGACGATTTTGTTGAGATTGAGGATGAGGAAACAGAAATGTTGGTAATACGGTCAAAGAGCATATACATGGAAGAGACAGTTAAAAAACTGGAATCAGAGAAAAATGCTTTGCTGCAGGTATATAAAACATTTTAAAATACAATGCTTGTATTAAATTGTGAAATACTTCAAAGCAATTAGGCATGAAGATGTTTTGATTGTATGCTCAATAATTATTTTTAGCATTTTTAGTCTTTTAACATTTTTGTTTTCAAGTAGCAATGATGAAACAATAATGATCAAATTGTATTATAAGTTTAAATATGGATGTAGATGAATATGAGAGACCATCAAATTTGACACTTTACAGTTTAGGGGGAAAGGCGGAGTTTGTTTTCCCAGTAACCGGTTTAATCCTACCACATTTTTGTGCTTGTCCCAAGCCAGAACCTGGATTTCCAACATCATATGTCATGTTTTATTTTTTTATTTTCAATGATTTGAGATCAGAGATGATTGTTCGTGACGTTTTGTTGATATTGTTGTTATATATAGTTGGCAATCACTGTTCAAACGTTTTTTCATAATTCTAGATGCAGCATGAGCTTGAAATGGAAAGGGATGAACTGGTCAATAAACTGTACCTACTTGACAAGAACCTGGATGAAACAGTTCAAGAAAACAAACATTTGTCTGACCAAGTAAAGGTTGACAAGCAGACGATAAGTCAACTTCAGCAGGAGGCAAAAGATTTGATCATGGTGAGAGATGAAGTTCAACAAAGGTCAGAAACTGTGAAGAGGGTAAGTACTGGACAAACATGGATGTATTTGTGTTATGTTGAGTGTAGGTAGATTTTTTGCACAGTAGTCACACTCTTATAAGGCCCCTCCCACCAAAGGCCACACATCTTATCAAGCAAGATTCAAATGTACTGAACTGAGATTTTACTGCTGAATCTTGTGTCAAAGTTGAAGGGTTATCATGGCATATTTTGACAACAATACTAAAATGAAAATAAAAATCCCACATTGTCGGGATAGTTCCCAAATCCAATAGAAAAATGGTAGAAATTGATACCCTTAACCAGGGGTAAAATTTAAGCAAAAATTGCAACTAGCCAGCAGGACTAGTAGATATAAAAATCAACTAGCCCCCCCAGATATTCTACTAGCCCGACCATCATGGGGACAATTACTAAAAATTATATAATAATTATTTTATTTGAAAAAATTATAATGAAGAAAGAATGTCAGTATTGTCATCACTTGAAACATCATCATCACCAGCATCACCATCATCCTGTCGGAAGAAGCATATTGTATGCAAACCGAACATGTCATTCAGTCTATTTCACTGAACATTGTGAACTAACCAGTTGCGGTTTTTCTGCCAGCTTGTTTTTCTTTTTCTTTTGACCTGATCATACGTCTTTTTTTCTCTCCAATTTTTCATTATTATCTAATTTAATTTTTTTCGCTGGTTGCTCTACGCCGGTAATGTGTCGCCACATTTCTTGAACCTTAGATTATGTTGTTAAGAATGCTCACTGAGTTACCCGAATTATCGAGTAATTTGATCAATTCGTATACCACCCTTTAGGATCAAATTGCTATCGAGGGAATTCCCCACAGGTAAATTGTGTACAGCGTAAACAAACACAGTAATATGAATGACTAATTATGATTTTCAATTATGTCATTAAAATTAATGAAGTGGAAACAATAATTGACAATTGGAAATTTTAACTAGTCCATCGGACTAGCTTCTAAGAGAGTTCTTCTAGCCAGACGCTGATTTTACTAGCCTCGGGCTAGCGGACAAGCGTTAATTTCGTGCCCTGCCCTCAACTCACATATACATAATGATGACAACTTACTTTTCTGGCTTGGTACAGACCAGGCAATTAATATTTGAATTACAGTCCTTCTTAAAAATTTCAAGAATCTTTTTTTCATTTATCGAAACAGGACAAGGAAAATATTGAAGACAAAGTTAACAGACTTGACAGTGAAATTAACAGTTTGAAGGGTGTTATAAAGAAACTACAGAGTGAAAAAGATGAGTTAGAAGGAGAGAATCTGAAGATGAAGCAAGGAATTGATATGTACAAGGTGAGATGTCTTCATGGTTTGTTTTAGGTTCAACTGTTTAATGCCACTTTCAACAATATTGTTATATCGTGGAGATCAGATTTATTGATGGAGGAAACTGGAGAGAACCACCAACCTGCCGCAAGTCACCTGGAAAATTCCAAAAGAGTGACACCGTATGGCATTGGTGTACGTGCCAAACACATATACACAAACAAATGTTCAGTTTTTAATTATTGATGGAAGAAACCAACGTACCCAGAGAAAACAACTGACCTGTCGCAAGTCACTGACAAAACTTTATCACATAATTTTGTATCGAGTACACCTCGCCATGAATGGTGTTCGAACTCACAACATTAGTGGTGATAGGAACTGATTGCACAGGTAGTTGTAAATTCAACTACCATACGATCATGGCCACGGCAACCCCGTAAAATATGTGAAATTGACAAAATTACCGATAACGCAACCTAACACTTCTCATAGTTAACTTTTTATTTTTAGCAACATTTCACAAAACAAGAAGGAATTGACAAAGAAGCATCACAACAAATTGAAGAATTACAAATAAAATTGGCCAAACAGGAGAGCCTTGTTGAACACCTGAAGTCAACACTAGGAGATGTCAAAGGAGAACTTCAACAGACACAGATGTTACTTAGTAGACAAGGCGAGGTTTCTGCCTCAGATAAAGTATGTATACACTAGTTTTCCCTGGTTAACTTGAAGTCATCATTTCGAAAGTTTTATGGTACCCACCATGACTTGGTTAACCGTTACGGAATATCTGTGTCACAAATGACCACAGATATGTTCAATTTGTCGTAAGCAATTCTCTGTCCTTTCATCATTCATGACTTATCACTGGATTTGTAACTAGAGTAACACGACAGGTGCTACTAGTAGAGCAGGAACTGCTTACCTTTCGTTCCGGAGTTTGCTTATGGTTTTTACTGGGGTTCGTGTTGCTTGATCTTTAGTTTTGTAGATTGTTGTTTGGCCATTGTGTTGTTTGTCCTTTTTTATTTTAAGGATTCAGATTACACCTTTGGTATCTTCACACTCTTCTTAGCCTGGTACAGCACTATGCCTTCCCTTTTCCATACCATGCAGCCCTAACAATGGAATTATATACATTTGTATGCCTTTTTCCAATTTGTGACATTAATACCGTATATTTTTCACCTTGAAAGTACTTTATTATTATTATAGGAATTGTCATGGTTGTGAGAGGATGGTAGTGTTATTTACAACTACCTATGCAATCAGTGCCTATCACCACTAATATTATGAGTTCTAATCCCCCTCATGGAATGATGTGCTTGATACAACATTATGTGATAAAGTTTGTCAGTGACTTGCAGCAGGTCAGTGGTTTTCTCCGGCACTCCGGTTTCCTCCACCAATAAAACTGACTGCCACGATATAACTGAAATATTGTTGAAAGAGGCGTTAAAACCCAAATCCTATTTATAATATGGCAGAATTAGATTACCTGTTATTTTTAAAACAATTCTGAATTTTGATGAATATGTCTCGTTATTGGCAATTTTTAGCCCACACCAAAAGTAGCATGCATTCAACACTCTAATTATGGCTGGGGCAGTCATATCACATAAATTTTTCCATTAGATAATTGACCAACCACACCTCAAGGAAAAGTGACAAGGGGAGATAATCTTTTAGACAGATTTTATTTCCTGTTCACTCACATCTTAATTCTTTCCTATTAAGAATTAAATGGCAACATAATTGTGTTTTTTTTCTTCAGGAAAATATTGATTGGTTGACAGAGAAAATTCAAAATTTGGAAGATAAGTTGTCAGCAGCTGATAATGTAAAAGAACTGTTACAGGAAGAACTTCATACGTACAGGGAACACAATCAGAAAATGTCCAGAGATTTAGAGGTAATAACAAAGAATATACAGGAAAAGTTGGATTTACAACTATCTGTGCAATCAGTGCCTATCACCAATGAAGTTGTGAGTTCAAATCCTGCTTGTGACGAGGTGTACTCGATACAACATTATGTGATAAAGTTTGTCAGTGACTTGCGACAGGTCTGTGGTTTTCTCCGGGTATTCTGGTTTCCTCCATCAATAAAACTGACTGCCATGATATAACTGAAATATTGTTGAAAGTGGTGTTAACACCATAAACCAAACAAGTACTGAGAAAAAATAGAAATTTATGTGTTGTTTTTAAATATTATTTGTTAATGTGTATTATGTAGATATCAAAAGAAGAGAACCATGCTTTGAAACAGAGATACAGCGAGGATAGAGAAACGTTGGCTGTAGAGGCTGCAGAACTACAGGTTGAGGTGAAGGAGAAGCGTAAAGATCTCATCAGTCAACAAGAGGTAAAATCTACGTCTATGAAGTATTTTTGAATCAAGTGACAGGCCTTTCAATAAGTGTACTTTAACCTGTCTAAAACGGTCTTTGGTAGTTTCTGATTTTAAAGAGTGTTGTATAAGATATTCATGAAAATTGTTCAAATTTTAATAAAAAGAAGTACTGCCTGTAAATAGTGAAGTACTGGTACACTTGAAAAATATTGAAAGCCCTGATGTGAAATCAGGTGGGTAGCAAGGGTTAGAGAATACATTTTATTAATGCAGGAATGTGTTTTTATATTGATTGTATATTTTATATACTATATGCTTGGTTTATTTTGTGGGGTGATGGTAAGGGGGACACTTTTTGTTGTAACAAATCATTTGAATCTGGGTTAATGTACGGAAAATATTATTGTTTCCAGTTGAACATTTACAAAAATGTATATTGAAAAGTTTGCTCTTTGAGATTATTTCTGTAAGCGAAAATTTCCTCCACATGAACATTTCCTTAAAAAGAAAATGTCCGTATGAAATTTTCCTATTGGTGATTTCTATCGCAATAATTTTAGGGCCGTCATTGTCGTGATCGTATGGTAGTTGAATTAACAACTACCTGTGCAATCAGTGCCTATCACCACTAAAGTTGTGGGTTCGAATCCCATTCATGGTGAGGTGTACTCGATACAACATTATGTGATGAAGTTTGTCAGTGACTTGCAACAGGTCAGTTGTTTTCTTCGGGTACTCCGGTTTCCTCCACCAATAAAACTGACCACCATGATATAGCTGAAATATTGTTGAAAGTGGCGTTAAGCACCATAGACCAAACCAAGCCGCAGTAATCTTTGTCAGTGATTTTCAACAGTTATCGGATTTCCTCCACCAATAAAACTGATCGCCAGGATAAATAACTGAAATATTGTTTTAAAAGTGGTGTTTAACACCTAAAATTAGAACCCTAACATCATTAGTAATATAAAGTTTAACTAAAATCAAAAAAATAGCTGATTTAATTTTTTTTTATAAATAGCAAATTGAAAAGTTGAAGACAGAAAATTCAGGTTTAATGAGTAAGATAGAAGAAACAGAGCAAATGAATTCTGCTGGATCCATGCAGTGCTTAGTTATGGCTCAGTCAACGCTGAAGGAGAGATACTCAAAGATGGAGCAGAACTTCACACAGTATCAGACGGACTCAACAAAGAAAAATGTGAGTACCTTGTTATCATGGATTTGTTTCTCTTTGTTTTATTCCAACCAGGGCCAGATTACGACCTTTTGAGGGCCCTAAGCTAATGAAATTATGGAGCCGCCCCCCCCCCCCCCCCCCCTCCTTCAGACCTAGCCACCCTCTAACTCTCCTGCACCCGTCTTGAATATTTTTTACTCATGATATATTTTAGCGACATTTACATAGATTGAGGGAGGGCCCCAAGCTTGAGAGGACTATAGCCAATACTAGCCTATAGGATAATCCGGCCCTGATTCCAACATTAATGTTTGTCTTCATTCTTGTTCTAATATGTCATTTAAGATATTTCAATGAAATAAACTTACTTGCATTGTGATTTCAGTCGATAGCTTATTGAGAAAGGGGCCGTCATGGTCGTGATCATATGGAAGTTGGATTTACGAATATCTATGCAGTCAGTGCCTATCACCACTAAAGTTGTGAGTTTGAATCCCACTCGTGGCGAGGTGTACTTGATACAACATTATGTGATAAAGTTTATCAATGACTTGCGACAGGTCGGTGGTTTTCTCCTGTTTCTTCGGTTTCCTCCGTCAATAAAACTGACTGCTATGATACAACTGAAATATTATTGAAATAAAAACATAGATATTAAATTTAGTGTGCACGACACGTTTCAGGAATAACCTTAATCGGGTATGCTCAAAAATTGAAAGTGACATTAAGTAACATAACCCTCGCCCTCTTTGGACCTTATTTAGTTTGTATGTGACATGATCGAGTTTACACACTGATAAAATCTTACAAAATCGTATTTAATCTTATGCCGTTAGTAATCATTATGAAACACTTTTATATTTAGTTATGTGTTTGTTTTATAGAAGGAACACAAGCAACAGATAAAAGACATGTCCCGTGAAATAGAGGACCTTAAAGAAAGACTAACAATGGGATCCAATGAATATAGGAATTTATACATAGAAAACAGGAAATTAACTAAAAAAGTGGAGAAACTAGAGAAAAGTGAGTAGATGTGGTTTTGTTCATGGTTGAATCTGTATAGGGAGAAAAAAAAATCAAAACTTCAATGATCAAACAATTTTTGTGAATAAACCTCTTCATCAGTTAAAGGAACATAGATATCTTTATTTTATTGGCACTAGAATGAAAAGAATTAAATTTAAGATTAAAATTTCTATAATAAAAGTCCAGTTGGCTTGAACCAATATGCATGTAGTTTAAATGATTAACCCTAGCCATGCGGGTCCCGTCATATGACGGTTTTGACGTTGTCATTCTCAGTGCAGATACCGTCATATGACGGTTTGAACCTGGAATTTGATCACCTCATTTCAGAGGCTTATAGAGTTGAAATAAAGACATGAAATGAATCTCTGAACAATAAAAGTTGTGGATTGTTAATCCTTTGTTATTACAGAGTGTAACACGTCCAGAAAGCTTTATGGTTTATTTTTAAACAAATGTAAATAAACATCGTGATGTAACGAATCTAAAAATATACGTGGGAATTCTGTTTAATTATTTGTTGTTCCTGGTAAAATAATAGTCAATGACATGGTTAATATAGATAAAAACTGTTCCTTTTTTATTATAACAGCTTCGAATAAAATAAAAAATTTGACTGCATTAAAATAGTTGCAAATAATTACGAGGCTACGAGCACACCTTATTTTTTATTCCTGCGGAGATATCCCGCCTTTCATTGGCTGTCTAAAAATAACTTATTTACTAATTATCGATAAAAATTTATAATTAATTATCCCTAAATTCAATTATGCTTAAGAATCCAAAAATATGTTAATTAGAAACCGATTTCCCTTCTAAAAAGAGAATTGAATGACACTATCGTTTCATGGTAAAATCGACGAAATCAGAAGTTCAATCAAAGTGAAAGAGGTGCCGAAAGAACGTAAACAAATTGGACTCACAGACAGAGTGAAATAATGATTGCTAACATTTGAAATAAACACCTTTTTGGTAATTTTTACTAATGAATATGACTTCATGATACTCCATATTTAATTTTTATACGACCGTTCTTATCAGACTTGAAAAAATCAACTAAAACTTTCAAGATTTTAGCGGAAGTAAAACACAGATGTTTTAATGTAGTCTGCTTTATTCCCTTTCTCCATTATATTGAGAATCATTCCTTCATCTTTTCAAGCATTAAATAAATAAAATGTACCGTAGTAAACATCTCTAAGTCTCTACTTTATTATCTGAAACTATGGCATAGAATAAAATTAGAAGAGGGAGGGGGGTCCCGACACTTTCTCTGCTTGTGAGATCGACAATATGGCTTCTGGAAATGACCAAACTATTCATGAAATATTTGCTGATAATGACAGTGAAAATGAAGACGAATTTGAAGGTTTTGACCCTGAAGATATATCTATTGACTTGAATAATGAAAACGGTAGGACAGACTTATTTGACTCTGAAAAATGGGGTGTAGGCAGCAGACAGGATCAGGAACCATTAACTTTTTCTACAGTTCCTGGAAGAAGAGTTCCATTACCAGAAACCACAACAGTTTCTGATTATTTTAATATATTTATCAAAGATGACGACTTTGAAGAGATTGCTACCGAGACAAATCGGTATGCTGAACAATATTTTGAAAATAATCAAAACCTTGGAACGTTTTCAAGATTTAGAAAATGGCAAAACATTTGTGCATCAGAAATAAAATGCTACATTGCACTAATTCTGGCTATGGGGATAATTTCACAATCAGACATTAATGAATATTGGAGCACAGACCCGGTAACCTCCACTCCATTTTTTCCAGCAACTATGTCAAGAGATCGTTTTCTGTTAATTACATCATTTCTTCATCTGTCAAATAATGATGACTTCATTCCACGTGAAAATCCTGGACATGACCCGCTATTTAAACTCGGACCTATTTTCAAACGTATGATATTTCATTTCAATTCTGCCTACATCCCCCATCAAAACATTTCATTAGACGAAGGAATGATTCCATGGAGAGGCAATTTATCTTTTCGTGTCTACAGTCCTGATAAACCTGTGAAATATGGTATAAAGGCATATATGGTTTCAGATTCTTCCAATGGCTATGTTTCGAAATTTAAACTGTATACTGGAAAGTCTTTAACAGGTCCTAGCTTTAATGGGGCAACATATGATCTAGTCATGGACATGATGAGAGGTTTCTTTGACAAAGGTTATAGTCTGTATTGTGATAATTACTATACATCACCACAACTCTTTTGGGATCTATTTCAACTGGGAACATATGCTACTGGAACTGTTCGACAAAACCGTCGTGGAATACCTCAAACATTAAAAGACTACCAACTCAGAAATCGTGGTGATATATTCGTGATGAATAATGATCCATTAGAATGTTACAAATATCTAGATAGCAAACCTGTGTATATGCTTTCAACAAAACATGGATCTAGTCTATCAACCACTTCCAGAAGAAATCGAATTACTAATGAAATTATTCGTAAACCAAATGTAGTTACAAATTGTAATAAGTACATGGGTGGGGTTGATAGGTCTGATCAAATGATCTCTTACACAAACAATGTAGTCAAATCATTCAAGTGGTGGAAAAAGGTTTTTTTCCATGTTCTTGCCATTACAGTGCTGGGTGCTTACATTCTATTCTGCGCTGATCATCCAAATGACAATATGACCCACAAATTGTTTAGAAAACAATTAGTATCTCAACTTGTTTCTAACAATCCTACTAACACTGTTAATAAAGTTGATAGACCATCTGTAGCACCTCAGCAGTTAGAAAGATTAACAGCGAAACACTTTATATCTAAATTAAGGGGTACAGGCAAAAAAACAAACATTGCAAGACTGTGTAAAGTGTGCAATGAGGCTGAGAAAAACAATGTTGAAAATACAATTCAAAAAAGAAAACGGGCAGGTCATGAAACCTCCTATGAATGCAAAGACTGTAATGTCTCACTTTGTATTGAGCCCTGTTTCAGACTTTATCATTCTTATCAGGAGTATGTACATGCTTATAGGAGGTGGAAGGTCTGTAATGCAACACCAGATGAGGAATAAATTGTAATGAATGTGATTTAATGTTCAAAGAATAATATTTCAATTTAGATTATTTCAGTCTAATAATATTTTGTTCAAAGAATAATATTTCAATTTAAATTATTTCAAAGTCTAATATTTTGTTTGTTTCAAGTAAATAGATTGAAGAAAAACAGTCAATCACCAATCTCTAACCGTTTTTACATTTCACTTGGTGAGGGATATACCAATCTCTAACCATTTTTACATTTCACATGGTGAGGGATATACCAATCTCTAACCATTTTTACATTTCACTTGGTGAGGGATATACCAATCTCTAACCATTTTTACATTTCACTTGGTGAGGGATATACCAATCTCTAACCATTTTTACGTTTCACTTGGTGAGGGATATACCAATCTCTAACCATTTTTACATTTCAATCTCCTCTCATTCTTACAATTTCACTTGGTGAGGGATAACCCAATGTCTAACCATTCTTACATTTCACTTGGTGAGGGATAAACAAATCTCTATCCATTCTCACATTTCACTTGGTAAAGGATATAGTCATATACCAATCTCTAGTGATTTATAACAATTTTATTCAGATACTCAAGGCGTGAAAATTTTCATTTTTCATAAAAATCTAGGGGGGAAATATGTTTTAAGGAACATGGACAAAGGGTGGGGGACATACCAGTCTCACTCTCCGTTCTAACTTCACCAAAGTCATTATGGGGTTGATAGTGGATAATCAAAGACATTTTTCTTTGACTCTTAAAAATTTCTTCAAGTTTTAAATAACCTACGGTACATGTATTTGAAGTGACATGAACAAAGGGTGGGGGGCATACCAGTCTCTAACTTTCAGTTCTAACTTCACCAAAGTCATTATGGGGTTGATAGTGGATAATCAAAGACATTTTTCTTTGACTCTTAAAAATTTCTTCAAGTTTTAAATAACCTATGGTACATGTATTTGAAGTGACATGAACAAAGGCAGGGGGACATACCAGTATCTAACTCTCAGTTCTAACTTCACCAAAGTCATTATGAGGTTGATAGTGGATAATCAACGACATTCTTCTTTGCTTAGTTATGTGGAAATGCAAATTCAATATTTATTATTGAGACAATAACAAATATAACCACACAATTCCAATTAATGGAAATTATAATGTTGTCAACAAATATGGGTAATAACAAAATTACTGAACACAAAGGCTCTGGTCTGAAGGGAAAGGCATAAAACCATCGTCCATAAACAGACCAAATCTAAAATCCACAACTGGAAAACTGTAATGGCCCTGACTTGGTACAGGCTTTTCCAATGGAAAAAGTGGGTTGAATTGTTTTTTCTGTGCCAAACCTCCTGCTTCCACTATTTTATAAGGTTTCAGTTGTAACAATGAAGAGTAGCATTCCTGATATTTTAAAAAATTCTTGCTTTAAAAATAATAATAAAAAAAATGGGTTCGATTTGAAAAATGTTCATATTTCACAAATAAATTTGGAAAAAAATGTTACCATAGCAACCATGATAATATGTGTATAACATTTTGTGAACATTCCTGATATTTTTTTTACATTCTTGCTTTAAAAATAATATAAAAAAAAAATGGGCTTGATTTGAAAATTTTTCTTTTTACACAAATTATTGGGAAAAAATATGATAATATCTGTAAAACATTTTGTGAACATTTCTGATATTTTTTTTTAATTCTTACTTTAAAAATAATAATAAATAAAATGGGCAGTTGATTTGAAAAATTTTCATTTTTAGCAAAAATGTTGGGGGAAATATGTTGCCATGGCAATCATGATATGTGTAAAACATTTTATGAACATTCTGGATATTTTTCTTAATTCTTGGTTTAAAAATAATTTAAGAAAAAAAAAGGATTTATTTGAAATTTTTTCATTTTTCACAAAAATTTAGGGGAAAAATATGTTGCCATGGCAACCACGATAAAATGTGTCTCCAAAATTTTGAAATTTAAAGTATACTTAACTAACATCATTTCCTGTAAATATTGAAGTAATATCTACAAGGATTTTAACTACAGAGCAAAAACAAAAAAAATGCTAAATTTTGTGATATTTCTTCAAAACAATTCAGCATACAGGTAATATCTTGTGTATACAATTCAGCATGGTAAGGGTTAAGATTTTCCATTATCAAAACATAATTCATGAGTAACCGAACAATGTAATAACAGTTGTTAGTGCAGGAGTGGGTTATAAAGCGTTTCGGTCACGAGTGAAATATTTTGATAAATAAAAAATCAGGATTAACAGTAATGTTTATTATATGGAATTTCACATTGTTCTGGACCTGAAAAATTAACAAAAACCAACTACATGTTTATAGTCATTTCAATGCACTAAGACTTTGCCATTAGCATGAGACTGCAAAATATGAAATATGTACATTGATGTCATGACAGTGAGTTGTTATATATATTTTTCATGAGAAGTATTAGTTTTATTCCTCTGAGAAATTTTGATATTTCACCGCTATTTATTTAATAAGGATTTATTTGATTGGTTGATTGGTGTTTTACGCCAATAAGGATTTATATTTATTAGTGGGGAATTGCAGGAGATGAGATTTTGAAATGATTGTTATTATCTGTAGAATTTTGATATTTATGAAAATGGCATAAATAAAATAATAAGAAGACTATGCAACTGTCAAATTGAAATAATGGAAATTACTGAGATTTTTTTAATTTTGAAGGAAAAACACATCAACGTCAATGCTCTGAGACAGAAGTCTTGACCGTGGAACAATGTCAGAGGTCATCTGCATCTGATGCATCTGTTGCCATAGAAACCAATCTTCAGAGTGATCTTGATGATGTTGGAAAAGAATTAGACCTTCGACAGGAAAAGAAATTGAAGTAAGAATTATGAATGTGGCAAATACGTAGAAATGCATTAGTGTTGTATTTCCTGTGACAAAGGAGTTAGGGTTGTGGTACATTCAACAATATTTCAGTTAAATCATGGCGGTCAGTTTTATTGGTGGAGGAAACCGGAGTACCCAGAGAAAACCACACATCTTGCCTGAGCAGGGTTCGAACTCACAACCTTAGTGGCGATAGGCACTGATTGCACAGGTAGTTGGAAGGCCTAACTACCATATGATCACGACCACGACAGCAGTTCCTGATATTCTTCTGAGAAATTCATTGACGTAAAACAAATCATTGATAGTATATATGTATTACATCATTTCACATGTTTTGGTATGAAATGGCAATTTCAATTTGTTCAGAAAATTCGAAAATTTGTTATAGACCTTGAGCATATAAATATGTATGATCAAAATTGATTTAAAAGTGCATGTATAGAAGTTATTTTCTTCAAATAAGTGGGTATACAATCCAGTTAGTAATTGCATTCCCCATCACTAGGCCTTTGGAACATTAAGTCTTAACCATGTCTTCATCTGCCCTACATTTGGTTTCCACTCAATAATTTAAGCTCCCCACAAGCAAATCATTTGAAATTTATGCACAAGATCATGGAGCATTAAAAGAAATTCCAAATTTCCGAGTTTACCATTCTTGAGTGACCATTATTTGATGAAAAATACCTGTTTACTTCAACTGGAAGTGGAGGCATCTGTGTCCTATGCACACATTCTTCAATTTTGATATTTAATATGTTTTTTTCTCTCTAGATATAAGTTGTGTATAATTGAGGAGAGAAAGAAAGTGGAGCATCTTAAACTGGAGCTCAAAGACAGAGATGATGAAATAGAATCACTCAAAAAGTCTTTGATTGAAGTTCAAAATGAGAAAGAAGTCAAGATAAGGTCATTGGAGGTAAGAATAATGTTAGAAGGTTCAAAACCGCATCGTTGGTGTAATGGTTAGCATGCTCGCTTGAGTGCTGTAGATCGTGGGTTTGAGCCCCGATCGAGTCGAACCAAAGACTATAAAATTGGTATTTGTTGCTTCTCTACTAAGCACACAGCATTAGAGAAAAAGAGAAAGGATTGGTTGGCTCAGAATCAGGATAATGTGTCCGAGTGTGGTGACATGTCTATCTGTGGACTGTTGTTTCAGTGAGCTAGCACTATAAAAAATCCAACTAAGCGTGTTGGTGTAGTACAAAACGAACCTCATCATCTCATTGAAAATTAACTTGTTCTCGCCATGATATAGCTGAAAAATTCCTGAGTTGCTGTTAAACAACAATCACTCATTCACTGAAAGCTTAAATACAAACTTAAATATATTTTTTGTGTGTATGGCAAATGACAAATGGGAAGAATGCCAGTCTGCATTTGGTATTTTTAGTTAATATCACAGACATCAAGCTTTTTTTATTTTGATAATGGACCAATTGAAGAGGTCTTAATGATTCTGAGATGAAGAACACCAATAAAAACACTATTTTAATTTGTTACTAATCAGACTTGTGGATGAATTTTATTTTGTGGTCACTTACGTATACATCTAAATACATCTAAATGTGAAGGAAACATCTCACCTTAAGGTTGTAAAAAGATTTCATAATAGTACCGAAAAATCATCCAGTCATCACATTTTATATATTGGATACAGAGTTGTAAATGGCTGTTTTCTAGTAGGAATACATAAATCATACTCCAAGATCGTCCAATATATTGGATACAGCGTTCTGTACTGAAATTTTACTCAAAAAGAAATGATTTCAATGTCAATGTCATTTATTTTACAGAATTATATGGCAGACAAAGACAGTATAATAGATGAACTGAACAGGAAGCTTAGAGACTCGGTCAATCTACATGATGTATGTATACAGTTAGAGTTAGGGGTTAAGGTGTTTAATGCCACTTTCAACAATATTTCAGTTATATTGTGGCGGTCAATTTTATTGGCGGAGGAAAGCAGAGCACCCAGAAAAAAACTGACCGACCTGTCGCAAGTCACGGACAAACTTTATCACTTAATGTTGTATCGAGTACACCTCGCCTGAGCTGGATTCGAATGTATAAATTTAGACTACAGTCAAACCTGTCTTATGTGACCTTCACATTGAAACATTGAAATAGGGTCACATAAGACAGGTTTGATTAATATAAAATGCACTGTGAAGGGAAATTAAAATTGAGGTCACATAATACAAGTTATTACTTAATAGAGGTGGTCACTAAAACAGGTTTATTCATGAATAAATATCGCTGATATATGTTAGTGAATGAAGGAAACATTATAAAATTACTTTTAAGCCAAAAATATGTCTGTTTCTGATTGCATGGTTTTCAAAATAGGGTAGGCAGGTGGGGATTTTATTTTTTTTTTGTTAAGCCAGAAAAAAATCTGAAAAATTGGCAAAAAACAATGCCAACAAGTTACTAAGATAAAATGTGGTGTTATTGTTAGAAAACTTGCCTCAGGTGTGGTAGATTGTTGGTTGGAACTTCGGTCGGGTCAAGCCAAAGACAATAATATTGGTATTTGCTGCTTCTCCGCTAAGCATGCAGCATTAAGAAGTAAGATCAAAATCTGTTTGGCTCAGAATCGGGATAATGTGTCAGAGTGGAGCAACATGTCTATCTGAGGTCTGTTCTTTCTGTGAACCAGCACTAAAAATCCAGCTAAGCGTGTTGGTCTAGTACAAAAGGACATCATCATCACATCGAATGTAACTTATAGCTGAAACATTGCTCACTTGGTGTTAACAACAAACACTCGCTCACTCAAGAAAATAATTACCTTACAAAATCTGATTTAGAATGTAGCTCATTCACAGTATGCTTCTTCTTTATCTATAGGGACCCTGTAAACTTCAGGCATCAGAAGGCAGTGGAGCAGCGTCATCTTTGGAAAAGCCCAAAACATCAGCCGAGGGAAATGGGTATTCCTACATGATGTATGACAACCGTTACCATGGACAGAACTACCCCCAACAGCCTGTTATAATGTACCCACAAAGTCAGGGATCACAGATTGTCTATCCTAATAGACCAGTTATGTGTCCACCATCGATTCCACTAGTGTATCCACATCCACAGGTCAGTTTAATTGTCTTATCCTATTAAACCAGAGGGACGTCATGATCGTGATCGTATGATAGTTGGATTTACAATTACCTATGCAATCAGTGGCTATCACCACTAATATTATGAGTTCTAATCCTGCTCATTGCAAGGTATACTCGATACAACATTATGTGATAAAGTTTGTCAGTGACTTTCGGCAGATCGATGGTTTTCTCCGGGAACTCTGTTTTCCACCAATAAAACTGACTGCTATGATATAACTGAAATATTGTTGAAAGTGGCATTAAGCACCATTACCCGAACCTTACCCCCCCCCTAATAGACCAGTTTTGTTAAGCTGGTTAATAGGATCCCAACCTTCCCTTCTTGATAACTAAATCTCCAACAGAATACTAAACAAATGATTAAAGAAAAATCTACACAGATTTGCTTCCATTCAAAACGACCACATACTATCACAAAAATCAATTACAATATACACATGGATAGTACAATAGCAGGGTCAATGAATGACAACATAAACATGGACAGTACAATAGCAGGGTCAATGAATGACAACATAAACATGGGCAGTACAATAGCAGGGTCAATGAATGACAATATAAACATGGACACAGAGCTCTAGATAAGCTGCGTATTTGCGTTTTTTACCCTATGAAAACGAGTAAAAACGCATGTATTATCAGATCAGAGTGTACATTTACGCATACATATTGCTGTGTAAGCAAACTTTCCAAATTCGGAGCGTACTTGTATGCTGTTGACAATAATACATCGTGTACATAAACAATACATTTTTGACTTTGAAAAATTCCCCGTAATTACTTCTCTTTATACTTTTCAAAAGAGAAAAAGTATACATCCGAGGGGTACCGAATGTTTTCCTTTCTAAGCATCGATGTCAAAAGAGATCTGATTGGATGTTTAGGATAAATCATCCAATCGCGGTCAATATTACAAATAAATGCGGTTTAGTTAAGAACTAAAACGAAAGTGAATTTGGGAACACGCTGTTTGTTGAAAATGAGCAAGAACATGAATAAGCGTGCTACGGAAAATTATATACTTTTTTAAAAGTTCCTGACAGTTTCATCTGTGTCTAGTGACAGTATAAGTTAAAGGAATCATTGATGACATTATCAACACGGCTGTGAAAACTGCCGAAGTCGACGAGCAAAAAACAAAATATTTACAACATTTTATTAATAAACATGACACAATCGTGTCAAATTAAACAGAGATATACGTTTCACTTGCATCATGTGTTTATTGAATAACACTTGTGTCAAACATAATTTTAAAAGTGTACATGTAAGCAATCTTTTCTGAAGTAGAGAGTACAACAGTGCAAAGGAAATATGCAAATACGCATCATTTTCAAAAGTAGGAGGTAATTACCCTTTGGACTTGAAAATTATTTGGAGCTCTGTGGACAGTACAATAGCAGGGTCAATGAATGACAACATAAACATGGACAGTACAATAGCAGGGTCAATGAATGCTCGTAGTTAACTGACTACTAGCTAGGAAAGTAGAATCTAAATATATAAATGTATATAAACAACATTATGAAATTTACTAATGACAGTAAATGGTCCACTCATTTACCCCTATAATGTTATATGGACCTCAGCTTCTCGTCGGTCCAAATAATATTTAGGCGGTAACTTTCAGGTCCATAAATGTCCGTGAACTATTGTTAAGCATGATATACTGAAACCTGTCTAAACCGAACTCTGAATAAACCGTAATCATGTATAAACCAAGCTTATAATAAGGTCTGAATGTAGGAAATCCTTTTTGATTTAACCTGTATAAACCAAACACCTGTCTATTCAGTTTAGACAGGTTCACTGTACCTGTACTACAATACTTGTTTGTCTTCACAGATGAGCTTCATACCTCCCCCAGAATACCCAAGACGTACTACTGAAACAGAGGAAGGACAGAGTGCTGCAGCCTCCCCTCCAGTACCACCTCCACGTACAGACCTGAAGAAAAACATACCTTCTGATGATACCATTCCTGAAACAGAGGCTCTGGATCCACCACTTCAGCCCCTCCCTCCTCCCATGGTACCAGAGAGGCTACAGTCTGCCAAGATGGCAGAGGTCATCTATGTTTTTGGTGGAGGTAGAAACTTACAAACATAAATATTTATCAGTGTTAGAAAAGATAAATCAATGATATTTTATACTAGTGCAAAATACGTATGTTTTTCTCTTCAAATGAGATAGAGGGCCGTCGCGAACGTATGCTAGTTGGATTTACAACTTCCTGTGCAATCAGTGCCTATCACCACTAAGTTGATGAGTTCGAATCCCGCTCATAGCAAGGTGTACTCGATACAACATTATGTGTTAAAGTGTCAGTGACTTGCGTTCAGTGGTTTTCTCCGGGTACTCCGGTTTCCTCCAACAATAAAACTGACCATCACGATATAACTGATATAACTTAGGGTAATCAGAAACCGTAAATTGAAGGACAGACAATACAATGGTGAAAAGGAAAAACAAAGATCTACAAAACATTACACAGAAAACTAAAGATCGAGCTACACAAACCACACTATAACCCTTGGGCGGGAACTCAGGTGCTCCGCAAGGGTAAGCGGTTCCTGCTCCACATGTGGCACCTGTCGTTTTGCTCTTGTTACAAATTCAGTAATAAGTCATGAATGAGTAAAGGACCGGATTGTGATCGGAACATATCCGTGGTCATTTATACCACAGACACTCCGTTACGATTAAAGTCTTATTTATACAGGATTCTGGTTTATTGAGGATTCAGTTTAGAGCGGTTTCATTGTGCAATGTTTTTTTTCTTATCTACAGCAGAAGGAGGTAACAGTTCACCATCAGCCCCACCCATGCAGGACATGAAAGAAGATAGGTAATAAACAGGTTACTGTGAAATCATTATTAATCATGGGGTTCTAATTTTCGTGGATTTCGTGGTTCACTTAAACCACGAATATTAAAATCCAACGAAATACAACTTTCCCATTGATTGTTGCTTGTAAAGTTTGAAACCACGAATTCAAGAACCCATGGATCAATGCGTGTTTTAGAAACCACGAAAATTGGTGCCAACGAATAAAAGTAATCTGTTTCAGTGTAAAGGATATTGGTGTTTAACATCAGTGTCATCAATACGAGCCGTCATGGCCGTGATCGTATGGTAGTTGGATTTATAATTACCTATACAATCAGTGCCTACCACAACTGATGTTGTGATTTTGAATCTCGATCAGGGCGAGGTGTACAACATTATGTGATCAAGTTTGTCAGTGACTTACGACAGGTCAGTGGTTTTTTCCGGGTTCTCTGGTTTCCTCCACCAATAAAACCGACAGCTACGATATAGCTGAAATATTGTTGAAAGTGGCATTAAACACCATTACCCTAACCCTATGCATCTCTCTTCCAACATTTGATGGACCAATTTGTTTAGACTGTCAAAATGTTGTTTGAGACAGATCCACAGGTAATGTTTGAAGTGAATATGAAGGAAAAAATTGATCGTGTAAACATACTTTTAGTAAAAACAAAACAGTGATGATTTCAGCTATTTTTCTATGAATTTTTTTTATCCGAAAGTTGAAAAACAAGTCAGAACAGGTAAAAAATGACCTTTTTGAAAGGGGGTGTAGATGGTTTCAGCTATTTTGCATTGATTTTCAGTTATTTTATTTTCTGACCAGAATCGTCTCTGAAAAAATGTAACTCCAAGTAACTTACTCAACAGAAATTATATATTCGTAGGATTTTATTTCCTATTAAAAATAGATCTTTTGGAAAGAGGTAAAATTATTTGCCGGCAGGTAATCCCTTTGTGACAGTTGATTGTACACACATCATCATTAATCTATGTTAATTTTTATTTGACAGATTTGAAGATGCTCTCGGTGAAGGGATGAAGATTTGTCCTGTATGTTCGAGTACGTTCTCGGCAGACGTTTCAGACAGTAACTTCGAGGAGCATGTCCTTGGCCACGTTGGGCGTATCTGTCCACTCTGTTACAATCTCGTGGATAACTGCACAGATGAGGATTTCCAACGCCACGTCAACCAACACCTTGATCAACGACACAATGATGAAAAGCTTGATGATTCAGTGAAAGTGATTTAAATGAATGACGATATCAGATAATTGTCTTGAAGGACAACATAGATCGTAAATATTTTTGTTGAAAAATGTTAATAATTTTGTGTATTTGAACATTAGAACAACTTCCATGTAATAATATTGTTGTAAATTATCATTGTTTTAGAAATTTAAGATCTTCATGTCCAGCTCGGCAAAATGGTACTTTCCCCATTCCTTTCGAAGTTTTTTATTTCTTTGTAAATAAAAGAAGTAGGGTTGTTTAGAAAGCTATGAATATTCTTTTGGCAGAATAGAGGTTTTTTTTAGAAATTATTTGTCGTCAAAATGTAAGCTTTATGACTATTGTTCTTATGTATTGTCTGCCCTTCTTCGATTCACGGCTTCCGATTACCCCTTTGATATCTTCAAACTTTCTTATTATTATCAATTTTCGCTATTATATTGCTGGATGTTGAAAAAAAGGTTGATAGATTTTGTTATATTTAAAAACAAAATGATTTTATCAAACAAGCAAAGGCTAGGGACCAACATTTAATAATCGGTGAATTTTCTTTCAAGACAGTCAAAAGAATTGGTCCATGTTTTGTGTTCATTGAATATATTATACATGTATGTGTGTAACATGTAAAAATTTGGCAAACAAATATTTGAATATACCTGTAAAATAAGTTAAAATCGCCCATATTTTATAATGTTTAAAAGTATTATAAACAAAAGTTTCAGATAAAACAATGTTATTGCTTAACTTAGCCATACTGTCATAAAACTTGAAAAATAACCAATCGTTGTACTACATCCAATATCTACATTTTCGATTGGACGATTTTAGAGAATGTGTACTGCATCCAATGTCTACAATTTTGATTGGACGATTTTAGAGAACCTGTATACCATATCCAATATCTACAATTTTGATTGGACGATTTTAGAGAACCTGTATACCATATCCAATATCTACAATTTTGAATGGACGATTTCGAGTACTGTATGAAACTTGTACCAGGAAGTATAATAAAGGAAAACTAAGGTCTTTGTTTTACAGTACACAACATGGCCGTACTTCAGATGATATATAAATCACGAAAGAAAGAAAAAATATTTTAAAGCTTTTGTTTACTAATATTCATCTAAGGTAGCCAGCCAGGTCAAGAATGCACCTTATTTACAGAAACAAAATAAATAATGCTGAAAAATCGTAGTGAAAAGGTAGTGGCAATCTGATGAAAAAAATGCAGATGTGAAGGGGTTTACTAATCAATCAATCAATCAATCAGTCATTTTGTATAATTAAAAGGGACATAACTCCTGCAATATTTGTATTTCATCGTCAGAAGCACCACACGAAGCAGACTTAAAATCTTAATGTAGTATTAGCACAGTTAATGTTTATTTAATTTTAAAGGTACATTATTTAGAGAAAAAGTTTGAACGCTGTGATTATTGATAAAAATAAAATAGTCGCTAAGGTGGATGTGCTACGTTATTTCTTCATTTTTGCATATTATGTTGTTGTTTATATAGTATTAATGAGATACTGTCAAACCTGTATTAAGAGGTAACCTTTGGAACAAAGAAAAAAGTGGTCTTTTAAGACAGGTGACCTCTTAAAAGGGGTTCAATTCAAATGATATCACAAGAAAAAGGTATCCTTAGAGGTGACCACATGTGACAAAGAAAAAGTGGTCTTTTAAGACAAGTGACCTCTTAAAAGGGGTTCATTTCATATGATAGGACAAGAAAAAGATGACATTAGAGGTGACAGCATGAGACAAAAATCAGTGGTCTTTTAAGACAGGTGACCTCTTAAAAAGGGGTTTAATTCGTATGATAGGACAAGAAAAAGGTGACCTTTAAGGTGACCACATGGGCAGGTTTGACTGTGTAACTTTGTTTTGTTTTATTTTATTTATTTTTATGCAGAAAATATACATGTATATCTAAATCTATTATTTTATGTGATTTTTCGCTTATTACAAGATACTAGTGGGAATAAAGATATGAATTAAATTTAAGACAAACACTCGAAAACAAAAATGTAACATTTTTTTTATTATTAATTTTCATATTTAAGCAAGATTGATTGACAAGATATTTCTCAGTTTGAAATTAATCAAGATAAATGAAGTATAGTAGACCCTCTCTTCTGCAATGAAAAAGTGGTCTTAAAAGAAAGGTGGGCTCTCTTGAGGGGGACAATTTAGTAGTATTTTAGTCTTCGAAATTAGACTTTCGAATTTACTGGCCAGAAAACTTCAAAATTATAATATTTATATAGATTCTATTGAAAAAATTTGGCAAAAGTCACTGGTCCGAATCAATTTTCACTGGCCGTGGGCCACTGCTAAAGTCGATGACTGATTTTACTATCTTAGTGCATCTAATATCTGGCCTGTAAAGAGGGGTGGCCTTATAAGAGAGGGACTACTGTATGCTAATGCCAATTATTAGTCAGTGCTCGCTAAAAAAAATATATTGCGATAATATTTTGACACATTTTCAATAGTGGATCATAACTGTCGCCAGTACAGCTTACAACAGAGCTTTTACTTATTTTATATAATATCATAACTATATATATATAATGCTTTTTTTAACAATGATTAAAATTTCAAATTTGAAAATGTGATATTAAGATGCTGTGTGATACTTTCTTCTTTACTTAGTTTACATTATTAAAGTTATTCATATTTTTTCTGGTTAATTTTGTTGTTATTAAATTAAATAGATTTTGCAAGGCAAGGTTTTTTTTTCAAGAGAAGAATAAGCTGTAAAATAGTCTTGTTATTCTATATTAATAGTTTGATATTTTTCTTTATACTTTTTAAATTATTGACACCAGGATATAGCTGAAATATTGCTAAAGTTGGTGTTAAACACCAATCAATCAGTAAATTTCAAAAAATATAAATACATTCAACTACTAGAGAGGAAATGATAAGCTGGAGATATTTTGTTGAAAACAAAATTGAATTTCATTCTTAATATTCAGTGAAACCTGTATTAAGAGGTCACCTTTGGGACAAAGAGAAAGTGGTCTTTTAAGACAGGTGACCTCTTAAAAGAGGTTCAATTCATATAAAATTTTCTATGACAGTACATGAAAAAGGTGACCTATTAATGCAGGTAACTGCTAAATAGAGGTGACCACATCAGCAGGTTTGACCAATATTATTGTGCCCATCTTGAATATCTTTGATATTTGTTATTTCTTGTACTGAACCCCACCCCTGTTATTATTTTAAAGCATGATATCCCCTCTCCGGTCTGACAAAACTTTTTTTCTTTTTTTGTATAAATACATGTAGTACTTCTTGTCTTTTTTTGTTAAAATTTATTTGTTATGTCGTAGTCTCAAATTAAACATGATTTTTGTGATGGTTTTAAATCTCTAATAAATATACATAGTATTTAGTGTCGTTTTATTTCAAAATAGGTGGATTTGGGTTTATGGTGTTTTAACACCACTTTCAACAATATTTCAGTTATATCGTGGCGGTTAGTTTGATTGGTGGAGGAAACCAGAGTGCCGGCAGAAAACCACCGATCTGCCGCATGTCACTGACAAACTTTATCACATAATGTTGTATCGCCTGAGCGGGATTCAATTTTAAAATAGGTGTGATGAATTGGGGGTAAAGAATAGTTTGAAGATACTAAAATGGAAATCAGAAGCCATAAATCGGACAGATAATACAATGGTAAAAAAAATAGTATATAAAGACAATGATCTACAAAACACTACACAGATAACCAAATATCGAGCAAGACAAACCCCACAAAAAAACAGGCATGAACTCATGGTTGGTACTCTATGATAACAATTACTTTGCCAATGAGATTTGATTTGTTACCAGCTGAACCACATTTGTCGTTTTGACAGGGTACTTGCTAATAGTTTTCTATATGAAATAGGAGCTTATTCCACCATTAGTGAGCGAGTGATCTTAGTTGGATTTGTATACTAGCTCACTGAAACAACAGTACTGGAAAACATGTGGCTCCAGTCGTACACATCCCGATCCCAAGCCAACTAGTATTTACTCTCTCTTTAATGCCACATGCATAGCGGAATTAGCAGCAAATACCAATTTCATAGTCTGGTTTGACCCGATCCGTGCTCGAACCCACGATTCACTGCACTCGAGGCGAGCATGTGAACCATTACACCACTGATGCTGTTACAACAAAAGTGATATTCAAAAAGTTACAGACTCTAAGATAACCATTCCAATAATTATCTTGTAAGGTTTGAAGAAAATATGTTGAGGCAAAGTGGAGGTTAGACAGTTACAACAAACTAAAAGAACCATAATTCTGGAACAACATAAGTGAAAATCATCAAAAAAAAGTATACCATACCAAATATTCTCATAAAGTTTGAAGAAAATCGGTGATGGCAAAGTCAGCATACAACATGTTTATGCCAGACATAGACGGATGGACAGACAACAAAGATACCATAATATGTCCTGTTTATGACTAGAACAGACAAAACAACCCAATCTGTCTTATCTAAAGAGGGGCATAAAATAAGAAAGCAATAATCTTCAAGTTCGTGATCTATTGCAGAGTACAAATGAAAACAATGTCAAAAGTATTTCAGAATGATAAACACTGGCTTAGAACTCTATCACTGTACATTGTATCATCGTGTAGCGACAGTACTACCATTAGATGCCTGTTGTTGTTGTAATTGTGCTTGAACTTTGTATTGTAGGATCTCTATAACAACTGAAATAAAAATAAAAATAGTGAGTTACATTAAAAAAAATCTGTCTTAAAAGCATTATTTGATAAGAGTACGAGATTATATGCAAATTATATATACAATATATGTAATAAAATAATACTAAATTATCCTCTTCGGAGAGATTATAATTTTCAAAAATTTCAGACGGGACATCACACTTTTATAAGTAACAGGGGCCAGAGTTCAAAACCGGAAATAAAAATATTAAAGACATTCAAGGCATAATATTCATACATAATCCGGGGTTAAAAAATCCACTGGTCCAAGGTCCGGGACCGGCGATTTGTGGGTTTGGACCTAACATTTTCTAATCTGTAAAGGCAGACGGACCAGTTGAAACTATCCAATTACGGACTTGTATCAAATAGGAGGTTAAAAGTCTTGAGTGACATATGTACTGCATAATTTTAATCCAACACTGATTGCCTCTTTTGATATTGTTAACATTGGATTACGTAATCTGAAATAATTCAAGGTCGCTTTGTTCCGTATGAACCTCCGGTAATTAACGGAGCGCACACACCCGGGATGGTTATAACAGAATAACTCAAGGTCAGTTTTGCACTTTACGGAAACAGTAATTCTTTCGATAATACTTAAGCATATTAGTGAAGCAGTTCAAACATAAAAATGGCCCGAGTCGTTGACCAGTTTTCTTTTAGGTTAACGGAGCGGCTTGTGATACATTTTGGTTTTGTACTAACAACAATAAATTACATATTGAAAAAACACCACAACTAACAAAAGGTCAAAGATATGATAGGCTTAAACGGAAGAGTACATTTCAAACATTGTGGAAGGACAAAATTCCTTAGGTTGAGGCAAGTGGTAGGCTGATAACCACGGCGATCTAATATTTTGTTGAAATTAAACTTCCGAAGACATTTTCTGCTCTGTATCTCCAGGGATTAGACTTCTGAAGACATTTTCTGCTCTGTATCTCCAGGGATTAGACTTCCGAAGACATTTTCTGCTCTGTATCTCCAGGGATTAGACTTCCGAAGACATTTTCTGCTCTGTTTCTCCAGGGATTAGACTTCCGAAGACATTTTCTGCTCTGTATCTCCAGGGATTAAACTTCCGAAGACATTTTCTGCTCTGTATCTCCAGGGATTAGACTTCCGAAGACATTTTCTGCTCTGTATCTCCAGGGATTAGACTTCCGAAGACATTTTCTGCTCTGTCTTTGGAAGTCTAATCTCAACGAGATTACCGGCAATCATGTTATTGAGAATTATGAAGTAAATTAATATGTGGGGTAAACACTGGGGAATATACCTAGAATTTGCAAAAAAAAAACCAAAAAAACAGGGCTTTATTTAAAGTACTGTACAACCAATATACGAAAATTGACTGTTTGATAGCCCAGACAAAATGAAAAGCAGGTTTTATAAAATTAAGTTTACAACAGCATCTGATCAGGTATTAAATTGCCAACCTAAAATAGTCATTTTAAATAATATATGTTACTCAGTTACTACATCAGGGGTAAGGGTGTAAGTTAATTTTGTGTTCAACAAATTTTATTTCCTCCATTCCGATATTCAGGACCAGTAGAAAAATTTTCAGGACCAGTAGATTCCTGGTGCTCCCTGGTCCTGAACCAGTGAACTTTTGGGAATTTTTTTAACCCCTGATACTTGAGGAAAGAAATTCAATTTCATTTTCAACGAAAAAAATTCTAGCTTATCATTTTTTCTCTGGTAGTTGAAATTGTATGTACTATAGTTACCATCTTATAAGGTCAGCCTTGAGATACACTGAGGTAGTAAAATACTACTAAATTGTCCACCTCAAGAGTGGTAATATCTCTTATAAGGTCACATTTTCATTGCAGAAGGGGTGATCTTGTAAAACTACAGTATGCTCTGAGTTTCTTACTTCATATCTGATCTCCTTGGAACTATAGCACTCACCTGATTACTATACATCTTACCTCCTAACTATATTGTTTATCTGTCCTAAATTTAATAACTTAACATTTATCTTATTAGATTCCATACAGACATTAATACCAAATAATAATATTAATATTGACATTAATATAGATTTATTATTACATGGACATAGATAATTTTCATATGATCTAAATACAGAAATATTTCAAGCTGTACACAAGTTCATAATTGACACTCATCGTTTCATTTAAAATGCTTCTTTTTTCAATTGCACTCCTCCCATTATACATTTATTTTGTGTTATTTTATTTTTCTTTGACTTCTTGTATGTTTAACTATTTAAAATATATAGAAAGTCTACAAATTTCACTTCACTCGTAAATTTATTATATATGAAATATTAATGGTGTTCACCATTACATGTATTGAAGGAACAAAATTATCTTATATTATTGATATAATTGTTATATATACTGAATATATGCCTTGTACATGTAAAAGGAGAGAGCTTGTATAGGCATAGCCTGTTGCTCAATCCTATTCATTTAGTTGTGAATAAAACATGTTTAAAACAAAACATTTTCATTGCAGAAGGGGTGATCTTGTAAGACTACAGTATGCTCCAAGTTCCTTACTTCATATCTGATCTCCTTTGAACTATAACACTTAACTGATTACTATACATCTTACCTCCTAACTATATTGTTTATACACCTTACCTTCTTACAACTACAACTCTTACCTTCTTACAACTACCCTATTTATTATATTGTTGAAAGTGGCATTACACACCAAAACCCTTACTACATTGTATATTGCTTACACATCTTACCTTGTTTCATTCTATACTTTTCATGAAGTAAAGGTTGTACTTTTTCTATCTGTTTTGTAATATAATCTATTTTTCGTTTAAAATATTCTTTTGCTTTCTTGACTTCCTGTATCAAAAAAATGAATATTTTTTTAGATGTGTACCAGCATATTTATATAATTTGATTGTGATGATGTTCAGCAAGTCCCAATGTTTTTTTTCTATATATGTATGTCATGGTATGCTGATCGTAAAATCAATATCAGTGACTTTCGGCATGTCAGTGGTTTTCTTCGGCTATTCCGGTTTCCTCCACCAATAAAACTGATCGCCATGATATAACTGAAATATTGTTGAAAGCGGCGTTAAATACCATCAAACAAACAAACGTTTTCTTCTATTTTCATCTTTGATCTAGTTCATTGATCTTTGTTCATGTAAGGATTTATCAATCCAAGCAACATGATATTCACCTTTGCCTATGGCCTTAGTGAATATTTTTTAATATTTACCTTATCAACGACCAATAAAAGTATACCGGTATTATGATGAACTTAAAATATAAAAAGTTCATAAATATTATTGAAAAGTTACCATATTCTATGCATTGACCTATAATTGTACAAAAACTATTTACCATATCTACATAGTACCCTGTACCTACGTCTACCAGTACATTGTTTACATCACTCAGCTGTCCTGGAACATAGATCTTAAGTCATCAGTTAAAGAAATTGTGTAAAATTGACCATGATTAAGGATTGGGTTAGGTTTATCATCA
Source organism: Bathymodiolus septemdierum (assembly GCA_963383655.1). Lineage (NCBI taxonomy): Eukaryota > Metazoa > Mollusca > Bivalvia > Mytilida > Modiolidae > Bathymodiolus > Bathymodiolus septemdierum. The sequence continues at coordinate 34,055,073 of OY726529.1, read as the reverse complement.
CTTTCAGTAATTTTTCAGAGGCATCATGATTACCAAACCCAGTCAAATATAAAGAAACCTCGACTCTTGAGGTGTGTATCATGGCATGAACCGTAGTCAGTGGTGTTAGGCTTGTGGTAAGAAGTCATTGACTTGAACTACTCTGCCAACCAGATTTTCACAAACTCTCTCTCTGGATATATCTTAAGCAGGTTATTTGGTGTTTATCGGATCGTCACTTTCAGTAATTTTTCAGCTATAAAGGAACTATCAGATGTATTGGTGACGGAAATCCCACAGTTATAACATACTGACTGGTGAATCCCCCGGCTATGGGTAGGTCTTTGGAAACATTCACATTCGAGATTGGTATCGGCAGGCCTTTCAGTAAGGGGTGGTACCAGGTACTTTTGCCCACTTAAAAAGGTAATTGGTACCTCCTAATTTCAAAGACTGTTGCATAGATATTCATGAAAAATGTTCAAATTTTAATAAAAAGTACCACCTGTAAATAGTGAAGAACTGGTACACTTGAAAAATATTGAAAGCCTTGTCAATCCACGTTAGAGACGTTAGGTTTAGAGTCAACTGTCAAAGAGCTTCACCACCCATTATTCTTCCATTAATAAGTAGCAGATATCCTTGGAAGGATAAATGCTCAATCAGTCCAAACCAAAAAGCAATGTGTCCCACAAGTACAATCTTTGCTATTTTTGGTAAAAAAAATGGTCAGTCCCAAACACAAATGATGAGTCCAGGAAGTATCTAGTATTCCATTATCAAGCACAGGGCTCTACATTGCGACCTTACTTTTGTAAAATGTGAGTAAAAATTATGTATTGATCGCCAGACGGCGAGTTTATATATCCAGAAAATATTCGTTCCCTCCCCAGTCATATTTTTCAATTTAATTTCCGACTTTGATTATCCGGTCTTTTAAACTGCACAATTGACTCAGACATAAAAATCACATATTTATAGTGCTTGCAAGTGACTACGATGAGCAAAAAACAAAACCTTCTTACAAAATTCTTCGCTAAAAATAAATTGGTTGAATCAACTGATCATGAAACTGGTCTACCCGATGCAGCATCGCGGGAAGTATCAATCGAAAATACTGATGAAGGTTCTAAAGCTGAAAGCGTAAATTTCAAGATGTCGGGAAGTCGAAGTTTTCGTGGCTCGTGTATGATTCCAGTTACGACGTTTTTTTATTGTGATTTTTGCAGAAAGGCAGGCCCGGATAGTTTTATTAAATAAAAAAGACAAGTACAAAGACAAAAAAAAAACAAGTAACAACACAGAGTTCAAGAGAGTAATCATCTCCTGTCACATTCAGTGCATAATAATTATTCAAGGGCATAGCTTACGTTGAGGCAACCGACGCAGCTGCCTTGGTAAAAAATATATGCCAAAAAAAATATAAAGACAATTAAATTTTATTTCCATGTTCTCAATAAAGGGACAATAAATAAGTTAACAGACTAAGACTCAGTGACTGACGGAAATAGCACCTAGTTGAAGGGTTTAGGTATCATTGCAACTTCAAGATGAAGAACAGCAATTATAAGGTGCTGTTCCTGTATAGCAATCATGAACATACATGTAGTATGTTCAAGTTTATATGTGTGATTTTGTCTAATGCAATCCATAATATTTTTGAATTGGCAATTAACAAAGTTTCTTGGACTAAGTTGTACATGTTAGATGACCATTATGAATGTACAATTGTGTATAGCTGTGACATATTTGTATGCCTATTTTGAAGCAAAACTGGTCCCAAATATACTCTAACTGGGGGATTCAGGCAGCCCCCAGACCCCTTGCCTTGGTAGAATAACATAGTAAGCTACACCCCTGTTATTTACAAATGAATACATATTTGAGTTATATAGTATGAATTGGTATCAATACATTATGGAGTTGTATAGTAATAGTAGTTATAATTGACTGGCAAGTAACATACTTTTGTTGGCAAGTAAAAATGTTTCCTTACTAGCCAAGGGCTAGTGGGAGCTGGTATGAATTGTAGAGCCCTGAAGTAGGTCAATGAACCCAAACAACTACATTCCCACTATGATGTATTACCTGGGTACCCCAAATTTCATGCCAGTTTTGCTTTTTAATGCAAAGTCCTCATGAAGTCTAAGCTAGTTAGTTGGTTTTACAGAAGCTATTGTTCGATACTGTGATCTATTTTATCATAAGTGATATTTCAGTAACATTATTTACTTCTAATTCAAAACAGAAAGGATACAGAACCAGTCAAGGGAACCAGTATATCTTTGTTCTGACTTTCTGGTGAAATTTTGTTCATACTTTCTTGAGATTCAACAAACTTTCCCTGTGCATGCTTTAATTGGTTCAATGAATTCGTGAACAATTCCACCTCCTGAAAATATAAAAGTTTGGAATTATTTTGTGTGCTCAACAATATTTTTTTCTCCAAAATGGTGTATTTCTGTAATAATTTTGGCATCTCTTAACAAATACAGTATATGTTTAATTACCCAACAAAATATTACAATACTACAGTGGAATCTGTATAAATTAAACTTCATTTGGACTAGCTTATGTATTTGGAATAAACAGGTTTTCGGTTTATACAGATTAAATTAACAAATATTTCCTACGCTGGGACTCTTTAAGGGGTCGTCGTGGTCGTGATCGTATGGTAGCTAGATTTGCATTACAACTACCTATGCAATCAGTGCATATGAACCCCTAAAGCTGTGAGTTCGAATCCCACTCATGGCGAGGTGTACTCGATACAACTTCATGTGATAAAGTTTGTCAGTGACTTGCGACAGGTAGGTGGTTTTTTCTAGGTACTTCGGTTTCCTGCACCAATAAAACTGACCACCACGATATAACTAATATTGTTGAAAGTGGAGTTAAACATCATACACAAATAATTTAGCAAAGTTTTTCAATACTAGTTTGAGTTTCCCAAGACTGAGTTTGATCAATATGAACTCCTAGTAATTTTTTGTTCTCCATCATGTCCTTTTTCATTAGATGGACAGGGTCATGACATAGGGTCACACACATGTGACCTGTACTGTGATTTCTTCACATCTTCCACGTTGCAACACATCAGTAAAGGGAGCAAGTGAAAGATCTGCATTTAAATAGATTGATGTATAAGGGTCATCATGGTGAGGTGTATTCTATACAACTTTATGGGACAAAATTTGTCATCGACTTGACTTGCAAATGGTCAATGGATTTGTTCAAGTACCGTACTGAAATGTTGCTGAAAGTGGTGTTCAACACCAATACTTCATATATAATGTACTTTATTCATATACATGTATAAAGAAAGCATATCTGTTGGGATTTTTTTAAAAAGCAAAAAAAAAAAAAACACAAAAAACAAATTACCAGTACACATTAATATTTATGTAATGTGCCTTGAATGTACAAGTCTGTTATAATCTCAGATGTATTTGGTTTGTTTTAATCAACTTTAATTAATGACTCGATTACCGTCATGTTTGAATTGTGTTGGTCAAGACGAGGAAAAAAATCAGATTTATTGAAAATGAAGGTTTGTAAATAGAGAGGACATAAGCTTTATTTAGCAATGATTTATCTTTACACTTATGACATTTTGACAAACTAGCCCGAACAGCAATTTTGAAGAATTTTTTCTATTTGATTAAGGAAATTTAATTCAAATTTTACTAGCCCGAAACAATTTTTACTAGACAGGGGCATAGAGTTATGTCAATGATATCTACGATTATTGATCTATTTGAACTATTTTGGATAATTTGTGCAATAGCCCCACCATTTATGTATTTCAAATAGTAATATCTAAAAAACAAATCTTGGTTTTTTGCACTGTAATGCACAATTAATACTCTTTATGTACATACATTTATATTATTTCTAAATACAATAGAATATACATCAATTTGTTCAGAATAATGAACATAAAAGGAATTAATAGATTAGATGTGTTCATTACATTTGCAAGCAAGGGAGATAATGGAACATAACCATCATATCAGTGTCTATGGACACCAAGTACACATAAACTCCCTATACCTATATCTCCACTGGTTTTAATATATCCAAACATATTTATTTTCTTAGATCTCTAGTGCACTTCTATATGTACAGACACAGTCCATGGACATAAGTATTCGTCACCTTCAATTTTTTACTATATATTTCATAGAAAACCACATTTTTTCAAAAAAATATTATAAAGCTATCTCTGGGCAGATTTTTATAAAATTTATTTCAAGACATGCAGAATTCTTTGAATTTTATTTGTTTATCTGATAGTAATTTTTGTCTGCATTGTTTTTGTTTTCTGGTGATTTAAACACAAATGTTGATTTTTCAGATTTTATTTTTGATAAAATCAAAGATTTATATAGTATATATATATATATATAAATCCTTGGTAAAATATATAGCAAATTTGACATCAGAAGACAAAAATTGTCTTTAAATCATGCTAAAATAAAGGCAATCTAATGGAAAATCATGCTAAAATAAACAAATAATCTTTAAATATTTCTGCTTCTTCTGGTGCAAAAATGATCTAATTTCGTTTAGAAATGACTTCACAATAAAATTTTTGAAAAATGTGGTTTTATATGAAATATATTGCGTAAAATCGAGTGACCAATACTTATGTCCATTGACTGTAGATCTAAAGAATAAATATCTCATGAAGTGTTGTTGTGTAACTATATACATGTGTATACTTGTACGATTTACTGACATACATATCATTCAGGTTTTAGCTGTTGTTAGAGTATTAATTTATTAAATATGTAAATACACATAGACATAGTACAATAAATTCTCAATATCTCAAAGAAAATATATCACTTAAGGAACATATTCTGTCAATATCCATTTTTTTTTTCTAATTTTAGCCGTACATTTGCCCTAAATTGTGAGAGATTATTCATTGATTGCACGAATTTATTAGAGTAAGTTTGGCAGAAACATCGATATATATATTGTTTATTCATTCGTTCTTTTTTCAAACCTGGTCTAACTGCTTTGACAGTTGGTTTAATTGTTCAATTGGAAGCTGTGCAATGTCAATTTGCTGTGTCGCCATGTTGCTATTTTAAAAGGGAGACAATTACTATAAGAATATAGGTAAGATCCAAGGTACTCCGATTTGGCGCCAATTTTCGGGAGTATCCATTGGCACAAGCAAATGTTGTAGTTCAAAATTACAAGTTTCAGGAGAGCCAAAGCAAACTTCATTAAAGCCATGTAGGACAATTACTTTTATATTAAAAATCAGTTTCTGTACATTAATTGCTAATTGCTACTTTTTAAACTGAGTTAGCATGCTTGGTAATAGCAAGGACGTATAATACCTCAAATACAGGTTTGAAAATTGTGCAAATTGTTGGTGACAATACAACGATCATGCACACGATTTGTTAACATATACTAATATATTTCTGTTGAAACCAACTTTTTATGATATATGATTTATTTGCAATTGTATACTCATGGCTATAATACTTACATGATGTTTATTTATTTGTCAAGTGAAATTATGTACACCCCTGATTACACCAAGATAACTAATAATGTGATAAAGTTTGTCAGTAACTTGTGACGGGTCGGTGGTTTTCTCCGGGTACTCCGATTTCCTTCATCAATCAAACTGACCGCCACTATATAACTGAAATATTGTTGAAAGTGGCGTTAAAACACCATCAAACAAACACACAATCAAGAACAAATTAAAATGGGTTTTGGTTTTAATTACGGTGTAGATCCAACAGACCTATCTTATCTCCATGGTGTATCTGCATGTCATGGTGCAGTGACAAAGTGTTTGTTTGTTGTCATACAATCCAATGTAATATTAAACGAACATATTGATATTCTATGAATTAAATTTCAACATGACTGATATATTTTGTCATATATGTGAATTATTAACATCAAATACAATTGATATGCTATTCTTGGCTGAAACCAATTTCAAGTAAACAATTATCACTTTTGGCGTGCTGATCGAACAGCGTACGGCGGAGGAATTGCTGCATATGTGAGATCAGAATTACCATGTGACCGTAAGAAAATTTATTTTTGAATTTAAAAATATAGAATCAATATGTATAGAAATATTAGTAGGTAATAAAAAATGGTTAATTTCAGGTGTCTACAGACCACAAACAATAAATGACAAAACTTTCAATGATGATTTTATTAAAACATGTGATAAAATTACAACAAAATATGATAATTTTATGTATATTGGTGATCTCAATTATGATTTTTTAGATGAGAAAAAATGTGCACCATTGGTAAGTGTTTGTGATATCTTAGATCTTACAAACCTGGTAAAAAGGCCAACATGTTTCACAAAGATAGCAGATCCTACTTTAAATGATGTTATATTAACTAATTCACCCAATAATTGTATGAATGTCTTAAATTTCAATTGTGGTATTAGTGATGTCCACAACTTAATTTCTGTGCAAATAAAGGGTAATATAAATCCTGCTAAAAAGAGCTTTAAGACATACAGGAGTTTTAAAAACTTTTCTGAAGAAAATTTTGTAAATGATCTAATGAAATCTGATTTGGATAAAATTACTGAAATTGAAGATGTAGACGAAGCTTATAATAAATTTGAAGAAGTTATGGTCAATACTATTGATGAACATGCTCTTATGAAAAAAAGGAAATCAATATCACAGCCAGCCCCTTTTATGAATAAAACCCTGAGAAGTGCTGTTTATAAAAAACGGAAGACACATAATAAATTTTTAAAAGATAAAAGTAACAAAAATTGGGAGGCATATCGAAAGCAAAGAAATTTAGTAACAAAATTAAAAAAGCAATCAATTAGAACATATTTCTATGAAAGATGTGTTGGTATGTATCGACTCTAAATAAAACTTTATTTATTTATTTATTTAGCTGTCCGCCACGGAATCACGAAATCACACACATATCGCGATAGTTAGTTTCCGACTACATAGAATGTACACACAATTGTCAATCCTCTCTATATATACGTCCTTGGTAATAGTACAGCCCTATTATAAATACGATATCACTTATTTATACATATAAACTAACTGTCAAAACAATTAGGGACCGACCATTTAACTTGAAGGGGGGGGGGGGGGGGGTTATGGTTTTTTGTTTCGTTCAGAAATGTTTTTTTGGACAACACAAGAGTTAGAATATTTATTTTTTTCCAGAATTTAATATTAGGTTATATGACAAAAACTCTGAATCAGATTTTTTTTTCCTCCATCAAAATCAGAATATTTTTTTCAGCAACATTGGGAATCAGAATATTTTTTTAGAAAAAAACCATAACCACCCCTTCAAGTTAAATGGTCGTTCCCTTAGACAATCGGGGAAACGACGATTGACTGGCACTGGGAAAGCATTCAAATCTGAAGATTTGGTAAGGAACATAACATAACCTTTTTGCAACAGCTACAATGATCAGTATTCTCTTTCTCGAAATGTACCAAAGGGGTCCGGTCGTCGTGGGCGTGATTGTATGGTAGTTGGATTTAAAACTACCTATCGATCAGTGCCTATCACCGCTGAGTTAGAATCTCGATCAGTGCGAGGTGTACAACATTATGAGATAAAGTTTGTCAGTGACTTGCTTTCTCCGGGTTTCCTCCACCAATAAAACTGACCGTCACGATATAACTGAAATATTGTTGAAAGTAGCGTTAAACACCACCAGACAAACAAAAACAAACAAACAAGCGAAATGTACAAAAGGGGTATTTCAGTAATGTACAAGGATCGTTGAACTCTCTGAAAACGGCACTGAACTCTGATACACGATTTTCCGTATTTATAACGTCACAAATCACACCAAGAGTGCATCTTTATTCGCCAACTAGAGATGCGCTAGACAGGTCTGTTTGTTGTGGAACAGGAACTGCTTACCCTTCCGGAGCACATGAGTTCACCCCGGTTTTTAGTGGGGTTCGTGTTACTCGATCTTTAGTTTTATATGTATGTTTTGTAGATCATTGTTTGTCCATTCGTCCTTTTTCTTTCGACCATTGTGTTGTCTGTCCTTCGATTTACGGATTCTGATTACCTCTTTAGTATCTTCAAACTCTTGTTGCATTGTTCAAAATACATGTAGTTACGTTTGTGATTGAAATGCACTTAAAAACTGAATACCCATTTTTATTATGGAACCGTTTATGCTTAATTTATCTATACCGGTATTTTACTCAGATAACCTTTTCAAACAACTTTCGAAAATAAAACCGCGTACTTTAGTGCACACGACACGCTTCTGGAAAAACCTTCATCAGGTATTTTCAAAGTCGACAGATTTTATATACAATTAAAAACAAGTCTTTGGGAACAAGTAAACCAAAGGGTCTAAGCATGATAGAAAAAATCGACTAGGTCACCTATACCTTAGGAATTTGATTTGATTTGATATTTTGGTGTTTAACGACACTTTCAGCAATATTTCAGCTATATCATGGCGACCAGTTATAGTGGTGGAAGAAGCCGGAGTACCCGGAGAGAACCACCGATCGTGGGCAAGTACATTGTAATTGGTAAACTTGATCACTTGCGGCTGCGAGTCGACTGCACCTTTTTTATAATTTACCAAGCCCACGAACCCACGTCGTATTGGTGATAGGCTTGTATGAGTTGATAGGTAATCCAACTCATTGAGCCACCCGTGCCCTCCTATGCCTTAGCGAACATAACCATAGTTTTAATGATAATTACATGATTTAGATACTGTAACATTAAATAATAAATATATCTAATAATCCATGTCAGCGCCGAAACACCGACTACTTGGCGAATGGCGCAAATGCTTAAGTTCAAAAGTGTTGGCTATCGGTATGAAATTGTACGTTATGAGGACAGAGGCGTAGGAAATCGAAAATCTAAAGTTTAAAATCATTCAGTTTTCCAATCTTTTGACTGTGAGCGTGCGTCTTTTTTAAGACAAGACTATATGGAAAACGTAACATGTCTACTTCTCATGGGTTACACAACTGATTAAACCAATACTTACATCAGGAATCTAGTTATTAAATCCAAATGGGGGAATGCCATTACATTATTTCTCTATTTGTATACTGGATGTTTTTGTTATTTCAATCAAGAAGTGTTGGTTGGAATCTCATTAATCGTTTTAACCTTGTCATATGTTTTGGCTATCTGTTATAGCTTTCCATTTACTACTGAACCTTGTCATATGTTTTGGCTCTCTGTTCTAGCTTTCCATTGACTACTGAACATTGTCATATGCTTTGGCTATCTGTTCTAGCTTTCCATTGACTACTGAACCTTGTCATATGTTTTGGCTATCTGTTCTAGCTTTCCATTGACTACTGAACCTTGTCATATGTTTTGGCTATCTGTTCTAGCTTTCCATTGACTACTGAACCTTGGCATGTGTTTTGGCTATCTGTTCTAGCTTTCCATTGACTACTGAACCATGTCATATGTTTTGGCTATCTGTTCTAGCTTTCCATTGACTACTGAACCTTGGCATGTGTTTTGGCTATCTGTTCTAGCTTTCCATTGACTACTGAACCTTGTCATATGTTTTGGCTATCTGTTCTAGCTTTCCATTGACTACTGAACCTTGTCATATGCTTTGGCTATCTGTTCTAGCTTTCCATTGACTACTGAACCTTGTCATATGTTTTGGCTATCTGTTCTAGCTTTCCATTGACTACTGAACCTTGGCATGTGTTTTGGCTATCTGTTCTAGCTTTCCATTGACTACTGAACCTTGTCATATGCTTTGGCTATCTGTTCTAGCTTTCCATTGACTACTGAACCTTGTCATATGTTTTGGCTATCTGTTCTAGCTTTCCATTGACTACTGAACCTTGTCATATGATTTGGCTATCTGTTCTAACTTTCCATTGACTACTGAACCTTGTCATATGCTTTGGCTATCTGTTCTAGCTTTCCATTGACTACTGAACCTTGTCATATGTTTTGGCTATCTGTTCTAGCTTTCCATTGACTACTGAACCTTGTCATATGATTTGGCTATCTGTTCTAACTTTCCATTGACTACTGAACCTTGTCATATGTTTTGGCTATCTGTTCTAGCTATCCATTGACGACTGAACCTTGGCATATGCTTTGGCTATCTGTTCTAGCTTTCCATTGACTACTGAACCTTGTCATATGTTTGGCTATCTGTTCTAGCTTTCCATTGACTACTGAACCTTGTCATATGTTTTGGCTATCTGTTCTAGCATTCCATTGACTACTGAACCTTGTCATGTGTTTTGGCTATCTGTTCTAGCTTTCCATTGACTACTGAACCTTGTCATATGTTTTGTCTATATGTTCTAGCTTTCCATTGACTACTGTCATTTTGTTTTCTGAAGTTGTTCGTGGTCATATTCATTAATCCTTTATAGAGATTTTTTTTCTTATTTTAAGATGCATATTCCATCGTCGTCTTGAAAAGATAATATAAAGTCTCCAAAATTCATTTGATTAGGGTTATGGTGTTTAACGCCACTTTCAACAATATTTAAGTTATATCGTGGCGGTTAGTGTTATTGGTAGAGGAAAACCGGAGAAAACCCCGACCTGTCGAAAGTCACTAACAAAATTAATCACATAATGTTGTATTGAGTACACCTCGCCATCAGCGGGGTTCAAGCTCACTGCTTTAGTGGTGATATACACTGATTGCATAGATAGTTGTAAATCCAACTACGGTACGATCACGACTACGACAGGTAAAAATGCACATAATCGAACATTGATCAATATGTTATAAAAGTACATAATATTACATAATAACCAGATAGATAGTAGATGACACTAATATCTTATATGTGATCTATATAATGTAGACTAAATACAAGTGATAAGGCTCGAGATTTCTATTACAGTTCCTTGCAAAGATATTATGTCAAATACGTCAAGATTGTTTTATTGTACGCTGATATTGACATGCTTATTAGGTCAGCATGTTGATAATATATTAACAGAAGGCGTAGACACATGCACTGTCATGATGAATAGCTTTAAAGGTACAGTAAACATTGCTTAATACTTCACATCCGCATAAACATGAGACTGCCATCGTGATATGCAGTAAACCTCATCGGTGGTTAGCGTGCTCGTCTCGGGGGGATTCGACCCTCTGTCAGGTCAAATTAAGAACTACAACATTTGTATTTGTTGTTTCTCCACTAAGCACGTAGCATTTTAAAAGAGGAAAAGCGCAAAGACTGGATGGCTCAGAATTAGGGTAATGTGTCCGAGTGGAGCGACATGGTTACTAGCAGACTGTTGTTTCAGTGAGGAAGCAATATATAAATCAAACTAAGCATGTTGATCTAATACAAAGCGGACATAAATTAATCGATATGTATATCGTTCTTGCAATGATATAGATGAAAATTGCTCATTTAGGATTAAAGAACAACCACTCACTCACTAACTCACTCATATAAATTGTAAGAACGTGTTTCCTATTGCATAACATTGCATACAGATCCGATGTACAAGGATTCATTTATTTACATATTAAAATATTTTTTGTTTGTTTTATAATATGAAATGCTTTGTGTTATAACGACATTAATGGAAACTTGTTATTGTTCATGCTGGGAATATCACTGACACTCGTCCTCAGCCAGGGCCACCAAGAAAATTTTGAGCCTCAGGGCAAAAGGAAACTTGGCCCCCTCCTCCAATTCTCCAAATAATGATACTCAAGCTAAGTTCACCACGGTATGTCATAAGAAAGTAATCAGTACAACAAAAATGAATTCATGAATTGTGATTTAGAAAACAGTTTCTACTTGTCCTAAACTCATGTGGGCCTGTCCCATGTTGCTTAATTGTGGGGTATATACCTTTGGCTTGTTTTTCCTAATTGATATTCATTTGACATAATGCTATGCGATTATAGTTGTTTTGTTTACAATTTGTCTTGTATCTCTGAAATGTTATCACGAATACACCTTCTAGAACTCGTAATACATATATAAACAATGCATATATCGGTATTTCTTAAGATAACCTCTTAATGTAGTAGTCTACTCTATATAACATTATGTGACAAAGTTTGTCAATGACTTGCGACAGGTCAGTGGTACTCCGGTTTCCTCCACCAATTAAGCGTACCGCAATGATATAATTGAACTATTGTTGAAGGTGGCGTTAAACACCATAACCACCCTCAATGTAGTAATGCAATGTCATATTGGATGATTGGTTTGGTTCTCAATTTGGGGAGAAATACAATGTTCGATGGTTTCTCGTGTTCTAATTACCAAAGCTAAAAATCTCCATTTAAATCAAGACATTTCGTAGATAAAATATATATTTTATTTGCAATTTTATGATAAAAATTGATACATTTTATATTAAAATGGTGTATAGCTTAAAATTTGACAACAGATACCATGAGTATAGCTACTTAATTTATGTTAAAGTGTGAATAGATCTGTGATCAATAATTGTCCCTTTCCCAGACTTTATTGGTGTGTTAGTGTTAATTGGTCTTCCAGAATGTTATTTGTTTTGAATTCCACACAAAGCGTAAATTTGCGACATTTGTTTTCTTTAATTATTGACAACCAACATAATTTATAGCATACACACGAGAGGCGGAGGGTATCCAATTAACCGGTTTAACACCACCATATTTTTGTACCTGTTCCAAGCCTGGACATAGATTTCCAACACCATATGTTGGGATCTTTTTTGTGTTCAATGGTTTGAGGTGAAAGACGTTATTTGTTTTGTTGATATTGGTGGAATTGTTGACCATCATTGTTTAAACTTTCTGTTTTTATTACGCAATGGACCTCAGTGCCGAATTTACCTATAGGCTCGATAGGCTGAAGCCTAGGGCCTCAAAATTTACAGGGCCTCCAGCCAAGGTGTATTCTATTGTTAACACTGTTAATGGACATTCACACCTATGCTGTCATAACATACTGTAGTTTCTAAACAACTCTTCAGTAATAAATTTCCTTACACAGTTGCACTCCATTTCAGAATAATGCAGAATTTTAAACACCCCTGATCACTTTTGCCTTTATTGAAATTGATTAAACACACTTCCATCTTCCTCCAGTCGTGAAGGTGGGAGAATTGGGAGGGGTATCACAAGTGGAATAGCCTAGGGTATCTTTATCTTAATCCGACACAGGGCAATGGTAAACGAATACATTTACATCTG